>OZ023143.1:20427850-21040881 GCA_963675895.2 Styela plicata | reverse complement strand
TTTAATACTTGAGAACTAGTTTGATCTTCATAAAAATTAGGGGTATTATTCTTCTAGATCGAACAATTTTCTCGGTTGCATGATTATTGTCTTAGTTGTTTGTTGATTTCTCAAGCTTGGACCTATTGCATTATATCTTTTTTGTTTCTTTCTTTTAGGGGTTTTCGCGCAAGGTCTATACTTACTTTTACTGGATATCAGTTGGGAAAGGTGGGGATGTTGTTTGGTGGTTGGGTGGGGCTGAGAGGATTTTGCGGCATTGAGTGGTTGCAAGTGATGGGGGGTTAATGGGGAATTTAGAGCGGGTTTGGGGGGACGCGTGTGTGCTGTGGTGTGTGTCTTCGTTTTGGGGTTTTTATAATTTTCACTATGTATGAGAGTACGGATTTGTCAAATGTTTCCCGAATCGCATCGGCTTGTTTACAAAATGGTGCACTATCAGTGATAGTTCGAGATGTTCTTCATTGCGTTTGAATAGTTATAGGTAAAGTTCTGGGGGATTTTAAGTAAGGGATTGTGAGTGGGGAATGGTGGTTGACGAGTTGTGGGGGTTTTTGCGTATTTGTGTGGGGAAAATTTGTACTGGGAGAGGGTTTTGGGGGACTCTTGATAGGGAAGGACTCTTGCGGTATTGTTAAAAGGGGGTTTTAGTAATCTGATGTATTTAGGTGGGTGGAGGGGTGGTGATTGGTGTGTTTTGTTTCTGAGGTTGTGGAAGGAAGTTTTTCTTGGTGTTTGGGGGTGTAGGATTTTAGGGGCGGGGGGGATTGGGATAGGTGATGCGGGTGTTACGGGGTGCTTCCTGAACGTGAGTCGGCGTTTTTGGCGAGTGGAAGTTTTGAGTCTTGCACTGATGTGGTGGAAGTGGGAAGGATTGTTGGAGTTTGTTTTTTGGTGTTGGGGGGGGGGGAGGGGGGGGAGTGGGAGGTGGGGGGTGGTGGTGTTATAATCTAATAAAAAAAATGTTGTCTTGGGGTTTTTTTTGACTTCGATTAGGATAAAAGGGGTGGGGGGGGCGGGGGGGGGGTGGACGGTGGAGGGGGGTAGGGGTGTGGTGGGGGTGTGGGGGATGGGAGTAGGGGGTCCGAGCAATTGTGGAGGTGGGAGGGGGGTCGCAGTGGATTTGGTGGCAAGGAATGGGGGTGGGGGTGGGGGCGGATTGGGGGGTGGGAGTGGAGGGGGCATGGAGAGCTGGGTAGGGGGAGTGTTGTGGGGGGGGGGAGGTTGGCGTGTGGGGGGGATGGGGTGGGAGCTGGGGAGGGGGCAGGTGGGGAGTAAGGAGTGGAGTGTGCGTGGGGTGGAGTTGTGGGATGGGCGGGGCTGGGGGGGTGGGGGGGATTTTGGGGGTGGGAGGGAGAGGTGGGTGGGAGGGGGGGTGGGGGCCGGGGGGGGGGGGGGGATTACGGGGAGCTGCAGGGTTTAGGCGGGAGTGGGACGGGGGGGGGAGGGTGGAGATTAATGAAGGTAAGGTGGGGGGAGAGGGGTGGACGTGGTTGTGTGGTACGAGTGCAGGTGATTGGAGCGTTAACTTTCTCCACGATTCTTCTCCGGTTTCACCTAAAACTGCAACAAATAATTTCTCAATATCTTTCCGAACTAGACCTGCGAGTGAAACTATGAATTGAGGCCTCAATTCAAAAGGAAGGGATGCGATGCTGTGCTCACGTGAAGAAATAAGAATGGTCGCATTAGGAAAGAGATTGCCTATGATGAGGTTGTACATAATTGTAGCTGTGCTTGATTTATCATAAAGCCCCATCTTGTTGTACTTTATTCGAATATTCCAAGGAGCCTGATCTAGACCATCAAGAACAAACATTAACACAGACTGATTTTTCTGAATCCATTTATATCCTTCTTCCAATTCCTTTTGTGTCAGGTTCGATGCATTCTTCCCAAACAGCAATTCGCAGGGAGTTATCGCTTCTTCTGGACTGGTTGCTTTGTGAACAGGAATATCTTTAATATTCAGGTGATGAACGAATTTGAACTGACGTTTCTGCCGTCGAAACAATCGAGTGAATAAACTGTCACCTGATCTGGCTTGCTTTACTAATTTGTTGGCTGAAAGAACACTTCTAGTTAGACGTTTTACGATCGTTGTTTTACCACTTCCTGCCTGCCCAACCACCGCCATGTATCTGCAACTAGGCTTACCCAACTGTTCCACAACTTCACAAGGAGTTATCACTTCACCAACATTTCCATCTTTGGCTGTGACAGTGAATTCTGATTCCTTCTTATACTCTGTAGTATCGGGCACCATTTCGCCACTGTAGAAACGCGTCACTTGTCTCAGCTGGGGGTTGACTTCAAAATCAGGTTCTTTTAGTTCTTGCTCTTTATAACTTTCCGTAACGTTCACGTTTGTTTTCTTCCCATGACGTTTCATTCAAAGAATTTACAAATTTTTCTTCGTGGATTCCTATGGTGTTAAAATATTGAAAATAATTATAAAAACTTAAAACTATTGTGCGGAATATCAATCTGTAACTGTGTGTACACAGTTGCATAAAAACTTTACCTTCCTTTTGACCTCTTTTTATATTTCATGCGTGCGACTAATATGAGGTCTTGAAATTATTCTTGAATAGTTCATGTCAGGACTGTGTTTTCAATCTCAAAGCATCTTCATATGCTTTTTGGTCGATCAATAATATAAATCAACGATATATGTATGACCCATGCATGTGACAAACACGAAATGAAGTTATAAATGAATGTGCCAAGCATGTGTTCAATTAATCTCGAACCATACCTTCACACGACAGACATGATGCAGAGTTTCTGAAAGTGCAATTGGTTTATGTCAAAATCAGTTTCGAAGTATGTATTTACACTATTTTGGAACTGTCGAATGGTATATGTATGGGCCATGTATGGGACAGGCGAGGTATTGTGTCTTGAAATTATGTCTGAGTTTTTCATCTCAGGTCTGTGCCAAATTAGCATCAAAGCCCATCTTCAAATGTTTTTTGACCAATTCAATGATATATTATAGGCCATACATGGAACAGACACGATGTTCAAACCGAAATCATCAAAGGGGAAATCCGAATACCAAATTCGACTCCTCGCACGCCACTATACCACTGGACCTGCAATATCACATCATTGGCTAGATTTAATTTTAAGAGATTTTATTTTTCTCCATTCGTATTTTGATGCATTCCCGTACTGAGCAAGAGTCAGTTCCCAAAGAAAAATCAACCAACTGCGGAGTCAGTTTCCAAAGAAAAATCAACCAACTGCTACTCGATAACATAGCGCTACTAAAAGATGGAGTCCCAGCAACTGCACTCTAAATGACAACATTCCAAACGGAACTGAACCGTCATGGTAAAGTGTAGTGAGTGGTATCTATCCTGGGCGATGGTAAAACCATCTACCACTACTTGGCTTCCTTTTTGTCGCCTCTTACGACATGCAGGAAATACGCTAGGACTATTCTAAAGTCCGGACCTACAGAAAGAGCTAAGTGTAAAAGATTATGCGACATAAGCTCTTTTCGACTATGATCTTAGACATAAATCACATTTGGACAGCTTGTGATGCAAAAGCCTGAAGCAATTCATTATCATCACATGTTTACTGGATTGTGACGGAAAAGCTAACATCCTAGAACAAATTGACTTAAAAAGATGGAACAAAAAGTTCCCATCCACCCAGAGTTTTTGATCAAGATTTCAGATATTGCAGGTTTAATGCCACAGCTAGTAGTATGATAATAATAACTAAAACTGTGTACACAGTACTACAAAGGCTTTCACATGACGTGACTGTCATACCTGGAACTTCAATCTATACTCTAACATGAGCCGTGGTCGTATGATGAAACCGACAACAGCTGCCGAATGTACACCAAATGAATGACGCGGGTTCGAACCCCAACTAAGTATGTTCAAGATCGACGAACGAAAAGGGTTTTAAAATGACCAATACATGCGGGGTGTCCCTGGGCGATGACAAATGTAGTTTTGCAAAAATTAATTTCCATTTGACATGATATTAAATCAGGTAATGTATGCTATCGCTGGAATTCAAATAAATCATATATACACCATGGGCTGTGCCAAATTATTCTGAAAGCATATCAACAATATATGTATGATCCATGAATGGAACAGGCCGGATGTAATGTTTTGAAACTATGATTGGATCAGTCATCTTGTGTGCGGCTATGTAAGAGACAAACAAGATGAAGACTCCAATAAATTTTTGATCATCATAAGTCAAATCAGTTACAAAGTATTCACACGTATTGGCGAATAAATGATGTATGGGTCATGTATGTTACAGACATACTTCCAGACACAGTACTGCGAGGGCTTTCGCCTGACCATAATAATAAACACTGTCATCACAAAATTGTTCACAGGAACTCACACGTGATCTAAAAGATGTCTCACAGCACACAGACTTCAGAACCAAATTTCTAGCTGACAAACAAAGTTAAGCAAAAATCAAAGTTCACTTGTCATGATATTGAATCAGGCAATGTATACTACCGCTATAGTCCAAAGAAATCATATATACACTATGCCCTGTATCAAATCAGTCTCGAACTTATCTTTACATCTTTTGATCGAATCAATGACATAGTTATGGATCATGCATGGAACAGGCAGGATGTGATGACTTGAAATTATGAAAGGGATAAACAATATGCGAAGGTCTCAAATAACGCTTGGATCATTTATGTCGAGCCTACGCCTGTGTATTAGACAGACATGATGTGGAGTCTTAAAATTGCAATTGGATAATTTTTTTTCAGGACTATGTGAAATCAGTTACAAAGCATATATTTACAATCATTTTGATCTATCTAATGATGATATATGTGTGGCTCATGCATGGGACAGACCAAGTAAGGACTCTAGAAATTATTCTTGGGTTATTCATCTCACAACTTTGCCAAATCAGTAACAAATCCCATCTTTCCACTCTTTTCGATTTATCCAATGATATATGTGGGGCCCATGCATGGGACAGACAAGGTATGAAGTCTTAAGAATATATTTGAATTATTCAATATTGGGACTGTGTCAAATCAGAGGTAAATCCGATCTTTACACTCTTTTTGATCTATCCAATGTTATATGTATGGGCCATACATGATGCTGACATAATAAAAATATAAAAAAATTTATGTGGATGAATCTAGTAAAGAATAACTACTACCCCCCCGGCATTCAATAAACATCTTTTAGGGTATTCTGAACCCATGCATGGGTCATACATGATACTGATATAGCTACGAATACCTATACTTCAACTATTTTTGCATCAGAAATGTCGAATCCTTCTTGAATTTCATCCTAACCTTTTTTATAACCAATTTTAGAATGCATATGTACATGATACTTACATGAAGTGGGGTCCTAAAATTTTTAAATATGGTCCCAAGATTTTTAAAAGTCACTGAACATAGTCATACGTCTCCCAGGAGAAAACAATTTTCTATTCCAAATAGCAAAAATAAAACAAATTTGAGCTCTGTAATCACACCAGCAAGCCGAACCATCAAACTTAACGCTCTACTGAATATTCTTTGTTTGAGCTAGAATCAATGCCTCATAAAATAGCTTTTGAACTGACAAAACTGGCCAATTTGCAGTCCCTATATTGTAGAAACAAAGATACAGAACAGAACACTTTCGAAGCTTCCATGCAAAAAGCCATTTCAAATTCCAGAAAAGATTTTTGGTTGAATTTTGACTGAAAATCTAGAATCCAGGAGACTTTGAAACTGAATATGGACGTAAAAGCTTTCAGCTATACAGACCTTTTGACTAAAATTTTATATCTCTAGATCTTGTACCTAGATCTTAGAGCAAAAGCCTGAATAAAAAACGTAGAATTTCAATAAGACGTACACTTAAGAATGAAGCCTTCATATACAATTTAATATTTACCTCCAAATACTTTGCTGTATGCTGCTCCTAGAATACCTGGAAGATAAAGATATTTTTAAATCAATGAAAATACAAAGAAAGCTTTGATTGAAGAAAATATTCCAAAACGCAAGGTCATATCATATTATGCTATATATATGGACAATGCATGGCGGGGTAGACAAGGTTTGGATTCTTGAGATTATATATTGGCCCATGTGTGTCAGGAATGTATCAATCAAGTTTCTTTCTGATCGATTTCAAAGATATATATGTATGGGTCGCAAAGGTTCAGTCCGAAAGTTATTGAAGGATACATTTTTTAAACCACCAAACATTAACAAAGTAATTCAAATTCAGATCAAAATATAATTTTCAATAAATTGCTTAAATCCGGATGCTAAATTCGCCTCCTGCACATTCAGAGACCATGTGGACGAAATATGGCGTCATCGACTAAAATTTGTCTAATGAACCAATTTTAAGAGGTCATATCAGATGAACAAAGAAGTACAAAAAGTACGTGCCATATTGCTATATCTATTCACCGACTATGAATTGAGACACTTAGCCCACTATATCTCGATTGTGCAGCTTTGATGGTCGGATAAAATAGCATAATAGTAACAACAAAAAAACGTAGAATTTCAATAAGATTTCCACTTCAGAGCGTAGACCTCTATTATAGGGTCTGATACTAGGCCACAGTACTGAGTATATAAATGAGCGACATGAAATACTAATTTAGTCATTGTGAACTAGAATTTGTTTGAAGAAAATGCAGACTTGACATTAAAAAAACGCCTAATCGAGCCCAGTATGCTTGAGAATTTACAGCACACCCAGGCTAAACTTGTTCCATTGTCTCCCTGGTTAGAGTCTGACAGCTGCCCGTTAATTACCTTCTTATGTGAAACCTGATAATAAATTGTACGAAACTGGTAGGCTATCGACAAAAGCACAACATTCTATTTCGGAGCGGAACAGAGTACCAACCCCAAAACCAGCAGCGACTCTTCACTGAATATTTTAACAAAAACGAGTCTTAAAGCAGTTTTATGCAGTGGAAAGATTCGTGAAATATTTGCCAAAAATGAGGCACCGACTACTTGTAGGGTGCTGTGGGAATATTGTACGTTGTTTACTTTAGTTTGTTTCTTTACATTAACAATTACTTGCCGCATCGCGTTACCAACTTGGTCTAGTTCTGCTTACTTATGTTTTGTCCGCGCTTAAGTTGGGAGCATATTGAGCTCTCGCTTAGGTTTGACATCTTTGACATCTTTCCAGTAATTGTAACACTGTCCGTCTATAAGTGGCCGCTGTTAAAGGGCCTCGGACAGTGTGACCCACTCTAAGAAGTGGCTATAAAAAAAAAACCTGATAACCAACTTTACAAAACTGGTAGGATAAATACCCAAGCGTTTGGCTATCGACGAAAGCACAACGTTCCATTTCAAGGCGGAACAGAGTAACAACACCCCAAAACCTGTAGAGAATCTTCACTGAATATATCAGCAAAACGATTTTTAAAGCAGTTCTGTGCAGTGGAAATATTTGCCAAAAACGAGGCACCGACTACTTGTAGTGTGCAGTGGGAATATTGCATGTTGTTTACTTTAGTTTGTTTGTTTACATCAATGATTACCTGCCGCACCGCAGTACCGACTTGGTCTAGTTCTGTTTACTTATGTTTTGTCTGTGCTTAAGTTAGGACCAAATGAGCTCTCGTTTAGGTTAATGTTTATCTGCTTTTTGTGAATCATCACATGGCGTTGTCGACTTGTTAAATGGATTTATCTAACCTGGATGTTGTTGTTGGACTTATCGAAAGAAATATTGCCGCTCTCCAATTCGATGAGCTTATACAAGCCTTGGGAGACCCTGAATATCACAGCGCAGAAATCCGTTGGCAAAGTTTCATTGGCATTCGCGTTGAAAGCAGAGGTTGACAAGAGATAAAGTCATTCCTCCTACAGTAGAAGTCCCACATGCATTCGCCGAAATGTGGGCACAAGCTATTGCGAAAAACACAAGCCGCTGCGATGCAGAGTGAGGCTGCAGTCACGGATCTCCAGGGGGCAGTTGCGAACTTCCAAAGGGAAGCAGAAACACCTGGATTAGCAAAGTTTCACATAAAGCTATAAGATATCTTGCCCGATGATACTAACTTTAGACTTTACAAAACTTGGTGAAATTCTTGGTCAGCCCATTATTTCGCAGCTGATGAAAATGGCGCAACAAGATCAAATAGCAACATTGTTGACATTCTGTTTACCTGGCCTACTAGACAAGATCAGACATGACGCCGGGATCGAACACGACACCACCCTGTCACTTACTTAGTTCAAGATAAACTGTCGGACTATTTCAGGAACTACGGGAATAAAGGAACTACAGGATAAAGGTTGCAAGATCAATTCCCATTCCAGAACGGTACGAAATTAGAGAACAAATCGGCGATCAATAACGTCAGGGAATTATCGAACGAGTTGGCGATAGATATGGGATTGTGGTAATATTGTATGTTGTTTACATCAATGATTACTTACCGCACCGCGGTACCGACTTGGTCTAGTTCTGTTTACTTATGTTTTGTCTGTGCTTAACTAAGGAGCAAATGAGCTGTCGTTTAGGTTGATGTTTATCTGCATTCTTGTAAATCATTACAGATGCAAATATGCTTTGTTGCTCATCAGAACCACGTAGCTTTGCTACATTCTGAATAAGAGGAGAATATTCTGCAAAATTTATATTTTAATCACATTTAAGAATAGAAGTACTAAACTTTATGACCTATCCTTATAGACCTAGATAGAATAGAACGCATTTACCTGATGGACGCATCCCAGTGTAGACAGGATCCGGTTCTTCACCAGCAGTCGGTCGTGTTGGTTGAGTACGTGATGATCCGGGGTTTTCTTCCCTCGGTGTTGTAGTTTGTGATGAGGACGACGCACCTGAAAATGACGATAAATGATATGTATATTTTAAGATTTTGAAATAAACAACTTGTTCTCCTGGTAATTCAGCTACAGAAAACACCAATCATACTTTATGTCAGTCCTTTCCAGGTATCAATAATAAAACTTTATATCAACGAGAATAATTTAATCTGAATTCCACAAAGTATGCGAATCTTTGAGAAGTTTTATAAATGTTGCATTAGATTTACTTTCGTTCATTGTTTTCATACATTCATCCCAGAATAAAATTATTTTTCCGATTTGCTACAGTTTTTATTAGATATTGAATTTGGTATTAATTTTTATTTTCTTCATGTCTTGTGATGATTGGTATGAAAATTATTAAATGTCAGAATCTCTTTTTTCAACTTCCAAAGGTTTTACACAAATTGCTAAAAATATTGTTAAAGAGAAATTATATTTTATGAAACTTCCATTGTTACATTGGAATGAAAATCATATCACAACATGCAGGGTTCTAAATTTTCACATGGAGATTATATTTCTCAAATGCAATAACTTATCATGAACAAACAAAAAAATAGGACTAATGATATTTTCGTCGAAGTAGATTCCAAGCAAGATTAGAAACGACACCTAAAATAGCCTACAAAGACGACCAATGTGAAAAAGAGCAACATATAATGAAATGTATGAAAATATAAATCATGGTTAAACAAAGTCAAAAACAAATAATTACCGTGGACATGTGTGATATTTTGTACGACTTTCTCTATATTGATCTTGTCAGCACGAACTTCTTGAATTTGAGAACCTGAAATATTTGTTGTTAAATAATAAATATTTGCAAAATAAATTTATTAAAAGTTCTGAAACTTTTTCAGTAATAGAAAATATGAAGAAATACAAACATAACAATACGATCTGATAAACTTTTTTCAAACATGTATCGTCTATCTGCGACTGAAGAAATATAGGAGGTTTCCTTGTCTGTGCATGTAAATATTCGTCGACTCTACAATCTTGGGCGTTCATTTTTCGTATTTGTTTTTAATCAATTCCATTTTACTTTCAGCAGATGTTAAAATAGCAGAGAAGCTGAAATACTGTTTATAGTTGTCGAAAATTTGCACGAAGCCACACTATTGTCGTGTGTGATAGCCAAATCCGTATCATTTGGGGGTTCAGGCATAATAGCACCAAATATACGGATCAGTATTTTTACTGGGATGGCCCGGTCTATGCCGGAAAACTGCATGGACCGAGCAATGGAATTACCCGAGATCATGCTTGACACAATAATTTTCTGAGATGTTAGACCCAGTGAGACGCTAGTTAGACCCAACTCGTGCTGTTAGAACTCGTGAGACGCTAGTACACACAAGTGAGACGCTAGACACAACTCGTGAGACGCTAGACCCAACTCGTGAGACGCTAATACACACTCGCGAGACGCTAGACCCAACTCGTGAGACGCTGAAAAACAATACCACATTCATGGCCAAATCGGTATTCGTACACAAGGCACATTATTAAGGCATATTAGGTCATGGCTTACCTGTTACATTTGCTGTTGACGAGCTGAAGACGAGCTGACGATTGAAGATGTAAAATCTGGCATCAGCAAACCGAAATTCGGCGGGAATGATTATAGGGTAAGTCATGTTAATATCCAAATATCGCTAAATTCACACAGAACTTGAGGTGCTTACTTATTTCGTTCAAAATTGATATTCGTGCTCAAAGCATATTAGTTCATGGCTTACCTGTTACATTTGTTTGATAGACAGTCCCTGCCGTGACATTTGCTGTTGACGCGCTCAACGTTGTTTCAGCAGTTGATATCGAAGCAACTTCTGCAGTGACAACTGTTTCACCTGCTGCTATGTCAGCTTGATTAGCTGTTACTGCGATGTTCTCAGCTTGCTCGATCTGAAGCTCATTAACATGAGAGTCACTGATGTTCGATTCTGAAATGTTGAATAAAATCTTAATAAACCTGAAGAATGTTACAAGTATACCTCAATGCTGTCATCAACATCATGGCAGTTCGCATGTCAAACACCTTGTGTTCGAGTCCTGGTGAGTCCGGTTAGTGAATCCACTCTCACCCTTCAACCCAACGTAGTGAATGCAAGTTTGGAATGCAAACGATATAAGGCGCACACGAAGTCGTAAACTACACCACCTAGTGTTGAGTTGGCTCTCACTTGTTAAATTTTTTTATCAAGGAAATTTTATTAGATTTCCAACATAAGTTTTCATTTAAAATAAAATACCAATTTTCATTTTAAAATTTTAAGGTGCCATGAGTTTTGAATTATTTTTCTCAAAATATAAAAGATTTTGGAGCCAACATCACACTAAGTGGCATGCTGTGCGGCATTATACCCTGTCGTACTTTCTGTGTGCTGCAGAAGAAAATAAATAAGAAGCAAAGAAGTGGTAGATAGTTTTTCTTCGCCCAGGGCAGATATGACTCACTCACTGCACTTTGCCATGGTGATTTAATTCTGTATGGGATGTTTTCTGCTTAAAGTGCTGCACTTTATCTTGTGGTAGCCATCTGTGTGACCGTTAGTTAGCTCCTCTACGAACTTCTTTCATCCTTGCTTAGAGCGAATATGCTCTTTATTTTGATAGAAATACCAAAATTTAAGGTAAATTTGATTTGAATGTCTTCCCTTATCATCATTCCATTTTTAATATTTTTGTTGGAAAAATATTCCCCTTATCAGTTGCACTCGTATGATGCTAGACCACACCAGCGTTACGCTAGTCCACACTCTTGGACGCATTTGCATGTTCAACCTTTACATTTGGTGTAACTTTGACTGGTGTTACTTTAGTTTCTCTTAAATTAAACAAACAAAATTGGGATTTGGGAGCCAAGAAAAACACTAGGTGGCATGCTGTGCGGCTTCAGGGCTTTAAAAAAATGATCGTATTTCTTGTGTCACCGGCTTTCAGGGCTTTAAAAAAAACGATCGTATTTCTTGTGTCACGCAAAAATGCTATTAATAAGAAGCAAAGAAGGGGTATACAGTTTTTCATCACCCAGGGTAGATATCACTCCCTCATCGCACTTTATGTTGTGATAGCCATTTCATTGACCGATAGTTAGATTCTTTTAGGCACTGCTTTCATCCTTGCTTGGAGCTAACTTATAGAAAAAAAATATGTGATTTATTTTGTTGGTAATAAAGCACAGGTTTGTTCTACAAATTAACGAGTGATGAAAATAGAAAATTCAACAATTGTTTAATAGAAATATCTTTTGTGATTTATTAACTCAATGGAACTTTAGGATAAAAATAAATCATTTAGTTTTTTCGAAAATTTTTGAAATGTCTTCCTAAGGAACCAGAACTTAGCAAATTTACTCCACAATTTACCGTTACAAAATATAGTCTAACGTTAGGAGTCATACCAGTACTAAAATAATCCTCTTATTATTGGTGTAAAAATCTTAGGGAGGACATAAAAAATAATATTAAAATATTTTTGTAACAAAACTCGCACATCGAAGTCACACAGATTTTTTCGACCCTTAATTTCGAAAACACCCCATTTAGGAGGCAAATACTATGAGATTCTTCAAAATATGTGATTACAGGCTGAAGAATCGCACGGACATTTTGCCCATTTTGAAAGACTTTATGAAAAAAAATTACCAAATCATATAATTTTAATCATTTTTCGCTGAAATGGATTTTCGTAATAAATTTCAAGTTTAAATGAACAGAAAAAAACCTAGAATAACACTTTTGGTTATTTTATTAAATTCTTTTCCTGCAACTCACAATAATGTCCAAATATCCCTAGATTGACATAAACATGAGGTGCTTACTTATTTCGTTCAAAGTCGATATTTATGCTCAAAGCATATTAGTTCATGGCTTACCTGTTACATTTGTTTGATAGACAGTCCCTGCCGTGACATTAGCTGTTGACGCGCTCAACGTTGTTTCAGCAGTTGATATCGAAGCAACTTCTGCAGAGACAACTGTTTCACCTGCTGCTATGTCAGCCTGATTAGCTGTTACTGCGATGTTCTCAGCTTGCTCGATCTGAAGCTCATTCACGTGAGAGTCACTGATGTTCGATTCTGAAATGTTGAATAAAATCTCATTAAACCTGAAGAATGCTACAAGTATACCTGAATGTTGTCATCAACACCATGACAGTTCGCATGTCAAACACCTTGTGTTCGAGTCCCGGTGAGTCCGGTTCGTGAATCCACTCTCGCCATTCAACCCAACGTAGTGAATGCATGATTGGAATGCAAACAATGTAAGGCGCACATAAAGACGTAAACTACGCCACCAAGTGTTGAGTTGGCTCTCACTTGTTAAATATTTTTATCAAGGAAATTTTATAAGCTTTCCAACAAAAGTATTTAAAATAAAATTCTGATGGAATAAAGACATGCAAACTGCCCTCGAAATTATCATAAATTTAAGGCAATTTTGCAGGTCTTTCTACAATCAGTATTTTATTTTAGAATTTTTGGGTACCGGTAATTTTGGAATTATCTTTTTAAAAATATAGAATTTTAGGGAGCCAAAATAACCCTCGGCGGCATGCCGTGCGACTTTAGAAAAACGATCGTATTTCTTGTGTTCCGCAAAAAGGCAATTAATGAGAAACAAAGAAGTGGTAGATAGAATTTTATCGCCCAGGGCAGATATCACTCACTCACTTCACAATGGCACTTTAGTTTTGTATGGGATGGGATTTGAGTGATTGATAGTTAGATTCTTTTAGGCACTGTTTTCATCCTTGCTTGGAGCGAACTTACAGAAAAAAATAAGTGGTTTATTTTGTTAGGAATAAAGCAAAGCTTGGTTCTGCAAATAAGCGAGTGATAAAATAGAAAATTCAACAATTGTTAAATTGAAGAATATCTTTTGTGATTTATTAGCTCAGTGGAACTTTAGGATAAAAAGTTATTTATTTAGTCTATTTCACAATTTTTGAAAAAATTGTGCTAAACAACCAGAACTTAGCAAATTTGCTACAAAATGCTTTAAAAATTTACCGTTACAAAATATAGTCTAACGTTAGAAGTCATACCAGTATGAAAATAATGCTCTTATTATTGTTATGAAAATTTCAGGAAAAACATAAAAAAAATATTAAAATATTTTTGTAACAAAACTCGCACATCGAAATCACAACTGAATTTTTTCGACCCTTATTTTCGAAAAATACATCATTTTGAAGAGAAATACTTTAAGACTCTGTATAATTTGCGATTACACGCTAAAAACGCACGAAAACTTTGCCTATTTTGGAGAACTTTCAGTTAAAATTACGAAATCTTATAAATTTATTTATTTTTCCCTGAAATGGTTTTTTAGGATCAAACTTCATGTACAGTATTAGTCACGAGAAAGAATTACGCGATTTAGCATAGGCAGATTTTTTTGGTGGCTGGAAGGGGGGGAAATATCTTTCAAAGTCGCCCGGCTTTACGATATTCTCCAAGTTTCTCCATTTTAAAATTGTCCTATATTCGTCACTCAAAAAGTATACTTGAAATCTATAGTTAATTTAAGTTAATGTTTTCAGAGGCTTAATTTGCCAAAACTCCTGTGCGCACATAAAAGTTAGCAAAGTGTGAAATCAGCCATTTTTGTGAGTATTTTGGTGCAACCATTTTGAATCTTTTTAATGGCACAAGATGTCTCACTACTGTATGAACATCAATAGAGCGATTGAAGATGTAAAATCTGGCATCAGCAAACCGAAATTCGGCGGGAATAATTATAGGGTAAGTCATGTTAATATACAAATATCGCTAAATTCACAGAGAACTTGAGGTGCTTACTTATTTCGTTCAAAATTGTTATTCGTGCTCAAAGCATATTAGTTCATGGCTTACCTGTTATATTTGTTTGATAGACAGTCCCTGCCGTGACATTTGCTGTTGACGCGCTCAACGTTGCTTCAGCAGTTGATATCGAAGCAACTTCTGCAGTGACAACTGTTTCACCTGCTGCTATGTCAGCTTGATTAGCTGTTACTGCGATGTTCTCAGCTTGCTCGATCTGAAGCTCATTAACATGAGAGTCACTGATGTTCGATTCTGAAAAGTTGAATAAAATCTTAATAAACCTGAAGAATGTTACAAGTATACCTGAATGTTGTCATCATCATCATGACATTTCGCATGTCAAACACCTTGTGTTCGAGTCTTGGTGAGTCCGGTTCGTGAATCCACTCTCACCATTCAACCCAACGTAGTGAATGCAAGTTTGGAATGCAAACAATATAAGGCGCACACGAAGTCGTAAACTACACCACCTAGTGTTGAGTTGGCTCTCACTTGTTAAATTTTTTTATCAAGGAAATTTTATTAGATTTCCAACATAAGTTTTCATTTAAAATAAAATACCAATTTTCATTTTAAAATTTTTAGGTGCCGTGAGTTTTTGAATTATTTTTCTTAAAACACAAAAGATTTTGGAGCCAACATCACACTAAGTGGCATGCTGTGCGGCATTAGAATACCCTGTCGTACTTCTTGTGTGCTGCAGAAGAAAATAAATAAGAAGCAAAGAAGTGGTAGATAGTTTTTTCTTCGCCCAGGGCAGATATGACTCATTCACTGCACTTTGCCATGGTGGTTTAATTCTGTATGGGATGTTTTCTGCTTAAAGTGCTGCCCTTTATCTTGTGGTAGCCATCTGTGTGACCGTTAGTTAGCTCCTCTACGCACTTCTTTCATCCTTGCTTAGAGCGAATATGCTGTTTATTTTGATAGAAATACCAAAATTTAAGGTAAATTTCATTTGAATGTCTTCCCTTATCATCATTTCATTTTTAATATTTTTGTTGGAAAAATGTTCCCTTATCAGTTGCACTCGTATGATGCTAGACCACACCGGCGTTACGCTAGTCCACACTCTTGGACGCATTTGCATGTTCAACCGTTACATTTGGTGTAATTTTTGCTGGTCTTACTTTAGTTTCTCTTAAATTAAACAAACAAAATTGAGATTTGGGAGCCAAAATAACACTAGGTGGAATTTTGTGCGGCTCCAGGGCTTTAGAAAAACCTATCGTATTTCTTGTGTCAAGCAAAAAGACTATTAATAAGAAGCAAAGAAGGGGTATACAGTTTTTCATAGCCCAGGGTAGATATCACTCCCTCATTGCACTTTATGTTGTGGTAGCCATTTCATTGACCGATAGTTAGATCCTTTTAGGCACTGCTTTCATCCTTGCTTGGAGCGAACTTATAGAAAAAATATGTGGTTTATTTTGTTGGAAATAAAGCACAGCTTTGTTCTACAAATTAACGAGTGATGAAAATAGAAAATTCAACAATTGTCAAATTGAATAAAAGCTTTTGTGACTTATTAACTCAGTGGAACTTTAGGATAAAAATAAATCATTTAGTTTTTTTTCGAAAATTTTTGAAATTTCTTTTTAAGGAACCAGAACTTAGCAAATTTTGCTCCACAATTTACTGTTATAAAATATAGTCTAACGTCAGGAGCCATACCAGTACAAAATAATCCTCTTATTATTATTGGTGTAAAAATCTTAGGGAGTACATAAAAAAATAATATTAAAATATTTTTTGTAACAAAACTCGCACATCGAAGTCACACAGATTTGTTCGACCCTTAATTTCGAAAACACCCCATTTAGGAGGCAAATACTATGAGATTCTTCAAAATATGTGATTACAGGCTGAAGAATCGCACGGACATTTTGCCTATTTTGGAAGACATTATGGAAAAATTACCAAATCATATAATTTTAATCATTTTTCCCAGAAATGGATTTTCGTGATAAATTTCATGTTTAAAGGAACCGAAAAAAACCTAGAATAACACTTTTGGGTATTTTATTAAATTCTTTTCCTGCAACTCACGATAATGTCCAAATATCCCTAGATTGACAGAGAACATGAGGTGCTTACTTATTTCGTTCAAAGTCGATATTCGTGCTCAAAGCATATTAGTTCATGGCTTACCTGTTACATTTGTTTGGTAGACAGTCCCTGCCGTGATATTTGCTGTTGACGCGCTCAACGTTGTTTCAGCAGTTGATATCGAAGCAACTTCTGCAGTGACAACTGTTTCACCCTGCTGCTATGTCAGCCTGATTAGCTGTTACTGCGATGTTCTCAGCTTGCTCTATCTGAAGCTCATTCACGTGAGAGTCACAGATGTTCGATTCTGAAATGTTGAATAAAATCTCATTAAACCTGAAGAATGCTACAAGTATACCTGAATGTTGTCATCAACATCATGACAGTTCGCATGTCAAACACCTTGTGTTCGATTCCTAATGAGTCCGGTTCGTGAATCCACTCTCACCATTCAACCCAACGTAGTGAATGCAAGTTTGGAACGCAAACAATGTAAGACGCACATAAAGACGTAAACTACGCCACCAAGTGTTGAGTTGGCTCTCACTTGTTAAATATTTTTTATCAAGGAACTTTTATAAGCTTTCCAACAAAAGTATTTAAAATAAAATTCTGATGGAATAAAGACATGCAAACTGCCCTCGAAATTATCATAAATTTTAGGCAATTTTGCAGGTCTTTCGACAATCAGTATTTTATTTTTAGAATTTTTGGGTACCAGTAATTTTGGAATTATCTTTTTGAAAATATAGAATATTAGGGAGCCAAAATAACACTAGGCGGCATGCCGTGCGACTTTAGAATAACCGATCGTATTTCTAGTGTTCCGCAAAAAAGGCAATTAATGAGAAGCAAACAAGTGGTAGATAGATTTTTATCGCCCAGGGCAGATATCACTCACTCACTTCACAATGGCACTTTAGTTTTGTATGGGATGGGATTTGAGTGATTGATAGTTAGATTCTTTTAGGCACTGTTTTCATCCTTGCTTGGAGCGAACTTACAGAAAAAAAATAAGTGGTTTATTTTGTTAGGAATAAAGCAAAGCTTGGTTCTGCAAATAAGCGAGTGATAAAATAGAAAATTCAACAATTGTTAAATTGAAGAATATCTTTTGTGATTTATTAGCTCAGTGGAACTTTAGGATAAAAGTTATTTATTTAGTCTATTTCACAATTTTTGAAAAATTGTGCTAAATAACCAGAA
The DNA here is from genome assembly GCA_963675895.2 of Styela plicata. Classification (NCBI taxonomy): domain Eukaryota; kingdom Metazoa; phylum Chordata; class Ascidiacea; order Stolidobranchia; family Styelidae; genus Styela; species Styela plicata. The sequence continues at coordinate 21,022,966 of OZ023143.1, read as the reverse complement.
CTTAGCAAATTTGCTACAAAATGCTTAAAAATTTACCGTTACACAATATAGTCTAACGTTAGGAGTCATACCAGTATGAAAATAATGCTCTTATTATTGTTATGGAAATTTCAGGAAAAACATAAAAAAAATATTAAAATATTTTTGTAACAAAATTCGCACATCGAAATCACAACTGAATTTTTTCAACCCTTATTTTCGAAAAATACAATATGTTGAAGAGAAATACTATTAAGACTCTGTGTAATTTGCGATTACACGCTAAAAACGCACGAAAACTTTGCCTATTTTGGAGAACTTTCAATTAAAATTACGAAATCTTATAAATTTATTTATTTTTTCCTGAAATGGTTTTTAGGATCAAATTTCATGTACAGTATTAGTCACGAGAAAGAATTACGCGATTTAGCATAGGCAGATTTTTTGTTGGCTGGAAAGGGGGAAATATCTTTCAAAGTCGCCCGGCTTTACGATATTCTCCAAGTTGCTCCATTTTAAAATTGTCCTATTATCGTCACTCAAAAAGTATACTTGAAATCTATAGTTAAGTTAAGTTAATGTTTTCAGAGGCTTAATTTGCCAAAACTCCTGTGCGCACATAAAAGTTAGCCAAGTGAGAAATCAGCCATTATTGTCAGTATTTTGGTGCAACCATTTTAAATCTTTTTAATGGCACAAGATGTCTCACTATTTGTATGAACATCAATAGAGCGAATGAAGATGTAAAATCTGGCATCAGCAAACCGAAATTCGGCGAGAATAATTATAGGGTAAGTCATGTTAATATCCAAATGTCGCTAACTTGACAGAGAACATGAGGTGGTTACTTATTTCGTTCAAAGTCGATATTCGTGCTCAAAGCATATTAGTTCATGGCTTACCTGTTACATTTGTTTGATAGACAGTCCCTGCCGTGACATTTGCTGTTGAAGCGCTCAACGTTGTTTTTCAGCAGTTGATATCGAAGCAACTTCTGCAGTGACAACTGTTTCACCTGCTGCTATGTCAGCCTGATTAGCTGTTACTGCGATGTTCTCAGCTTGCTCGATCTGAAGCTCATTCACGTGAGAGTCACTGATGTTCGATTCTGAAATGTTGAATAGAATCTTAATAAACCTGAAGAATGCTACAAGTATACCTGAATGTTGTCATCAACATCATGACAGTTCGCATGTCAAACACCTTGTGTTCGAGTCCTGATGAGTCCGGTTCATGAATCCACTCTCACCATTCAACCCAACGTTGTGAATGCAAGTTTGGAGTGCAAACAATATAAGGCGCACATGAAGTCGTAAACTACACCACCTAGTGTTGAGTTGGCTCTCACTTGTTAAATTTTTTTATCAAGGAAATTTTATTAGATTTCCAACAAAAGTTTTCATTTAAAATAAAATACCAATTTTTATTTTAAAATTTTTAGGTGCCGTGAGTTTTTGAATTATTTTTCTTAAAATATAAAAGATTTTGGAGCCAACATCACACTAAGTGGCATGCTGTGCGGCATTAGAATACCCTTTCGTACTTCCTGTGTGCTGCAGAAGAAAAAATAAATAAGAAGCAAAGAAGTGGTAGATAGTTCTTCATCGCCCAGGGTAGATATGACTCACTGCACTTTGCCATGGTGATTTAATTCTGTATGGGATGTTTTCTGCTTAAAGTGCTGCCCTTTATCTTGTGGTAGCCATCTGTGTGACCGTTAGTTAGCTCCTCTACGCACTTCTTTCATCCTTGCTTAGAGCGAATATGCTGTTTATTCTGATAGAAATACCAAAATTTTAGGTAAATTTGATTGGAATGTCTTCCCTCATCATCATTCCATTTTTAATATTTTTTGTTGGAAAAATGTTCCCTTATCAGTTGCACTCGTATGATGCTAGACCACACCGGCGTTACGCTAGTCCACACTCTTGGACGCATTTGCATGTTCAACCGTTACATTTGGTGTAATTTTTGCTGGTCTTACTTTAGTTTCTCTTAAATTAAACAAACAAAATTGGGATTTGGGAGTCAAAATAACACTAGGTGGAATTTTGTGCGGCTCCAGGGCTTTAGAAAAACCTATCGTATTTCTTGTGTCAAGCAAAAAGACTATTAATAAGAAGCAAAGAAGGGGTATACAGTTTTTCGTCGCCCCGGGTAGATATAACTCCCTCATTGCACTTTATGTTGTGGTAGCCATTTCATTGACCGATAGTTAGATCCTTTTAGGCACTGCTTTCATTCTTGCTTGGAGCGAACTTATAGAAAAAATATGTGGTTTATTTTGTTGGAAATAAAGCACAGCTTTGTTCTACAAATTAACGAGTGATAAAAATAGAAAAATTCAACAATTGTCAAATTGAATAAAAGCTTTTGTGATTTATTAGCTCAGCGGAACTTTAGGATAAAAGTTATTTATTTAGCCATTTTTGTCAGTATTTTGGTGCAACCATTTTGAATCTTTTTAATGGCACAAGATGTATCACTATTGTATGAACATCAATAGAGCGGTTGATGATGTAAAATCTGGCATCAGCAAACCGAAAACAGCGAATGGGGCATTCGGCAGGAATAATAATAGGGTAAGTCATGTTAATATCCAAATATCGCTAAATTGACAGAGAACATGAGGTGCTTACTTATTTCGTTCAAAGTCGATATTCGTGCTCAAAGCATATTAGTTCATGGCTTACCTGTTACATTTGTTTGATAGACAGTCCCTGCCGTGACATTTGCTGTTGACGCGCTCAACGTTGTTTCAGCAGTTGATATCGAAGCAACATCTGCAGAGACAACTGTTTCACCTGCTGCTATGTCAGCCTGATTAGCTGTTACTGCGATGTTCTCAGCTTGCTTGATCTGAAGCTCATTAACGTGAGAGTCACTGATGTTCGATTCTGAAATTTGAATAAAATCTTAATAAACCTGAAGAATGTTAAAAGTATACCTGAGTATACCTGAATGTTGTCATCATCATTATGACAGTTCGCATGTCAAACGCCTTGTGTTCGAGTCCTGGTGAGTCCGGTTCGTGAATCCACTCTCACCATTCAACCCAACGTAGTGAATGCGTGATTGGAATGCAAACAATGTGAGGCGCACATAAAGTCGTAAACTACACCACCTAGTGTTGAGTTGGCTCTCACTTGTTAAATATTTTTATCAAGGAAATTTTATAAGCTTTCCAACAAAAGTATTTAAAATAAAATTCTGATGGAATAAAGACATGCAAACTGCCCTCGAAATTATCATAAATTTTAGGCAATTTTGCAGGTCTTTCGACAATCAGTATTTTATTTTAGAATTTGTGGGTACCGGTAATTTTGGAATTATCTTTTTAAAAATATAGAATATTAGGGAGCCAAAATAACACTAGGCGGCATGCCATGCGGCTTTAGAATAACCGATCGTATTTCTTGTGTTCCACAAAAAGGCAATTAATTAGAAGTATAGAAATGGTAGATAGATTTAGAGATGGGCCGATGTATCGGTATCGGAATCGGCAAGTATCGGTGATTTTTGTAGTATCGGTATCGGAAAATTTTCATCACCGATACCGCCGATACCAAAACAGATACCGATACCGGATATATCTTTACAACGAAGCGTATAAAACACACACTTAATTTACTGATAATAAATGGAAAGACCTCTAATTCAACTGCCCTGGAAAATAATTAAAACGAGGCATGTCTCGCGTGAACAATTTTGTTTACACTTTGGGTTTTATTAAATAAAATCCATCAATCTACTCACTATATGCTCTTTTTGATGCGGAAAAAGGTGTTAAGGTCGCACTACGCGTTTTCGTGGGTTGCGTTTTTCCCTGGTTTCGTTTACGCAAGCGCAACGCTCTTCATGCATCTCCTTACGTTTTCCAATGAAACAGAACGGCTTGCTTTGGAAAGCTAACGCAGAGTGTGTGTTTCTTTTTTGAGTTTGTGCTTTGTGGGCATGTGAACACAATTAACGAAAATAAATGGCAGACGTGTGTTGCCGTTTTTTATTTTATTGCTCGAACGTAATGCAACGCATCGGTAAGATAACTTCATGTGTATTGTTGCCTTGGCCTCAATGAGGTGTCACGATAGTTGTGTAACCACGAACATTTTGCACTCAATCTTTGGACCCATGTATGCTTGAACGCAGCAACAACTCAGTATATTTTCATCCATAAAAGTTTGCTCTCAAATGGATGCGAGTTTTCAAGGGTACAAACATACGTAGGCGCACACATACGTGAGTGCAACTATAACAAGTGCATAAGTATGCAGATACAAAACGGAATTTAACATATTTAACAAAGTACTCGGTATCGGCGGTATCGGTATCGGAATATAAATTACGAAGGTGGTATCGGTACTTGCATCAGTATCGGCAAAAATTTTGGTATCGGCCCATCCCTACATAAATTTTCACCGCCCAGGGCAGATATCACTCACTCACTTCACAATGGCACTTTAGTTTTGTATGGGATGGGATTTGAGTGATTGATAGTTAGATTCTTTTAGGCACTGTTTTCATCCTTACTTGGAGGGAACTTACAGAAAAAAATAAGTGGTTTATTTTGTTAGGAATAAAGCAAAGCTTGGTTCTGCAAATAAGCGAGTGATAAAATAGAAAATTCAACAATTGTTAAATTGAAGAATATCTTTTGTGATTTATTAGCTCAGTGGAACTTTAGGATAAAAGTTATTTATTTAGTCTATTTCACAATTTTTGAAAAATTGTGCTAAATAACCAGAACTTAGCAAATTTGCTACAAATTTCTTTAAAATTTACCGTTACACAATATAGTCTAACGTTAGAAGTCATACCAGTATGAAAATAATGCTCTTATTATTGTTGTGAAAATTCCAGGAAGAACATAAAAAAATATTGAAATATTTTTGTAACAAAACTCGCACATCGAAATCACAACTGAATTTTTTCGACCCTTATTTTCGAAAAATACATCATTTTGAAGAGAAATACTATAAGACTCTGTATAATTTGCGATTACACGCTAAAATCGCACGAAAACTTTGCCTATTTTGGAGAACTTTCAGTTAAAATTACGAAATCTTATACATTTATTTATTTTTCCCTGAAATGGTTTTTAGGATCAAATTTCATGTACAGTATTAGTCACGAGAAAGAATTACGCGATTTAGCACAGGCAGATTTTTTGGTGGCTGGAAAGGGGGAAATATCTTTCAAAGTCGCCCGGCTTTACGATATTCTCCAAGTTGCTCCATTTCAAAATTGTCCTATAATCGTCACTCAAAAAGTATACTTGAAATCTATAGTTAATTTAAGTTAATGTTTTCAGAGGCTTAATTTGCCAAAACTCCTGTGCGCACATAAAAGTTAGCCAAGTGTGAAATCAGCCATTTTTTTCAGTATTTTGGTGCAACCATTTTGAATCTTTTTAATGGCACAAGATGTCTCACTACTGTATGAACATCAATAGAGCGATTGAAGATGTAAAATCTGGCATCAGCAAACCGAAATTCGGCGGGAATAATTATAGGGTAAGTCATGTTAATATCCAAATATCGCTAAATTCACAGAGAACTTGAGGTGCTTACCTATTTCGTTCAAAATTGATATTCGTGCTCAAAGCATATTAGTTCATGGCTTACCTGTTACATTTGTTTGATAGACAGTCCCTGCCGTGACATATGCTGTTGACGCGCTCAACGCTGTTTCAGCAGTTGATATCGAAGCAACTTCTGCAGTGACAACTGTTTCACCTGCTGCTATGTCAGCCTGATTAGCTGTTACTGCGATGTTCTCAGCTTGCTCGATCTGAAGCTCATTAACATGAGAGTCACTGATGTTCGATTCTGAAATGTTGAATAAAATCTTTAATAAACCTGAAGAATGCTACAAGTATACCTGAATGTTGTCATCAACATCATGACAGTTCGCATGTCAAACACCTTGTGTTCGAGTCCTGGTGAGTCCGTTCGTGAATCCACTCTCACCCTTCAACCCAACGTAGTGAATGCAAGTTTGGAGTGCAAACAATATAAGGCGCACACGAAGTCGTAGACTACACCACCTAGTGTTGAGTTGGCTCTCACTTGTTAAATTTTTTTATCAAGGAAATTTTATTAGATTTCCAACATAAGTTTTCATTTAAAATAAAATACCAATTTTCATTTTAAAATTTTAAGGTGCCATGAGTATTTGAAATATTTTTCTCGAAATATAAAAGATTTTGGAGGCAACATCACACTAAGTGGCATGCTGTGCGGCATTAGAATACCCTGTCGTACTTCCTGTGTGCTGCAGAAGAAAATAAATAAGAAGCAAAGAAGTGGTAGATAGTTTTTCTTCGCCCAGGGCAGATAAGACTCACTCACTGCACTTTGCCAGGGTGATTTTAATCTGTATTGGATGTTTTCTGCTTAAAGTGCTGCCCTTTATCTTGTGGTAGCCATCTGTGTGACCGTTAGTTAGCTCCTCTACGCACTTCTTTCATCCTTGCTTAGAGCGAATATGCTCTTTATTTTGATAGAAATACCAAAATTTAAGGTAAATTTGATTTCAATGTCTTCCCTTATCATTCCATTCTTAATATTTTTGTTGGAAAAATATTCCCTTATCAGTTGCACTCGTATGATGCTAGACCACACCAGCGTTACGCTAGTCCACACTCTTGGACGCATTTGCATGTTCAACCGTTACATTTGGTGTAACTTTGACTGGTGTTACTTTAGTTTCTCTTAAATTAAACAAACAAAATTGGGATTTGGGAGCCAAAAAACACTAGGTGGCATGCTGTGCGGCTTCAGGGCTTTAAAAAAACGATCGTATTTCTTGTGTCACCGGCTTCGGGGCTTTAAAAAACGATCGTATTTCTTGTGTCACGCAAAAAGGCTATTAATCAGAAGCAAAGAAGGGGTATACAGTTTTTCATCACCCATGGTAGATATCACTCCCTCATTGCACTTTATGTTGTGATAGCCATTTCATTGACCGATAGTTAGATTCTTTTAGGCACTGCTTTCATCCTTGCTTGGAGCGAACTTATAGAAAAAAAATATGTGGTTTATTTTGTTGGAAATAAAGCACAGGTTTGTTCTACAAATTAACGAGTGATGAAAATAGAAAATTCAACAATTGTTTAATAGAAATATCTTTTGTGATTTATTAACTCAATGGAACTTTAGGACAAAAATAAATCATTTAGTTTTTTTCGAAAATTTTTGAAATGTCTTCCTAAGGAACCAGAACTTAGCAAATTTACTCCACAATTTACCGTTACAAAATATAGTCTAACGTTAGGAGTCATACCAGTACTAAAATAATCCTCTTATTATTGGTTTAAAAATCTTAGGGAGGACATAAAAAATAAAATTAAAATATTTTTGAAACAAAACTCGCTTATCGAAGTCACACAGATTTGTTCGACCCTTAATTTCGAAAACACCCCATTTAGGAGGCAAATACTATAAGATTCTTCAAAATATGTGATTACAGGCTGAAGAATCGCACGGACATTTTGCCTATTTTGGAAGACTTTATGAAAAAATTACCAAATCATATAATTTTAATCATTTTCCGCTGAAATGGATTTTCGTAATAAATTTCATGTTTAAAGGAACAGAAAAAACCTAGAATAACACTTTTGGTTAATTTATTAAATTCTTTTCCTGCAACTCACAATAATGTCCAAATATCCCTAGATTGACATAAACATGAGGTGCTTACTTATTTCGTTCAAAGTCGATATTTATGCTCAAAGCATATTAGTTCATGGCTTACCTGTTACATTTGTTTGATAGACAGTCCCTGCCGTGACATTTGCTGTTGACGCACTCAACGTTGTTTCAGCAGTTGATATCGAAGCAACTTCTGCAGTGACAACTGTTTCACCTGCTGCTATGTCAGCCTGATTAGCTGTTACTGCGATGTTCTCAGCTTGCTCGATCTGAAGCTCATTAACGTGAGAGTCACTGATGTTCGATTCTGAAATGTTGAATAAAATCTTAATAAACCTGAAGAATGCTACAAGTATACCTGAATGTTGTCATCACCATCATGACAGTTCGCATGTCAAACACCTTGTGTTCGAGTCCTCGTGAGTTCGGTTCGTGAATCCACTGCCACCATTCAACCCAACGTAGTGAATGCATGATTGGAATGCAAACAATGTGAGGCGCACATAAAGTCGTAAACTACACCACCTAGTGTTGAGTTGGCTCTCACTTGTTAAATATTTTTATCAAGGAAATTTTAGAAGCTTTCCAACAAAAGTATATAAAATAAAATTCCGATGAAATAAAAACATGCAATCTGCCCTTGAAATTATCATAAATTTTAGGCAATTTTGCAGGTCTTTCAACAATCAGTATTTTATTTTAATTTTTTTGGGTACCGGTAATTTTGGAATTATCTTTTTAAAAATATAGAATATTAGAGAGCCAAAAGAACACTAGGCGGCATGCCATGCGGCTTTAGAATAACCTATCGTATTTCTTGTGTTCCACAAAAAGGCAATTAATGAGAAGCAAAGAAGTGGTAGACAGATTTAGAGATGGGCCGATGTATCGGTATCGGAATCGGTATCGGCAAGTATCGGTGATTTTTAAAAGTATCGGTACCGGTATCGGAAAATTTTCATCGCCGATACCAAAACAGATACCGATACCGGATATTTCTTTACAACGGAGCGTACAAATACGCTAAATTTACTGATAATAAATGGAAAGACCTCTCATTCAACTGCCCTGGAAAATAATTAAAACGAGGCATGTCTCGCGTGAACAATTGTGTTTACACTTTGGGTTTTATTAAATAAAATCCATCAATCTACTCACTATATGCTCTTTTTGACGCGGAAAAAGTTGTTAAGGTCGCACTACGCGTTTTCGTGGGTTGCGTTTTTCCTTGCTTTCGTTTACGCAAGCGCAACGCTCTTCATGCATCTCCTTACGTTTTCCAATGAAACAGAACGGCTCGCTGTGGAAAGCTAACGCAGAGTGCTTGTTTCTTTTTTGAGTTTGTGCTTTGTGGGCATGTGAACACAATTAACGAAAATAAATGGCAGGCGTGTGTTGCCGTTTTTCATTTTATTGCTCGAACGTAATGCAACGCATCGGTAAGATAACTTCATGTGTATTGTGGCCTTGGCCTCAATAAGGTGTCACGTTAGTTGCGTAACCACGAACATTTGCACTCAATCTTTGGACCCATGTATGCTTGAACGCAGCAACAACTCAGTATATTTTCATCCATAAAAGTTTGCTCTCAAATGGATGCGAGATTTCAAGGGTACAAACATACGTAGGCGCACACATACGTGAGTGCAACCATAACAAGTGCATAAGTATGCAGATACAAAACGGAATTTAACATATTTAATAAAGTACTCGGTATCGGCGGTATCGGTATCGGAATATAAATTACGAAGGTGGTATCGGTACTTGTATAGGTATCGGCGAAAATTTTGGTATAGGCCCATCCCTAGATAGATTTTCACCGCCCAGGGCAGATATCACTCACTCACTCACTTCACAATGGCACTTTAGTTTTGTATGGGATGTTTTTGCTTAGAGTGCAGATGCTGGCACTTTATCTTGTGGCAGCCATTTGAGTGATTGATAGTTAGATCCTTTTAGGCACTGTTTTCATCCTTGCTTGGAGCAAACATACAGAAAAAAATAAGTGGTTTATTTTGTTAGGAATAAAGCAAAGCTTGATTCTGCAAATAAGCGAGTGATAAAATAGAAAATTCAACAATTGTTAAATTGAAGAATATCTCTTGTGATTTATTAGCTCAGTGGAACTTTAGGATAAAAGTTATTTATTTAGTCTATTCCACAATTTTTGAAAAATTGTGCTAAATAACCAGAACTTAGCAAATTTGCTACAAAATGCTTTAAAATTTACCGTTACACAATACAGTCTAACGTTAGGAGTCATACCAGTATGAAAATAATGCTCTTATTATTGTTGTGAAAATTTCAGGAAGAGCATAAAAAAAAATATTAAAATATTTTTGTAACAAAACTTGCAAATTGAAATCACAACTGAATTTTTTCGACCCTTATTTTCGAAAAATACATTATTTTGAAGAGAAATACTATAAGACTCTGTATAATTTTCGATTGCACGCTAAAATCGCACGAAAACTTTGCCTATTTTGGAGAACTTTCAGTTAAAATTACGAAATAATATAAATTTATTTATTTTTCCCTGAAATGGTTTTTAGGATCAAATTTCATGTACAGTATTAGTCACGAGAAAGAATTACGCGATGTAGCATAGGCAGATTTTTTGTTGGCTGGAAAGGAGGAAATATCTTTCAAAGTCGCGCGGCTTTACGATATTCTCCAAGTTGCTCCATTTTAAAATTGTCCTATTATCGTCACTCAAAAAGTATACTTAAAATCTATAGTAAATTTAAGTTAATGTTTTCAGAGGCTTAATTTGCCAAAACTCCTGTGCGCACATAAAAGTTAGCCAAGTGTGAAATCAGCCATTTTTGTCAGTATTTTGGTGCAACCATTTTGAATCTTTTTAATGGCACAAGATATATCACTATTGTATGAACATTAATAGAGCGGTTGATGATGTAAAATCTGGCATCAGCAAACAGAAAACAGCGAATGGGGCATTCGGCAGGAATAATAATAGGGTAAGTCATGTTAATATCCAAATATCGCTAAATTGACAGAGAACATGAGGTGCTTACTTATTTCGTTCAAAGTCGATATTCGTGCTCAAAGCATATTAGTTCATGGCTTACCTGTTACATTTGTTTGATAGACATTCCCTCCCGTGACATTTGCTGTTGACGCGCTCAACGTTGTTTCAGCAGTTGATATCGAAGCAACTTCTGCAGTGACAACTGTTTTAGCTCCTGCTATGTCGGCCTGATTAGCTGTTACTGCGATGTTCTCAGCTTGCTCGATCTGAAGCTCATTAACATGAGAGTCACTGATGTTCGATTCTGAAATGTTGAATAAAATCTTAATAAACCTGAAGAATGCTACAAGTATACCTGAATGTTGTCTTCAACATCATGACAGTTCGCATGTCAAACACCTTGTGTTCGAGTCCTGGTGAGTCCGGTTCGTGAATCCACTCTCACCCTTCAACCCAACGTAGTGAATGGAAGTTTGGAGTGCAAACAATATAAGGCGCACATGAAGTCGTAAACTACACCACCTAGTGTTGAGTTGGCTCTCACTTGTTAAATTTTTTTATCAAGGAAATTTTATTAGATTTCCAACAAAAGTTTTCATTTAAGATAAAATACCAATTTTTATTTTAAAATTTTTAGGTGCCATGAGTTTTTGAATTATTTTTCTCAAAATATAAAAGATTTTGGACCCAACATCACACTAAGTGGCATGCTGTACGGCATTAGAATACCCTGTCGTACTTCCTGTGTGCTGCAGAAGAAAATAAATAAGAAGCAAAGAAGTGGTAGATAGTTCTTCATCGCCCAGGGTAGATATGACTCACTCACTGCACTTTGCCATGGTGATTTAATTCTGTATGGGATGTTTTCCGCTTAAAGTGCTGCCCTTTATCTTGTGGTAGCCATCTGTGTGACCGTTAGTTAGCTCCTCTACGCACTTCTTTCATCCTTGCTTAGAGCGAATATGCTGTTTATTTTGTTAGAAATACCAAAATTTTAGGTAAATTTGATTTGAATGTCTTCCCTCATCATCATTCCATTTTTAATATTTTTATTGGAAAAATGTTCCCTTATCAGTTGCACTCGTATGATGCAAGACCATAACATTGTTACGCTGGTCCACACTCTTGGACGCATTTGCATGTTCAACCTTTACATTTGGTGTAACTTTTGCTGGTCTTACTTTAGTTTCTCTTAAATTAAACAAACAAAATTGGGATTTAGGAGCCAAAATAACACTAGGTGGCATGCTGTGCGGCTTCAGGGCTTTAAAAAAAAGATCGTATTTCTTGTGTCACGCAAAAAATCTATTAATAAGAAGAAAAGAAGGGGTATACAGTTTTTCATGACCCAGGGTAGATATCACTCCCTCATTGCACTTTATGTTGTGATAGCCATTTCATTGACCGATAGTTAGATCCTTTTAGGCACTGCTTTCATCCTTGCTTGGAGCGAACTTATAGAAAAAAAATATGTGGTTTATTTTGTTGAAAATAAAGCACAGCTTTGTTCTACAAATTAACGAGTGATGAAAACAGAAAATTCAACAATTGTTAAATTGATGAAAAGCTTTTGTGATTTATTAACTCAGTGGAACTTTAGGATAAAAATAAATCATTTAGTTTTTTTCGAAAATTTTTGAAATGTCTTTTTAAGGAACCAGAACTTAGCAAATTTGCTCCACAATTTTCTGTTATAAAATATAGTCTAACGTCAGGACCCATACCAGTACGAAAATAATCCTCTTATTATTGGTGTAAAAATCTTAGGGAGGACATGAAAAATAATATTAAAATATTTTTGTAACAAAACTCGCACATCAAGGTCAAACAGATTTTTTCGGCCCTTATTTTCGAAAAATATCTCATTTTGGGTGCCAATGGTGGGCGCGATGGCCTAGTGGTTAAACATGTTGGCATCGCAGGTTGAAGACCTCGGGTTCGGGTCCCGGCGAGTCCGGCTCGCTTATCCACGCCCACCACTCAACCCAAGAGGTAATAACTTGGGTAGGCTAAGCCGAACAGGAAAAAATCATATCTTTCCAGTAATTGTAACCCTGTCCGCCTATAAGTGGCCTCTGTTACAGGGCCTTGGACAGGGTGACCCACTCAAAGAAGTGGCTATATAAAAAAAAAAAACACTATAAGACTCTGAATAATATGTGATTGCACACTAAAAACGCACAAATTTTGCCCATTTTGAAAAGCTTCCAGTTAAAATCCTATAAATTTAATTATTTTTCCTTGAAATGGTTTTTGGGATTACATTTCATGTTTAAAGGAAGCTAAAAAATATAGAATAACACTTTTAGTTATTTTTTTAAATTCTTTTCCTGCACCAAAAGCTATCAAAAATAATGATGAACTATTTTGTATCCAATCTTATCAAAATCGCTCACCGGCGAATCCATCGAAAGAAATCCTACATTTCTGCATTTTTGAAGATGAAAAACACTTAAAACTTCTTAGTTTTTTGCTTAAAACCTTAGGAAACGTACAGTATAAGTCATGAGAAAGAATTACCAGTTTATCATAGGCAGATTTTATTGTTGGTTGGAAATGAGAAAAAATCATTCCAAGTCCCCCGGTTTAAAGTATCCTAGAAGCTGAGCTTGTCCTATTATCGCTTTTCCAAAAAATTATACATGAAATCCAAATTTCAGCGGGCGCGATGGCCTAGTGGTTAAACATGTTTGCATCGTATGTTGAAGATTTCGGGTTCGAGCCCCAGCGAGGCCGGCTCCCTATCCATGCCCATCACTCAACCCAGAGTGTAATAACTTGGGTAAGCTAAGCAGAACAGGAAAAGATTACTCTTTGCAGTAATTGTAACCCTGTCCGCCTATGAGTGGCCGCTGTTGCAGGGCCTTGGACAGGGTGATCCACTATACAAAGTGGCTATAAAACAAAAAAAACTAATTTCAAGAAAATTTTTCCGATGAAGACTTCCAGACTAGAACTTTAGGATAAAAGTTATTTATTTAGTCTATTCTACAATTTTTAAAAAACTGTGCTAAATAACCACAACTTAGCAAATTTGCTACAAAATGCTTTAAAATTTACCGTTACACAATATAGTCTAACGTTAGGAGTCATACCAGTATGAAAATAATGCTCTTATTATTGTGAAAATCTCAGGAAGGACATGAAAAATAATATTAAAATATTTTTATAACAAAACTCGCACATCGAGTCCTGGTGAGTCCGGTTCGTGAATCCACTCTCACCATTCAACCCAACGTAGTGAATGCAAGTTTGGAATGCAAACAATGTAAAGTTATAAATTACGCCACCTAGTGTCGAATTGGTTCTCACATGTTAAATATTTTAATCACAGAAATTTAATAAACTTTCCAACAAAAGTATATTTAAAACTTCTTAGTTTTTTTGCTTAAAAGCTTAGAAGACGTACAGTATTCGCCACAAGAAAGAATTACCAGTTTATCATAGGCAGATTTTTTTGTTGGCTGGAAATGAGAAAAAATCATTCAAAGGTTTTACAGTATCCTCGAAGTAGCGCCATTTTGAAGTTGTCCTATTATCGTCACTCCGAAAAATCATACATAAAATCCAAAATTCAGTGGTCTCGATGGCCTAGTGGTTAAATATGTTGGCATCTCGGGTTCGAGCCTCGGCGAGGTAGGCTCGCTTATCCAAGCCCACCACTCAACCCAGAGTGTAATAATTTGGGTAGGCTAAGCCTAACAGGAAAAGATCACATCTTTCCAGTAGGTGTAATCCTCTCCGTCTATGAGTGGCCGCTGATACAGGAGGTTATCCACTCTAAGAAGTGGGTATAAAAAAATATATATATATTTTCAGGAAAGTTTTTCCGAAAAAGACTTACAGGCCTTTAATCGTTTATAAGATAAAAAACCGGGTGAGAGATTAGCTCCCGTGCGCACATAAAAGTTTGCCAAGTGTGATCGGTGAGTCGAGTTCGTGAATCCACTCTGACCCTTCAACCCAACGTAGTGGATGCAAGTTTGAAGTGCAAATAAGCGCACGTAAAGTTGTAAACCACACAACCTATTGTTTCGTCACCATATCCTCCGGAAGATTCCGTTCTTCACATGGACACACAAATTGTCTACTTATCACTCAACCCAACGTGAACTGCGTGTGGTAATTTCGGAGTGCAACCTTAGACGGTTGGGCCAGAACACAGGACCAAAGCATGTTTTTAGCAAACAACAAGTAAGTTACAAATATCGGGACAAATTGGCAGTATTTCCTGTGTAACGTTTCCGAAATATTACCCACCTGCAATATGGGGAGCGACTTGCTGTTGATCCGTCATTCTCGAAATGTTTCCTGAGTAACAGAGGCCATCACATCAGCTGAGTCAGTTTGAACAGATTAATAGTTCTGAATTAAATTGCTAGAGCTAAAGTACAAAAATGACACCTGTATTATTTGGAAACGTTAAAACCAATCTGCTACAGAAAACATCCTGCGTACCTAACCTGCCTACGTGCGACCTCGAAATATTTTGAAAGACAAATCGTTGGGAAACGTCCTAGTCATTCCATGTTGCCACGAGGATTCCCGTGGGAATGTCGTTTTTCTCCGCGTCACTTTGCTCTTCTTGTCCAATCAAAATTCGACAGAACCGACTCGCACGAAGACATAGTTTTATTCGACACAAAAGGCGATACAAATGAAAATATATTATTACAGAGTTAACAGGAAATGAAACAATGTCTTAATTAGAATGGGGGATGGGATAAAAGATTTAATGGCGCTTATAGCTTAAACAAAGCTTTGTGCGCCAGGTCAATTCAGGAAAATATTAAAAGAAAAAGTTGTATTATGAATATAAAAACAAAAACAAAATAAGTATCAAACGAGTCTACCAGTAGATTCAATAAATCTTAATACATGTAATACAATTCTTCCATCAGTAAGTAAATAATACAACCTGAAAGGTACATCTAAACTGGCCTCAATCAGAAATATGGAACAAAGAGTTCCCATCTACTAAGACTCTTTCATTCAGCATTGTTTTCCGGTAGGTTGATCTAATTACCGAAACGACCGAAAAGTAAAGAAACGTCACCGAATAAAGTAGAAAATGTATTGAAACGGTAGTTAATTATCAATCGCCAAGTTAAACTTTTCGGTGCAAGTTCGTTTTCGGTGCATTTTTCGCTCGCTCCATGATCATTTCTGGAGGCCTGCATATAAACATTTTCTGTCGATTTGGTAATTACAGTACCCGTTTTCTAGTTGATTAATAAATTTATCTAAACGGTTAATTAAAACGATGTCCTGAATTTTAGATTCATTGCTATGACCTAATACCTTTCAAGCAGTACTATCCATGTTAATAAAATATTCCAAATTCGATCCATAATGGCATTTAAAAATCAGCAAGCTCGGAATGAATACTATCAGCTTTCTATTACATGCGGAATTTGATTAAAATGTTTTTAACTTCAATCTAGCTCAATTCCCGCAGCTCTCATTTCTTTACTTAAATAAACTTTTGAATTTAGATTCCTCAGTATATGAACTATCGACTTTTTTGCAATTCATTGTTGGTGGTATATATATATAGACACTATTCATGATCACTCACTTGAGTTGAACCACGTACGCAAAACCAATGAGCGGAAAGGGCTGTTGGAATTGAAAACAAATAACGTCATTAGTTCGTAACCACACAATTCTTCTCAGGCGAATAAATGTGGGCATGGATGTGTCGACGCCCAGTTGGTATTTTTTATAGCCACTTCTTAGAGTGGATCACTCTTTCCAAGGCCCTATAACAGCGGCCACTTATGGACGGACATGGTTACAAATACAGGAAAGATATCATCGTTTCCTCTTCGGCTTAGTCTGCCCAAGTTATTACACCCTGGGTTGAGTGGTGGGCATGGATAAGCGAGCCGGACTCGTTGGGGCTCGAACCCGAGATCTTCAACCTGCGATGCCACTCACTATCAACTATTCCTCACCTCAACTATTTGTACATACTCATTATGCTATATAATACAAGGAAACGCTCAAGATAAAACGCTATATAATTTAATTACAGAGAATCACAAATTAAATGAAGATTTTTTGTCAAAGTTACCAATAAGAAGGAAAAATGTTTCGGAAGTTTCTTGTTCAACAGTTAAAAATGGGGTTATTCTCTCAGAACTTTGTCTAATGAGTGTCAGAGTCCATCTTCACACTGTTTTTTATCTATCCAATGATGGGCCATGCATGGGACAGACCAGGTATATTCTCTTGAAACTATTTTTGGGTTATTTATTTCACATTAGTGCCAAATCATTAACAAATCCCATCTCTACACTTTTTTTGATCTCGCAAATTGCAACGAATTTTCCAGCCTGATATATCATGGTGAATATAGTAACTCTTGCAATTTTACAGTCCAAAATTAGCAACGAGAGTGTTTTAAAGATGACATTTTAGGTGGAAAATTCGTTGCAATTTGCGAGATCAAAAAAAGTGTAGAGATGGGATTTGTTAATGATTTGGCACTAATGTGAGATGAATAACCCAAAAATAGTTTCAAGACACCATAACTAGTTTGTTCCGTGTATGGCCTATACATATATCATTGGATAGATCAAAAAGAGCGCATTTTTCCTTCTTATTGGTAACTTTGACATAAAATCTTCATTAAATTTGTGATTTTCTGTGATTAAATTGTGATTGAAATATGCTTTGTCGTAATATGTCACATCCAATTCTCCTTTTATTCTGAAGGGGGACGATTAAATCAAATATTTAATAGGGAAATTATATTATTCCATCTTTCAGTGATGATAGGTATTACTATTGTTCACAATTTGATTATTGTATGATTTGTTAATTCAAATAATTTCAAATAAAACAATAAATTGAATTGACAAATATCAGAATCTTTTCAATATTATTATTGTCCGAAGTAACATCTGTTGTTGCAAATAACCTACGGAATTTATTCCCGATAAAAAATATTATTTTCTCAAGCGTGAGCCAGTCATGGACCGTACCTTAACGACACGATCCATCGTTAGCCCATATTTAACGAAACATATTTAGCCAGATATTCTCTGACAAGGTTCACTTGTATACAGTTTGCGTTTAAACGTTTTATTTTATTTATAGGGTGAAACCAAATCCTTCAGACTACGTATAGGTGAAGGCTTTAGAGTTCCGCTAACGTTTCACTCGCGTGTTGTATAAGCCGACTGAATAGAAATATTATATTATTTTTATTCTCTATAAATTGGTAGATGGGTTGCACGGTTTCCAACCCAATCAGAATTTTCATTTTGACAAACATGTGCCACATATGGACCGCGGTCTCATCGTCGCTGTCGATTGGGCCCAACCGATTTTTCGATTGCGATACTATCTTAAATTGCATCAAGATTTTTCCGATATGTTTTCTATCAGGCGTATATGTTGCTATGCAAGTAGTATCAGTTGGTTGATTCTTCTCCCAAACATAGCTTCGAGTAAACTTCTGAGGAAAATGAAATTAAATTCTGATTTTTCAAATTATAATTTGTGGAATGTTTATTTTATCTACATTCTTTAAATTAAACAAGTGCATTCTATCAAATGCGCATAATTGGGCGAAAAAATCGATGCTACAATAATATTCCTGATTTAAATCACTGTCAAGTTCAACTTTTCGGTGCAAGTTCCGTTTTCGGTGCATTTTTCGCTCGCTCCATGATCATTTCTGGAGACCTGCATATAAACATTTTCTGTCGATTTGGTAAGTACAGTACCCTTTTACTAGTTGATTAATAAATTTATCTAAACGGTTAATTAAAACGATGTCCTGAATTTTAGATTCATTGCTATGACCTCATACCTTTCAAGCAGTACTATCCATGTTAATAAAATATGCCAAATTCGATCCATAATGGCATTTAAAAATCGGCAAGCTCGGAATGAATACTATCAGCTTTCTATTACATGCCGAATTTGATCAAAATGTTTTTAACTTCAATCTAGCTCAATTCCCGCAGCTCTCATTTCTTTACTTAAATAAAATTTTGAATTTAGATTCCTCAGTATATGAACTATCGACTTTTTTGCAATTCATTGTTGGTGGTATATATATATATATAGACACTATTCATGATTACTCGCTCAAGTTGAACCACCTACGCAAAACCAACCGTCATGGGTGAATACGGCTGTTGGAATTGAAAACAAATAACGTCATTAGTTCGTAACCACAAAATTCTTCTCACGCGATTAAGCGTGGGTATGGATGTGTCGACGCCCAGTTGGTATTTTTTATAGCCACTTCTTAGAGTGGATCACTCTGTCCAAGGCCCTATAACAGCGGCCACTTATGGACGGACATGGTTACAAATACAGGAAAGATATCATCTTTTCCTGTTCGGCTTAGTCTGCCCAAGTTATTACACCCTGGGTTGAGTGGTGGGCATGGATAAGCGAGCCGGACTCGCTGGGGCTCGAACCCGAGATCTTCAAATTGCGATGCCACTCACTATCAACTATTCCTCACCTCAACTATTTGTACATACTCATTATGCTATATAATACAAGGAAACGCTCAAGATAAAACGCTATATAATTTAATTACAGAGAATCACAAATTTAATGAAGATTTTTTGTCAAAGTTACCAATAAGAAGGAAAAATGTTTCGGAAGTTTCTTGTTCAACAGTTAAAAATGAGGATATTCTCTCAGAACTTTGTCTAATGAGTGTCAGAGTCCATCTTCACACTCTTTTTTATCTATCCAATGATGGGCCATGCATGGGACAGACCAGGTATATTCTCTTGAAACTATTTTTGGGTTATTTACTTCACATTAGTGCCAAATCATTAACAAATCCCATCTCTACACTTTTTTTGATCTCGTAAATTGCAACGAATTTTCCACCTAAAATGTCATCTTTAAAACACTCTCGTTGCTAATTTTGGACTGTATAATTGCAAGAGTTACTATATTCACCATGATATACCAGGCTGGAAAATTCGTTGCAATTTGCGAGATCAAAAAAGTGTTGAGATGGGATTTGTTAATGATTTGGCACTAATGTGAGATGAATAACCCAAAAATAGTTTCAAGACACCATAACTAGTTTGTTCCGTGTATGGCCTATACATATATCATTGGATAGATCAAAAAGAGCGCATTTTTCCTTCTTATTGGTAACTTTGACATAAAATCTTCATTAAATTTGTGATTTTCTGTGATTAAATTGTGATTGAAATATGCTTTGTCGTAATATGTCACATCCAATTCTCCTTTTATTCTGAAGGGGCACGATTAAATCAAATATTTAATAGGGGAATTATATTATTCCATCTTTCAGTGATGATAGGTATTACTATTGTTCACAATTTGATTATTGTATGATTTGTTAATTCAAATAATTTCAAATAAAACAATAAATTGAATTGACAAATATCAGAATCTTTTCAATATTATTATTGTCGCGAAGTAACATCTGTTGTTGCAAATAACCTACGGAATTTATTCCCGATAAAAAATATTATTTTCTCAAGCGTGAGCCAGTCATGGACCGTACCTTAACGACACGATCCATCGTTAGCCCATATTTAACGAAACATATTTAGCCAGATATTCTCTGACAAGGTTCACTTGTATACAGTTTGCGTTTAAACGTTTTATTTTATTTATAGGGTGAAACCAAATCCTTCAGACTACATATAGGTGAAGGCTTTAGAGTTCCGCTAACGTTTCACTCGCGTGTTGTATAAGCCGACTGAATAGAAATATTATATTATTTTTATTCTCTATAAATTGGTAGATGGGTTGCACGGTTTCCAACCCAATCAGAATTTTCATTTTGACAAACATGTGCCACATATGGACCGCGGTCTCATCGGCGCTGTCGATTGGGACCAACCGATTTTTCGATTGCGATACTATCTTAAAGTGCATCAAGATTTTTCCGATATGTTTTCTATCAGGCGTATATGTTGCTATGCAAGTAGTATCAGTTGGTTGATTCTTCTCCCAAACCTATCTTCGAGTAAACTTCTGAGGAAAATGAAATTAAATTCTGATTTTTCAAATTATAATTTGTGGAATGTTTATTTTATCTACATTCTTTAAATTAAACAAGTGCATTCTATCAAATGCGCATAATTGGGCGAAAAAATCGATGCTACAATAATATTCCTGATTTAAATCACTGTCAAGTTCAACTTTTCGGTGCAAGTTCCGTTTTCGGTGCATTTTTCGCTCGCTCCATGATCATTTCTGGAGGCCTGCATATAAACATTTTCTGTCGATTTGGTAAGTACAGTACCCTTTTACTAGTTGATTAATAAGTTTATCTAAACGGTTAATTAAAACGATGTCCTGAATTTTAGATTCATTGCTATGACCTAATACCTTTCAAGCAGTACTATCCATGTTAATAAAATATGCCAAATTCGATCCATAATGGCATTTAAAAAGCAGCAAGCTCGGAATGAATACTATCAGCTTTCCATTACATGCGGAATTTGATCAAAATGTTTTTAACTTCAATCTAGCTCAATTCCCGCAGCTCTCATTCCTTTACTTAAATAAAATTTTGAATTTAGATTCCTCAGTATATGAACTATCGACTTTTTTGCAATTCATTGTTGGTGGTATATATATATAGACACTATTCATGATTACTCGCTCAAGTTGAACCACCTACGCAAAACCAACCGTCATGGGTGAATACGGCTGTTGGAATTGAAAACAAATAACGTCATTAGTTCGTAACCACAAAATTCTTCTCACGCGATTAAACGTGGGTATGGATGTGTCGACGCCCAGTTGGTATTTTTTATAGCCACTTCTTAGAGTGGATCACTCTGTCCAAGGCCCTATAACAGCGGCCACTTATGGACGGACATGGTTACAAATACTGGAAAGATATCATCTTTTCCTGTTCGGCTTAGTCTGCCCAAGTTATTACACCCTGGGTTGAGTGGTGGGCATGGATAAGCGAGCCGGACTCGTTGGGGCTCGAACCCGAGATCTTCAACCTGCGATGCCACTCACTATCAACTATTCCTCAACTCAACTATTTGTACATACTCATTATGCTATATAATACAAGGAAACGCTCAAGATAAAACGCTATATAATTTAATTATAGAGAATCACAAATTTAATGAAGATTTTTTGCCAAAGTTACCAATAAGAAGGAAAAATGTTTCGGAAGTTTCTTGTTCAACAGTTTAAAACGGGGTTATTCTCTCAGAACTTTGTCTAATGAGTGTCAAAGTCCATCTTCACACTCTTTTTTATCTATCCAATGATGGGCCATGCATGGGACAGACCAGGTATATTCTCTTGAAACTATTTTTGGGTTATTTATTTCACATTAGTGCCAAATCATTAACAAATCCCATCTCTACACTTTTTTGATCTCGCAAATTGCAACGAATTTTCCACCTAAAATGTCATCTTTAAAACACTCTCGTTGCTAATTTTGGACTGTATAATTGCAAGAGTTACTATATTCACTATGATGTACCAGGCTGGAAAATTCGTTCCAATTTGCGAGATCAAAAAAGTGTAGAGATGGGATTTGTTAATGATTTGGCACTAATGTGAGATGAATAACCCAAAAATAGTTTCAAGACACCATAACTAGTTTGTTCCGTGTATGGCCTATACATATATCATTGGATAATTCAAAAAGAGCGCATTTTTCCTTCTTATTGGTAACTTTGACATAAAATCTTCATTGAATTTGTGATTTTCTGTGATTAAAATATGCTTTGTCGTAATATGTCACATCCAATTCTTTTTTTATTCTGAAGGGGCACGATTAAATCAAATATTTAATAGGGAAATTATGTTATTCCTTCTTTCAGTGATGATAGGTATTACTATTGTTTACAATTGGATTAATGTATGATTTGTTAATTCAAATAATTTCAAATAAAACAATAAATTGAATTGACAAATATCAGAATCTTTTAAATATTATTATTGTCGCGAAGTAACATCTGTTGTTGCAAATAACCTACGGAATTTATTCCCGATAAAAAATATTATTTTCCCAAGCGTGAGCCACTCATGGACCGTACCTCAGCGACACGATCCATCGTCAGCCCATATTTAACGAAACATATTTAACCAGATATTCTCTGACAAGGTTCACTTGTATACAGTTTGCGTTTAAACGTTTTATTTTATTTATAGGGTGAAACCGAATCCTACAGACTACATATAGGTGAAGGCTTTAGAGTTCCGCTAACGTTTCACTCGCGTGTTGTATAAGCCGACTGAATAGAAATATTATATTATTTTTATTCTCTATAAATTGGTAGATGGGTTGCACGGTTTCCAACCCAATCAGAATTTTCATTTTGACAAACATGTGCCACATATGGACCGCGGGTCTCATCGGCGCCTTCGATTGGGCCCAACCGATTTTTCGATTGCGATACTATCTTTTTTTTGCATCAAGATTTTTCCGATATGTTTTTTTATCAGGCGTATATGTTGCTATGCAAGTAGTATCAGTTGGTTGATTCTTCTCCCAAACCTATCTTCGAGTAAACTTCTGAGGAAAATGAAATTAAATTCTGATTTTTCAAATTATAATTTGTGGAATGTTTATTTTATTTTTTTTACATTCTTTAAATTAAACAAGTGCATTCTATCAAATGCGCATAATTGGGCGAAAAAATCGATGCTACAATAATATTCCTGATTTAAATCACTGTCAAGTTCAACTTTTCGGTGCAAGTTCCGTTTCCGGTGCATTTTTCGCTCGCTCCATGATCATTTCTGGGGGCCTGCATATAAACATTTTCTGTCGATTTGGTAAGTACAGTACCCGTTTACTAGTTGATTAATAAATTTATCTAAACGGTTAATTAAAACGATGTCCTGAATTTTAGATTCATTGCTATGACCTCATACCTTTCAAGCAGTACTATCCATGTTAATTTTTTTATTCCAAATTCGATCCACAATGGCATTTAAAAATCAGCAAGCTCGGAATGAATACTATCAGCTTTCTATTACATGCGGAATTTGATCAAAATGTTTTTAACTTCAATCTAGCTCAATTCCCGCAGCTCTCATTTCTTTACCTAAATAAACTTTTGAATTTAGATTCCTCAGTATATGAACTATCGACTTTTTTGCAATTCATTGTTGGTGGTATATATATATAGACACTATTCATGATTACTCACTTGAGTTGAACCACGTAGGCAAAACCAATGAGCGGAAACGGCTGTTGGAATTGAAAACAAATAACGTCATTAGTTCGTAACCACAAAATTCTTCTCACGCGAATAAACGTGGGTATGGATGTGTCGACGCCCAGTTGGTATTTTTTTATAGCCACTTCTTAGAGTGGATCACCCTGT
The DNA here is from genome assembly GCA_963675895.2 of Styela plicata. Classification (NCBI taxonomy): domain Eukaryota; kingdom Metazoa; phylum Chordata; class Ascidiacea; order Stolidobranchia; family Styelidae; genus Styela; species Styela plicata. The sequence goes on along the minus strand of OZ023143.1, from coordinate 20,999,015 downwards.
CCAAGGCCCTATAACAGCGGCCACTTATGGACGGACATGGTTACAAATACAGGAAAGATATCATCTTTTGCTGTTCGGCTTAGCCTGCCCAAGTTATTACACCCTGGGTTGAGTGGTGGGCATGGATAAGCGAGCCGGACTCGCTGGGGCTCGAACCCGAGATCTTCAACCTGCGATGCCACTCACTATCAGCTATTCCTCACCTCAACTATTTCTATATACTCATTATGCTATATAATACAAGGAAACGCTCAAGATAAAACGCTATATAATTTAATTACAGAGAATCACAAATTTAATGAAGATTTTTTGTCAAAGTTACCAATAAGAAGGAAAAATGTTTCAGAAATTTCTTGTTCAACAGGTAAAAATGGGGTTATTCTCTCAGAACGTTGTCTAATGAGTGTCAGAGTCCATCTTCACACTCTTTTTTATCTATCCAATGATGGGCCATGCATGGGACAGACCAGGTATATTCTCTTGAAACTATTTTTGGGTTATTTATTTCACATTAGTGCCAAATCATTAACAAATCCCATCTCTACACTTTTTTGATCTCGCAAATTGCAACGAATTTTCCAGCCTGGTACATCATAGTGAATATAGTCACTTGCAATTATACAGTCTAAAATTAGCAACGAGAGCGTTTCAAAGATGACATTTAAGGGGAAATATAGGGAAATCAGTACGACCAAAATTGTTCAGCTTCTTAAAATATGCCAAACTACAGAACATGCCTAAATTGGCCCATGAAGGTATTAATTCACCTCAGTATCGTTGTTAAATTGTTATAATTATCAAACTCCAACCATAGTAAATCCCTTATGTCCAATACTGCGAAAAAAGCATACGGAATTATTTAAAGTATTGTTAAATCATTGTAGCATGCTGTAAATGTTTTTTATTCGATCTATGTTACAACCATGAATATTTTACCCAATTGATGTATCTCAAATACCAAAACAACTATAATAAATCTCATCAGTAACAACAAAAAGCTGAATTACGATTGCAATTTGGCTGCTTCGAACAAGGCGCGTTGACCTAGTGAACAAACATTTTTAGCATTTCGGGTTTTTTTTATTTTTTTTTTCCGGTTTGCTTATCCATGCTCACCACTCAACCCAAGACATAAATAACGTGGGTAGGCTAAGTCGAACAGGAAAAGATTTTTATCTTTTTTTTTATTTTAACCCTGTCCGAGAAGATGCTATAAAAAAATGTTTTTTTTTCTTGTAGGCTCTTGGAGCCTTTATACATTCTTGGAAGCTGTTTTATATACCATTGGGTACGTAAAGCCCAGAAATTTTTTGGTCAGCTTGCATACTAAAAGTTTTATTTTTTTTTTTAACCGGTTTTAGTGACCAACGACGTGATTCGCCAATTATATCGTTTAATGATATAATTATAGAACTTATATGGCCTGGTGATGTCATGATTTTTTTAATCAAAGCCACCTTATATGATACGCCGATATCTTGAGCGTTTTTCTTTTATTATATAGCATGATGAATATGCACAAATAGTTTTTTTTTTTGTTTAGCGTTCAGAATGAGTTGTTTTTCAATATCAACTGAGTGTCTACACGTCAATATCCACGTTTATTCGCGTGAGAAGAATTTTGTGGTTACGAACTAATAACGTTATTTGTTTTCAATTCCAACAGCCTTATTCGCTTATTTTTTTTAGTTTTTTTTTAGGTGGTTCAACTTAAGTGAGTGATCATGAATAATGTTTTAGTCTATAAAATATATATACCACCAACAATGAATTGCAAAAAGTCGGTAGTTCCTATACTGAGGAATGTAAATTCAAAATTTTTATTTAAGTAAAAAAATGGGAGAAAAAATGTAAACTTGAAATATAGTTGCCATTCGACAAACATTTTTTTTAAACCCAATGTTTTCAGTCTTATAAAAGAAGATAATTATCCGTACTAATTCATTTTTTACAGTTTTTTTTTTATATTTTCACCTAAAATGTCATCTTTTTTTTACTCTCGTTGCTAATTTTGGACTGTATAATTGCAAGAGTTACTATATTCACCTTGATATACCAGGCTGGAAAATTTCGTTTGCAATTTGCGAGATCAAAAAAAAGTGTAGAGATGGGATTTGTTAATGATTTGGCACTAATGTGAGATGAATAACCCAAAAATAGTTTCAAGACACCATAACTAGTTTTTTTCCGTGTATGGACCATACATATTTCATTGGATAGATCAAAAAGAGCGCTTTTTTTTTTTCTTTTTTTTTTATTGGTAACTTTGACATAAAATCTTCATTAAATTTGTGATTTTTCTGTGATTAAATTGTGATTAAAATATGCTTTGTCGTAATATGTCACATCCAATTCTCCTTTTATTCTGAAGGGGCACGAATAAATCAAATATTTAATAGGGGAATTATATTATTCCATCTTTCAGTGATGATAGGTTATTACTATTGTTCACAATTTGATTAATGTATGATTTGTTAATTCAAATAATTTCAAATAAAACAATAAATTGAATTGACAAATATATTTTTTTCTTTTCAATATTATTATTGTCGCGAAGTAACATCTTTTTGTTGCAAATAACCTACGGAATTTATTTCCGATAAAAAATATTTTTTTTTTCGAGCGTGAGCCAGTCATGGACCGTACCTTAACGACACGATCCATCGTTAGCCCATATTTTTTTTTTTTTATTTTAACCAGATATTCTTGACAAGGTTTTTTTTGTATACAGTTTTTTTTTTAAACGTTTTATTTTATTTTATAGGGTTTTTTTTTTCCTTCAGACTACGTATAGGTGAAGGCTTTAGAGTTTTTTAACGTTTCACTCGCGTGTTGTATAAGCCGACTGAATAGAAATATTATATTATTTTTTATTTTCTATAAATTTTTAGATGGGTTGCACGGTTTCCAACCCAATCAGAATTTTCATTTTTTTTTTTTTTTGTGCCACATATGGACCGCGGTCTCATCGGCGCTGTCGATTGGGCCCAACCGATTTTTCGATTGCGAGACTATCTTAAAAGTGCATCAAGATTTTTCCGATATGTTTTTTTTATCAGGCGTATATGTTGCTATGCAAGTAGTATCAGTTGGTTGATTCTTCTCCCAAACATAGCTTCGAGTAAACTTCTGAGGAAAATGAAATTAAATTCTGATTTTTTTAAATTATAATTTGTGGAATGTTTATTTTATCTACATTCTTTAAAAATTTTTTTTTTTGCATTCTATCAAATGCGCATAATTTTTTTTTTTTTTCGATGCTACAATAATATTCCTGATTTAAATCACTGTCAAGTTCAACTTTTCGGTGCAAGTTCCGTTTTTTTTTTGCATTTTTTTTTTTCGCTCCATGATCATTTCTGGAGGCCTGCATATAAACATTTTTTTGTCGATTTGGTAAGTACAGTACCCTTTTTACTAGTTTTTTTAATAAATTTATCTAAACGGTTAATTTTAAAACGATGTCCTGAATTTTAGATTCATTGCTATGACCTCATACCTTTCAAGCAGTACTATCCATGTTAATAAAATATGCCAAATTCGATCCATAATGGCATTTAAAAAATCGGCAAGCTCGGAATGAATACTATCAGCTTTCTATTACATGCCGAATTTTTTCAAAATTTTTTTTAACTTCAATCTAGCTCAATTCCCGCAGCTCTCATTTCTTTACTTAAATAAAATTTTTTTATTTAGATTCCTCAGTATATGAACTATCGACTTTTTTGCAATTCATTGTTGGTGGTTATATATATATATATAGACACTATTCATGATTACTCGCTCAAGTTGAACCACCTACGCAAAACCAACCGTCATGGGTGAATACGGCTGTTGGAATTTTTTTTTTTAACGTCATTAGTTCGTAACCACAAAATTCTTCTCACGCGATTAAGCGTGGGTATGGATGTGTCGACGCCCAGTTGGTATTTTTTTATAGCCACTTCTTAGAGTGGATCACTCTGTCCAAGGCCCTATAACAGCGGCCACTTATGGACGGACATGGTTACAAATACAGGAAAGATATCATCTTTTTTGTTCGGCTTAGTCTGCCCAAGTTATTACACCCTGGGTTTTTTGGTGGGCATGGATAAGCGAGCCGGACTCGCTGGGGCTCGAACCCGAGATCTTCAAATTTGCGATGCCACTCACTATCAACTATTCCTCACCTCAACTATTTTGTACATACTCATTATGCTATATAATACAAGGAAACGCTCAAGATAAAACGCTATATAATTTAATTACAGAGAATCACAAATTTAATGAAGATTTTTTGTCAAAGTTACCAATAAGAAGGAAAAATTTTTTCGGAAGTTTCTTGTTCAACAGTTAAAAATGAGGATATTCTCTCAGAACTTTGTCTAATGAGTGTCAGAGTCCATCTTCACACTCTTTTTTATCTATCCAATGATGGGCCATGCATGGGACAGACCAGGTATATTCTCTTGAAACTATTTTTGGGTTATTTACTTCACATTAGTGCCAAATCATTAACAAATCCCATCTCTACACTTTTTTTTTTCTCGTAAATTGCAACGAATTTTTTTTTTTTAAAATGTTTTTCTTTAAAACACTCTCGTTGCTAATTTTGGACTGTATAATTGCAAGAGTTACTATATTCACCATGATATACCAGGCTGGAAAATTCGTTGCAATTTTTTTTTTTCAAAAAAGTGTAGAGATGGGATTTTTTAATGATTTGGCACTAATGTGAGATGAATAACCCAAAAATAGTTTTCAAGACACCATAACTAGTTTTTTTCCGTGTATGGCCTATACATATATCATTGGATAGATCAAAAAGAGCGCATTTTTTTTTTTCTTATTGGTAACTTTGACATAAAATCTTCATTAAATTTTTTGATTTTCTGTGATTAAATTTTTGATTGAAATATGCTTTGTCGTAATATGTCACATCCAATTCTCCTTTTATTCTGAAGGGGCACGATTAAATCAAATATTTAATAGGGGAATTTATATTATTCCATCTTTCAGTGATGATAGGTATTACTATTGTTCACAATTTGATTATTGTATGATTTGTTAATTCAAATAATTTTTTTAAAACAATAAATTTGAATTGACAAATATCAGAATCTTTTTTTTTATTATTATTGTCGCGAAGTAACATCTGTTTTTTGCAAATAACCTACGGAATTTATTCCCGATAAAAAATATTATTTTCTCAAGCGTGAGCCAGTCATGGACCGTACCTTAACGACACGATCCATCGTTAGCCCATATTTAACGAAACATATTTAGCCAGATATTCTCTGACAAGGTTCACTTGTATACAGTTTTTTTTTTTTTAAACGTTTTATTTTATTTATAGGGTGAAACCAAATCCTTCAGACTACATATAGGTGAAGGCTTTAGAGTTTTTAACGTTTTTTTCGCGTGTTGTATAAGCCGACTGAATAGAAATATTTATATTATTTTTTTATTCTCTATAAATTGGTAGATGGGCTGCACGGTTTTCCAACCCAATCAGAATTTTTCATTTTGACAAACATGTGCCACATATGGACCGCGGTCTCATCGGCGCTGTCGATTGGGACCAACCGATTTTTCGATTGCGATACTATCTTAAAGTGCATCAAGATTTTTCCGATATGTTTTCTATCAGGCGTATATGTTGCTATGCAAGTAGTATCAGTTGGTTGATTCTTCTCCCAAACCTATCTTCGAGTAAACTTCTGAGGAAAATGAAATTAAATTCTGATTTTTCAAATTATAATTTGTGGAATGTTTATTTTATCTACATTCTTTAAATTAAACAAGTGCATTCTATCAAATGCGCATAATTGGGCGAAAAAATCGATGCTACAATAATATTCCTGATTTAAATCACTGTCAAGTTCAACTTTTCGGTGCAAGTTCCGTTTTCGGTGCATTTTTCGCTCGCTCCATGATCATTTCTGGAGGCCTGCATATAAACATTTTCTGTCGATTTGGTAAGTACAGTACCCTTTTACTAGTTGATTAATAAGTTTATCTAAACGGTTAATTTAAAACGATGTCCTGAATTTTAGATTCATTGCTATGACCTAATACCTTTCAAGCAGTACTATCCATGTTAATAAAATATGCCAAATTCGATCCATAATGGCATTTAAAAAGCAGCAAGCTCGGAATGAATACTATCAGCTTTCCATTACATGCGGAATTTGATCAAAATGTTTTTAACTTCAATCTAGCTCAATTCCCGCAGCTCTCATTCCTTTACTTAAATAAAATTTTGAATTTAGATTCCTCAGTATATGAACTATCGACTTTTTTGCAATTCATTGTTGGTGGTATATATATATAGACACTATTCATGATTACTCGCTCAAGTTGAACCACCTACGCAAAACCAACCGTCATGGGTGAATACGGCTGTTGGAATTGAAAACAAATAACGTCATTAGTTCGTAACCACAAAATTCTTCTCACGCGATTAAACGTGGGTATGGATGTGTCGACGCCCAGTTGGTATTTTTTATAGCCACTTCTTAGAGTGGATCACTCTTTACAAGGCCCTATAACAGCGGCCACTTATGGACGGACATGGTTACAAATACAGGAAAGATATCATCTTTTCCTGTTCGGCTTAGTCTGCCCAAGTTATCACACCCTGGGTTGAGTGGTGGGCATGGATAAGCGAGCCGGACTCGCTGGGGCTCGAACCCGAGATCTTCAACCTGCGATGCCACTCACTATCAACTATTCCTCACCTCAACTATTTGTACATACTCATTATGCTATATAATACAAGGAAACGCTCAAGATAAAACGCTATATAATTTAATTACAGAGAATCACAAATTTAATGAAGATTTTTTGTCAAAGTTACCAATAAGAAGGAAAAATGTTTCGGAAGTTTCTTGTTCAACAGTTAAAAATGGGGTTATTCTCTCAGAACTTTGTCTAATGAGTGTCAGAGTCCATCTTCACACTCTTTTTTATCTATCCAATGATGGGCCATGCATGGGACAGACCAGGTATATTCTCTTGAAACTATTTTTTGGTTATTTACTTCACATTAGTGCCAAATCATTAACATATCCCATCTCTACACCTTTTTTGATCTCGCAAATTGCAACGAGTTTTCCACCTAAAATGTCATCTTTAAAACACTCTCGTTGCTAATTTTGGACTGTATAATTGTAAGAGTTACTATATTCACCATGATATATATACCAGGCTGGAAAATTCGTTGCAATTTGGGAGATCAAAAAAGGTGTAGAGATGGGATATGTTAATGATTTGGCACTAATGTGAGATGAATAACCCAAAAATAGTATCAAGACACCATAACTAGTTTGTTCCGTGTATGGCCTATACATATATCATTGGATAGATCAAAAAGAGCGCATTTTTCCTTCTTATTGGTAACTTTGACATAAAATCTTCATTAAATTTGTGATTTTCTGTGATTAAATTGTGATTAAAATATGCTTTGTCGTAATATGTCACATACAATTCTCCTTTTATTCTGAAGGAGCACGATTAAATCAAATATTTAACAGGGGAATTATATTATTCCATCTTTCAGTGATGATAGGTATTACTATTGTTCACAATTTGATTATTGTATGATTTGTTAATCCAAGTAATTTTAAATAAAACAATAAATTGAATTGACAAATATCAGAATCTTTTCAATATTATTATTGTCGCGAAGTAACATCTGTTGTTGCAAATAACCTACGGAATTTATTCCCGATAAAAAATATTATTTTCCGAAGCGTGAGCCACTCATGGACCGTACCTTAGCGACACGATCCATCGTCAGCCCATATTTAACGAAACATATTTAGCCAGATATTCTCTGACAAGGTTCACTTGTATACAGTTTGCGTTTGAACGTTTTATTTTATTTATAGGGTGAAACCGAATCCTTCAGACTACGTATAGGTGAAGGCTTTAGAGTTCCGCTAACGTTTCACTCCCGTGTTGTATAAACCGACTGAATAGAAATATTATATTATTTTTATTCTCTATAAATTGGTAGATGGGTTGCACGGTTTTCAACCCAATCAGAATTTTCATTTTGACAAACATGTGCCACATATGGACCGCGGTCTCATCGGCGCTGTCGATTGGGCCCAACCGATTTTTCGATTGGGACACTGTCTTAAAGTGCATCAAGATTTTTCCGATATGTTTTCTATCAGGCGTATATGTTGCTATGCAAGTAGTATCAGTTGGTTGATTCTTCTCCCAAACCTAGCTTCGAGTAAACTTCTGAGGAAAATGAAATTAAATTCTGATTTTTCAAATTATAATTTGTGGAATGTTTATTTTATCTACATTCTTTAAATTAAACAAGTGCATTCTATCAAATGCGCATAATTGGGCGAAAAAATCGATGCTACAATAATATTCCTGATTTAAATCACTGTCAAGTTCAACTTTTCGGTACAAGTTCCGTTTCCGGTGCATTTTTCGCTCGCTCCATGATCATTTCTGGGGGCCTGCATATAAACATTTTCTGTCGATTTGGTAATTACAGTACCCGTTTACTAGTGGATTAATAAATTTATCTAAACGGTTAATTAAAACGATGTCCTGAATTTTAGATTCATTGCTATGACCTAATACCGTTCAAGCAGTACTATCCATGTTAATAAAATATGCCAAATTCGATCCATAATGGCATTTAAAAATCAGCAAGCTCGGAATGAATACTATCAGCTTTCTATTACATGCGGAATTTGATCAAAATGTTTTTAACTTCAATCTAGCTCAATTCCCGCAGCTCTCATTTCTTTACTTAAATAAAATTTTGAATTTAGATTCCTCAGTATACGAACTACCGACTTTTTTGCAATTTATTGTTGGTGGTATATATATAGACACTATTCATGATTACTTGCTCAAGTTGAACCACCTACGCAAAACCAATGAGCGGAAACGGCTGTTGGAATTGAAAACAAATAACGTCATTAGTTCGTAACCACAAAATTCTTCTCACGCGAATAAACGTGGGTATGGATGTGCCGACGCCCAGTTGGTATTTTTTATAGCCACTTCTTAGAGTGGATCACTCTGTCCAAGGCCCTATAACAGCGGCCACTTATGGACGGACATGGTTACAAATACTGGAAAGATATCATCTTTTCCTGTTCGGCTTAGTCTGCCCAAGTTATTACACCCTGGGTTGAGTGATGGGCATGGATAAGCGAGCCGGACTCGCTGGAGCTCGAACCCGAGATCTTCAACCTGCGATGCCACTCACTATCAACTATTTCTCACCTCAACTATTTATACATACTCATTATGCTGTATAATACAAGGAAACGCTCAAGATAAAACGCTATATAATTTAATTACAGAGAATCACAAATTTAATGAAGATTTTTTGTCAAAGTTACCAATAAGAAGGAAAAATGTTTCAAAAGTTTCTTGCTCAACAGTTAAAAATGAGGTTATTCTCTCAGAACTTTGTCTAATGAGTGTCAGAGTCCATCTTCACACTCTTTTTTATCTATCCAATGATGGGCCATGCATGGGACAGACCAGGTATATTCTCTTGAAACTATTTTTTGGGTTATTTACTTCACATTAGTGCCAAATCATTAACAAATCCCATCTCTACACTTTTTTTGATCTCTCAAATTGCAACGAATTTTCCACCTAAAATGTCATCTTTAAAACACTCTCGTTGCTAATTTTGGACTGTATAATTGCAAGAGTTACTATATTCACCATGATATACCAGGCTGGAAAATTCGTTGCAATTTGCGAGATCAAAAAAAGTGTAAAGATGGGATTTGTTAATGATTTGGCACTAATGTGAGATGAATAACCCAAAAATAGTTTCAAGACACCATAACTAGTTTGTTCCGTGTATGGCCTATACATATATCATTGGATAGATCAAAAAGAGCGCATTTTTCCCTCTTATTGGTAACTTTGACATAAAATCTTCATTAAATTTGTGATTTTCTGTGATTAAATTGTGATTGAAATATGCTTTGTCGTAATATGTCACATCCAATTCTCCTTTTATTCTGAAGGAGCACGATTAAATCAAATATTTAACAGGGGAATTATATTATTCCATCTTTCAGTGATGATAGGTATTACTATTGTTCACAATTTGATTATTGTATGATTTGTTAATTCAAATAATTTTAAATAAAACAATAAATTGAATTGACAAATATCAGAATCTTTTCAATATTATTATTGTCGCGAAGTAACATCTGTTGTTGCAAATAACCTACGGAATTTATTCCCGATAAAAAATATTATTTTCTCAAGCGTGAGCCAGTCATGGACCGTACCTTAACGACACGATCCATCGTTAGCCCATATTTAACGAAACATATTTAGCCAGATATTCTCTGACAAGGTTCACTTGTATTCAGTTTGCGTTTAAACGTTTTATTTTATTTATAGGGTGAAACCAAATCCTTCAGACTACGTATAGGTGAAGGCTTTAGAGTTCCGCTAACGTTTCACTCCCGTGTTGTATAAGCCGACTGAATAGAAATATTATATTATTTTTATTCTCTATAAATTGGTAGATGGGTTGCACGGTTTCCAACCCAATCAGAATTTTCATTTTGACAAACATGTGCCACATATGGACCGCGGTCTCATCGGCGCTGTCGATTGGGCCCAACCGATTTTTCGATTGCGAGACTATCTTAAAGTGCATCAAGATTTTTCCGATATGTTTTCTATCAGGCGTATATGTTGCTATGCAAGTAGTATCAGTTGGTTGATTCTTCTCCCAAACCTAGCTTCGAGTAAACTTCTGAGGAAAATGAAATTAAATTCTGATTTTTCAAATTATAATTTGTGGAATGTTTATTTTATCTACATTCTTTAAATTAAACAAGTGCATTCTATCAAATGCGCATAATTGGGCGAAAAAATCGATGCTATAATAATATTCCTGATTTAAATCACTGTCAAGTTCAACTTTTCGGTGCAAGTTCCGTTTTCGGTGCATTTTTCGCTCGCTCCATGGTCATTTCTGGAGGCCTGCATATAAACATTTTCTGTCGATTGGGTAATTACAGTACCCGTTTTCTAGTGGATTAATAAATTTATCTAAACGGTTAATTAAAACGATGTCCTGAACTTTAGATTCATTGCTATGACCTAATACCTTTCAAGCAGTACTATCCGTGTTAATAAAATATGCCAAATTCGATCCATAATGGCATTTAAAAATCAGCAAGCTCGGAATGAATACTATCAGCTTTCTATTACATGCGGAATTTGATCAAAATGCTTTTAACTTCGATCTAGCTCAATTCCCGCAGCTCTCATTTCTTTACTTAAATAAAATTTTGAATTTAGATTCATCAGTATATGAACTACCGACTTTTTTGCAATTCATTGTTGGTGGTATATATATATAGACACTATTCATGATTACTCGCTCAAGTTGAACCACCTACGCAAAACCAACCGTCATGGGTGAATACGGCTGTTGGAATTGAAAACAAATAACGTCATTAGTTCGTAACCACAAAATTCTTCTCACGCGATTAAGCGTGGGTATGGATGTGTCGACGCCCAGTTGGTATTTTTTATAGCCACTTCTTAGAGTGGATCACTCTTTACAAGGCCCTATAACAGCGGCCACTTATGGACGGACATGGTTACAAATACAGGAAAGATATCATCTTTTCCTGTTCGGCTTAGTCTGCCCAAGTTATCACACCCTGGGTTGAGTGGTGGGCATGGATAAGCGAGCCGGACTCGCTGGGGCTCGAACCCGAGATCTTCAACCTGCGATGCCACTCACTATCAACTATTCCTCACCTCAACTATTTGTACATACTCATTATGCTATATAATACAAGGAAACGCTCAAGATAAAACGCTATATAATTTAATTACAGAGAATCACAAATTTAATGAAGATTTTTTGTCAAAGTTACCAATAAGAAGGAAAAATGTTTCGGAAGTTTCTTGTTCAACAGTTAAAAATGGGGTTATTCTCTCAGAACTTTGTCTAATGAGTGTCAGAGTCCATCTTCACACTCTTTTTTATCTATCCAATGATGGGCCATGCATGGGACAGACCAGGTATATTCTCTTGAAACTATTTTTTGGTTATTTACTTCACATTAGTGCCAAATCATTAACATATCCCATCTCTACACCTTTTTTGATCTCGCAAATTGCAACGAATTTTCCACCTAAAATGTCATCTTTAAAACACTCTCGTTGCTAATTTTGGACTGTATAATTGTAAGAGTTACTATATTCACCATGATATATATACCAGGCTGGAAAATTCGTTGCAATTTGGGAGATCAAAAAAGGTGTAGAGATGGGATATGTTAATGATTTGGCACTAATGTGAGATGAATAACCCAAAAATAGTATCAAGACACCATAACTAGTTTGTTCCGTGTATGGCCTATACATATATCATTGGATAGATCAAAAAGAGCGCATTTTTCCTTCTTATTGGTAACTTTGACATAAAATCTTCATTAAATTTGTGATTTTCTGTGATTAAATTGTGATTAAAATATGCTTTGTCGTAATATGTCACATACAATTCTCCTTTTATTCTGAAGGAGCACGATTAAATCAAATATTTAACAGGGGAATTATATTATTCCATCTTTCAGTGATGATAGGTATTACTATTGTTCACAATTTGATTATTGTATGATTTGTTAATTCAAGTAATTTTAAATAAAACAATAAATTGAATTGACAAATATCAGAATCTTTTCAATATTATTATTGTCGCGAAGTAACATCTGTTGTTGCAAATAACCTACGGAATTTATTCCCGATAAAAAATATTATTTTCCGAAGCGTGAGCCACTCATGGACCGTACCTTAGCGACACGATCCATCGTCAGCCCATATTTAACGAAACATATTTAGCCAGATATTCTCTGACAAGGTTCACTTGTATACAGTTTGCGTTTGAACGTTTTATTTTATTTATAGGGTGAAACCGAATCCTTCAGACTACGTATAGGTGAAGGCTTTTAGAGTTCCGCTAACGTTTCACTCCCGTTGTATGTATAAACCGACTGAATAGAAATATTTATATTATTTTTATTCTCTATAAATTGGTAGATGGGTTGCACGGTTTTCAACCCAATCAGAATTTTCATTTTGACAAACATGTGCCACATATGGACCGCGGTCTCATCGGCGCTGTCGATTGGGCCCAACCGATTTTTCGATTGGGACACTGTCTTAAAGTGCATCAAGATTTTTCCGATATGTTTTCTATCAGGCGTATATGTTGCTATGCAAGTAGTATCAGTTGGTTGATTCTTCTCCCAAACCTAGCTTCGAGTAAACTTCTGAGGAAAATGAAATTAAATTCTGATTTTTCAAATTATAATTTGTGGAATGTTTATTTTATCTACATTCTTTAAATTAAACAAGTGCATTCTATCAAATGCGCATAATTGGGCGAAAAAATCGATGCTACAATAATATTCCTGATTTAAATCACTGTCAAGACGCGAAGATTTCGGCATTTTTATTCCAGTGAGCGATTTTGCCTCAAAGTGCGGGGTTCGCTTGTCTTTAGTAAAATATAAATTGTAGTTTGTCCAGCATGAGCAATTGGACCAGAAGGACGTCACGATTCATTGCAGGCTCCAAATAATGTATATACAATATTCCATTGGGTCCGTACAGCCCAGAAATTGTTGGTCAGTTTGCATACTAAAAGTTTTGTTTGGTACGCATGACTGGTTTTAATGACCAACGACGTGATCCGCCAATTGTATCGTTTATGATATAATTATATGAACTTATATGGCCTGGCGATGTCATGATTTGTAACCAAAGCCACCTTATATGATACGCCGATATCTTGAGCGTTTTTTTTTATTATATAGCAGGGGTGGCCAAACTGCGGCTCTCTAGCCGCATGCGGCTCTTTGAGACTTTGCTTGCGGCTCTTTGATGAATTAGATATGCATTTTCCCGCTAAAAGTCTAAATACCGTTCAGTTTTGACAACACTTGAAGGAACTGCTCCGAACTGCTTTAACATCATACCAACCTAATTTCAAACACCTTGCAGGCCAGGTGGAGACTCACAGTATATCACGCAACACTAATATTAATCAGTAGCTACACTTCGTTGTGAGTGAATAAATTCGTATTTCTTATTGTGTTTGCGTTTTGGCTCTTTTAAAACTGGATTTTGTTATATGCGGCTCGAACATGAAGCAGGTCTGGCCACCTCTGTTATATAGCATGATGAATATGCACACATAGTTTTTCTTTATTAAACATTCAGAATGAGTTGTTGTCAATATCAAATGGGTGTCTACACGTCGATACCCACGTTTATTCGCGTGAGAAGAATTTTGTGGTTACAAACCAATAACGTTATTTGTTTTCAATACCAACAGCCGTATTCACCCATGACGGTTGGTTTTGCGTAGGTGGTTCAACTCAAGTGATTGATCATGAATAGTGTTTAGCCTATAAATACGACCAACAATGACTTGCAAAAAAGTCGGTAGTTCATATACTGAGGAATCTAAATTCAAAATTTTATTTAAGTAAAAAAATGGGAGAAAAAAATGTAAAACTAAAATATAGTTGCCATTCGACAAACATTGTCATAACCCAATGTTTCAGTTTTATAAAAGAAGATAATTATCCGTACTAATTCATCCGTACAGTTAAACCTGTATTTCACTTAAAATGTCATCTTTAAAACACTCTCGTTGCTAATTTTGAACTGTATAATTGTAAGAGTTACTATATTCACTATGATGTACCAGGCTGGAAAATTCGTTGCAATTTGCGAGATCAAAAAAAGTGTAGAGATGGGATTTGTTAATGATTTGTCACTAATGTGAGATGAATAACCCAAAAATAGTTTCAAGAGACTATGCCTAGTGTGTCCCATATGTGGCCCATACATATATCATTGGATAGATCAAAAAGAGTGTAAAGATGGACTTTGACTAAGTTCTGAGATGAATAACCACAATATAATTTCCAGACCATAGCTTGTCTTTCCCATACATGGCCAATACATATATAATTGGATAGATAGATCAAAAAGAATGTAAAAATGAGCTTTAATGCCGGTTTGACACAATTCTGAGATGATTAACCTAGATATAATTTCAAGACTCCACACCTTGCCTGTCCCATGCATGGGTCATACATATATCATTGGATAAATCAAAAAGAATGCAAAGATGGGCTCTAATACTGATTTGACACAGTCCTGAGATGAATAACTCAAATAAAGTTTTCGGACTCCATGCCATGTCTGTCCAATGCATGGGCCTTCTATATATCATTAGGTAGAGCTAAAACGCTGTATATGCTTTGGAACTGATTTGACATAGTCCTAAAATAACTATTCCAATTGCAATTTCAAGACTTCACATCATGTCTGTTTCATGCATGACGCATAAATATGTCATTGATTTGATCAAATATCATGTGAAGATGGGGTTTGAGACTGATTTGATACAGTCCATGTTGTATACGTGATTTCTTCGGATTATAGCGGTAGTATGATTCAATAATACATGATTTAATATCATAAAAGTTGAACTTTGATTTTTGCATAACTTTGTTTGTCAGCTAGAATCTTCGTCCAGAAGTTTGTGTGCTGTAAGACATCTCTTTGAAAATATATGAGTACTCATGAAAGATCCAGTGATGGCAGTGTTTATCATGGTGAGGTGAAAGCCTTCGTAGTACTAGTAATAATATTCAATCTATGCTACAACCATCAATATTTTTCCCAATTGATGTATATCAAATACCAAAACAATTATAATAATTCTTATCAGCTACACCAAAAAGCAGAATTAATACCGCATCTTGGTAAGACACGATGGCCTAGTGGTTAAACATGTTAGCATCGCAGATTGAAGATGTCGGGTCGAGCCCCGGTGAGTCCTGTTCGCTTATTTCATGCCCACGACTCAACCCAGGGTGCAGTAAATTGGGTAGGCTAAGCAGAACAGGAAAGATCGTATTTTTCCAGTAATTGTAACCCTGTCCGTTTATAAGTGGTCGCTGTTACAGGGCCTTGGAAAGGATGATCCACTCTAAGAAATGGCCATAAAAATAGACTAAGTAATGCATGAAAGAATTTGCCACTCTTACAATGTATTTAAATTCGTTTCAAAGTTTTGGCACAAATACCATATCATGAAAGCCGATCCTCATCATTTTAGCAATGTTTTTTGTTCATTTCTTTCCTTTTATTTTCATTGTATTCTTCTTTTATTTTACTTTTGTTTTACTTCATTTCTTTTTTGTATTAGTTGTACTTACCAATTTTTTTATTTCTATATACAATTTCTTCTTGAGTCCTTTTTTCGCTTGCGTTTCAACTTTAATTATTGTGTGAGATTTATTTTTATTTTCGTGGGATGAGGGGTTCTGTGTGTGGCCGAATTTAGTAATATTTCTATAAATTTAAGTATTCTTGAGTCTAGCAAACACTCTCATTGAATCTTTCTTTAAAACTTGAGGTCGGTGCACACAGAAGGCGACATGCGTTATGCGTTTCTTCAAACTCGTTTTCCGGCGCGTTCAGCCATGCCTGTGAAATGATTGAGGATTGTTTTCGAATTTTGATATGACCATGAGATCACCGGAGGGAACCCTGATTTTGTCTGCGCAGAGTGACTGGTTTGCTATTTAACCTGACGGGTAAATTTATAGCTCTTTTCTGCTCACGACAGCTCCTTGAACGGTTATTTTGTAAGTTTCTCTTGCTTTGTAATTTTACTTGTAACCTAATAGCTCATTGTAGGTTGTAGCTTGGGGTATTCAATACACTGGTTAGTGCTGTGTTTAATAGCCTACCAAAATTTAGTGTAAACTGTTGGATCTTTGTCAATTAGCCTAGTTTTTTATCTGTCTTGTCTTAGTTTCGTTTGTTTCATTCACCATTAATACACTTGCCTGCACACAATCCCGTAACCTGATAACTGACTTGTCGACTGGCGGAGGAATATTCAGATTCTTTAGACCGAGTCGTTACAAATTTTGGCGGGAACGCCAGGATTATGGATAGGCGAAGTAAGTCTGTTCCGAACCACGTCCTCGGTTCAGTAGCAAAGATGAACAATTTGCAGGAATGTTTAGACTATCTAGGGGCGTTTGAAGAGGTCCATGGACCAGATGGAAGGTGAAATAGGGAAAATGAAAGATGATGAAGGTAGTGGTTTTAAAGAAATAAAACGATTGTTGTCTGATGGATTGTCTATAGGTTTGGGTAGGTGTAGCGAAGACCAGCCTAATGCCAATGACACGAAGTCCGGCAAAAACGTTAACTTTCAGGTGGAAGAGGAAACTGATGTAAAAGAGGTATGGGCAAAAACGATTTTAAAGTCACCGCGAGTGGGCATGACAGACCAGTGTGGCATACCAGTAACTTGACAGATGGGTGAGGGACCCGTGACTAGCATGAGTGGGCTGATGACTGATCTAGCGTCCCCACTTGGTAGCAGTACTCCTGCGTCTTTGCCAAATGTTCTCGCCTCTGCAGGGAATGATAGTTGGAATTTTTATACACTATCTGAAGTGGCCGGTGGTAGGTAGTCGGCATGCCCACCCACCGGAGACTTTTAGCGGGGAGATGCGATGCAATGATCTGATTAAATGTGCCATTTTTCGTTGTGGCTGAGCGTAATGGCTGGTCAGAGAGGAAGCCGGTCTCGAACTTGGCTGTCAGCATGAGAGGGCCCGGTTTAGGAGTATTAAACGAGATGCCCTTGGCCGAGCGTTATGAGTATAAGTCGATACTTGTTCATTTTGATATGCCGTTCAGTCTCGGAAATGGCGAAGTGCCCTGGCGAACCAAATTTCATTTTCGCGAGGTGGAGCCAGAGGAAACCCGTCCGACTTCGCCACAGTTCTGCGGTCGATGGGAATGAAAGCTTACCCGAGGCTGAATGGTTCAACTCGTGACGAGCTTATTAGGCGGCACTTTTTAATGGGCCTTTATGATAATGATATGCGAATTCAGGTGACAATGCGGCAACCGGTTACGTTGAATGACGCGATAGCTTCGCCCACTCTGTACAATTCCGTGAAGCGTGAAAAAGAAGCAAAGGGTGTTAAGATCGCTCAAAAGCCGGTAATAGCTGCAGTAAGTGCTGCGCAGCCGGAGATGGCAGTTGAGTCACTCGGTGCTAAGGTAGGTCTTGACATCGTTTCATCGTACTTGTTGGTTCTTAAGTTATGCGGTTTTAGGCTATCCGTCGTTGATATCTTTGCATCGTGCTTGATCCTGATGTTGGTGCCGATCATTCTTCGCCTCGGACGCTATCATTGTCTTTGATAATTCGACAAGCGTCCTTATATTATATACGCATGCATGGTTCGAGTTCATTTGTTTCCGACGGGAGCACATTTAATTTATGAACGCTGCGGCGAAAGGACGTGCTCGTTAGACTGACCAAGACTTTTTTACTTTGCAGACTGTAATGTTGTAATTTTAGTTAATAATATTGTGTGATTCGTATTGTGGCAAATATTATTATGTGAACTGCATTGTGACATTTGGATTCTCTGATAAAATACCAAGTGTGAGTATATTATGTTCTGTTTACTTAGACGTAGCTCAGCCCGTTGCATTATCTTTCATAGTATATGTGATAGCGCCCATGCTTGGTCGGTTGTCATTATTTATCTTTCTATCTACTTTGGGTATAGCGTTTCGGGTGAAAGTTGGGTTTTCGTATTCAGCATTGTGCTGTCTAAATTTGTGCATCGCTCTGAGCTATGTAAAGTTCATGCGTTTCATTTTCAATGTATATGTATCTATTTGTGCTTATTCTTTATTGCAGTCAACCGTTCTAAAGATTTTGAATAAACTAGTATGGCTTAATAATACTGTCTCCATTTGTCACAAAGTCGGAACTTAATACACGATGTCCGACGTTGATGATGCAATTGACACACCGTTCGAGAATGGAAAGTCAAGTTATTCTGATGTTGAACAAGAGGAGCCTTCACTTAACGACTTACGTGCTGAACGATCAACGATTGTGGGAGGAATTAATGAACTCATTACAATAGTAGAAAATTCTTTCAAAATCGAAATTCTTTCGAAGGTCGAAATTTCAACGAAACTTAATCTCTACAACAAAGTGGTCGATAATCTTGTGCAACGATCACGTAATGTAGAAGTTAAAACGAGTTATGATACGGAAGCAAATATTTTGCGCAACACGATTCACGAGTTTGATCGGCGTCTTGATTCGTATATTAAATCTGAAGATACTAGCAGCGTAAACCTTCATGCACCCGAGCCGTTAGTTCACGAAGCTCCTTCCACAACGTTTGATTGTGAAGAGGGGTTACGTTCCCGTGTGATGAAACTACAAATGCTTGGGCGAGAATTATTATTACAAGAAAGTGAAGAGGAAGCACTTTTTGGCGAAATTGAAGATCGTCGAATATGAATTCAAAAGCAATATGAGAGTAAACGATTCGGAATTCGAGAAGAGATGCTCAAACTGCCACATGCATCAAGAATTCCTATTCCAGAACTTTGCAATTTGGTCCAACAGAGCAAGCTCAACCAAATCGGAACGAGCCGAGATACTCGGCAACTGATCCGGTATTAGAGTCTACCAGACGTCGCAGCTGTACAATGAACTATGAATTTCCTGATCAGAGTTGTCATCGACAGAATATTCACTCAAACTATTCCTGTTCGGCACAACGATACGATAATCCATCACCTGCCAACCAAATTCCAATTCCTGATGAACCCATCGATGCGTGGATCGAGAAGCTATCACCCGGAAGACAAACTTCGAACATGGTAAATTTTAATGATCTTCCAATGTCTGACCAAGCGAATTTTAAAGTAGCAAACTTGGGGCAGAACATCACTTACCACCCCCTGTTAATATACCAGTATTTAATGGAAATGTTTTATTTTGGCCGAAATTCGTTGAATTATTTTATGAAAATGTTCATAGTAGATTGCAGGACTATGGGCAGCGTATGATCAGACTCGCGGCGTGCGTAGGGGGCGTGGCGAAAAGACGTATTGATGGACTCGGCACCGTAGGGAGTAATTACGTCATTGCGTTAAAGGAGTTGAAGAGTCGTTACGGACAACCGGTTTCTATTGCTAGGAGATTTATCGAACGTGCGTTGGATGGCAAACGTTAATGACGATGTTGTTAAGAGTTTCATTCGGATGTGCGTGACTGCGTCGTCAATCTTGAAAAGATGCGTTTTGTAGCGGATCTAGAGAGTGCCGAGAACGTCTGCAGACTTGCTGGTAGAATCCCGCGTGAACTAGTCTCGAGTTGGAACAAGTTCGCGGTTTCGTTTACACGTCATGAAATAGACCTTACTCTGATCGACTTTGAACAGTGGCTATGGGAACGTACCGAACAATTTAGCAATCCTTTCGCGCTAGAATCGCAATTTACTTTTCACAGTAACTCTGTTAAAGGCAGCACTGCAAATTATAAACGTGAAAGATCACTCTTCTCCTCGTTGACAACCTCCGGGCCCTCCGTTGGACGTATTTCTCAGTGTTTGTTTTGTGATGGTAGTCATCTATTACAAAGGTGTGAATTGTTTGAAATGTCTAGTCAAGACGATAAGAGACATTTGGTTATGCAGGATAGATTGTGCTTCAATTGCCTCGGTCGTGGCCATCTGGCCTTTGCGTGCCAAGCCAACAGTTCCCGTGAGATTTGTGAAGGTATGCACCATTTTTTTCTTCGTGTTGTTCGCATATTTGATTCACAGTGATCTAGAAGCTCGGTTCAGTCCAGCTCTAATGCAGCAAATGCTGTGTCTGTGTCCGGAGAAGTCCAATTTCAGCTTCTCCCAGTCGTCGTTAAAGGACCGCATGGTCGTTCCGAATACACAGTCCAAGTCTTAGATTCTGCCAGTCAAATCTCGCTGATCCACCCCGACTTGGAACGAAAAATGGAGTTACGTGGGTCACCTCGTAAACTGACGCTAAGTACTCTTCCTGGCGAGAGTGATTTGAAGACTTCTGAAATGGTCCGAATTTCCGTACGTGATCGGCACGATCCAGATGCTAAAGAGATGGTGCTAAGCTCCGTTTTTGTTTGTGACTCCAAAATTCCTCATCCTGAGCGAAAGCTTGGAAAATTTCGGAATTTACCGCATCTATCAGATCTTCCATTGTCAGACGCTAACAAAGGCGATGTAATGTTGTTAATTGGCGCAGATTATCCCACAGCTAATTTTCAGCTTGAAACACGATTTGGAAAAGCTAGCGAACCAATTGCCATCAAAACCCACTTGGGTGGACAATTATGAGTTGTGTCGGTGCGACAGAAAACTAAACTAGGTGTAATGTGCTGAAAGACGATCATGATTTGTTAGAAAGACAAGTCGAGTGGTTTTGGGCCACCGAAAGCATTGGAATGGCGTATGATCTGCGTAAGCCCGAGTCCGCTGACGATCGTGCGGCTGAAAATATCATCGAGAAGAGATTGCTCAAATATGGTCATTTATGGTCGGATTTTTATGGCGTAATGACGACACGTGTCTTCCTTACAATAGTGACGTAGCCTTATCAAAATTTAGGAACCTGCAAAAACGTCTGCGACAAAATGAGAATTTTTGTCCATTGTATCGCGCGGCAATGAAGAAGAATTTTGAAAATGGTTGGGCCCGTGAATTAACTCGTGAGGAATTACCAGTCATCGGCCCGAAAACGTGGTTCTTGCCGCATCACGGTGTAACTAATCCTAACAAACCAGGTAAAATAAGGGTGGTATTCGATGCAGCTGCAACTTGTAATGGCATGAGTTCAAATAGCAAAACACTCCCAGGTACGGACCTCATCAATAATCTTGTTATGGTTTCGTGAAAGGCCTGTTGCGATAACGGCTGACGTTGATTCCAGTACCTTATGGTGCGGCTCCCGCCTGATGATACAGACTCGATTCGATTTTTTTGGAAGAACAATTTCAATAGCGATGAGGCTCCTCGTGTTTGTAAATTCTTGGTAGGAATTTTCGGGGCGGTTGATAGTCCTTATGTTGCAATTATTGTTTGAAGAAAACGGCGTATCATAATGTTAAAAGTTATCCTCGTGATTTCATCGATACGATCATCAAAGATTTTTATGTCGACTTGTCATCATCGAAATGGAATGTCCAAACGGCTCTTCAGACTGTTAAGGATGTTTCAGAAATTTATCTCCCCGAGGATTTAATCTGGCCAAGGATGTCGAATTCGAAAGAGGTCGAGTTGCGCCTATGAAGACAATGACCATTCCTAGACTTGAGTTACAGAGCGCCTTAATTGCTGTTCGTTTATTGGTATTTCTGAAACGCGAATTGGTGTTACCAATTTCTAGATGTGTTTTATGGTCAGACTCGACTTGTGTTCGGCGATATATACATAATTCTTCGAATAGGTTCAAAACCTTTGTTGCAAACCGAATTCTTGAAATCCTTGATCACACCTCTCCTGCACAGTGGCGTTACGTTAATACACGACTCAACCCAGCCGATTACTGCACTCGAGAAAAATTAGTATCTGATTTTTTGTGTAATAACCACAATTGGTTCAGCGGACCTCTTTCCTAGTCGAGCCAGAGTCGAATTGGCCGAAGCAGCCACTCTTCTGTGAGGTAAAACAGAACGATGAAGAAATAAGACACGCTCGAACTCAGAGTGTTCTGTCAAATGTCACTCTTCAAAACGAGAAGTTTATATGTTCTGAAAACAAGATTGATAATCTCATTTCGTTGGAAATGTTCTCGTCCTGGCACAGATTACTGAAACGAACTGCTACTATTCTTCGGGCAGCACATCAGATTAAAAAAGGATTGAAGCACCATAAATTGAATTTGTCTGATGCTACCGATATAACGTTGTATAAACGCGCCGAAAGACACGGCAACGATGAATGACTCAAATACTACGATGTAACAATATTACTATGACATTGTTGGATTCTGTCTGGCAGAATGCTAGCTCTGCTACCGATGAACATTGGTATTGTCATTCAACAAATGGGCACATATTTCATTAGATATTTGTCAAAAGAAGATTTAATGTCTCTGTTTGAATACCTGGTAGTAACCAAAGTGTGCAAAAAGGTTCAAATCATCCGAACTACAGTGAGATAGTAGTATTGATGGTTTTGACCAGGGAAATTAATCTTTCAAGATCAAGGAGTTACATCATGAAATATTGGCCATTTGCTGAATTTTCTCCTGATGGTATTTTCTTCAGGTGTCTGAGCAGCAGAGTAGCTGACATTCCACCAGTCAAGTTCACAGGTTGACCTAGGTTTTCAAATTGAATAATCTTATAATGATGACATCATTATGAAACAATGATGACATATGTTGTTAGAAAACATTTATGATATCAACAATATGATTGAGGTGAAATTAGGTCATTGCATAACATCATATTGTGCAGTTAATATGAAGTGGTGGATGGTTCTACCATCACCCTGGGCAGCTACTACTCGGTATCATAAACCACACTGTACTAAAGCCATTCGGTTTTATGAAATATCCTCTAATCAAGGAGCAGTTTCAAGGTTGTGTCTGGTTCTAGATTTAATTTAAATAAAGAAAACTGTGAATAATGAAATCATTATTAGAATTGAAGTGATCATGTCGTCAAAATCTACTCAAATTTGAATTCTGAGAAAGGGCGTCGTACCGGCGGTAGGACGGTGAATGCTGGTATCTTGCTTTCCAAAATAATAAATAAAAAGTCTAATATCGCTTAAGACCCACGACATGCTTTTCCAATTAGGACGTAATGTAATTAAATTCGTTTTTTGGCAAAAAATAGCGTAATATACAGAATGACCAGTATGTAGATGGCGGTATACCGGTACAAAAAATACCCCATGTCGCCCAGCTCCTAGGCATCCTCACCTATTACTAAGGTTGTTGTGCTTATAGTTTGAACAGTATTTGGAAATTCACTTAAGAACTAGAATGTTTTAACATTCCAGATAAACTGCTTATATTTCACCATATTTTTCGGCGAAGTTAACGTTGATGTCAAAGTTGCCATATATTGTGACTCCAAAATAAATCAATTTAAAAATAAACAAAAAGTAAAAGACATTCTTATTATTACGTAACCTAACCCTTGTCCTGAACTTCACTTTACAATTATGTTGTAATAAAAGGCGAGATAACAAATTAATAACTCATGAATTTAATGATGCAAAGTTAAGATAGGTTTCATTTTGTGCTACAGAAGAGGAAATCTGAGAATACGGCCTTATTGACAATGTTTTACCCAATTTTCAGCTAAGTCGCAATCTATGTTAATTGTTCGTATTTAAAATTTTGCCAATATCATGATTTCACTGCAAAATGAACAAATTTAAAATTATTAAAAATAAAATTATTCGCCCGTTTTTCGAACTAACATTTCACCTTTCTGGAGTAGACTTATTGAATAATATATACCTGTAAACACATGATTAATTAGAAGAGAAGAAAGAGCTTTCTATTCTCGTGCCTCAAAACAAAATTCTTGAGTAGTCTAATCTATGCGACTGTCTACCCATACACATCCATACAATGGAAGATACACGAGCATTTTATGCAAGAATTTTTGTTTTGGATTTCTTGCTCCTACACTGCTTTCCTGAGCGTGTGAATCTGCAAGATTTCAATAAAACTCTAGTTCAACCCTTTAGGGATAAGGTTTCATTTCCGCCATTATGTAGATCTGCACAATAATGGTTTTGGGTGAACTTTATATAAAGTCTCTTAAAAAACTCATTCTGGGAGAAATCGAACTAAAAAAACCATGAAATATCAAACACACACGATTCATAAACAAAAATTGTTCAGTTTAAAAAGAAACAAAGTTGCTCACCGGATTTAAGTTCTATCCCAAACCACCTTTCGTTGTGTGTAAATTCCAATATCGTTTTTTTCGATG
The DNA here is from genome assembly GCA_963675895.2 of Styela plicata. Classification (NCBI taxonomy): domain Eukaryota; kingdom Metazoa; phylum Chordata; class Ascidiacea; order Stolidobranchia; family Styelidae; genus Styela; species Styela plicata. The sequence goes on along the minus strand of OZ023143.1, from coordinate 20,974,141 downwards.
AGAATATCCGTTACTAAAGATTGTGGCATCAAAGACTAATTACAGTACGGTGTATAATAATCTGTAGACTAAAACATAGACTAAGTCAAACTGGTGTAACCAGACGATGTGCCGATGATTAAGGGGAGAATTCCGGTGAAATTTATTTACAAATATGTATCATGCATAAATGCTGGTTGCCTTGATACAAGATGATTATATAATTAATATTTACATCCATATATATTATATTGTTTGAATATAACTTTAACACTCAGACAACAACGCACTTTATTACTCCCGGCAGAATCTTGGTTTTGTTTGGGTGTCTGATAAGGATGGTCAAAATGTTAATCTAATAACTTTTCCGAATGAAACCAGAAGTCGAAGAATAAAAAATACATCTATATACTTGCCTAAAGTTTATCTCAAAATTCTTCTTTTTGAACAAAATTCAATTTTAGAATGTTGTTGATTTCTAATTATTGTTGCAGAAATCGAATCAATTATTTTGAGCAGCCGTTGTCCGGAATGTTCATGTCGTTTTTCTTCAAATGGACAAATCAGCTTCAAACCATCAACACTATTATTTCATACCAGATGATTTTGAACATTTTTACACAGTTTGATCACTACCAGACACTCAAAAGAAAGACATTTGATCTTCTAGACACAGATATATGATTAAGTTATTAAAGTGGATAACCTGACCTAGGCAATTCGATTTTGATTTGACAAGATGTGATCCAACGAGAGTTTTGAGAGAAATTAGCATCGTATAAGCTGAAATTTTGCAAACATTTCAATTCTTTTTGTCAACATACTAAAAATGTTGGCCCCTTAAAAAAGTTTAGTTATAAATTTCTGACATAAAATCACGGATTCAAAATTATATGTTCAGAGACTGAAAAAATGTATCTGAAAATTACAAACTTTAGCAAAACATTCATAAAGTAAATTACATTGACGAGCATTGTAAAATCTCAGCTCTCTATCAGAACCAAGTGAACTACTAATTAAAATCCACTGTAATCTCAGTTCGTTTCTATAGTAACAATGTAGTGAGCAAACAATAGACGTCAGACAACAACACACGCGCGTGTCGATATACCACATGTTTTATTGTGACTAACAATAGGTCGGTTTAGGTTTGAGCTCTTTACAAAAATGATTTCAATCAATAATTATTCACATTCTTCTTGAAAACTCAAATAAAGAAAAAGATTGTCATCAGCAAATTTTTATAAATTGAGGCTAACAGTTTTTCAATTGACGGATTTATCACGTTGAAAACAGAATTTTGCTTTTTTCAAGTGTTGGAAATGACATTTTCTTCGGAAGGACAAAAAACTTCGAAATAAACAAAACTGCTATTTCATAGCACTGTAGCAATATTGATGATTTTAAAGTTTTTTTTACAGTTTGGCTAGAGTGACTGCTAAACACTCACAAAGAGACATTTTCTTCTTCCTGCAAGAGATATATCATAAAATACTGTTCATTTGCTAAACTCAACACAACGCTGCATTTTTTGGATTAAATAATTTTCATTTACATTCTTAATCAATTTCCAAGGTTAATAGACGGCTTGTTATGCTGAACACATCATCAATGTATTTGGGGAGGTCTTCCACTTCAAGTGCCGTTGCTGGTACTACATTTTATATCAGTTCTTGGCCATTTCAGTGGTTATTACTTACAGCCATGCTGAGGGCGAGCTTCATTAAAAAATATTCTGCCAGTATATTCGAAATAGATGTTCAACAAACTCCCTGGAGGATTTTAATCAATATCAAAGCAGAGAAAAAAAATTGATCAAAATAAAGAATGAGCCACAGATGGACCAGACTGGCACTCGCGGAAATAGGTTTTATCAGAAGGGAATATAGCAAATGGGCAATATTTCATGATACATCTGTGGCTAGAACATTTTAATAGCTCTTTTTAAGTGTTTGCATAAAAAGCATCAAAATCAGCATTTTTGCCAATCCAAAGACAATGACATGAACATTTCGGGCAGAAATGATCAGAACAGACAAACCAAAGAAGTACCATAAAGCATAGAAATAGTATTGTAAATGGTATTGAGCGTATTTGTTGCTCTACGAAAAGGACAAATTGATCTTTTCATATTCTGTCGGCCTCATTAGGGCGTCCATGATTTTATGTCCATATTATATTGTGAATATTAAAGTAAATTTTCTAACTTCCTGTGTATCACACCATACATTAGTTGAAAGGTGTGGCGGATGAGTTGAATACAAGAGCGTTCAACCATGAATGCTATAGTGTTGGCTTCACAATACGGGTTCCAAGACTGGCACAACGTCTGTCACTCTGCCACCCACACCCAAGACACCCAACGAAAATGAGCAACGAAATTTGGAGATATATATCTCTTACTAGATCTATTTTTAGTGTCTGCTAGCTGTAGAAAAAAAATGGAAATCGTAATACTGCAATGAAATGGCAGTGTTAATGGTTTATGAAGTTTTTTGTCCATCCGAAAAAAACGACATGGATGTTTGGCATCCAGAGAGAAATAAATCTTCTGTCACGCTGATAGGTCCATTACAGAAAAATTAGCAAAAAATGCAACATCATCCAATTTATAAGAATTTGGAAATTTGTCTTTAGCGTCTCTAGCAATAACTAGACTGTAAAAAGTCTTGGCAAGATTATACTTTTTGAAACTAAAAACAGCTTTTTAAGGTGATCTGAATATATCCAACATTAGTAATAGAGAACATTTCTAAAGAATTTGTATGAAAATATAAAGAAAATAGGACAAAAATACCTAAAGGGTGTTAATCGATAAACGTCTATAATAAGAAAAAAATATATAAATTGCAAAATGGTTACAGAACAAGTTTTTAAATAGTTAGTAGAAGTACAACCTAATGGGACAACCATGTAAATTGAAGATGTCCTTGACCAAATAATCAGATATTTACAAGTCTGATTGAAAATATTGAGGTAATAAATTTTTTTGATTATTCTAAAAATGATTGAAATGCTCAAAATGGACAAACAAAGGGTCAAATATCAGCAATTTCATTCATTTAAAATGTTAAAACCTTATTCAATTCATATATTGAATACGGTGTCGGTTATCAACCTAAACAATAAGGACAACTCGACCAGTGTCTATAAACTCAACAACTCAGATGACTGTATGCAGGTAACCGATGCGACTCACTGGTGACAATGACATTGTCTCATTATGAATGATGTATGAGTTGCCATGGTGATACTTAGAGGCAGACAGATGGCATTGTCATGGAGACATGGTCTGTTGACTTATCAGTAAAAAACTTTAAATATCACTCTGGCTCCAATCCGGTATTTCCAGAACAAATCAAATACATTTGAAAATGAACATATTCGATAAAGTAAAATCCTTGATTCTGGATTTATATCAGAATAGTGGGAAGTGGAAATATGTCATTTCAATCGCAAGGAAAGAGAAATTGGTTTGTGCTCTCTTGTTTTGGACGTCCCTGGATGAAATACATAACTTTATTGCAGGCTTCAAGCCAATATTAGTATTAGTAATAATAGCAGCAAATATCGACAAATGTGAAATAAAACTAATAAAATTAACAACATCACACAGGAACATAACAGCAGGATACAATACAACAGATTAACAAAATGTCAGCTCTGACTTAATTGCAAAATTTTAGAGTTTCATAACATACACCAGGGCGTGTTTCAATATGACGCAATGGCACACTTTTGATGACAGAAGACAGCGTGACATAACGGTAATACCAACATTTTGGCGAAGTTATGCCAGTAGATAATATAACCGAAGCCGCCCACCTCCACCCCCACACATTCCACAGACAGTGGTTCTCTTAAACCTCGACCCCTCTTTATATTTGCCTTACAGTAGTTAACTGGATTAAATTTCACGTTTGAAGGGAGGTAAAAATATGGGGTCTCATGAAGTTTAGTACCATATATCCGATTATCATAAAAATTTCCTATGTTGCAACGAACTCATCCTAACCCGGGGGCAGGGATGCAGTAAGGTACAGAACGAATTTTTTATCGTACTTCGAACCAGCAAAATAATTTCGTACCGAACTTCGTATCGTACCTTTCAAAAATTTTTCGTACCGTACGATATTATTTTTTTTTTGTACATCGTACCGAACTTCGTACCAGTATAAAATGAAGTTCGATTAATATTTTTCCTTTATCGTACTAAATTTCGTTTCTTACATCAAAGTGATGCAGTTTTATGATATCTGGTTTAAAATCCAGGACAGAAAACATGCGCGTAATTAAGCATATGTCACCCAAATATCATTGTTCACATGTCGTAATAAATAGTTGTAGGATGAGCACAGTTTTCGCGAAAAAATTTGGGATGAAGCAATATTTAGCATATTAGCAGCATTGTGTCGTCACAAGAAATTCTCTCTCGACAAAATAATGTTCGTTGTACACCACACATGTGATTCGTGCGGTCTCAGTCGAAGGCATGGTTATAAGAACATTATCACTGTGCATCTGGTATTTCTGGTGCAATTTACGTTCTCTTCACGTTACTGAATAATGTTATTTATTTTTTCATACCATACAGACGTATTCCCGACATGCCTCGTTGTCTATATTGTGGCTTGGCTGGTTTTTTTTACAAAATATGTCTGTTATTTAAGATGAGCATCGGCTAACATTCAACTCAAAACAGCGTAAATATATCTTTATATTCTGATGTTTCTGCTCTGATAATATACTTCTGCGTGTCAGAGTACAAACAAAACGTAATAGCGGTGGTTACTGGTTAGCTCAGTTGCATTGTTGGTCAGGGGGTGAAAGTTTTCAATTTAATTTTCATAAAATTTTTGCGCGCCTTGATGTGTAATATTTTTCCCTGATATTTTTCCCAGCATTGGTGCCGCCTAGTTTGGATGAGATCATTCTAGCAGTTTTAATTTTGGCTGACATTCGGGAATATGGTACTGAACTTCACTAGACCCTAATGAGGTCTTACGAAGTTTAGTACCATATATCCGATTATCATAAAAATTTCCCCATGTTGCAAGCCACTCATCCTAACCCGGGAGACAGTGCCAGATGCTTGCAGCATTGGCGCCCTCTAGTTAAGATTAGAATATTTTGCCAGTTTTAAATTTAATGACATTCGGGAGTATGGTACTAAACTTCACTAGACTCTCTTAATGTAGGTTCGAATCACACGAGGGATGGATATATGTGAGATGAGAGGTCTGTTGGACGCCGCACGGTAACCAATGCTGGGGCCCACGCAACCAATGCTGGGGCCCACGTAATCAATGCTTAGAGTTTTCTCCACCAACCGTCTCTGCGCACGGAGTAAATCTTCATCCCCGATCCAGAACTGGTCTCTCCACTTCAGTCGTATACTCGACTCTCCTCCCGAGGAAGTACGAATAGGCTCCAATTCTAATTCTATGTTTTAAATCGATATTTTGTCCAACTAACCTGACGACACGTTTCCATATTGCCATTCTCAGATTGAATATTCCCACAAAATGGGAATTCCCGCAAATGTACATAGCTCTTTGTCTTTGGAAGAAATCAAAATAAGTTGGAACTTGCGATGCAAAAAGTAGGTAATTTTATTTAACCAGTATGTGAAGAATAAAATAAAACAACAAATATAGTTAGCAAACAATAAATTACTAAACATCACGTGTAGATGACATCATTGAGCACCACCAGGGGGTTTTCGAGCTGTGAAACCAGAGTGTTCAAAGGTAAATTTGTTAAATGATAAATAAACATGATAATCAATTTTGGGGGGTGTCCAGATTCTTTTTGAGTAGAATCGCGTATCGTCTAACTATAATGAACAGACGGAAGATCATTGCATTTTTAAAGATAATTGTTTAAATTAAAAGAATGTTGACACTAAAACAGAAATATTCGCATTCAAAATTCTTAAAGTTGCATAGTAATTTTTCATACAATGATCATTGCAAAAATGCAAGAATACACTGGTTGGTGGAGGAAGCCGTGAGCAGTTTTACGTGAACTACCGCGCAACTACCCCCCCCCCCCCCCCGCATATATTCATCATTCCTCACGGGACTCAAACCTGCGTCAAGACGATCGGAGATGAGCATACCTGTAGTAAAAAAGTTTCAGTGCTTTCTAAAAACTAAAACCCTAGTTGTGCACCTGTCGTGATTGATTATGGGGTTGACAACAATGAACTTACCTTTTCAGATTTGGATATTGGTAACTGCACTTCCAGTGGAAAATAACTAAACCGGGATACTAAAGTGCAGCGAGTGGCACTAGCTCCTTGAGTGGAAAAAACATCCTACCACTTCGAATAATTGGATATTTTTTTTACAGATTGGTTCCTACTTTTTATCATATACAAGTTTTGACGTTAATAAATTCAAGAGTGAACAGACATATTTGTTGTCATTTTGAAAGAGTTGGGTACTGCAGAATCGAGAAGGCATTCATTTCTAGCGTCTGTACAAGATTGAGATCCTTCGTATTCAATATAGGAGGTGGGGTGGATCGAATAGGCGATGAGATTTCACGTGGAAAGCGTTTTTGGCTTGTCGTATATCTCATTTTTTCTTTGCATGGACCTGGTTGTTGGAGGAACACGCATAAATCATCTCTCATGGGATTAGAACCTGCGTCATGACGATAAAAGATACTTGCTGCGTAAGCATGGAGTAATCAGGGAATTGTTAAATACACCAAACCTCCATTCTCTAAAATGCATTTTTTTTAAAACCTGTAGATTCTAATATCTTGAAAAAATTAAATCGAATAAATTAAGGATTTTATTGTCACGAATCGAATATTCTGAAATGAACTTTATTTCACAGTATGCAATTAACAATGTTCACAATTATATCTGGTTTCGAGATTTTTCTCGCATCTTGCCATTCCACCCCGTTTGTAACATATGAGAAATCTTTGAGGTTATCGAGCATATCCCCAAGGCTGTGGGTTATAGTGCCTCACTCATGGGCACCCCGTATGTATTACTCACTGAAGCCTGTTTTGGTATTGTCGGTCTCATTACGCCACCCTGGCCCACGTTTTGGACAATTCCGTTCATGACCATCCGTCTCTGCTGCATATTTCTCACACCGAAACCATTTCAAGATTCCCCCCAAATAAGGAGAAAACTATGGTGCGCACTATCAAGGTGTCAAGTTGTCAAACAGGAAGCCATTATCACAAAGCACTCGGCACTTGTGCAAAAGCTTATTCTATACATGCTTAGGGATGTCGATCAGTAATGTAGGCGAACACGAATTGCCGCTTTCCTATGTCAATCTAGTTCAACGGTGATGGAAAGAAGCAATAGTGACAGAAGCGAGGGACATCGTAACCCCCTCCCAACTATTGGGACCCTCGATTCGGAACTGGTGTCTGCACGAGAGGTCGTGGTTCGTCATATGATTAAGCTACATTCTCGGCTTTCTTCTCAAAAAGGATAAAAATGATATCCTATCCTATACATTCATATTTATCCACTACTACACTATATTATCCTGAACATTTCAAAATTCAATTAGAGACCTTTAGACTCCAATATTCAGGTTTGGGAGTGGGCAGCTCATAGGTCTCTGCTCAATAAGAAGTTTTATTTTTTTCTCAGCAAAACACACAGACAGACCCTCCCCAACCATCAGTGACTACAGCTTAACCAAACATGTACTGCGGAAGCAAACTCAAACCTGATTGTTTTTATAAGTGACAATAATCCGGCGTTTTTGGCGCGCGGTCTTATCTAATTACATGGATGAGGGAATTGTTTTTCCAAAACTCCTCAGATGATCAATCGTTCAATACAGGGTCAAAAACGCTACCATCATCGTGACGTCTCTATTCTATAACTTTGAAAATATAAAGTGTGGCACTGAAGATTAGCAGGATATTGCTTATGAAATGTCGGCGAACAAGTTTGTAGTTGGAGGGAGATTTTAAAAATAACGTCTTACGTCCTAACCTTAAGGTTAGAATAATTTTCCTCTATTTTGTCGGTATGGGGGGGGGGGGGGGGGGGGGGGGGGGGGGTGAAATACCCAGAACAATTAGAAACCGACCGTTGCAGCGTTTATGTGGTGTGTGTCAAAGTGTCTTGCTGAAGGACGCGCCCCTCACTGCTTTTTATTATCAAATCAGATATAAATAATAAGAATCAAATATATTGAGATGTTCCGATAAGTCACTGCTTTTCATTATCAATCAGATACAAATAATAAGAATAAAATATATTGAGTTGTTTCGATAGGTCACTGCTTTTCATTATCAATCAGATACAAATAACAAGAATAAAATATATTGAGATGTTTCGATAAGTCGCTGCTTTTCATTATCAATCAGATACAAATAATAAGAATAAAATATATTGAGATGTTTCGATAAGTCGCTGCTCATTATTATCAATCAGATACAAATAATAAGAATAAAATATATTGAGATGTTTCGATAAGTCGCTGCTTTTTATTATCAATCAGATACAAATAATAAGAATAAAATATATTGAGATGTTTCGATAAGTCGCTGCTTTTTATTATCAATCAGATACAAATATTAAGAATAAACAATCTTTTTACAGCCACTTCTCGGACAGGGTTAGTAGCTGGAAAGTTATGACTTTATCCTGTTTGACTTAGCCTACCCAGATATTACACCCTGGGTTGAGTGGTGGGTATGGATAAACAAGCCGGACTCGAACCAGAGATCTTCAACCTATGAAGCCAACATATTTAACCACAAGGCAACCGCCCACATATATATTCGCTGCTTTCCGTTATCATTTAAATACAAATAATAAGATTAAAATATACTCATCTAAATCTCTGCGATTATATGAGCTACACTTAACAAAATGTGCTGGTCAGTCGTTTTTATTATTTAATTAGCCAAGGAATCACGTTGCTAAGTTGTATATTTTGTGTTTTGTCCGAAGAAAAAAATCTTCTATAACTTCAAAAAGGGAAGATTGGGATTCCAGATAATTCGTATCAGAGTTTTGATGTTGAGTCGTCCAGACATCGGAAATAAATTCACAGATGCGTAAACACTTTTTAAAACTTTGCCCGTGATGAAAAGCTTATTCTCCACGACACAAGTAAAAAGTGGTAACACACCTTCCAGGCTTCGGAAAAAAGATTTGAGTTTACAGATACTCGAGGCTGCTATAAACCATTGAATTTAAAGCTTACTTTTTCATCGCATATTTTATAAATACGGGTCTAACTGACAACCGCGATCTCTATTGAAGCCATATTTTTCTATTTCTACGAACATCACGATATTATTCACCAAAATGGTGTGCGGGGCAAATATGGGAAATCCATAAATGCTGAAACTTAATCTCTTCATCTATCACTCCAGTCGCATCTTTACATTCTTATTTCAATTCCCATAGAACTTAACCCCGGTATCAGCGATCGACGCTTGGAATCTTTTCAACTGATCTTCGTCGAAGTCGCAATATGCTAACCCCAATGTTTCAATCTGACATTGATGAACGATTTCACTGATTGTAGATAATCCTTCTTCTCCTCCGAGTTTGCTGACTTCGTTCCAACTCAGATCCAGGTGCTTCATCTGGAAACAAATCAAGAATATTTATAAAACTATCATTTTCCGAAAAGCATCGCGGGGTTGGAGAGTCAACGAACTATTGAATTCTTAGTTTATCAAGCATGGGCTGATGATACGCACAGTCACGTTTCATAGTTTATCAACAGTCCATACATGGCTAAATATAAATAAGATTGAATTCGTATAATATTTATTACACCAGTTAGTTCATCTCATCCCACATTCCAAATGGAACTGAACTACCAGAGCAATGTGCAGTGAGTGATATCTGCCCTGGGTGATGGTAAAACCACCCAATTCTTCCTTTATTCCTTCTAGTCGCCTCTTATAACACGAACGAAATACGTTAGAACTATTGCGATCAGTATATATGAGTATTATATAGCATAGGTCTGAGTAGATCACCATGATTCATCCATGGATCATGCTTGGCAATACATAATACGACATAAGTCTGTTGATAGGATTATGACGTCAATAATTGCGCTTCAAAAATTGTGATTTTTGAAAATCATTCTTCCAACTTCTCAGATCAATGATGCGAGATGTTTAAAAACTCTGGTGTAGGACAAAATCCCCCTGGACAGAATGTCTCCCACTGAAAAATGGACAAAATCCCCCCGGGGCTGAAATTCAATGACAATGCAATTATGTATATAACATATGCAATATTTATACAGGTATGAAATATGAATACAACCAGTGAAGGGTTTAGAAGGGGAGGGAAATTTAAAAAAAAATTGAAGTTAAATTATGATGTCATAATCGGCGACGCGGGCCTTAACTATAGAACTGATACTGTGCATGATCATAAGATTACAGCCGACAAATTCCGCCGGAGGAGCGAAAAATCTTTGAAATCTTGATAGTTGCGTTACTATCTTTGAAGTTTTTTGAAATTGTTTTGCGTATTTTCTATGGTTGCCTAGGATACCTGACCAAAAGTGATAATCCAACAAACATAAACATGTACAACACGATTTATCAGTGGCCCATGTTTGTACCAAGAAAATATTTCTGGGGTTCGGGTTCATATTTTCAAGAGTTTGTAAATTTATAAACAAACTTCTCAGACAGATGTGAGATGTTTCCAAACTCACCTTTGCATTGCGAGTGTTTTCTTTGAAAGCTTTGATTCCATCTATTGTTATACCACATCCCGCAGCATTAAGTTTCTTCACCTGACATTGTGAAACAACTGATCCAAGTTCACCGCAACCACCTGCTGTACCAAGGTTCATGTTGCAACGGACATCCAGTTCATCGAACTGAAACAAATAAAATATGCGAATTATTTGGAGCGGACTTTTAGTCCTATAGGTTCGGGCTTTAGAACTGTCCTAGCGTATTTCCTACGTGTCTCTAGAAGCAGTTAAAAGAAAACAAAATGGCGATAGGTGGTTTTACTATCACCCAGAGCAAATATTCCTTACTGCACTTTACCATGATGTTTCGATTTTGTAATGTTTTCCGATAAAAGGGTAGTTGTTGACACTGTATTCTGTAGTAGATTTTCGGTAAATTCCAACTAAACTCAAAATCCAAACAAAATAAATAAATTCAACAAAATAGAATACAAAGCATATATTTTCTGATTATTTTGAAAAATAACATTCTTTTGATATTTTCAATCGTCGCTGGTATGTATTGAATTGATTAAGCCATCTGTATTCATTGGCTTTTGTTGAAAATGCCCCATAAAATTTTGACTGATTATTGTAGAAAATATCATTTCTAAAGTGTGATGTTCCCGAACACTTTTCCGTGTTGATTCTACAAATCGTATAATTCAGACAGTTCAGCACGAATACAGCTCTGCAGCTTGTAAATATTACTCATTATGTTAGTTTTAATTAGATTTTTGAATAAAAAAGATAAAACCGTCGACCAGTGCCGCTGTCACTGTTCTTGCTCGATGCTCGCATGCTCGATCGTATTCAAAGGCGTGTGGTCAATATGATTGGTCCTAAACTTTCCTGCAGTCTGCAAAGTTTGACACACCGCCGCAACGTTGCCTCACTATGTTTATTTTACAGATATTATAATGGTCTTTGTTCAAAGGAGCTTTCTGCTCTCGTTCCTCAGAACAAAATTTTTAATCGGTCAACACGATTGGCTACCAATTCGCACCTATTCACTGTGGAGGTTCCACAATGTCACAAACAGTTTTATGCAAGAAGCTTTTTTCCAAGAATATCAACACTTTGGAATTCCTTGCCTTCTTGCTGTTTTCCTGATCGTGTTGACCTACAAGGCTTTAAAACTCGCGTTAATAGACATCTATCAGGGATGGGGGTTCTTTAGTTCCTGCTCCTGCATTTTATGTAGCTCTTTGCACTTTAGTGGCTGCAAGAGAATTTTCAAGTTTGACTCTTCTTCTGTGTCCTTGCTCTGAGCGAATTTCAATAAAAAAAAAAAAAAAAAAAAACAGGGTTCGAAATCCTGCATTTTGTAAATCTATCCTGAACTTACCTATCAATCAATCAATCATATTTTATTAGCCATTCAAACAAAAACACATACATAAAGTAAGATATTAAAACGAAAAATACATGAATAAGTGTGATCAGAAAACTCGATAGAGTCAACTGCATTAGCTTGTGATGGGCAGGATAACTGCGAAATGACCATACGGTCTACTATGTCAGCGGCTACCTTTACGAGACAAACCTGTTACAAATGTGCGTAACAAAAACCATCCTGCCTGCAGACCAAGACGAAATATTTACAAGGTGGCGCTAGAGAACATGGGTGACTCAGCAGAAAATTTGCAGCAGATTTAGGTCTGCTAAGTTGCAACTGCAAGCCACGCATATAATAAGTTTTTTATGAGTGCTGAGCGAGGATTTCCCGTCTCCACAGCGCTACTCCGTTTTGGCCTGACAGACTGGAGCGTGTCTGGGTTATCGATGGGTTGAAATAAAGATTGATTATTGAGTTTAATTTACCATATATGGATCAAGCATGGCCGAGCATGAATATGGATAACATGATTTGTCAGTCACCCAGGTTTGTTAAGATATAAGAAATCAGGACTTGTTCATTATCGCATAGATCGTAGATTAGATAGGATAAATCTATATGATAGATTTAGAATTTATTTGAACGCTTTAGAACTGTCCTAGAGTATTTCCTACATGTCACTAGAAGCAGTTAAAAGAAAACAAAAACGCGATAGGGGGTTTTACTGTCATCCAGAGCAGATTCCCCTTACTGCACTTTACCATGATGTTTCGATTTTGCAATGTTTTCCGATAAAAGTGTAGTTGCTGACACGTATTCAAAATTATTTTATTCGAGATTCGACTCGAAAAATATTGTAGACTTCCACTTGGAATAAATGTAATTGTTATCAAACCAGAGCGTTGACTTCATATTTATTATTTTACTTCTTTATTTTATAACATTTAGGAGCGTTTATCAAAATATGAACATCAATGAATATTATTGTTACAAACTTAGAGGTGAGAATCGCACAGACATATTTTGTTATTCGTCACTGATGTATCGTTAGAGACGACTATGGCTCATGCTTGATAGAATAAATCTCTGATTATGAAGAGCGATGGAAACTGAACAACCATTTGCTCTGTCTACATTAATATCACGTTGATTCCATTCTCTCATCATCTTATTTTTGATCGGGATGAGCTTTGTGGTGATCGCAGATTTTGCGTGCATGTGACCTTTCTCGGTTGAATAATGTCAGCCTAATGTTCGAATGTTTTACGCGAACGACGTTAGTTAAGATGAATTTGATAGTTGTACTACTATGTTTAAAGTTCTCTGAAATTGTTTTGCGTATTTTCTATGGTTGCCTAGGATACCCGACCAAAAGTGATAATCCAACAAGTTGAAAATCTTTTCACGACTTTCCTAACTTTTCATGTTTGTATCAGACACGGCCGAACATAAATATGTACAACACGAATTATCACTGACCCATGTTTGTACCAAGATAATATTTCTGGATTTATTTATTATTTCACCGGGTAGTAGAAAATATTATTTTTAATTTGTGATACAAATTGTTAATGCAACGAATTACGGTACAAATGAGCCATCAGTCGTCCGATGTGGTACGGCTTTGATATTTTCTTCTAGAAGAGTTATTAGACAGATGTGAGATGTTTCAAAACTCACCTTTGCATTGCGAGTGTTTTCTTTGAAAGCTTTGATTCCATCTATTGTTATACCACATCTCTCAGCATTAAGTTTCTTCACCTGACATTGTGAAACAACTGATCCAAGTTCACCGCAACCACCTGCTGTACCAAGGTTCTTGTTCCAACCGACATCCAGTTCATCGAACTGAAACAAATAAAATATGTGAACTATTTGGAGCGAACTTTTAGTCCTATAGGTTCGGGCTTTAGAACTGTCCTAGCGTATTTTCTACGTGTCCCTAGAAGCAGTTAAAAGAAAACAAAATGGCAATAGGGGGTTTTACTGTCACCCAGAGCAGATATCCCTTACTGTACTTTACCATGATGATTCGATTTCGTAATGTTTTCGGATAAAAGTGCAGTTGCTGACACTGTATTCTATTGCAGATTTTCGGTAAATTCCAACTCCACTCAAATTTTCTTGGACAAAAATGACAAAACGTAAAATTGAGTCCCAGTCACCAATAAAAATCGCAAAATCTCTTAAACCAGTGGGATCCTTATAAAGCTCAATACGACAAATTCAACAAAATAGAATACATTTTCTGATTATTTTGAAAAAAACCATTCTCTTGATATTTTCAATGGCCGCTGGTATGTATTGAATTGATTAACCCATCTGTATTCATTGACTTTTGTTTAAAATGCCCCATAAAATTTTGACTGATTATTGTAGAAAATATCATTTCTAAAAAGCGATGTTCCCGAACACTTTTTTCGTGTTGATTCTACAAATCATAATTCAGACAGTCCAGCACGAATACAACACTGCAGCTTGTAAATATTACTCATTATGTTAGTTTTAATTAGATTTTTGAATAAAAAAGATAAAAACGTCGACCAAAACAGGGTTCGAAATCCTGCATTTTGTAAATCTATCCTGAACTTACCTATCAATCAATCAAATCATATTTGATTAGCCATTCAAGCAAAAACACATACATAAAGTAAGATATTAAAACGGAAAATACATGAATAAGTGTGATCAGGGAACTCGATAGAGTCAACTGCATTAGCTTGTGATGGGCAGGATACATTAGCTTGTGATGGGCAGGATAACCGCGAAATGACCGTACTATGTCAGCGGCTACCTTTACGAGACAAACCTGTTACAAATGTGCGTAACAAAAACCATCCTGCCTAGAGACCAAGACGAAATATTTACAAGGTGGCTCTAGCGAGCAGGGTGACTCAGCAGAAAATTTGCAGCAGATTTGGGTCTGCTAAGTTGCAAACTGCAAGCCACGCATATCGTAAGTTTTTTATGAGTGCTGAGCGACGATTTCCCGTCTCTACAGCGCTACTCCGTTTTAGCCTGGCAGACTCGAGCGTATCTAGGTTATCGACGGGTTGAAATAAAGATTGATTAATGAGTTTAATTCGTCATGTATGGATCAAGCATGGCCGAACATGAATATTTATAACATGATTCATCAGTCACCCAGGTTTGTTCAAATATAAGAAATCAGGATTTGTTTATTATCGCACAGATCGTAGATTAGATATGATAAATCTATATGATAACCGCCGACATGATACTTTTCTTTTATTGAAATTCACTCTAAGCGAGGCCGAAATCAGTTTGGTTACGTTTGTACAAATGTATTATGATAATTAATGTGCTCACACAAACGATGACGTTTTGGGTTTATGTAGAATAATTTTATAAATTCTAGAAGAGAAATTCGGCAATCGATAAGATATGACGTCGTAACTAGCAATATGCTGGAAAACGTTCCTATTTTAACAGCAATATAACTTGTTATTTTGCCATGGGCACCGTCTCATCGGAAAGTCGTTGTGCAACTTCCCTACTTTGTTTTTACAACTGCGAGACACGCGGGCGAAAATTTTATCATTAACTCGGAGCATTAATCATTTTACATAAAAATTCGATCAAGTTTCCTCGGTAAGACGCATTTTAAAAACAACATCACACAAAGCATTTTTATTGCGTCCTACGTACGCTGAAACCGGTGTCTAGGTGCACTAAAAATATGATTTATAAAATAGGATGGATTGACGTAAGAAATGGCAGCAGCAGGCGCCTCAGATTAAAATTTAATAGGACGGTGTTTTTTGCTTTGATTAAAACGTGCGAGAGTGTTCCCTTTTATAACCTTAAAATTAGCTTAAAATGGCGTTTTTTCCTTTAAAAACTACAAAAATGTTAATTTCGCACTTTCTAAAAAACACACCGTGAACTCCAATCACAAGCTTTTCAATAAAATGACGTCATTTGCAATGTCACAGTGATAAAAATTATTCATTTTTTGCAAGTTCACATCAAACTACGTATGTGGTTTCATAATTTAGTCCACTGCGTCCCCCCCAATGTTCGTTATTGACGCCGATACAAATAAAATATGTCAGTTAGTTGGAGTCAGCTATTAACCGAGGTGTTCAAAGCAAAATACACACAAACAGATATAGCAATGAGTTGGATACAGTGGAGACTCAAGCATGGGGGGTGGTTATTCGACGGTTCTCGACTCCAAAAGTTTAAGAGAAACTGTTGTCCTGTAAGTACGGTATTGGAATAGTTCCAAACGCATTTCCTGTGCGAGGCAATTGAAAGGAAATTGTGGGATGTCCAAAGTAATACGGTGAATTTCTATTCTACTCCAAATATTTTTGATAAAAAATTGGGCTTCAATTATCTAGCCGTTCACTTGTCTGTTCAAACATAAATTCGATGTTGGCCTATTATTGTTGAAAATCTGAGTTTCGAGTTCCGTCAAGCAGGGCTCGCTAACCCATTCGACCCCTCTGTAGAGCTCTCCGTAAAGTCTTCATTCAATATTTCAGATAAACAAATCTTTGAATGAAGAGTGAAGGGGGGGAGCTTCCTCAAAAACTATCAGCTACTGCCGGCTTTAGGAAGGAGAGAAGTTAAATTTTTAAGTTTCGAATTTCATCATTTCAAATTAAAGTCATTTGAATCAATTTGTGTTTTAAAAAACCTACTAAGGCCTTGTATGTAAATTCCTAGGATATCTGACCAAAAGTGATAATATAACAAGTTGAAAATCTTTATACGACTTTCCTAACTTTTCATCTTTGTATAGGACATGGCCGAACATATATATGTATAACACGAATTATCACTGACCCATGTTTGTACCGAGATAATATTTCTGGATTGGTTTATTATCTCATCGTGTAGTAGAAAATATTATTAAAAGGGTTTGAAAATTATTAAACAAACTTCTCAGACATATGTGAGATGTTTCAAAACTCTTGGTACAGCAGGTGGTACCAAGAGTTGGTTAATCGCTGGTGGTATGTATTGAATTGATTAACCCATCTGTATTCATTGACTTTTGTATAAAATGCCCCATAAAAATTTGACTGATTACTGTAGAAAATATCATCTCTAAAGCGTGATGTTCCCAAACACTTTTTTCGTGGTGATTCTACAAATCATATAATTCAGACAGCCCAGCACGAATACAACACTGCAGCTTGTAAATATTACTCATTATGTTAGTTTTAATTTGATTTTTGAATAAAAAAGATAAAAACGTCGACCAAAAAAACAGGGTTCGAAATCCTGCATTTTGAAAATCTATCCTGAACTTATTTATCAATCAATCAAATCATATTTTATTAGCCATTCAAGCAAAAACACATACATAAAGTAAGATATTAAAACGGAAAATACATGAATAAGTGTGATCAGGAAACTCGATAGAGTCAACTGCATTTGCTTGTGATGGGCAGGATAACCGCGAAATGACCATACGGTCTACTATGTCAGCGGCTACCTTTACGAGACAAACCTGTTACAAATGTGCGTAAAAAAAACCATCCTGCCTGCAGACCAATACGAAATATTTACAAGGTGGCGCTAGAGAACATGGGTGACTCAGCGGGAAATTTGCAGCAGATTTAGGTCTGCTAAGTTGCAAACTGCAAGCCACGCATATAATAAGTTTTTTATGAGTGCTGAGCGAGGATTTCCCGTCTCCACAGCGCTACTCCGTTTTGGCATGACAGACTGGAGCGTATCTAGGTTATCGACAGGTTGAAATAAAGATTGATTATTGAGTTTAATTTACCATATATGGATCAAGCATGGCCGAGCATGAATATGGATAACATGATTTATCAGTCACCCAGGTTTGTTAAGATATAAGAAATCAGGACTTGTTCATTATCGCATAGATCGTAGATTGGATGTGATAAATCGATATGATAGATTTAGAATTTATTTGACCTCTTTAGAACTGTCCTAGAGTATTTCCTACATGTCACTAGAAGCAGTTAAAAGAAAACAAAAACGCGATAGGGGGTTCTACTGTCATCCAGAGCAGATTTCCCTTACTGCACTTTACCATGATGTTTCGATTTTGCAATGTTTTCCGATAAAAGTGTAGTTGCTGACACGTATTCAAAATTATTTTATTCGAGATTCGACTCGAAAAATATTGTAGACTTCCACTTGGAATAAATGTAATTGTTATCAAACCAGAGCGTTGACTCCATATTTATTATTTTACTTCTTTATTTTATAACATTTAGGAGAGTTTATCAAAATATGAACATCAATGAATATTATTGTTACAAACTTAGAGGTGAGAATCGCACAGACATATTTTGTTATTCGTCACTGATGTATCGTTAGAGACGACTATGGCTCATGCTTGATAGAATAAATCTCTGATTATGAAGAGCGATGGAAACTGAACAACCATATGCTCTGTCTACATTAATATCACGTTGATTCCATTCTCTCATCATCATTTCTTTGATCGGGATGAGCTTTGTGGTGATCGCAGATTTTGCGTAAATGTGACCTTTCTCGGTTGAATAATGTCAGCCTTATGTTCGAATGTTTTACGCGAACGACGTTAGTTAAGATGAATTTGATAGTAGCATTACTATCTTTAAAGTTTTCTGAAATTGTTTTGTGTATTTTCTATGGTTGCCTAGGATACCTGACCAAAAGTGATAATCCAACAAGTTGAAAATCTTTTCACGACTTTCCTAACTTTTCATGTTTGTATCAGACATGGCCGAACATAAATATGTACAACACGAATTATCACTGACCCATGTTTGTACCAAGATAATATTTCTGGTTTGATTTATTATCTCATCGGGTAGTAGAAAATATTATTTTTAATTTGTGATACAAATTGTTAATGCAACAAATTACAGTACAAATGAGCCATAAGTCTTCCGATGTGGTACGGCTTTGATATTTTCTTCTAGAAGAGTTTTAAAGAAATGTGAGATGTTTCCAAACTCACCTTTGCATTGCGAGTGTTTTCTTTGAAAGCTTTGATTCCATCTATTGTTATACCACATCTCTCAGCATTAAGTTTCTTCACCTGACATTGTGAAACAACTGATCCAAGTTCACCGCAACCACCTGCTGTACCAAGGTTCTCGTTGTAACCGACATCCAGTTCATCGAACTGAAACAAATAAAATATGCGAACTATTTGGAGCGGACTTTTAGTCCTATAGGTTCGGGCTTTAGAACTGTTCTAGCGTATTTCCTACGTGTCGCAAGAAGCAGTTAAAAAAAAACAAAATGGCGAAAGGAGGTTTTACTGTCACCAAGAGCAGATTTGCCTTACTGCACTTTACCATGATGTTTCGATTTTGCAATTCCAACTAAACTCAAATTTTCCTGGACAAAAATGACAAAACGTAAAATTAAGTCCCAGTCACCAATAAAAATCGCCATATCTCTTCAAACCAGTGGGATCCTTACAAAGCTCAAATTCAACAGGATAGCATATATTTTCTGATTATTTTGAAAAAAACATTCTTTTGATAATTTCAATCGCCGCTGGTATGTATTGAATTGATTAACCCATCTGTATTCATTGGCTTTTGTTTAAAATGCCCCATAAAATTTTGACTGATTACTGTAGAAAATATCATTTCTGAAGTGCGATGTTCACGAACACTTTTTTTCGTGGTGATTCTGCAAATCATATAATTCAGACAGCCCAGCACGAATACAAGACTGCAGCTTGTAAATATTACTCATTATGTTAGTTTTAATTAGATTTTCGAATAAAAAAGATAAAATCGTCGACCAAAACAGAGTTCGAAATCCTGCATTTTGAAAATCTATCCTGAACTTACATATCAATCAATCAAATCATATTTTATTAGCCATTCAAGCAAAAACACATAAATGAGGTAAGATATTAAAACGGAAAATACATGAATAAGTGCGATCAGAAAACTCGATAGAGTCAACTGCATTTGCTTGTGATGGGCAGGATAACCGCGAAATGACCGTACGGTCTACTATGTCAGCGGCTACCTTTATGAGACAAACCTGTTACAAATGTGCGTAACAAAAACCATCCTGCCTGCAGAACAAGACGAAATATTTACAAGGTGGCGCTAGCGAGCAGGGTGACAAAAAGCGAGCAGAAAAATTTGCAGCAGATTCAGGTCTGCTAAGTTGCAAACTGCAAGCTACGCATATCGTAAGTTTTTATGAGTGCAGAGCGAGGATTTCCCGTCTCCACAGCGTTACTCCGTTTTGGCCTGGCAGACTGGAGCGTATCTAGGTTATCGATGGGTCGAAATAACGGTTGAATATTGAGTTTAATTTGTCATGTATGGATCAAGCAAGGCCGAGCATGAACATGGATAACATGATTTATCAGTCACACAGGTTTGTTAAAATATAAGAAATCGGGATTTGTTTATTATCGCATAGATCGTAGATTAGATATGATAAATCTATATGATAACCGCCGACATGATACTTTTCTTTTATTGAAATTCACTCTAAGCGAGGCCGAAATCAGTTGGGTTACGTTTGTGCAAATGTATTATGATAATTAATGTGCTCACCAAAACGATGATGCTTTGGGTTTATGTAGAATAATTTTATAAATTCTAGAAGAGAAATTCGGCAATCGATAAGATATGACGTCATAACTAGCAATATGCTGGAAAACTTTACTATTTTAACAGCAATATAACTTGTTATTTTGCCTTGTGCCCGTCTCATCGGAAAATAGCAGCGCAACTTTCGTACTTTGTTTTTGCAACTCCGAGGCACCTCGCTGTTGAAAATTTCTTAGTGAACACTGATGCACAGTTGTGATTACCATGACCCGTCTCAAAGTGTGCGGATCTTCAGAAACCTCATCCAACTTTTAATCATTTTACATAAAAATGCGATCAAGTTACCTCGGTAAGACGCATTAAAAACAACAATTTATTACAGTTTTGTTCTAAATTTTTCTTAAAAAAGTCAAAAAAAATTATATGTATAAGCCGATCTATTCTCCTCGAGTGTTATTGTATCTTTGTTTTATCGCATTTTCTTAAACTTCTGTCTGGCAAAATACACACAAACAGATATAGCGATGAGTTAGGCACAGGGGAGACTCAAGCAGGGGGAGGGGGCTGGGGGTTATACGACGGTCCTCGACTCCAAAAGTTTAGGAGACATTAAACGCTTGCATTTTTTCGCGTGTCCGACGCGCATTGCCCGTTGACCTGTAATTACGGTTCAAATAGTCTTATACATATTTCCTGCGTGTCGTAAGAGGCAAATAAAATAAAATTGTTTGGTGTCCGAATTAATACGGTGAATTTCAACTCTGCTCAAATTAATTTGGACAAAAATTGAGACAAAAAATTGGGATGAAACCACCTAGCCGTTCACTTTTCAGTTTAAAAATAAATCCGAATATTATAGGAAAAATGTATAATTCGAGAATCAGTTCTGGACTGTCAATCAAAGTATCAACTTAATTGAAGTAAAGATTGATTATACTGCTAGTGGTTATCATGTTGGCCTATTATTGTTGAAAATCTGAGTTTCGAGTTCCATCAAGCAGGGCTCGCTAACTCATTCGACCCCTCTGTAGAGCTCTCCGTAAAGTCTTCATTCAATATTTCAGAAAAACAAATCTTTGAATGAAGAGTGAAGGGGGGTAGCTGCCTTAAAAACTATCAGCTACTGCCACGCTTTAGGAAGGAGAGAAGTTAAATTTTTAAGTTTCGAATTTCTTCATTTCAAATTAAAGTCATTTGAATCAATTTGTGTTTTAAAAAACCTACTAAGGCCTTGTATGTAAATTCCTAGGATACCTGACCAAAAGTGATAATATAACAAGTTGGAAATCTTTATACGACTTTCCTAACTTTTCATCTTTGTATAAGACATGGCCGAACATAAATATGTACAACACGATTTATCACTGGCCCATGTTTGTACCGAGATAATATTTCTGGATTTATTTATTATCTCACCGGGCAGTAGAAAATATTATTTTTAATTTGTGATACAAATTGTTAAATGACAAATATTGTCCTTTTGTGAAGAAAACATAATGCGTCATAAGACTTCCGATATTTTCGCTCAAAAGAATTTGTGAATGATTAAACAAACTTCTAAGACAGATGTGAGATGTTTCAAAACTCACCTTTGCATTGCGAGTGTTTTGTTTGAAAGCTTTGATTCCATCTATTGTTATATCACATCTCCCAGCATTAAGTTTCTTCACCTGACATTGTGAAACAACTGATCCAAGTTCACCGCAACCACCTGCTGTATCAAGGTTCTGGTTGCCGTAGACAACTAGTTCATCGAACTGAAACAAAATAAAATATGCGAACTATTTGGAGCGGACTTTTAGTCCTATAGATTCGGGCTTTAGAACTGTCCTAGCATATTTCCTACGTGTCCCTAGAAGCAGTTAAAATAAAACAAAATGGCGATAGGGGGTTTCACTGTCATCCAGAGCAGATTTCCCTTACTGCACTTTACCATGATGTTTCGATTTCGTAATGTTTTCCGATAAAAGTGTAATTGCTGACACTGTATTATGTAGTAGATTTTCAGTAAATTCCAACTAAACTCAAATTTTCCTGGACAAAAATGACAAAACGTAAAATTGAATTCCAGTCACCAATAAAAACAGCAAAATCTCTTCAAACCAGTGGGATCCTTATAAAGCTCAAATTCAACACAATAGCATATATTTTCTGATTATTTTGAAAAATAACATTCGTTTGATATTTTCAATCGCCGCTGGTATGTATTGAATTGATTAAGCCATCTCTATGCATTGACTTTTGTTTAAAATGCCCCATAAAATTTTGTCTGATCACTGTAGAAAATATCATTTCTAAAAAGCGATGTTCCCGAACACTTTTTTCGTGTTGATTCTACAAATCATATAATTCAGACAGCCCAGCACGAATACAGCTCTGCAGCTTGTAAATATTACTCATTATGCTAGTTTTAATTAGATTAAAATTTGCGACCACCACAAAGCTCATCCTAATCAAAGAAATGATGATGAGAGAATGGAATCAACGTGATATTAATGTAGACAGAGCAAATCGTTGTTCAGTTTCCATCGCTTTTCATTATCAGAGATTTGTTCTATCAAGCATGAGCCATTGTCGTCTATAACGATCCATCAGTGACGAATAACAAAACGTGTCTGTACGGATCTCACCTCTGAGTTCGTAACAATAATATTCATTGATGTTCATATTTTGATAAACTCTCCTAAATGTTATAAAATAAATAAGTAAAATAATAAATATGAAGTCAACGCTCTGGTTTGATAACAATTGCATTTATTCTGGGTGGAAGTTAACAATATTTATCGAGTCAAATCTCGAATAAAATATCATTGAATAGAATTTATGTTCGAACGTAAAAGCGAATGGCTAGGTGACTGGAGCCCAGTTTTTGTTTCTCAATTTTTGTCCAAATTATTTTGAGTAATTTTCAAATTCACCGTATTACATTGGACATCCCACAATTTCCTTTCAATTGCCTCGCACAGGAAATGCGTTTGGAACTATTCTAATACCGTACTTACAGGACAACAGTGTCTTTTGGAGTCGAGAACCGTCATATAACCCCCTCCCCAAGAAGCTTGAGCCTCCCCTGTATCCAACTCATTGCTATATCTGTTTGTGTGTATTTTGCTCTGAACACCTCGGTTAATAGCTGACTCCAAGTAACTGACGTATTTTATTTGTATCAGCGTCAATAACGAACATTGAGGGGACGCAGTGGACTAAATTATGAAACCACATACGTAGTTTGATGTGAACTTGCAAAAGAATATTAATATTTTTGTAGTTTTTAAATGAGAAAACTCCATTTTATTCTAATTCTAAGTGCAGATGAAACACTCTCGCACGTTCTAAAGCAAGTAACGCCATTTAATCACATTTTAATCTGGGACACCTGTAGCTGCCATTTTTTTTATAAATTCATCCTATTTAAGGCACCTAGGCATCATTTTTTCAAATTTAAGGTAACGCCTTTCGACCGTGACGTCTGTTTGCTTGTACTGTACGAGTTCAATAACACTGACAAAACATAAACACACCTACATGAATAAACATGGAATATATGTAAGACAGGTGACAGGTGATATAATAAGTTTTTATGAGTGCTGAGCGGGGATTTTCCGTCTCCACAGCGCTACTCCGTTTTGGCCTGACAGACTGGAGCGTATCTAGGTTATCGATGGTTTGAAATGAATATTCATTATTGAGTTCAATTCGTCATGTATAGATCAAGCATGGCGGAGCATGAATATTTATAACATGATTCATCCGTCACCCATGTTTGTTAAGTTATAAGAAATCAGGATTTGTTTATTATCGCACAGATCGTAGATTAGATATGATAAATCTATATGATAACCGCCGACATGATACTTTTCTTTTATTGAAATTCACTCTAAGCGAGGCCGAAATCAGTTTGGTTACGTTTGTACAAATGTATGATGATAATTAATGTGCTCACCAAAACGATGACGTTTTGGGTTTAGGTAGAATTATTTTATAAATTAGAGATGGGCCGATACCAAAATTTTCGCCTATATCGATACAAGTACCGATACCACTTTCGTAATTTATATTCCGATACCGATACCGCCGATACCGAGTACTTTGTTAAGTATGTTAAAGGCCTTTTTGTATCCCCTTATGCCCTTGTTATAGTTGCACCCACGTATGTGTGCGCCTACGTACGTTTGTACCCTTAAACTATTGCATTCATTTCAGTGCAAACTTTAGTGGGTGAAAATATAATGAAATGTTGCTGCGTTCAAGCATACATGGGTCCAAAGATTGAGCGCAAATGTTCGTGGTTACACAACTAACTTGACATCTCATAGAGACCAAGGCCACGATACACATGAAGTTGTCTCACCGATTCGTTGCATTACGTTCGAGCAATAATATAAAAACGGGAATACGCGCCTGAACGCGTTCACATGTTCACATGCCTACAAAGCACAAACGCAAAAAAGAAACAAGCACTCTGCGGTAGCTTTCATAGCAAGACGCTCTGTTTCATTGGGAAACATACATGCAGAGCATTGCGCTTGCGTAAACCAAACCAGGAAAAAACGCAACCTAAGCAAACGTGTAGTGCGACCTTAACACCTTTTTCTGCATCAAAAATAGCATATAGTGTGCGGATTGACGGGTTTTATTTAATAAAACCCAAAGTGTAAATAAAATTGTTCACGCGAGACATGCCCCGTTTTAATTATTTTTCAGAGCAGTGGAATGCGAGGTCCTTTCATTTGTTATCAGTAAATAAAACCTATTTGTACGCTCTGTTGTAAAATTGTACCCGATATCGGTATTGGTCTTGGTATCGGTGATGAAATTTTCCGATACAAGTACCGATTCCGATACTACAAAAATCACCGATATTTGCCGATACCGATTCCGATACATCGGCCCTTCTCTATTATAAATTTTAGCGATAAGATATGACGTCATAACTAGCAATATGCTGGAAAACGTTCCTATTTTAACAGCAATATAACTTGTTATTTTGCCTCGGGCACCGTCCCATCGGAAAATCGTAGGGCAACTTTCAAACTTTGTTTTTGCAGCTCCGAGGCACCTCGCTGTTGAAAATTTCTTAGTGAACACCGATGCACAGTTGTGATTACCATGACCCGTCTCAAAGTGTGCGGATCTTCAGAAACGTCATCCAACTTTTAATCATTTTACATAAAAATGCGATCAAGTTCCCTCGGTAAGACGCATTTTAAAAACAACAATTTATTACGGTTTTGTTCTAAATTTTTCTTAAAAAAGTCAATAAAAATTGTACGTATAAGCCGATCTAATCACCTCGAGTCTGTTATTGTATCTTTGTTTTATCGCATTTTCTTAAACTTCTGTCATGTCTATACTCGTCACCTGTCATACATATTTGTATTTGTCGTCCATGTTTATTCATGTAGGTGTGTTTATGTTTTGTCAGTGTTATTGAACTCGTACAGTACAAGTAGACAGACGTCACGGTCGAAAGGAGTTACCTTAAATTTGTAAAAACGGCGCCTAGGTGCCTTAAATAGGATGAATTGACGTAGGAAATGGCAGCTTCAGGTGCCCCAGATTAAAATTTGATTAAATGGCGTTACTTGCATTAGAACGTGCGAGTGTTTTATCTGCACTTAGAATTAGAATAAAATGGAGTTTTCTCATTTAAAAACTACAAAAATATTAATATTTTTTTGCAAGTTCACATCAAACTACATATGTGGTTTCATAATTTAGTCCACTGCGTCCCCTCACTGTTCGTTATTGACGCTGATACAAATGAAATATGTCAGTTAGTTGGAGTCAGCTATTAACCGAGGTGTTCAAAGCAAAATACACAAAAAAACAGATATAGCAATGAGTTGGATACAGGGGAGACTCAAGCATGGGGGGTGGTTATTTGACGGTTCTCGACTCCAAAAGCGCAGTTGTGAAGTTCTTTTTTAATGTGTAAATAATGCTTGAAGGTGAAATAATACAGGTGACTTTTGCAGTGTTGGGTTTTATGATAACATCATACAATTAGGAATTAAATTTATTTTCTGCAAATATAATCGTATTCAAAACTATTTTATTCCAGATTCGACTCGAAAAATATTGTTAACTTCCACTCGGAATAAATGTAATTGAAATCAAACCAGAGCGTTGACTTCATATTTATTATTTTCCTTCTTCATTCAACAACATTTAGGAGAGTTTATCAAAATATGAACATCAATGAATATTATTGTTACCAAACCAGAGGTGAGAATCGTACAGACATATTTTGTTATTCGTCACTGATGGATCGCTAGAGACGACTATGGCTCATGCTTGATAGAACAAATCTCTGATTATGAAAAGCAATGGAAAGTGAACAACGATTTGCTCTGTTTACATTAATATCACGTTGATTCCATTCTCTCATCATCATTTCTTTGATTAGGACGAGCTTTGTGGTGGTCGAAGATTTTGCGTAAATGTGACCTTTCTCGGTTGAATAATGTCAGCCTAATGTTCGAATGTTTTACGCGAACGACGTTAGCTAAGATGGATTTGATAGTTGCGTACTATCTTTGAAGTTTTCTGAAATTGTTTTGCGTATTTTCTATGGTTGCCTAGGATACCTGACCAAAAGTGATAATCCAAGAAGTTGAAAATCTTTTCACGACTTTCATAACTTTTCATGTTTGTATCAGGCATGGCCGAACACAAATATGTACAACGTGAATTATCACTGACCCATGTTTGTACCGAGATAATATTTCTGGATTTATTTATTATTTCACTGGGTAGTAGAAAATATTATTTTTAATTTGTGATACAAATTGTTAATGCAACAAATTACGGTACAAATGAGCCATAAGTCGTCCGATGTGGTACGGCTTTGATATTTTCTTCTAGAAAAGTTATTAGACAAATGTGAGATGTTTCAAAACTCACCTTTGCATTGCGAGTGTTTTCTTTGAAAGCTTTGAATCCAGCCATTGTTATATCACACCACCCAGCATTAAGTTTCTTCACCTGACATTGTGAAACAACTGATCCAAGTTCACCGCAACCACCTGCTGTACCAAGGTTCTTGTTCCAACCGACATCCAGTTCATCGAACTGAAACAAATAAAATATGCGAATTATTTGGAGCGGACTTTTAGTTCTATAGGTTCGGCTTTAGAACTGTTCTAGCGTATTTCCCACGTGTCCTTAGAAGCAATTAAAAGAAAACAAAATGGCGATAGGTGGTTTTACTGTCACCCAAAGCAGATATCACTTACTGCACTTTACCATGATGTTTCGATTTCGCAATGTTTTCCGATAAAAGTGTAGTTGCTGACACTGTATTCTGTAGTAGATTTTCGGTAAATGGGAACTAAACTCAAATTCCCCTGGACAAAAATGACAAAACGTAAAATTGAGTCCTAGTCACCAATAAAAATCGCAACATCTCTTCAAACCAGTGGGAACCTTATAAAGCTCAATACGACAAATTCAACAAAATAGCATATATTTTCTGATTATTTTGAAAAATAACTTTCTTTTGATAATTTCAATCGCCGCTGGTATGTATTGAATTGATTAAGCCATCTGTATGCATTGGCTTTTGTATAAAATGCCCCATAAAATTTTGACTGATTACTGTAGAAAATAGCATTTCTAAAAAGCGATGTTCCCGAACACTTTTTCGTGTTGATTTCACAAATCATATAATTCAGACAGCCCAGCACGAATACAACATTGCAGGTTGCAGTTATTACTCATTATGTTAGTTTTAATTAGATTTTTGAATAAAAAAGATAAAAACGTCGACCAAAACAGGGTTCGAAATCCTGCATTTCGAAAATCTATCCTGAACTTACCTATCAATTAATCAAATCATATTTTATTAGTCATTCAAACAAAAACACAAACATAAAGTAAGATATTAAAACGGAAAATACATGAATAAGTGTGATCAGAAAACTCGATAGAGTCAACTGCATTTGCTTGTGATGGGCAGGATAACCGCGAAATGACCGTACGGTCTACTATGTCAGCGGCTACCTTTACGAGACAAACCTGTTACAAATGTGCGTAACAAAAACCATCCTGCCTGCAGACCAAGACGAAATATTTACAAGGTGGCTCTAGCGAGCAGGGTGACTCAGCATAAAATTTGCAGCAGATTTAGGTCTGCTGAGTTGCAAACTGCAAGCCACGCATATCGTAAGTTTTTATGAGTGCTGAGCGAGGATTTCCAGTCTCAACAGCGCTACTCCGTTTTGGACTGACAGACTGGAGCGTATCTAGATTATCGATGGGTCGAAATAACGGTTGATTATTGAGTTTAATTTGTCATGTATGGATCAAGCAAGGCCGAGCATGAACATGGATAACATGATTTATCAGTCACACAGGTTTGTTAAAATATAAGAAATCAGGACTTGTTCATTATCGCATAGATCGTAGATTCGATATGATAAATCTATATGATAACCGCCGACATGATACTTTTCTTTTATTGAAATTCACTCTAAGCGAGGCCGAAATCAGTTTGGTTACGTTTGTGCAAATGTATTATGATAATTAATGTGCTCAAGGAAACGATGATGCTTTGGGTTTATGTAGAATAATATAGATTCTAGAAGAGAAATTCAGCAATCGATAAGATATGACGTCATCACTAGAAATATGCTCGAAAACTTTACTATTTTAACAGCAATATAACTTGTTATTTTGCCTTGTGCACCGTCTCATCGGAAAATCATAGGGCAACTTTCGTACTTTGTTTTTTGCAACTCCGAGGCACCTCGCTGTTGAAAATTTCTTAGTGAACACTGATGCACAGTTGTGATTACCATGACCCGTCTCAAAGTGTGCGGATCTTCAGAAACGTCATCCAACTTTTAATCATTTTACATAGGAATGCGGTCAAGTTCCCTCGGTAAGACGCATTTTAAAAACAACAATTTATTACGGTTTTGTTCAAAATTTTTCTTAAATAAGTCAAAAAAAAAAAAATTGTACGTATAAGCCGATCTAATCTCCTCGAGTGTTATTGTATCTTTGTTTTATCGCATTTTCTTAAACTTCTGTCATGCAAAATACACACAAACAGATATAGCAATGAGTTAGGCACAGGGGAGACTCAAGCAGGGGGACGGGGCTGGGGGTTATACCACGGTCCTCGACTCCAAAAGTTTAGAAGACATTAAACGCTTGCATTTTTTCGCGTGTCCGACGCGCATTGCCCGTTGACCTGTAATTACGGTTCAAATAGTCTTAAACATATTTCCTGCGTGTCGTAAGAGGCAAATAAAATAAAATTGTTTGGTGTCCGAATTAATACGGTGAATTTCAACTCTGCTCAAATTAATTTGGACAAAAATTGAGAGACAAAAAATTGGGATGAAACCACCTAGCCGTTCACTTTTCAGTTTAAAAATAAATTCGAACATTATCGAAAAAATGTATAATTCGAGAATCAGTTCTGGACTGTCAATCAAAGTATCAACTTAATTGAAGTAAAGATTGATTATACTGCTAGTGGTTATCATGTTGGCTTATTATGGCTGAAAATGACAGTTTCGAGTTCCGTCAAGCAGGGCTCGCTAACTCATTCGACCCCTCTGTAGAGCTCTCCGTAAAGTCTTCATTCAATATTTCAGAAAAACAAATCTTTGAATGAAGAGTGAAGGGGGGTAGCTTCCTCAAAAACTATCAGCTACTGCCACGCTTTAGGAAGGAAAGAAGTTAAATTTTGAAGTATCGAATTTCTTCATTTCAAATTAAAGTCATTTGAATCAATTTGTGTTTTAAAAAACCTACTAAGGCCTTGTATGTAAATTCCTAGGATATCTGACCAAAAGTGATAATATAACAAGTTGGAAATCTTTTCACGGCATTTCTAACTTTTCATGTTTGTATCAGGCATGGCCGAACATAAATACTCACAACACGAATCATCACTGACCCACGTTTGTACAGAGATAATATTTCTGGATTGGTTTATTATCTCACCGTGTAGTAGAAAATATTATTAAAAGGGTTTGTGAATTAATAAACAAACTTCTAAGACAGATGTGAGATGTTTCAAAACTCACCTTTGCATTGCGAGTGTTTTCTTTGAAAGCTTTGATTCCATCTATTGTTATATCACATCTCCCAGCATTAAGTTTCTTCACCTGACATTGTGAAACAACTGATCCAAGTTCACCGCAACCACCTGCTGTACCAAGGTTCTCGTTCCAACCGACATCCAGTTCATCGAACTGAAACAAATAAAATATGCGAACTATTTGGAGCGGACTTTTAGTCCTATAGGTTCGGGCTTTAGAACTGTTCTAGCGTATTTCCTACGTGTCCCTAGAAGCAGTTAAAAGAAAACAAAATGGCGATAAGTGGTTTTACTGTGACCCAGAGCAGATATCACTTACTGCACTTTACCATGATGTTTCGATTTCGCAATGTTTTCCGATAATAGTGTAGTTGTTGACACTGTATTCTGTAGTCGATTTTCGGTAAATTCCAACTCCACTCAAATTTTTCTGGACAAAAATGACAAAACGTAAAATTGAGTCCCAGTCACCAATAAAAATTGCCACATCTCTTCAAACCAGTGGGATCCTTATACAGCTCAAATTCAACAAAATAGCATATATTTTCTGATTATTTTGAAAAATAACATTCTTTTGATATTTTCAATCGCCGCTGGTACGTATTGAATTGATTAACCCATCTGTATTCATTGACTTTTGTTGAAAATGCCCCATAAAATTTTGACTGATTACCGTAGAAAATATCATTTCTAAAGTGTGATGTTCCCGAACACTTTTCCGTGATGATTCTACAAATCATATAATTCAGACAGCCCAGCACGAATACAACACTGCAGCTTGTCAATATTACTCATTATGTTTGTTTTAATTAGATTTTTGAATAAAAAAGAAAAAAATCGTCGACCAAAACAGGGTTCGAAATCCTGGATTTTGTACATTTATCCTGAACTTACCTATCAATCAATCAAATCATATTTTATTAGTCATTCAAGCAAAAACACATAAATAAAGTAAGATATTAAAACGGAAAATACATGAATAAGTGTGATCAGGAAACTCGATAGAGTCAACTGCATTTGCTTGTGATGGGCAGGATAACCGCGAAATAACCGTACGGTCTACTATGTCAGCGGCTACCTTTACGAGACAAACCTTTTACAAATGTGCGTAACAAAAACCATCCTGCCTGCAGAACAAGACGAAATATTTACAAGGTGGCGCTAGCGAGCAGGGTGACAAAAAGCGAGCAGAAAAATTTGCAGCAGATTTAGGTCTGCTGAGTTGCAAACTGCAAGCCACGCATATCGTAAGTTTTTATGAGTGCAGAGCGAGGATTTCCAGTCTCCACAGCGTTACTCCGTTTTGGCCTGACAGACTGGAGCGTATCTAGGTTATCGATGGGTCGAAATAACGGTTGATTATTGAGTTTAATTTGTCATGTATGGATCAAGCAAGGCCGAGCATGAACATGGATAACATGATTTATCAGTCACACAGGTTTGTTAAAATATAAGAAATCGGGATTTGTTTATTATCGCATAGATCGTAGATTAGATATGATAAATCTATATGATAACCGCCGACATGATACTTTTCTTTTATTGAAATTCACTCTAAGCGAGGCCGAAATCAGTTTGGTTACGTTTGTGCAAATGTATTATGATAATTAATGTGCTCAAGGAAACGATGATGCTTTGGGTTTATGTAGAATAATATAGATTCTAGAAGAGAAATTCGGCAATCGATAAGATATGACGTCATAACTAGCAATATGCTGGAAAACTTTACTATTTTAACAGCAATATAACTTGTTATTTTGCCTTGTGCACCGTCTCATCGGAAAATCGTAGCGCAACTTTCGTACTTTGTTTTTGCAACTCCAAGGCACCTCGCTGTTGAAAATTTCTTAGTGAACACTGATGCACAGTTGTGATTACCATGACCCGTTTCAAAGTGTGCCGATCTTCAGAAACCTCATCCAACTTTTAATCATTTTACATAAAAATGCGGTCAAGTTACCTCGGTAAGACTCATTTTAAAAACAACAATTTATTACTGTTTTGTTCTAAATTTTTCTTAAAAAAGTCAAAAAAAATTTTAGGTATAAGCCGATATAATCTCCTCGAGTGTTATTGTATCTTTGTTTTATCGCATTTTCTCAAACTTCTGTCATGCAAAATACACACAAACAGATATAGCGATGAGTTAGGCACAGGGGAGACTCAAGCAGGGGGAGGGGGCTGGGGGTTATACGACGGTCCTCGACTCCAAAAGTTTAGGAGACATTAAACGCTTGCATTTTTTCGCGTGTCCGACGCGCATTGCCCGTTGACCTGTAATTACGGTTCAAATAGTCTTAAACATATTTCCTGCGTGTCGTAAGAGGCAAATAAAATAAAATTGTTTGGTGTCCGAATTAATACAGTGAATTTCAACTCTGCTCAAATTAATTTGGACAAAAATTGAGAGACAAAAAATTGGGATGAAACCACCTAGCCGTTCACTTTTCAGTTTAAAAATAAATTCGAACATTATCGAAAAAATGTATAATTCGAGAATCAGTTCTGGACTGTCAATCAAAGTATCAACTTAATTGAAGTAAAGATTGATTATACTGCTGGTGGTTATCATGTTGGCCTATTATGGCTGAAAATGACAGTTTCGAGTTCCGTCAAGCAGGGCTCGCTAACTCATTCGACCCCTCTGTAGAGCTCTCCGTAAAGTCTTCATTCAATATTTCAGAAAAACAAATCTTTAAATGAAGAGTGAAGGGGGTAGCTTCCTCAAAAACTATCAGCTACTGCCACGCTTTAGGAAGGAAAGAAGTTAAATTTTGAAGTATCGAATTTCTTCATTTCAAATTAAAGTCATTTGAATCAATTTGTGTTTTAAAAAACCTACTAAGGCCTTGTATGTAAATTCCTAGGATATCTGACCAAAAGTGATAATATAACAAGTTGGAAATCTTTTCACGGCATTTCTAACTTTTCATGTTTGTATCAGGCATGGCCGAACATAAATACTTACAACACGAATCATCACTGACCCACGTTTGTACAGAGATAATATTTCTGGATTGGTTTATTATCTCACCGTGTAGTAGAAAATATTATTAAAAGGGTTTGTAAATTATTAAACAAACTTCTAAGACAGATGTGAGATGTTTCAAAACTCACCTTTGCATTGCGAGTGTTTTCTTTGAAAGCTTTGATTCCATCCATTGTTATATCACAAACCGCAGCATTAAGTTTCTTCACCTGACATTGTGAAACAACTGATCCAAGTTCACCGCAACCACCTGCTGTACCAAGGTTCTTGTTCCAACAGACACTCATATAATCGAACTGAAACAAATAAAATATGCGAACTATTTGGAGCGGACTTTTAGTCCTATAGGTTCGGGCTTTAGAACTGTTCTAGCGTATTTCCTACGTGTCCCTAGAGGCAGTTAAAAGAAAACAAAATGGCGATAAGTGGTTTTACTGTGACCCAGAGCAGATATCACTTACTGCACTTTACCATGGTGTTTCGATTTCGCAATGTTTTCCGATAATAGTGTAGTTGTTGACACTGTATTCTGTAGTCGATTTTCGGTAAATTCCAACTCTACTCAAATTTTTCTGGACAAAAATGACAAAACGTAAAATTGAGTCCCAGTCACCAATAAAAATTGCCACATCTCTTCAAACCAGTGGGATCCTTATACAGCTCAAATTCAACAAAATAGCATATATTTTCTGATTATTTTGAAAAATAACATTCTTTTGATATTTTCAATCGCCGCTGGTATGTATTGAATTGATTAACCCATCTGTATTCATTGACTTTGGTTGAAAATGCCCCATAAAATTTTGACTGATTACCGTAGAAAATATCATTTCTAAAGTGTGATGTTCCCGAACACTTTTCCGTGATGATTCTACAAATCATATAATTCAGACAGCCCAGCACGAATACAACACTGCAGCTTGTCAATATTACTCATTATGTTTGTTTTAATTAGATTTTTGAATAAAAAAGAAAAAAATCGTCGACCAAAACAGGGTTCGAAATCCTGGATTTTGTACATCTATCCTGAACTTACCTATCAATCAATCAAATCATATTTTATTAGTCATTCAAGCAAAAACACATAAATAAAGTAAGATATTAAAACGGAAAATACATGAATAAGTGTGATCAGGAAACTCGATAGAGTCAACTGCATTTGCTTGTGATGGGCAGGATAACCGCGAAATAACCGTACGGTCTACAATGTCAGCGGCTACCTTTACGAGACAAACCTTTTACAAATGTGCGTAACAAAAACCATCCTGCCTGCAGAACAAGACGAAATATTTACAAGGTGGCGCTAGCGAGCAGGGTGACAAAAAGCGAGCAGAAAAATTTGCAGCAGATTTAGGTCTGCTGAATTGCAAACTGCAAGCCACGCATATCGTAAGTTTTTATGAGTGCTGAGCGAGGATTTCTCGTCTCCACAGCGTTACTCCGTTTTGGCCCGACAGACTGGAGCGTATCCAGGTTATCGATGGGTCGAAATAAAGATTGATTATTAAGTTTAATTTACCATATATGGATCAAGCATGGCCGAGCATGAATATAGATAACATGATTTATCAGTCACACAGGTTTGTTGAAATACAAGAAATCAGGATTTGTTTATTATCGCATAGATCGTAGATTAGATATGATAAATCTATATGATAACCGCCGACATGATACTTTTCTTTTATTGAAATTCACTCTAAGCGAGGCCGAAATCAGTTGGGTTACGTTTGTGCAAATGTATTATGATAATTAATGTGCTCAAGGAAACGATGATGCTTTGGGTTTATGTAGAATAATATAGATTCTAGAAGAGAAATTCCGCAATCGATAAGATATGACGTCATAACTAGCAATATGCTGGAAAACGTTCCTATTTTAACAACAATACAATACAACTATTTTGCCTTGTGCCCCGTCTCATCGGAAAATAGTAGCGCAACTTTCGTACTTTGTTTTTGCAACTCCGAGGCACCTCGCTGTTGCAAATTTCTTAGTGAACACCGATGCACAGTTGTGATTACCATGACCCGTCTCAAAGTGTGCGGATCTTCAGAAACGTCATCCAACTTTTAATCATTTTACATAAAAATGCGGTAAAGTTACCTCGGTAAGACTCATTTTAAAAACAACAATTTATTACAGTTTTGTTCTAAATTTTTCTTAAAAAAGTCAAAAAAAATTGTACGTATAAGCCGATCTATTCTCCTCGAGTCTGTTATTGTATCTTTGTTTTATCACATTTTCTTAAACTTCTGTCATGCAAAATACACACAAACAGATATAGCAATGAGTTAGGCACAGGGGAGACTCAAGCAGGGGGAGGGGGCTGGGGATTATACGACGGTCCTCGACTCCAAAAGTTTAGGAGACATTAAACGCTCTCATTTTTTCGCGTCTCCGACGCGCATTGCCCGTTGACCTGTAATTACGGTTCAAATAGTCTTATACATATTTCCCGCGTTTCGTAAGAGGCAAATAAAATAAAATTGTTTGGTGTCCGAATTAATACGGTGAATTTCAACTCTGCTCAAATTAATTTGGACAAAAATTGAGACAAAAAATTGGGATGAAACCACCTAGCCGTTCACTTTTCAGTTTAAAAATAAATTCGAATATTATCGAAAAAATGTATAATTCGAGAATCAGTTCTGGACTGTCAATCAAAGTATCAACTTAATTGAAGTAAAGATTGATTATACTGCTAGTGGTTATCATGTTGGCTTATTATGGCTGAAAATGACAGTTTCGAGTTCCGTCAAGCAGGGCTCGCTAACTCATTCGACCCCTCTGTAGAGCTCTCCGTAAAGTCTTCATTCAATATTTCAGAAAAACAAATCTTTGAATGAAGAGTGAAGGGGGGTAGCTTCCTCAAAAACTATCAGCTACTGCCACGCTTTAGGAAGGAAAGAAGTTAAATTTTGAAGTATCGAATTTCTTCATTTCAAATTAAAGTCATTTGAATCAATTTGTGTTTTAAAAAACCTACTAAGGCCTTGTATGTAAATTCCTAGGATATCTGACCAAAAGTGATAATATAACAAGTTGAAAGTATACGAAGTTCTTAATAGAAATGCATCAGGTAGAAATCTTCATTTAATTTCAACTCAACTGAAAAAGTTGTTCGAACAAATTTCACTTATGATCAGAAGATTCTTGACTTCACTTTGAATTGAAACTTTAGAGATCGCACAGAAGAGCTTGGTCGTCATGTTGGTGGTGGATCGGATATTAAGAGTGTGGATTTCAATAGAAATGTATGATGGGAAATGGAAGACCAAGGTACTTATTGTCAATGTCAAGTCATTGTGAAAATATACTTTGTAAATTAAGATTCAAATAAGACAAGTAAACGAGTTAAAAGTATGGTTTTTATCCTGCCGAGAATACGTCTTAACCATATGATGTACCACGACCTCTCGTGCAGACACCGGTTCCAAGTCGGGGTGGAGGTTTTGGCTTAACATTTTACTCATTTTCCTGTACATGACACGACTGGTGGAGGAAGCCAGCGCTTCCGTGAACCAAGGTGCACCGGCAAGGCGTCCAGACGACCTCTCGTGTATAATAATTCCTCACAGGATTCGAACTCAGGACCTTAGAGATAGAGATGCTTTACGCGAAGCCTATTCCCAACTGGTTATCGACTAAGCTAAACGGGCACCCTTCACCGACTGAGGTTATCGGACACCTCAAACTACCACCCTAACTAATAGACCGTTAGTTAAATAGCCCCTACACATTTCAGCTTACACCCTGGGTTACATGTTCAACCACTGGGCCATTGCTTCAACGAATTCTTAAATAAAGTTGGTTCAAGAGTTGGGAAAGAAAATGATCCCCCCTCACTTGGAGGCACCAGGGGTATGTTTAAGCATAGAAGTCTAATTTGAGCAGAAATGCCCGAAATACTTGGTTTAATTTGAAGAAAATAAAATATCATAAATGCAGCGTTTGTACTTTCGCTGCAAATATTTGAAGTGATCCAGTGGTTCGTGGTATAATCATTTGATACCTTTTGTTTGAAAAAATAAACGAAAGAATATTTTATAATCAACCTTTTCCACGAGCAATTGCAATATAAAAGCTCCCTGCAAATTTTATGCAAGTTCTCATGTTCAAACATCTTACTATGTAATTGATTATATGACCGATCGGATTGTAGAGAATTAAAGTAGGAAATCATTCTCATTTCAACCTTTGTGAATTTTATGTAGCGTTTCATACCTTCCCACAAACATTATATTTGCTCAATTCCTTAATTTCTTCCTCATTGGCTTTTAGTTTCTCAACCTGATTCATCAGAAGATTTTTGACTTCATTTTGAGTTGAAACTTTAGAGATCGCACAGAAGAGTTCGGTCGTCATGTTGGTGATGGATCGGGCATCAAGAGTGTGGATCTTAATGGAAATATATTATTGGAAATGACAGGCCAAGGTACTTATTGTCAATGTCAAGTCATTGTGAAAATATACTTTGTAAATTAAGATTCAAATAAGACAAGTAAACGAGTTAAAAGTATGGTTTTTATCCTGCCGAGAATACGTCTTAACCAAATGATGTACCACGACCTCTCGTGCAGACACCGGTTCCGGGTTGGGTTGAGGGTTTTGGCTTAACATTTTACGCATTTTCCTGTACATGCCACGATTGGTGGAGAAAGCCAGCGCTTCCGTGAATCACCGTGCACCGGCAAGGCGTCCAGCCGATCTCTCGCGTATATTAATTCCTCACAGGATTCGAACCCAGAACCTTAAGAGATAGAGATGCTTAGCGCAAAGCCTATTCCCAAAGGTTTATCGACTAAGCTAAACAGGCACCCTTTACCGACTGCGGTAATCGGACACCTTAAACTACCACCCTAACTAACTAACCCAGCACCCTGGCTAATAGACCGTTAGGAAAATAGCTCAGACGCATCCCAGCTTACACCCTGGGTTACATGTTCAACCACTGGGCCATTGCTTCAACGAATTGGTAAATAAAGTTCAAGAGTTGGGAAAGAAAATGATCCCCCCTCACTTGGAGGCACCAGGGGTATGTTTAAGCATATAAGTCTAATTTGAGGAGAAATGCCCGAAATACTTGGTTTAATTTGAAGAAAACAAAATATCATCATAAATGCAGCATTTGTACTTTCGCTGCAAATATTTGAAGTGATCCAGTGGTTCGTGGTATAATCATTTGATACCTTTTGTTTGAAAAAATAAACGAAAGAATATTTTATAATCAACCTTTCCACGAGCAATTGCAATATAAAAGCTCCCTGCAAATTTTATGCAAGTTCTCATGTTCAAACATCTTACTATGTAATTGATTATATGACCGATCGGATTGTAGAGAATTAAAGTAGGAAATCATTCTCATTTCAACCTTTGTGAATTTTATGTAGCGTTTCATACCTTCCCACAAACATTATATTTGCTCAATTCCTTAATTTCTTCCTCATTGGCTTTTAGTTTCTCAACCTGATTCATCAGAAGATTTTTGACTTCATTTTGAGTTGAAACTTTAGAGATCGCACAGAAGAGTTCGGTCGTCATGTTGGTGATGGATCGGACATCAAGAGTGTGGATCTTAATGGAAATATATTATTGGAAATGACAGGCCAAGGTACTTATTGTCAATGTCAAGTCATTGTGAAAATATACTTTGTAAATTAAGATTCAAATAAGACAAGTAAACGAGTTAAAAGTATGGTTTTTATCCTGCCGAGAATACGTCTTAACCATATGATGTACCACGACCTCTCGTGCAGACACCGGTTCCGAGTTGGGTTGAGGGTTTTGGCTTAACATTTTACGCATTTTCCTGTACATGCCACGATTGGTGGAGAAAGCCAGCGCTTCCGTGAACCACCGTGCACCGGCAAGGCGTCCAGCCGATCTCTCGCGTATATTAATTCCTCACAGGATTCGAACCCAGAACCTTAAGAGATAGAGATGCTTAGCGCAAAGCCTATTCCCAAAGGTTTATCGACTAAGCTAAACAGGCACCCTTTACCGACTGCGGTAATCGGACACCTTAAACTACCACCCTAACTAACTAACCCAGCACCCTGGCTAATAGACCGTTAGGAAAATAGCTCAGACGCATCCCAGCTTACACCCTGGGTTACATGTTCAACCACTGGGCCATTGCTTCAACGAATTGGTAAATAAAGTTCAAGAGTTGGGAAAGAAAATGATCCCCCCTCACTTGGAGGCACCAGGGGTATGTTTAAGCATATAAGTCTAATTTGAGGAGAAATGCCCGAAATACTTGGTTTAATTTGAAGAAAACAAAATATCATAAATGCAGCATTTGTACTTTCGCTGCAAATATTTGAAGTGATCCAGTGGTTCGTGGTATAATCATTTGATACTTTTTGTTTGAAAAAATAAACGAAAGAATATTTTATAATCAACCTTTCCACGAGCAATTGCAATATAAAAGCTCCCTGCAAATTTTATGCAAGTTCTCATGTTCAAACATCTTACTATGTAATTGATTATATGACCGATCGGATTGTAGAGAATTAAAGTAGGAAATCATTCTCATTTCAACCTTTGTGAATTTTATGTAGCGTTTCATACCTTCCCACAAACTTTATATTTGCTCAATTCCTTAATTTCTTCCTCATTGGCTTCTAGTTTCTCAACCTGATTCATCAGAAGATTTTTGACTTCACTTTGAGTCGAAACTTTAGAGATCGCAGAGAAGAGTTTGGTCGTCATGTTGGTGATGGATCGGACATCGAGAGTGTGGATCTTAATAGAAATATATTATTGGAAATGACAGGCCAAGGTACTTATTGTCAATGTCAAGTCATTGTGAAAATATACTTTGTAAATTAAGATTCAAATAAGACAAGTAAACGAGTTAAAAGTATGGTTTTTATCCTGCCGAGAATACGTCTTAACCATATAATGTACCACGACCTCTCGTGCAGACACCAGTTCCGAATCGGGGTGAAGGTTTTGACTTAACATTTTACACATTTTCCTGTTCATGACACGATGGTGGAGGAAGCCGTAAGCAGCGCTTCCATGAACCACCGTGCACCAG
Organism: Styela plicata; assembly: GCA_963675895.2. Lineage (NCBI taxonomy): Eukaryota > Metazoa > Chordata > Ascidiacea > Stolidobranchia > Styelidae > Styela > Styela plicata. The sequence continues at coordinate 20,933,489 of OZ023143.1, read as the reverse complement.
CAAGGCGCCATGGCGACCTCTCGCGTATAATAATTCCTCACAGGATTCGAACCCAGAAACTTAGAGATAGAGATGCTTAGCGCGAAACGTATTCCCAAAGGTTTATCGACTAAGCTAAACGGGCACCCTTTACCGACTGAGGTAATCGGTCACCTTAAACTACCACCCTTATTAATAGACCGTTAGTTAAATAGTCCCTACGCATCCCAGGTTACACCCTGGGTTGGTGATGGATCGAACATCAAGACTGTGGACCTTAATTGGAATATATTATTGGAAATGGCGGGCAAATGATGATATCTATCTGACAAATCAAAGCCATAAATTAGATTGGAAACTAACGCCACCTCCCTACAACTGCTGTTCTGCAAGCAATCTAATTAGACTGGACCACATTATTTTTTTGCGAAAAGGTTCATAGCATAACTTCTTATTATTCAGACAACTAAATTTTTGTTTCCTGAAACAAATGAAATATTAGAACTTTTATAGATACGAATTCTGATGTATTTGAGTTTCACTACACCAAGAAGCCAGTGATAATATAAATCATAGAATATAGTTTTATTAGATTACATTATGATCAACAAATGATTCTGGTATCAAATGCACCTCATATTCCTATACATTTGGGCGCTATGCAGGAAGCCGTTCAATACCAGGTAAGATTTTGTCACAATGTCTTGTGGTTGTCATGTTGGATCACTTCAAATATTTGCAGCAAATGCTGCATTTCTGATATTTTATTCGTTCAAATTAAACTAAGTTTTTCGGGCATTTCTGCTCAAACTAGACTTCTATGCTTAAACATACACGTGATGCCTCCAAGTGAGGGGGATCATTTACTTCAACTCTGAACCAATTTTCTTTAACATTTTGTGATTTCAGCGATCAAACCACAGTTATAAAAGTAGAATATTTACTAAATTACTGTCAACGCGCAACATATGATAGAGAAACTGAGATACAAATGGTGTTTTTTATAATTTTTTTGCATTAGGATGACGCTGAAATATATTTAGGCTTGAAGAATTCGAAATACACTATGTCTATGTCATTCAAGGAGAAAAACACCATTTTGGAAAAAAAGGATAGCCAGAGAGGTCAAAAACACCATTTTTCCGATATTTTTTGCCTGCAGTGCCAATTATGATATCATTATTTGACATCGAAATGATACGACACAAGTTTTTTTATGTTAAGTATGAGTCTCTGATGAGCCGCGACAACAAGGCGTGCCCTTCTGTGGCCCATGCCTGAATTAACAATATAATTTGTGATCGCGTTTATTCATGTGCACTCAATGACGTATTTAAAACTTGAAAAAAAAGGCGAAAAAATTTTAAAAGCTTCAGAGGGCAGATTTAGTCGCCATAATAGATACTTGTAATTCATTTCAGCGATTCATTATAAGCCGGGAAGCAATGCCATATATATATATTTTTTTTTTATAGCCACTTCTTTTGAGTGGATCACCCTGTCCAAGGCCCTGTAACAGCGGCCACTTATAGAAGGACAGGGTTACAATTACTGGAAAGATATGATCTTATCCTGTTCGGCTTAGCCTACCCAAGTTATTACACCCTGGGTTGAGTGGTGGGCGAGGATAAGCGAGCCGGACTCGCCGGGACCCGAACCCGAGGTCTTCAACCTGCGATGCCAACTTGTTTAACCACTAGGCCATCGCGCCCACAAATATATGTATATGCTCACAGCATAGGCACACTCTGGCTCTGGCTAGCAGAGCGAAAAATACAAATAGTATTTTTTCCCCAGAATTTTGAATGTCTCTGCAGGCGTTCGATTCTAAATTATATGATTTGCGATTTGATTTCAATTTGAAATTAAATATATTTAAAAGATGCAATCTTCAAAAACCACATGTGCCAGTGTTATATAAAATCATGGTTGTTCAGACACCCTAAGAGAATGGGTACCATCAGAAAAAAAAATTTAGCGAACTGGCAATATCTGTACCTAGAAGATATAAATGTCTTATAAAAAACACTATTTGTTTCTCAGTTTATCCATCATATGTTGCGCGTTGGCAGTAATTTAGTAAAAAGTCTACTTTTATAACTGTGGTTTGATCGCTGAAATCACAAAATGTTAAAGAAAATTGGTTCAGAGTTGAGGAAGTAAATGATCCCCCCTCACTTGGAGGCACCAGGGGCAGGTTTATGTCTAGAAGTCTAATTTGAGCAGAAATGCCCGAAATACTTGGTTTACTTTGAACAAAATAAAATATCACAAATGCAACATTTGTACTTTTGCTGCAAATATTTGAAGTGATTCAGTGGTTTGTGGTATAGTCATATTATACCTTTTGCTTGGAAATATAAAATGGACAAATTTATAAGTTTTTTACGAGCAATTGCAATACAAACCCTTCCAGCAAATTTTGTTTGTTCTGATGTTCAGACATCTTAAAAAGTAATTGCTCATTTGACTGACTTGTATTTCAGAGAATTAAAGTAAAGAAATCATTCTAATTTCAACCTTTGTAAATTTTATGTAGCGTTTCATACCTTCCCACAAACTTTATATTTGCTCAATTCCTTAATTTCTTCCTCGTTGGCTTCTAGTTTCTCATCCTGATTCATCAGAAGATTCTTGACTTCACTTTGGGTTGAAACTTTAGAGATCGCACAGAAGAGTTTGGTCGTCATGTTGGTGATGGATCGGACATCAAGAATGTGGATCTTAATAGGAATATATGATTGGTAATGACAGGCAAATTATGACATTGATTCACAAATCAATGCGATAAATAATATTGGAAACTATGACCAGCTCCCTTTATCTGCTATTCTGCGAACAATCTAATCCGACTGACCATATTATTTTTTTGTGAATATGTTCATAGCAAGATAATCAACTTCCTATTATCCAGACAACTAAATTTTTGTTTCCTGAAACAAATGAAACAATAGACCTTTTATAGATGCGAATGCTAATAATATTTTGCGCAGAAAAATACATAGAAAAAGTAAGTACGTCGTGTATGCATTTTTCTTTGTTTTGTTGATGCAAGAGTTACGCTGGTTTCACAAAAAAAACTATTTGAATTTCACTACACAAAACAGCCAGTGATAATAAAACTCTCAGAATATAGTTTTATTAGATAACATTAGGATTAACAAATTATTTCTTCATATTCTTGTGATGTGATCAATAGCACTGACGCGTTTTATCTTATCCACCCTTAAAAAAATACAAAGAACATGCAAAGCATTTCAAATACAGCGACTATGCAACTTGCTTCTGTAATTGTACTATGTGCAAAAAAAACGAAATATGAAAAAAAATCGATGTTAACAACTTAACTAGAAGGTCATCCGTGTCATACCTTCCCACAAATTTTATATTTGCTCAATTCCTTAATTTCTTCCTCATTGGCTTTTAGTTTCTCAACCTGATTCATCAGAAGATTCTTGACTTCACTTTGAGTTGAAACTTTAGAGATCGCACAGAAGAGTTTGGTCGTCATGTTGGTGATGGATCGGACATCAAGAGTGTGGATCTTAATAGGAATATATGATGGGAAATGACAGACCAAGCTATTTATCAACAATGACAACTCATAGTAAAATGATACATTGAAAATTAAGATTCTTATAAGACACGTTACCGAGTTGAAACTAATGTTAGAAAACTAGGACACCATTAGATAATTAGGCAGATGATTCAATATCGATCTCGTTGTTATTTCTTCATTCCTGGTAAATCTCATTAACGATTCTACCTAAGGCTATTTTATTGCAAGACTACGAGGCCAATAAGAATCAGTATTTGTAACTAGGTAATTGAAAAAACCTAAGTCAAACCTTCCCACAAACATCATATTTGCTCAGTTCCATAATTTCTTCTTCGCCAACTGTCAGTTCCTCCATCTGATCCATCAGAAGATTCTTTATTTCACGTTCAGTCGCAGCTTTAAATATCGCAAGACAAAGTTCAGAGGTCATGTTGGTGATAGATCGGACATCGAGACTGTAGACCTGAGAAAAGGAGATATCATTAGTAAGGTTCAAAATGGAATTCCAAGCCGATTATCTCGTTACATTACATTTTTTCCTTAAAGATGGAGTTATAAACTCAAAAAATTATGCCAACGATTGATCTTTTTGAATTGAGCATGTTATCACGCACCTTTCACCGAGCAACACAAACTGATATATACAACTTCACCTTCATTCGCGAGTGACTGCCAAATACTTCAATCTTTCGTTTCGTAAGTTCGCAATTCTGCATGTTGAGTTCCCCAACCTCTATGTTCTCCAGAACAGAACTGAAAGTACCGAAACCTTCCACATCCATTGGGTTTCCACTGATGTTAAACTCTGATACCTGCAACCAAGTAAGATAAAATTTGACTAAACATATTAGGTGTGAATCACAGAATGTGCGCTCCCCCTGTGACCCATGTTATACAATTCGGATATTTTAATTCAGGTCAATATATAGTAATATGTACTTATGTAGATAAAAATAATAATATTGAAATTTCACTTCAATTATTAGATAATTTCACATTTATTACTTTACAGAAAGGAGTTCAATAGGCCTCTGGAAGATTATTCTTGAAAATATTCAAATGTGTCTTTACTATGGATTCTATAAGGTGGTCAAGTGAACAATAGTCGATTAATCGCGATCAACATCCCAATAATCTTTGGTGTGTGGGCACCGCATTGAACGTGTTTGATTCCAAACAAATCAGACACGTAGACCGGCGCCCATTCCTTAACACAGAGCACAATAACTTACAAGTAAACATAAGAAGTAAAAATAAAATGGTTTTACCTTCAAACCAGAATTTTTCAAATTGGATTCCATACTTTGCAGTAGCTCAGAGTTGAGCCGGCATTTTGCCAAATTCACTTGATCCAGTTGACCACAACGTCTCATAACTGACGACATTGCGTACATTCCTGCTTCAGTGAAAGACTCGCCTTCAAAGTTGATATCATGAACATGAGATTGAATGAGCTTGGCATCATTGGCTTCGTACAACGCTCCAAACAACTCCAACTTTTGATATGATTTCTCACATCGACTAATCGCACTTGCAAGGGTTTTCTTCAAAAATTTTCTCTTGTTTCCTTGTTCTTCCACTGAAGATCCTACAACCAAGGATTCAGATAATAAAAGATTAATAAGCACTTGCTCGGACATCGTTTTTTCTCGTATAACTTTACCAATTCCTAAACAGAGAGCGCATAACAGGAATCAAGATTTAATACTTTGCCAAAGAACTTGTTTGATCTTCAAAAATAGGGGGATATTCTACTAGATCTATACAATTTTCTCGGTGGCATAAAAGTGGATCAACGTAGATATTTGATTACACAGCATGGCCCATAGATAAATCAACAATTTATCAAAAAACGCTTAATTCTTGAAGGTATCCCAGTCAATCTTGGGCCGAGTGTTAAGTATAGGATTAAGTTAGTGTCATATCGTCAAAATTTCAGCTAGGAAGCCTATCAGTTTTGATCATTTTCCAAATCTCTGTAAACTTTGTGCTTATATTTTTTGTTGTCGTGTCTTCGTTTTGGGGATTTTAAAATACACTATGTCTGAGAGACGGATTTGACAAATGTTTCCGAATGCAAACGCTTTAAACCCACCTGGATCAAAAAGTTCTCTATGATCTGAACTTCCTTGCGTAAGCATAGAAATGACCACTAGCGTCTCAATAACGACCGTTCAATTGCTATGAACCATGAGGAATCTCTAAGATTTTGGAAAATTACATATTTATTTGCCAAATACATTTCGTGGTAAAATTTTTCACCAATCACAGGCCTGATTCAATCGGACAAGAACCATTTTTAAGCCACCACATATTACAACTTAGTTATCCTGGTATGAGGAATATAGTAATAAACATTGAAGATGCCCTTGGTAAAATTTATAAGTAATACGGCTAAACAGTTGTGGTTCAGTCGTGCACGGATCATTTTTACTTGGCACCATCCCTAGAGTCGTCTAAAATATTCGATTCGGAATATTCGAATTATAAATTACTTGATTTCTGCAAGAATTCGAAATAAAAAATGATTTTTTTCATCTTTTTTTATAAATAAGTGAATTTTCAAGTAAATTATAATCTAATAAAAAGATGTCTTTGTTTTTTATATGACTCCCGATTTGTATATTCGGTTCGATAATGAAATCAAAAGATATTTGAATTTGGCCATCCCTAATCATGACGTGAAAGATTTTTTTTAATTTTGTTTAAATCTCAAGTTGGAAATATCATCGCCATGAAATATTTAGGTCAGACATTACCTCCTCAATGTGGAATGAGGTTCACGGTTGTATTCACTTATTTCGTAAAGACCCTGTGGTGATGTGCCACAGATAGGCGAGACGAGGTTTTCTACCCTGTTTCAGGCAATGATAAAAATGAGAGCTTACCGATTATAAGATCTTTCACAGAGCCGGTTTTAATCCTTTGATTCAAAACGATTCCGCTTAGCAGACGCAGAACAACAGCCCAGTGATCGTTATGAATTTGTTCAGAGATAAATGAACAAAATGATGGAAAAGTCATGTTGGCGATGTAGAAAGCTGAGAGTATTTCTTGAAGGATTTGATGGCTAAAAAATAGGATTTTGTCCCCCTCCATAAGATGTTGACTCAGCATGTTGTTTCCGGGTACTTTTATTACTATGTCTCCGACTTTATCTGCTTCAACTCCAACCTCGCGCAAATCACTAACAGTGAAAACGACTCGTTCCTCTTTGGTCCCTTTGAATGACATTTCCATCAACTTGTGAAGTATTCTTGATATCTGTGATTGTTCCTTAGTGTGATTTGAGTGCATGAAAATGTTGAGTATTTGAATCATCACTTCTGTCATTGTATCAGGTGGATTCTCAGGGTTAAATTTGTGAACGATTGCATTGAAAATTAGGAATAATGGAACAGATGAAAATGGTACGAGCGCAGGTGATTGGAGCGTTAGTTTTCTCCACGATTCTTCTCCGGTTTCACCTAAAACAGCCACAAATAATTTCCTAATATCTTCCCGAACTAGACCTGCGAGTGAAACTATGAATTGAGGCCGCAATTCGAAAGGAAGGGATGAGATGCTGTGCTCACGTGAAGAAATAAGAATGGTCGCATTAGGAAAGAGATTGCCTATGATGAGGTTGTACATAATTGTAGCTGTGCTTGATTTATCATAAAGCCCCATCTTGTTGTACTTTATTCGAATATTCCAAGGAGCCTGATCTAGACCATCAAGAACAAACATTAACACAGACTGATTTTTCTGAATCCATTTATATCCTTCTTCCAATTCCGTTTGTGTCAGGTTCGATGCATTCTTCCCAAACAGCAATTCGCAGGGAGTTATCGCTTCTTCTGGACTGGTTGCTTTGTGAACAGGAATATCTTTGATATTCAGGTGATGAACGAATTTGAACTGACGTTTCTGCCGTCGAAACAATCGAGTGAATAAACCGTCACCTGATCTGGCTTGCTTTACTAATTTGTTGGCTGAAAGAACACTTCTAGTTAGACGTTTTACGATCGTTGTTTTACCACTTCCTGCCTGCCCAACCACTGCCATGTATCTGCAACTAGGCTTACCCAACTGTTCCACAACTTCACGAGGAGTTATCACTTCACCAACATTTCCATCTGTGGCTGTGACAGTGAATCCTGATTCCTTCTTATACTCTCTAGTATCGGGCACCATTTCGCCACTGTAGAAACGCGTCACTTGTCTTAGCTGGGGGTTGACTTCAAAATCAGGTTCTTTTAGTTCTTGCTCTTTATAACTTTCTGTAACGTTGACGTTTGTTTTCTTCCATGACGTTTTATTCATAGAATTTACAAATTTTTCTTCGTGTATTCCTATGATGTTAAAATATTGAGAATAATTATAAAAACTTAAAACTATTGTGCGGAATATCAATCTGTGACTGTGTGTACACAGTTGTATGAAGGCCTTCCTTTACTTTTGACCTCTTTTATATTTCATGCGTGCGACTAATATGAGGTCTTGAAATTATTCTTGAATAGTTCATGTCAGGACTGTGTTTTAATCTCAAAGCATCTTCATATGCTTTTTGGTCGATCAATAATATAAATCAACGATATATGTATGGCCCATGCATATGACAAACACAAAATGAAGTTATAAATGAATGTGTCAAGCATGTGTTCAATTAATCTCGAACCATACCTTCACACGAAAGACATGATGTGGAGTTCTGAAAGTGCAATGGGTTTATGTCAAATCATCAAATGTACAAAGCATATATTTAAATTCATTTTTATCTATCCAATGATATATGTATGGGCCATACATGATGCTGATATAATAAAAATATAAAAAAAATTATGTGGATGGATCTAGTAAAGAATAACTACTACCCCCGGCCTTCAATAAACATCTTTAGGGTATTCTGAACCCATGTATGGGTCATACATGATACTGATATGGCTACGAATACCTATACTTCAACTATTTTTGTATCAGAAATGCCGAATCCTTCTTGAATTTCATCCTAACCTTTTTTATAACCAATTTTAGAATGCATATATAGGCCATACATGATACTTACATGAAGTGGGGTCCTAAAATTTTTAAATATGGTCCCAAGATTTTTAAAAGTTACTGAACATAGTCATAAGTCTCCCAGGAGAAAACAATTTTCTATTTCAAATAGCAAAAATAAAACAAATTTGAGCTCTGTAATCACACCAGAAAGCCGAAACCATCAGACTGACAAAACTGGCCAATTTGCAGTCCCTATATTGTAGAAACAAAAATACAGAACAGAACACTTTCGAAGCTTCCATGCAAAAAGCCATTTCGAATTCCAGAAAAGATTTTTGGTTGAATTTTGACTGAAAATCTAGAATCCAGGAGACTTTGAAACTGAATATGGACTGAAAAGCTTTCAGCTATACAGACCTTTTAACTAAAATTTTATATCTCTAGATCTTGTACCTAGATCTTAGAGCAAAAGCCTGAATAAAAAACGTAGAATTTCAATAAGACGTACACTTAAGAATGAAGCCTTCATATATAATTTAATATTTACCTCCGAATACTTTGCTGTATGCTGCTCCTAGAATACCTGGAAGATAAAGATATTTTTAAATCAATGAAAATACAAAGAAAGCTTTGATTGAAGAAAATATTCCAAAACGCAAGGTCATATCATATTATGCTATATATATGGACAATGCATGGTGGGGTAGACAAGGTTTGGATTCTTAAGATTATATATTGGCCATGTGTGTCAGGAATGTATCAATCAAGTTTCTTTCTGATCGATTCAAAGATATATGTATGGGTCGCAAATGTTCAGTCCTAAAGCTATTGAAGGATACATTTTTTAAACCACCAAACATTAACAGAAACCTTCAAATTCAGATCAAATATAATTTTTCAATTAATTGCTCAAATCCATATGCTAAATTCCCCTCCTGCACATTCAAAGACCACGTGGATGGAATATGGCGCCATCGACTAAAATTTGTCTAATGACCCAAAATTAACAGGTTATACCTGAAGAACAAAGGTGCAAAAAGTACGTGCCATATTGCTATATTTATTCGCTGACTATGAATTGAGACACTAAGTCCACTATACCTAGATCATGCAGCTTTGATGGTGGGATAAAAAAGCATAATAGTAACAACAACAAAACATAGAATTTCAATAAGATTTCCACTTCAGAGCGTAGACCTCTAATATATGTTCTGATACTAGGCCACAGTACTGAGTATATAAAATGAGCGACATGAAATACTAATTTATTCATTGTGAACTATAATTTGTCTGCGGAAAATGCAGAACCCAACCCAGACCTCCGCCTAATCGGGCCCAGTATGCTTGAGAATTTACAGCGCACCCAGGCTAAACTTGTTCCATTGTCTCTTTGGTTAAGAGTCAACTGCCCGTTATTTACCTTCTCATGCCAAACCTAATAACCAACTTTACGAAACTGGTACGATAAATACCCAAGCGTTTGGCTATCGACAAAAGCACAACGTTCCATTTCGAAGCGGAACGGAGTAACAACCCCAAAACCAGCAGAGACTCTTCACCGAATATCTTAACAAAAACGAGTCTTAAAGCAGTATTATACGGTGGAAAGATTTATGAAATATTGCCAAAAATGAGGCACCGACTACTTGTAGGGTGCTGTGGTAATATTGTAAGTTGTTTATATTAGTTTGTTTGTTCACATCAACAATTACTTGCCGCATCGCGTTACCGACTTGGTCTAGTTCTGTTTACCTATGTTTTGTCTGTGCTTAGGTTAGGAGCAAATGAGCTCATGTTTAAAATGTTGGCACAAGCTATTGCGAAAACACAAGCAACTGCAAAGCAGAGTGAGACTGCAGTTGCGGATCTTCAACGGGCACTTGCTAACTTCCAAAGGGAAGCAGAAACACCTGGATTAGCAAAGTTTCACATAAAGCTATAAGATATCTTGATAGCAACATTGTCCACCCAGCCTACTAGACAAGATCAGAAATGACGCCGAAATCGAACACGACACCACCCTGTCACTTACAGAAGTTCAATATAAACTGTCGGGCTATTTCAGGAACTACGGGAATAAAGGAACTACAGGATAAAAGTCGCAAGATCGATTTCCATTCCAGAACAGTACGAAATTAGAGAACAAATCGGCGATCAATAACGTCAGGGAATTATCGAACGAGTTGGCGATAGATATGGGATTGTGGTAATATTGTATGTTGTTTACTTTAGTTTGTTTGTTTACATCACCAATAACTTGCCGCATCGCGTTACCAACTTGGTCTAGTTCTGTTTACTTATGTTTTGTCCGTGCTCAAGTTGGGAGCAAATAAGCTCTCGCTTAGGTTAATGTTTATCTGCATTCTTGTGAATCATTACAGATGCAAATACGCTTTGTTGCTCGCCAGAACCATGTAGCTTTGCTACACTCTGAATAAGAGGAGAATATTCTGCAAAATTTATTTTAATCACATTTAAGAATTGAAGTACTAAACTTTATGACCTATCCTTATAGACCTAGATAGAATAGAACGCATTTACCTGATGGACGCCTCCTAGTGTAGACAGGATCCGGTTCTTCATCAGCAGTCGGTCGTGTTGGTCGAGTACGTGATGATCCGGGGTTTTCTTCCCTCGGTGTTGTAGTTTGTGATGAGGACGACGCACCTGAAAATAACGATACTGGTATGTATATTTAAGATTCTGAAATAAACAACTTGTTCTCCTGGTAATTCAGCTACAGAAAACATCAATCATACTTTATGTCAGTTCTTTCCAGGTATCAATAATAAAACTTTATATCAACGAGAATAATTTAATCTGAATTCCACAAAGTATGCGAATCTTTGAGAAGTTTTATAAATGTTGCATCAGATTTACTTTCGTTCATTGTTTTCATAGATTCATCCCAGAATGAAAACATTTTTCGAATTTGCTACAGTTTTATTAGATATTGCATTTGGTATTAATTTTTATTTCTTCATGTCTTGTGATGATTGGTATGAAAATTATTTTTTCAACTTCCAAAGGTTTTACACAAATTGCTAAAAATATTGTTCCAGAGAAATTATATTTTATGAAACTTCCACTGTTACATTGGAATGAAAATCATATCACAGCATGCAAGGTTCTAAATTTTCACATGGAGGTATATAGACAAATAATATTTCACAAATGCAATAACTTATCATGAACAAACAAAAAAAAAATGAGACTAATGATATTTTCGTTGAAATAGATTCCAAGCAAGATTAGAAACAACACCCAAAATAGCCTACAAAGACGACCAATGTGAAAAAGAGCAACCCTTTGTTGTACCCTTTGTTGTGGAGTATGACGCCTCCGGTATTGCAATATCAGCAACACTCAATCAGGGTGGTCGCCAGTGGCATTCTGGTCTCGTGTTTTACAGAAAAGTGTAAGATTCTATCCTGCTGCAGAAAAAGAAGCGACAGCGATAATAGAGGCTGTTCATAAATGGAGTTATCTTCTAGCAAGACGCCCTTTCACTATTGTTACCGATCAACGATCGGTATCGTTCATGTTGGAAAAATCGAAAAAACGGACAAAAATTAAGAATAACACGATCCAGTGTTGGAGGTTAGAACTTACATCGTTGAGCTACGAAATCAAGTATCGACCCGGTAAACAAAATTTTGGTCCCGACACATTCAGCCGTGCTACATGCGCAACTATTTTTCCTGCATCACTTATGGAAATACATGAAGGATTGTGTCATCCAGGTGTGACCAGACTTTTGCATCTCGTCAAATCGAAAAATTTACCTTTCTCAACAGATGATATTAAACGAACTTGTAAGTCATGTCGCATTTGTGCAGAATTAAAGCCGGAGTTTTTTCACGCCACCATTTGAAAAATTGATAAAAGCAGCACAGCCGTTCGAAAGAATAAGCATTGATTTTAAAGGACCATTACCGTCACGAACAAAGAACATATACATTCTGACAGTAGTTGATGAATATTCCAGTTTTCCTTTTGCATTTCCGTGTTCTAATCTTTCGTCGGCAACTGTTATAAATTGTCTCGAAAATTTATTTTCGTTGTGTGGTCAAGTGAATTTTGTTCACTCTGACAGAGGAAAATCGTTCATTTCATCGGAATTGAAAATTTTTTTGCACAGTCGAGGTGTAGCTACCAGTCAATCGCCCCCTTATCATCCCATCGGGAACTCTCAGGTGGAGCGGTTCAATGGGATCATATGGAAAGCAGTACGACTCTGTTTACGTTCTCATAATTTACCAGTGACTCATTGGGAAATTGTTCTGCCAAAAGCTCTGCAATCTATACGGTCTCTGCTTTGTACTACTACTGATACAACGCCACACGAACTATTTTTTAAGTTTCAAAGGCGTTCTCCAACCGGACCATCATTACCTACCTGGCTGTGTGAATCAAAGCATGCATTTCTACGAAAATTCGTTCGTTCCCATAAAAACGACGATCTGGTGGAAGAAGTTGAATTGCTGGATGTAAACTCGACATATTCTCAAGTTCGTTTTGCTGATGGGAGGGAGAGTACAGTATCATGCAGAGACTTGTCGCCGTGTCCGAATACAGAATCTAATCTTGTCGTTCAAAAGGACAATAATACTCCAGAGATCGGTAGTGGAGTAAATCAGCTCAATTTAGATAAACAACCAGCTCTAGAAGAAACACGTAATGGTGTGGTTAAACAGGAAAACCCTGTTGAAATGGACTCTGATATAACAGACTCACTTGGCCCTCGCCGCTCTACTCGATCCAATATCGGAATTCCACCCGATAGATATGGTATTGATATGTAGGCGGGGAGAATGTTATGAGAAATATGTTTGGCCAAGCAAGACATTGTGTTACACCTCATTATTATTTATTATCGTTGTGATGTTATTGTTCTAAGTGATCACTGATTATAGTCAAGCTTATTATGGTCTGTTGCTTTGTCGATACAAAGGCATTTAGTCTTGAGTAGTGTGGGCATAGCATCAGGTTTTCTAGCTTGTCTGTACTAGGAGTGTAATATTATCTTTATTGTATTGTGTTTAGTTTAGTCCTTGTTTTGTAGTTTTATAAAGCCGTATATTCGGTTAATATAAATTGACATAAATACATATTCGGGACTTGATGTTTCATGACAGAATTGTTCCAACAAATTCAACAATCTGCTTTTGATCAGAGTTCTGCACTAGTTACGTGAACAAATAATGTTGTAATTCGACTCGCCCAGCGTACCACAAGAAATAATAATTTGACTACCCACGTTCATTCAATAATATACCATACAGTGTAGCAGAATCTTGATTTTCTTAGGTGTCCTAGGTGTTCATGTCAATTTTTTCGAGTGAAAAAAGCTTCAAAACCATCGATGATTTTGAGAGTATTTAAATCTTCTGGTAAAAGATATATCATAAATGTTGTCCATTTGCAAACTTTTCTTCAAATATTTAGTTGCTATGTAACGTGTTTTTATTAAATTAAACTTTAGATTAGTTTTATTTTAGGATTACCCAAATATTTGCTTGAAAAAATGATATACAATTGAATGAATATTCAACATCGTAAGATAAAATTAAATCAAAAAATAAGTTAGGCAAAGAACACAGAGCAATTATTGTTTGGGTGGGCGTGGTTGCAAGGATTGACAAATCACCATTTTCATGATACAACTGCTACCACCACCAAACATTAACAAAGACCTTCAAATTAAGATCAAATATAATTTTTCAATAAATCGCTCAAATCCGGATGGTGAATTCCCCTCCTCCACGCCCACAGTGGACGAAATATGGCGTCATCGATTAAAATTCTTTATCTAACAAGCCAATTTCAAGAGGTTATGCCTGATGAACAAAGAAGTACAAAAAGTACGTGCCATATTGCTATATTTGTTCGCTGACTATGTATTGAGACACTAAGCCCACTATATCTGGATCGTGCAGCTTTGATGGTCGGATAAAATAGCATAATAGTAACAACAACAAAACATAGAATTTCAATAAGACTTCCACTTCAGGGCGAAAACCTCTATTATATATTCTGATACAAGGCCACAGTACTGAGTATATAAATGAGCGACATGAAATACTAATTTAGTCATTGTAAACTAGAATTTGTTTGAAGAAAATGCAGACTTGACTTTAAAAAAACGCCTGATCGAGCCCAGTATGCTTGAGAATTTACAGCACACTCAGGCTAAACTTGTTCCATTGTCTCTCTGGTTAGAGTCTGACAGCTGCCCGTTAGTTACCTCTCATGCCAAACAAATTTGTGAGGCGCGATGGCCAAGTGGTTAAACATGTTGGCATCGCAGATTGAAGATCTCGGGTTCGAGCCCCGGCGAGTCCGGCTCGCTTATCCATGCCCACCACTCAACCCAGGGTGTAATAACTTGGGTGGGCTAAGCCGAACAGGAAAAGATGACATCTTTCCAGTAATTGTAACACTGTCCGTCTATAAGTGGCCGCTGTTAAAGGGCCTTGGACAGGGTGACCCACTCTAAAAAATGGCTATAAAAAAAAAAAAAACCTGATAACCAACTTTACGAAACTGGTAGGATAAATACCCGAGCGTTTGGCTATCGACGAAAGCACAACGTTCCATTTCAAAGCAGTGGAAATATTTGCCAAAAACGAGGCACCGACTACTTGTAGTGTGCTGTGGGAATATTATATGTTGTTTACTTTAGTTCGTTTGTTTACATCAATGATTACTTGCCGCATCGCGGTACCGACTTGGTCTAGTTCTGTTTACTTATGTTTTGTCTGTGCTTAACTTAGGACCAAATGAGCTCTCGCTTAGGTTAATGTTTATCTGCATTCTTGTGAATCATCACATGGCGTTGTCGACTTGTTAAATGGATTTATCTAACCTGGATGTTGTTGTTGGACTTATCGAAAGAAATATTGTCGCTCTCCAATTCGATGAGCTTATACAAGCCTTGGGAGATCCTGAATATCACAGCGCAGAAATCCGATGGCAAAGTTTCATTGGCATTCGCGTTGAAAGCAGAGGTTGACAAGAGAGCAGAGCATAAAGTAATTCCTCCTACGGTAGAAGTCCCACATGCATTCGCCGAAATGTGGGCACAAGCTATTGCGAAAACACAAGCCGCTGCGATGCAGAGTGAGACTGCAGTCACGGATCTCCAGGGGGCAGTTGCCAACTTCCAAAGGGAAGCAGAAACACCTGGATTAGCAAAGTTTCACATAAAGCTATAAGATATCTTGCCCGATGATACTAACTTTAGACTTTACAAAACTTGGTGAAATTCTTGGTCAGCTCATTAATTACGCAGCTGATGAAAATGCCGCAACAAGATCAAATAGCAACATTGTTGACATTCTGTTTACCTGGCCTACTAGACAAGATCAGACATGACGCCGGGATCGAACACGACACCACCCTGTCACTTACAGAAGTTCAAGATAAACTGTCGGACTATTTCAGGAACTACGGGAATAAAGGAACTACAGGATAAAGGTTGCAAGATCAATTCCCATTCCAGAACGGTACGAAATTAGAGAACAAATCGGCGATCAATAAGGTCAGGGAATTATCGAACGAGTTGGCGATAGATATGGGATTGTGGTAATATTGTATGTTGTTTACATCAATGATTACTTACTGCACCGCGGTACCGACTTGGACTAGTTCTGTTTACTTATGTTTTGTCTGTGCTTAACTTAGGAGCAAATGAGCTCTCGCTTAGGTTAATGTTTATCTGCATTCTTGTGAATCATTACAGATGCAAATATGCTTTGTTGCTCACCAGAACCATGTAGCTTTGCTACACTCTGAATAAGAGGAGAATATTCTGCAAAATTTATTTTAATCACATTTAAGAATTAAAGTACTAAACTTTATGTCCTTTATGTCCTATCCTTATAGACCTAGATAGAATAGAACGCATTTACCTGATGGACGCCTCCTAGTGTAGACAGGATCCGGTTCTTCATCAGCAGTCGGTCGTGTTGGTTGAGTATGTGATGATCCGGAGTTTTCTTCCCTCGGTGTTGTAGTTTGTGATGAGGACGACGCAACTGAAAATGACGATACTGGTATGTATATTTGAGATTTTGAAATAAACAACTTGTTCTCCTGGTAATTCAGCTACAGAAAACACCAATCATACTTCATGTCAGTCCTTTCCAGGTATCAATAATAAAACTTTATATCAACGAGAATAATTTAATCTGAATTCCACAAAGTATGCGAATCTTTGAGAAGTTTTATAAATGTTGCATTAGATTTACTTTTCTTCATCGTTTTCATACATTCATCCCAGAATAAAATTATTTTTCCGATTTGCTACACTTTTATTAGATATTGCATTTGGTATTAATTTTTATTTCTTCATGTCTTGTGATGATTGGTAGGGAAATTATTAAATGCCAGAATCTCTTTTTTCAACTTCCAAAGGTTTTACACAAATTGCTAAAAATATTGTTTCAGAAAAATTATATTTTATGAAACTTCCACTGTTACATTGGAATGAAAATCATATCACAACATGCAGGGTTCTAAATTTTCACATGGAGATATATAGACAAATAATATTTCTCAAATGCAATAACTTATCATGAACAAACAAAAAAAAATGGGACTAATGATATTTTCGTCGAAATAGATTCCAAGCAAGATTAGAAACGACACCTAAAATAGCCTACAAAGACGACCAATGTGAAAAAAAACAACATATAATGAAATGCGTGAAAATATAAATCATGGTTAAACCAGGACAAAAACAAATAAATACCGTGGACATGTGTGATATTTTGTACGACTTTCTCTATATTGACCTTGTCAGCACGAACTTCTTGAATTTGAGAACCTGAAATATTTGTTGGTAAAGAATAAATATTTGCAAAATAAATTTATTAAAAGTTCTTAAACTTCTTCAGTAATAGAAAATATGAAGAAATACAAACATAACAATACGATCTGATAAACTTTTTTCAAACATGTATCGTCTATCTGCGACTCAAGAAATATAGGAGGTTTCCTTCTGTGCATGTAAATATTCATCGAATCTACAATCTTGGGCGATCATTTTTCGTATTTGTTTTTAATCAATTCCATTTTACTTTCAACAGATGTTAAAATAGCAGAGAAGCTGAAATACTGTTTATAGTTGTCGAAAATTTGCACGAAGCCACACTTTTGTCGTGTGTGATAGCCAAATCCGTATCAATTGGGGGTTCAGGCATAATAGCACCAAATAGACGGATCAGTATTTTTACTGGGATGGCCCGGTCTATGCCGGAAAACTGCATGGACCGAGCAATGGAATTACCCGAGATCATGCTTGACACAATAAATTTCTGAGATGTTAGACCCAACTCGTGAGACGCTAGACCCAACTCGTGAGACGCTAATACACCCTCGCGGGACGCTAGACCCAACTCGTGAGACGCTAGACCCAACTCGCGAGACGCTAATACACACTCGCGAGACGCTAGACCCAACACGTTAGACGCTAATACACACTCGTGAGACGCTAATACACCCTCGTGAGACGCTAATACACACTTGTGAGACGTGAGACGCTAATACAAACTCGTGAGACGCTAATACACACTTGTGAGACGCTAATACACACTCGTGAGACGCTAGAACACCCTCGTGAGACGCTAATACAACCTCGTGAGACGCTAATACACACTTGTGAGACGTGAGACGCTAATACAAACTCGTGAGACGCTAATACACACTTGTGAGACGCTAATACACACTCGTGAGACGCTAGAACACCCTCGTGAGACGCTAATACAACCTCGTGAGACGCTAATACACACTTGTGAGACGCTAATACACCCTCGTGAGACGCTAATACACACTTGTGAGACGCTAATACACACTCGTGAGACGCTAGAACACCCTCGTGAGACGCTAATACAACCTCGTGAGACGCTAATACACACTCGTGAGACGCTAATACACACTTGTGAGACGCTAATACACACTCGTGAGACGCTAATACACCCTCGTGAGACGCTAATACACACTAGTGAGACGCTAATACACCCTCGTGAGACGCTAATACACCCTCGTGAGACGCTAATACACTCTCGTGAGACGCTAATACACATTTGTGAGACGTGAGACGCTAATACAACCTCGTGAGACGCTAATACACACTCGCGAGACGTGAGACGCTAATACACACTTGTGAGACGTGAGACGCTAATACAACCTCGTGAGACGCTAATGCACACTTGTGAGACGTGAGACGCTAATACACACTCGCGAGACGTGGGACGCTAATACAACCTCGTGAGACGCTAATACACACTTGTGAGACGCTAATACACCCCCGTGAGACGCTAATACACCCTCGTGAGACGCTAATACACACTTGTGAGACGTGAGACGCTAATACACCTTCGTGAGACGCTAATACACACTCGTGAGACGCTAATACACCCTCGTGAGACGCTAATACACCCTCGTGAGACGCTAATACACACTTGTGAGACGCTAATACACACTTGTGACAATCAGTATTTTATTTTAGAATTTTTGGGTACCGGTAATTTTGGAATTATATTTTTAAAAATATAGATTAGGGAGCCAAAATAACACTAGGCGGCATGCCATGCGGCTTTAGAATAACCTAGCGTATTTCTTGTGTTCCACAAAAAGGGAATTAATTAGAAGTAAAGAAATGGTAGATAGATTTAGAGATGGGCCGATGTATCGGTATCGGAAAATTTTCATCACCGATACCGCCGATACCAAAACAGATACCGATACCGGATATATCTTTACAACGGAGCGTACAAATACGCTTAATTTACTGATAATAAATGGAAAGACCTCTCATTCAACTGCCCTGGAAAATAATTAAAACGAGGCATGTCTCGCGTGAACAACTTTGTTTACACTTTGGGTTTTATTAAATAAAATCCATCAATCTACTCACTATATGCTCTTTTTGATGCGGAAAAAGGTGTTAAGGTCGCACTACGCGTTTTCGTGGATTGCGTTCTCTCTGGTTTCGTTTACGCAAGCGCAACGCTCGTCATGCATCTCCTTACGTTTTCCAATGAAACAGAACGGCTAGCTGTGGAAAGCTAACGCAGAGTGTGTGTTTCTTTTTTGAGTTTGTGCTTTGTGGGCATGTGAACACAATTAACGAAAAAAAAAATGACAGACGTGTGTTGCCGTTTTTTATTTTATTGCCCGAACGTAATGCAACGCATCGGTAAGATAACTTCATGTGTATTGTTGCCTTGGCCTCAATGAGGTGTCACGATAGTTGTGTAACCACGAACATTTGCACTCAATCTTCGGACCCATGTATGCTTGAACGCAGCAACAACTCGGTATATTTTCATCCATAAAAGTTTGCTCTCAAAAGGATGCGAGATTTCAAGGATACAAACACACGTAGGCGCATACATACATGAGTGCAACTTTAACAAGTGCATAAGTATGCGGATACAAAACGGTATTTAACATATTTAACAAAGTACTCGGTATCGGCAGTATCGGTATCGAAATATAAATTACGAAGGTGGTATCGGTACTTGTATAGGTATCGGCGAAAATTATGGTATCGGCCCATCCCTAGATAGATTTTCACCGCCCAGGCCAGATATCACTCAATCACTTCACAATGGCACTTTAGTTTTTTATGGGATGTTTTTGCTTAGAGTGCAGTTGCTGGCACTTTATCTTGTGGCAGCCATTTGAGTGATCGATAGTTAGATCCTTTTAGGCACTGTTTTCATCCTTGCTTGGAGCGAACTTACAGAAAAAAATAAGTGGTTTATTTTGTTAGGAATAAAGCAAAGCTTGGTTCTGCAAATAAGCGAGTGATAAAATAGAAAATTCAACAATTGTTGAATTGAAGAATATCTTTTGTGATTTATTTGCTCAGTGGAACTTTAGGATAAAAGTTATTTATTTAGTCTATTCCATAATTTTGAAAAAATTGTGCTAAATAACCAGAACTTAGCAAATTTGCTACAAAATGCTTTAAAATTTACCGTTACACAATATAGTCTAACGTTAAGAGTCATACCAGTATGAAAATAATGCTCTTATAATTGATGTGAAAATTTCAGGAAGAACATAAAAAAAAATATTGAAGTATTTTTGTAACAAAATTCGCACATCGAAATCACAACTGAATTTTTTCGACCCTTATTTTCGAAAAATACATCATTTTGAAGAGAAATACTATAAGACCCTGTATAATTTGCGATTACATGCTAAAAACGCACGAAAACTTTGCCTATTTTGGAGAACTTTCAGTCAAAATTACGAAATCTTATAAAATTATTTATTTTTCCCTGAAATGGTTTTTAGGATCAAATTTCATGTACAGTATCAGAAACGAGAAAGAATTACGCGATTTAGCATAGGCAGATTTTTTGTTGGCTGGAAAGGAGGAAATATCCTTCAAAGTCGCCCGGCTTTACGATATTCTCCAAGTTGCTCCATTTTAAAATTGTCCTATTATCGTCACTCAAAAAGTATATTTAAAATCTATAGTCAATTTAAGTTAATGTTTTCAGAGACTTAATTTGCCAAAACTCCTGTGCGCACATAAAAGTTAGCCAAGTGTGAAATCAGCCATTTTTGTCAGTATTTTGGTGCAACCATTTTGAATCTTTTTAATGGCACAAGATGTATCACTATTGTATGAACATTTATAGAGCGGTTGATGATGTAAAATCTGGCATCAGCAAACCGAAAACAGCGAATGGGGCATTCGGCGGGAATAATAATAGGGTAAGTCATGTTAATATCCAAATATCGCTAAATTGACAGAGAACATGAGGTGCTTACTTATTTCGTTCAAAGTCGATATTCGTGCTCAAAGCATATTAGTTCATGGCTTACCTGTTACATTTGTTTGATAGACAGTCCCTGCCGTGACATTAGCTGTTGACGCGCTCAACGTTGTTTCAGCAGTTAATATCGAAGCAACTTCTGCAGAGACAACTGTTTCACCTGCTGCTATGTCAGCCTGATTAGCTGTTACTGCGATGTTCTCAGCTTGCTCGATCTGAAGCTCATTAACGTGAGAGTCACTGATGTTCGATTCTGAAATGTTGAATAAAATCTTAATAAACCTGAAGAATGTTATAAGTATGCCTGAATGTTGTCATCAACATCATGACAGTTCGCATGTCAAACACCTTGTGTTCGAGTCCTGGTGAGTTCGGTTCGTGAATCCACTCTCACCATTCAACCCAACGTAGTGAATACATGATTGGAATGCAAACAATGTAAAGCGCACATAAAGTCGTAAACTACACCACCTAGTGTTGAGTTGGCTCTCACTTGTAGAATATTTTTATCAAGGAAATTTTATAAGCTTTCCAACAAAAATATTTAAACTAAAATTCTGACGGAATAAAGACATGCAAACTGCCCTCGAAATTATCATAAATTTTAGGCAATTTTGCAGGTATTTCGACAATCAGTATTTTATTTTAGAATTTTTGGTTACCGGTAATTTTGGAATTATCTTTTTAAAAATATATAATATTAGGGAGCCAAAATAACACTAGGCGGCATGTCGTGCGGCTTTAGAATAACCTATCGTATTTCTTGTGTTCCGCAAAAAGGCAATTAATGAGAAGCAAAGAAGTGGTAGATAGATTTTCATCGCCCTGGGCAGATATCACTCACTCACTTCACAATGGCACTTTAGTTTTGTATGGGATGTTTTTGCTTAGAGTGCAGTTGCTGGCACTTTATCTTGTGGCAGCCATCTGAGTGAGCGATAGTTAGCTCCTCTACGCACTTCTTTCATCCTTGCTCAGAGCGAATATGCTGTTTATTTTGTTAGAAATACCAAAAATTTAGGTAAATTTGATTTGAATGTCTTCCCTCATCATCATTCCATTTTTAATATTTTTGTTGGAAAAATATTCCCTTATCAGTTGCACTCGTATGATGCTAGACCACACCAGCGTTACGCTAGTCCACACTCTTGGACGCATTTGCATGTTCAACCGTTACATTTGGTGTAACTTTGGCTGGTCTTACTTTAGTTTCTCATAAATTAAACAAACAAAATTGGGATTTGGGAGAGAAAATACCACAAGGTGGCATGCTGTGCGACATCAGGGCTTTAAAAAAACCTATCGTATTTCTTGTGTCAAGTAAAAAGGCAATTATTGAGAGGCAAAGAAGTGGTAGATAGTTTTTAATCGACCAGGGTAGATATCAATCAGTCGCTGCCTTTATCTTGTGGTGGCCATTTCAGTGACCGATAGTTAGATCCTTTCAGTCATTGGTTTCATCCTTGCTTGGAGCGAACTTATAGAAAAAAAATAAGTGGTTTATTTTGTTGGAAATAAAGCACAGCTTTGTTCTACAAATTAACGAGTGATAAAAATAGAAAATTCAACAATTGTTAAATTGAAGAAAAGATTTTGTGATTTATTAACTCAGTGGAACTTTAGGATAAAAATAAATCATTTAGTTTTTTCGAAAATTTTTGAAATGTCTTTCTAAGGAACCAGAACTTAGCAAATTTGCTCCACAATTTACTGTTATAAAATATAGTCTAACGTTAGGAGTCATACCAGTACGAAAATAATCCTCTTATTCTTGGTGTAAAAATCTTAGGGAGGACATAAAATAATATTAAAATATTTTTGAAACAAAACTCGCACATCGAAGTCACACAGATTTGTTCGACCCTTAATTTCGAAAACACCCCATTTAGGAGGCAAATACTATAAGATTCTTCAAAATATACGATTACAGGCTGAAGAATCGCACGGACATTTTGCCTATTTTGGAAGACTTTATGGAAAAATTACCAAATCATATAATTTTAATCATTTTACCCTGAAATGGATTTTCGTAATAAATTTCATGTTTAAAGGAACTGAAAAAAACTAGAATAACACTTTTGGTTATTTTATTAAATTCTTTTCCTGCAACTCACGATAATGTCCAAATATCCCTAGATTGACAGAAAACATGAGGTGCTTACTTATTTCGTTCAAAGTCGATATTCATCCTCAAAGATTAGTTCATGGCTTACCTGTTACATTTGTTTGATAGACAGTCCCTGCCGTGACATTAGCTGTTGACGCGCTCAACGTTGTTTCAACAGTTGATATCGAAGCAACTTCTGCAGTGACAACTGTTTCCCCTGCTGCTATGTCAGCCTGATAAGCTGTTACTGCGATGTTCTCAGCTTGCTCGATCTGAAGCTCATTAACGTGAGAGTCACTGATGTTCGATTCTGAAATGTTGAATAAAATCTTAATAAACCTGAAGAATGTTAAAAGTATACCTGAATGTTGTCATCATCATCATGACAGTTCGCATGTCAAACACCTTGTGTTCGAGTCCTGGTGAGTTCGGTTCGTGAATCCACTCTCACCATTCAACCCAACGTAGTGAATGCATGATTGGAATGCAAACAATGTGAGGCGCACATAAAAACGTAAACTACACCACCTAGTGTTGAGTTGGCTCTCACTTGATAAATATTTTTATCAAGGAAATTTTATAAGCTTTCCACCAAAAGTATTTAAAATAAAATTCTGATGGAATAAAGACATGCAAACTGCCCTCGAAATTATCGTAAATTTTAGGCAATTTTGCAGGTCTTTCGACAATCAGTATTTTATTTTAGAATTTTCGGGTACCGGTAATTTTGGAATTATCTTTTTTAAAATATAGAATATTAGGGAGCAAAAATAACACTAGGTGGCATGCCGTGCGACTTTAGAATAACCTAGCGTATTTCTTGTGTTCCACAAAAAGGCAATTAATGAGAAGTAAAGAAGTGGTAGATAGATTTAGAGATGGGCCGATGTATCGGTATCGGCACTTATTGGTGATTTTTGTAGTATCGGTACCGGTATCGGAAAATTTTCATCACCGATACCGCCGATACCAAAACAGATACCGATACCGGATATATTTTTACAACAGAGCGTACAAATACGCTTAATTTACTGATAATAAATGGAAAGACCTCTCATTCAACTGCCCTGGAAAATAATTAAAACGAGGCATGTCTCGCGTGAACAATTTTGTTTACACTTTGGGTTTTATTAAATAAAATTCATCAGTCTACTCACTATATGCTCTTTTTGATGCGGAAAAAGGTGTTAAGGTCGCACTACGCGTTTTCGTGGGTTGCGTTTTTCCCTGGTTTCGTTTACGCAAGCGCAACGCTCTTCATGCATCTCCTTACGTTTTCCAATGAAACAGAACGGCTTGCTTTGGAAAGCTAACGCAGAGTGCTTGTTTCTTTTTTGAGTTTGTGCTTTATGGGCATGTGAACACAATTAACGAAAATAAATGGCAGACGTGTGTTGCCGTTTTTTATTTTATTGCTCGAACGTAATGCAACGCATCGGTAAGATAACTTCATGTGTATTGTTGCCTTGGCCTCAATGAGGTGTCACGATAGTTGTATAACCACGAACATTTGCACTCAATCTTTGGTCCCATGTATGCTTGAACGCAGCAACAACTCAGTATATTTTCATCCATAAAAGTTTGCTCTCAAATGGATGCGAGATTTCAAGGGTACAAACATACGTAGTCGCATACATACTTGAGTGCAACTATAACAAGTGCATAAGTATGCGGATACAAAACGGTATTTAACATATTTAACACAGTACTCGGTATCGGCGGTATCGGTATCGGAATATAAATTACGAAGGTGGTATCGGTACTTGTATCGGTATCGGCGAAAATTTTGGTATCGGCCCATCCCTAAATAGATTTTCACCGCCCAGGGCAGATATCACTCACTCACTTCACAATGGCACTTTAGTTTTGTATGTGATGTTTTTGCTTAGAGTGCAGTTGCTGGCACTTTATCTTGTGGCAGCCATTTGAGTGATCGATAGTTAGATTCTTTTACGCACTGTTTTCATCCTTGCTTGGAGCGAACTTACAGAAAAAAATAAGTGGTTTATTTTGTTAGGAATAAAGCAAAGCTTGGTTCTGCAAATAAGCGAGTGATAAAATAGAAAATTCAACAATTGTTGAATTGAAGAATATCTTTTGTGATTTATTAGCTTAGTGGAACTTTAGGATAAAAGTTATTTATTTAGTCTATTCCATAATTTTGAAAAAATTGTGCTAAATAACCAGAACTTGGCAAATTTGCTACAAAATGCTTTAAAATTTACCGTTACACAATATAGTCTAACGTTAAGAGTCATACCAGTATGAAAATAATGCTCTTATAATTGTTGTGAAAATTTCAGGAAGAACATAAAAAAAAATATTGAAATATTTTTGTAACAAAATTCTCACATCGAAATCACAACTGAATTTTTTCGACCCTTATTTTCGAAAAATACATCATTTTGAAGAGAAATACTATAAGACCCTGTAAAATTTGCGATTACATGCTAAAAACGCACGAAAACTTTGCCTATTTTGGAGAACTTTCAGTCAAAATTACGAAATCTTATAAATTTATTTATTTTTCCCTGAAATGGTTTTTAGGATCAAATTTCATGTACAGTATTAGTCACGAGAAAGAATTACGCGATTTAGCATAGGCAGATTTTTTGTTGGCTGGAAAGGAGGAAATATCCTTCAAAGTCGCCCGGCTTTACGATATTCTCCAAGTTGCTCCATTTTAAAATTGTCCTATTATCGTCACTCAAAAAGTATACTTGAAATCAATAGTCAATTTAAGTTAATGTTCTCAGAGGCTTAATTTGCCAAAACTCCTCTGCGAACATAAAAGTTAGCCAAGTGTGAAATCAGCCATTTTTGTCAGTATTTTGGTGCAACCATTTTGAATCTTTTTAATGGCACAAGATGTATCACTATTGTATGAACATCAATAGAGCGGTTGATGATGTAAAATCTGGCATCAGCAAACCGAAAACAGGGAATCGAATTCGCCGAATTCGGCAGGAATAATAATAGGGTAAGTCATGTTAATATCCAAATATCGCTAAATTGACAGAGAACATGAGGTGCTTACTTATTTCGTTCAAAGTCGATATTCGTGCTCAAAGCATATTAGTTCATGGCTTACCTGTTACATTTGTTTGATAGACAGTCCCTGCCGTGACATTTGCTGTTGACGCGCTCAAAGTTGTTTCAGCAGTTGATATCGAAGCAACTTCTGCGGTGACAACTGTTTCACCTGCTGCTATGTCAGCCTGATTAGCTGTTACTGCGATGTTCTCAGCTTGCTCGATCTGAAGCTCATTAATGTGAGAGTCACTGATGTTCGATTCTGAAATGTTGAATAAAATCTTAATAAACCTGAAGAATGCTACAAGTATGCCTGAATGTTGTCATCAACATCATGACAGTTCGCATGTCAAACACCTTGTGTTCGAGTCCTGGTGAGTTCGGTTCGTGAATCCACTCTCACCATTCAACCCAACGTAGTGAATGCATGATTGGAATGCAAACAATATAAAGCGCACATAAAGTCGTAAACTACACCACCTAGTGTTGACTTGGCTCTCACTTGTAGAATATTTTTATCAAGGAAATTTTATAAGCTTTCCAACAAAAATATTTAAAATAAAATTCTGATGGAATAAAGACATGCAAACTGCCCTCGAAATTATCATAAATTTTAGGCAATTTTGCAGGTATTTCGACAATCAGTAATTTATTTTAGAATTTTTGGGTACCGGTAATTTTGGAATTATCCTTTTAAAAATATATAATATTAGGGAGTCAAAATAACACTAGGCGGCATGCCGTGCGACTTTAGAATAACCGATCGTATTTCTTGTGTTCCGCAAAAAGGCAATTGATGAGAAGCAAAGAAGTGGTAGATAGATTTTCATCGCCCAGGGCAGATATCACTCACTCACTTCACAATGGCACTTTAGTTTTGTATGGGATGTTTTTGCTTAGAGTGCAGTTGCTGGCACTTTATCTTGTGGCAGCCATCTGAGTGAGCGATAGTTAGCTCCTCTAAGCACTTCTTTCATCCTTGCTCAGAGCGAATATGCTGTTTATTTTGTTAGAAATACCAAAAATTTAGGTAACCAGCGTTACGCTAGTCCACACTCTTGGACGCATTTGCATGTTCAACCGCTACATTTGTTGTAACTTTGGCTGGTCTTACTTTAGTTTCTCATAAATTAAACAAACAAAATTGGGATTTGGGAGAGAAAATACCACAAGGTGGCATGCTGTGCGACATCAGGGCTTTAAAAAAAACTATCGTATTTCTTGTGTCAAGCAAAATAGCAATTATTGAGAGGCAACGAAGTGGTAGATAGTTTTTAATCGACCAGGGTAGATATCAATCAGTCACTGCCTTTATCTTGTGGTGGCCATTTCAGTGACCGATAGTTAGATCCTTTCAGTCATTGGTTTCATCCTTGCTTGGAGCGAACTTATAGAAAAAAAATAAGTGGTTTATTTTGTTGGAAATAAAGCACAGCTTTGTTCTACAAATTAACGAGTGATAAAAATAGAAAATTCAACAATTGTTAAATTGAAGAAAAGCTTTTGTGATTTATTAACTCAGTGGAACTTTAGGATAAAAATAAATCATTTAGTTTTTTCGAAAATTTTTGAAATGTCTTTCTAAGGAACCAGAACTTAGCAAATTTGCTCCACAATTTACCGTTACAAAATATAGTCTAACGTTAGGAGTCATACCAGTACGAAAATAATCCTCTTATTCTTGGTGTAAAAATCTTAGGGAGGACATAAAAATAATATTAAAATATTTTTGAAACAAAACTCGCACATCGAAGTCACACAGATTTGTTCGACCCTTAATTTCGAAAAAACCCCATTTAGGAGGCAAATACTATAAGATTCTTCAAAATATGCGATTACAGGCTGAAGAATCGCACGGACATTTTGCCTATTTTGGAAGACTTTATGGAAAAATTACCAAATCATATAATTTTAATCATTTTTCCCTGAAATGGATTTTCGTAATAAATTTCATGTTTAAAGGAACCGAAAAAACCTAGAATAACACTTTTGGGTATTTTATTGAATTC
The DNA here is from genome assembly GCA_963675895.2 of Styela plicata. Classification (NCBI taxonomy): domain Eukaryota; kingdom Metazoa; phylum Chordata; class Ascidiacea; order Stolidobranchia; family Styelidae; genus Styela; species Styela plicata. The sequence goes on along the minus strand of OZ023143.1, from coordinate 20,905,019 downwards.
TTTTCCTGCAACTCACGATAATGTCCAAATATCCCTAGATTGACTGAGAACATGAGGTGCTTACTTATTTCGTTCAAATTCGATATTCATGCTCAAAGATTAGTTCATGGCTTACCTGTTACATTTGTTTGATAGACAGTCCCTGCCGTGACATTTGCTGTTGACGCGCTCAACGTTGTTTCAGCAGTTGATATTGAAGCAACTTCTGCAGTGACAACTGTTTCACCTGCTGCTATGTCAGCCTGATTAGCTGTTACTGCGATGTTCTCAGCTTGCTCGATCTGAAGCTCATTAACGTGTGAGTCACTGATGTTCGATTCTGAAATGTTGAATAAAATCTTAATAAACCTGAAGAATGCTACAAGTATGCCTGAATGTTGTCATCAACATCATGACAGTTCGCATGTCAAACACCTTGTGTTCGAGTCCTGGTGAGTCCGGTTCGTGAATCCACTCTCACCATGCAACCTAACATAGTGAATGCAAGCTTGGAATGCAAACAATGTAAAGCGCACATGAAATCGTAAACTACGCCACCTAGTGTTGAGTTGGCTCTCACTTTTTAAATATTTTTATTAAGAAAATTTTATAAGCTTTCCAACAAAAATATTTAAAATAAAATTCTGATGAGGGAAAGACATGCAAACTGCCCTCGAAATTATCATAAATTTTAGGCAATTTTGCAGGTCTTTCTACAATCAGTATTTTATTTTAGAATTTCTAGGTAATGATAATTTTAGAATTACCTTTCTCAAAAATAAGGAAGATTAGGGAGCCAAAATAACACTAGGAGACTTGCTATGCGTGCGGCTTTAGAATAACCTATCGTATTTCTTGCTCTCCACAAAAAGGCATTTATTGAGAAGCAAAGAAGTGGTAGATAGTTTTTAATCGCCCAGGGTAGATATCACTCACTCATTGCACTTTATCTTGTGGTAGCCATTTCAGTGACCGATAGTTAGCTCCTTTCAGTCACTGCTTTCATCCTTGCTTGGTGCGAACTTATAGAAAAAATATGTGGTTTATTTTGTTAGAAATAAAGCACAGATTTGTTCTGCAAATTAACGAGTGATAAAAATAGAAAATTCAACAATTGTTAAATTGGAGAATATCTCTTGTGATTTATTAGCTCAGTGGAACTTCAGGATAAAAAGAATTGATTTAGTTTTTTCCACAATTTTTGAAATATCTTTCTAAATAACCAGAACTCAGCAAATTTGCTAAAAATTGCTTCAAAATTTACCGTTACACAATATAGTCTAACGTTAAAAGTCATATCGGTATGAAAATAATGCTCTTATTATTGTTGTGAAAATCTCAGGAAGGACATGAAAAATAATATTAAATTATTTTTGTAACAAAACTCGCACATCGAAGTCACACAGAATTTTTCCGGCCCTTATTTTTGAAAAATACATCCTTTTGAAGACAAAAACTATAAGACTCTGTATAATATGTGATTGCACGCTGGAAACGCACAAAAATTTCTTTTTTTGGAAAACTTTTAGTTAAAATTACAAAATCATATAATTTTAATCATTTTTCCCTGAAATGGATTTTCGGATTAAATTTCATGTTTAAAGGAAGCTAAAAAACATAGAATTCCACTTTTAGTTATTTTATTAAACTATTTTCCTGCATCAATGGCAAAAAAATAGCGGTAATAAGGTAACTAGTGTTAATATCCAAATATCATTAATTTGACAGAGAACATGAGGTGGTTACTTATTTTGTTCATAGTCGATATTCATGCTCAAAGCATATTAGCTCATGGCTTACCTGTTACATTTGTTTGATAGACAGTCCCTGCCGTGACATTTGCTGTTGACGCGCTCAACGTTGTTTCAGCAGTTGATATCGAAGCAACTTCTGCAGTGACAACTGTTTCATCTGCTGCTATGTCTGCCTGATTAGCTGTTACTGCGATGTTCTCAGCTTGCTCGATCTGAAGCTCATTAACGTGAGAGTCACTGATGTTCGATTCTGAAATGTTGAAAAAAATCTTATAAACCTGAAGAATGCTACAAGTATACCTGAATGTTGTCATCAACGTCATGACAGTTCGCATGTCAAACACCTGGTGTAAGTGTCCTGGTGAGTCCGGTTCGTGAATCCACACTCACCATTCAACCCAACGTAGTGAATGCAAGTTTGGAGTGCAATCAATATAAGGCGCACATGAAGTCGTAAAGCACGGCACCTACCGTTAAGTTGGCTCTCATATGTTTGATATTTTTATCAAGGAAATTTGATAAGATTTCCAACGAAATTGTTTAATTTAAAATAAAATCCCTATTTTTATTTTAAACTTTTTTTGTACGGGAAGTTTTTGAATTCTTTTTCTCAAAATATAAAAGATTTTGGAGCCAACATCACACTAAGTGGCATGCTGTGCCGCATTAGAATACCCTGTCGTACTTCCTTATGCCGCAAAAGGAAATAAATAAGAAACAAAGAAGTGGCAAATAGTTTTTCATCGACCAGGGCAGATATCACTCACTCACTGCACTTTGCCATGATGACTTAATTCTGTATGGGATGTTTTCTGCTTAAAGTGCTGCACTTTATCTTGTGGTAGCCATCTGAGTGAGCGATAGTCAGGTCCTTTTAGGCACTGCTTTCATCCTTGCTTAGAGCGAATATGCTGTTAATTTTGATAGAAATACCAAAATTTTTGGTAAATTTGATTTGAATGTCTTCCCTCAACATCATTCCATTTTTAATATTTCTGTTGGAAAAATATTCCCTTATCAGTTGCACTCGTATGATGCTAGACCACACCAGCGTTACTCTAGTCCACACTCTTGGACGCATTTGCATGTTCAACCGTTACATTTGGTGTAACTTTGGCTGGTCTTAGTTTAGTTTCTCTTAAATTAAACAAACAAAATTGGGATTTGGGAGAGAAAATACCACAAGGTGGCATGCTGTGCGGCATCAGGGCTTTAAAAAAACCTATCGTATTTCTTGTGTCAAGCAAAAAGGCAATTATTGAGAGGCAAAGAAGAGGTAGATAGTTTTTAATCGACCAGGGTAGATAACAATCAGTCACTGCCTTTATCTTGTGGTGGCCATTTCAGTGACCGATAGTTAGATCCTTTCAGTCATTGGTTTCATCCTTGCTTGGAGCGAACTTATAGTAAAGATATGTGGTTTATTTTGTTGGAAATAAAGCACAGCTTTGTTCTACAAATTAACGAGTGATAAATATAGAAAATTCAACAATTGTTAAATTGAAGAAAAGCTTTTGTGATTTACTAACTCAGGGGAACTTTAGGATAAAAATAAATCATTTAGTTTTTTCGAAAATTTTTGAAATGTCTTTCTAAGGAACCAGAACTTAGCAAATTTGCTCCACAATTTACCGTTACAAAATATAGTCTAACGTTAGGAGTCATACCAGTACGAAAATAATCCTCTTATTCTTGGTGTAAAAATCTTAGGGAGGACATAAAAATAATATTAAAATATTTTTGAAACAAAACTCGCACATCGAAGTCACACAGATTTGTTCGACCCTTAATTTCGAAAACACCCCATTTAGGAGGCAAATACTATCAGATTCTTCAAAATATGCGATTACAGGCTGAAGAATCGCACGGACATTTTGCCTATTTTGGAAGACTTTATGGAAAAAATTACCAAATCATATAATTTTAAATCATTTTACCTTGAAATGGGTTTTTTCGTAATAAATTTCATGTTTAAAGGAACCGAAAAAAACCTAGAATAACACTTTTGGGTATTTTATTAAATTCTTTTCCTGCAACTCACGATAATGTCCAAATATCCCTAGATTGACAGAAAACATGAGGTGCTTACTTATTTCGTTCAAAGTCGATATTCATGCTCAAAGATTAGTTCATGGCTTACCTGTTACATTTGTTTGATAGACCGTCCCTGCCGTGACATTTGCTGTTGACGCGCTCAACGTTGTTTCAGCAGTTGATATCGAAGCAACTTCTGCAGTGACAACTGTTTCCCCTGCTGCTATGTCAGCCTGATAAGCTGTTACTGCGATGTTCTCAGCTTGCTCGATCTGAAGCTCATTAACGTGAGAGTCACTGATGTTCGATTCTGAAATGTTGAAAAAAATCTTAATAAACCTGAAGAATGCTACAAGTATGCCTGAATGTTGTCATCAACATCATGACAGTTCGCATGTTAAACACCTTGTGTTCGAGTCCTGGTGAGTTCGGTTCGTGAATCCACTCTCACCATTCAACCCAACGTAGTGAATGCATGATTGGAATGCAAACAATGTGAGGCGCACATAAAGTCGTAAACTACACCACCTAGTGTTGAGTTGGCTCTCACTTGATAAATATTTTTATCAAGGAAATTTTATAAGCTTTCCACCAAAAGTATTTAAAATAAAATTCTGATGGAATAAAGACATGCAAACTGCCCTCGAAATTATCATAAATTTTAGGCAATTTTGCAGGTCTTTCTACAATCAGTATTTTATTTTAGAATTTTCGGGTACCGGTAATATTGGAATTATCTTTTTTTAAAATATAGAATATTAGGGAGCCAAAATGACACTAGGTGGCATGCCGTGCGACTTTAGAATAACCCAGCGTATTTCTTGTGTTCCACAAAAAGGCAATTAATGAGAAGTAAAGAAGTGGTAGATAGATTTAGAGATGGGCCGATGTATCGGTATCGGCACGTATTGGTGATTTTTGTAGTATCGGTACCGGTATCGGAAAATTTTCATCACCGATACCGCCGATACCAAAACAGATACCGATACCGGATATATTTTTACAACGGAGCGTACAAATACGCTTAATTTACTGATAATAAATGGAAAGGCCTCTCATTCAACTGCCCTGGAAAATAATTAAAACGAGGCATGTCTCGCGTGAACAATTTTGTTTACACTTTGGGTTTTATTAAATAAAATTCATCAATCTACTCACTATATGCTCTTTTTGATGCGGAAAAAGGTGTTAAGGTCGCACTACGCGTTTTCGTGAGTTGCGTTTTTTCCCTGGTTTCGTTTACGCAAGCGCAACGCTCTTCATGCATCTCCTTACGTTTTCCAATGAAACAGAACGGCTTGCTTTGGAAAGCTAACGCAGAGTGCTTGTTTCTTTTTTGAGTTTGTGCTTTGTGGGCATGTGAACACAATTAACGAAAATAAATGGCAGACGTGTGTTGCCGTTTTTTATTTTATTGCTCGAACGTAATGCAACGCATCGGTAAGATAACTTCATGTGTATTGTTGCCTTGGCCTCAATGAGGTGTCACGATAGTTGTATAACCACGAACATTTGCACTCAATCTTTGGTCCCATGTATGCTTGAACGCAGCAACAACTCAGTATATTTTCATCCATAAAAGTTTGCTCTAAAATGAATGCGAGATTTCAAGGGTACAAACATACGTAGGCGCATACATACATGAGTGCAACTTTAACAAGTGCATAAGTATGCGGATACAAAACGGTATTTAACATATTTAACAAAGTACTCGGTATCGGCGGTATCGGTATCGGAATATAAATTACGAAGGTGGTATCGGTACTTGTATCGGTATCGGCGAAAATTTTGGCATCGGCCCATCCCTAAATAGATTTTCACCGCCCAGGGCAGATATCACTCACTCACTTCACAATGGCACTTTAGTTTTGTATGGGATGTTTTTGCTTAGAGTGCAGTTGCTGGCACTTTATCTTGTGGCAGCCATTTGAGTGATCGATAGTTAGATTCTATTAGGCACTGTTTTCATCCTTGCTTGGAGCGAACTTACAGAAAAAAATAAGTGGTTTATTTTGTTAGGAATGAGGCAAAGCTTGGTTCTGCAAATAAGCGAGTGATAAAATAGAAAATTCAACAATTGTTGAATTGAAGAATATCTTTTGTGATTTATTAGCTCAGTGGAACTTTAGGATAAAAATTATTTATTTTTAGTCTATTCTACAATTTTGAAAAAATTGTGCTAAATAACCACAACTTGGCAAATTTGCTACAAAATGCTTTAAAATTTACCGTTACACAATATAGTCTAACGTTAGGAGTCATACCAGTCTGAAAATAATGCTCTTATAATTGTTGTGAAAATTTCAGGAAGTACATAAAAAAAAATATTGAAATATTTTTGTAACAAAATTCGCACATCGAAATCACAACTGAATTTTTTCGACCCTTATTTTCGAAAAATACATCATTTTGAAGAGAAATACTATAAGACCCTGTATAATTTGCGATTACATGCTAAAAACGCACGAAAACTTTGCCTATTTTGGAGAAATTTCAGTCAAAATTACGAAATCTTATAAATTTATTTATTTTTCCCTGAAATGGTTTTTAGGATCAAATTTCATGTACAGTATCAGAAACGAGAAAGAATTACGCGATTTAGCATAGGCAGATTTTTTGTTGGCTGGAAAGGAGGAAATATCCTTCAAAGTCGCCCGGCTTTACGATATTCTCCAAGTTGCTCCATTTTAAAATTGTCCTATTATCGTCACTCAAAAAGTATACTTAAAATCTATAGTTAATTTAAGTTAATGTTTTCAGAGACTTAATTTGCCAAAACTCCTCTGCGCACATAAAAGTTAGCCAAGTGTGAAATCAGCCATTTTTGTCGGTATTTTGGTGCAACCATTTTGAATCTTTTTAATGGCACAAGATGTATCACTATTGTCTGAACATTAATAGAGCGGTTGATGATGTAAAATCTGGCATCAGCAAACCGAAAACAGCGAATGGGGCATTCGGCGGGAATAATAATAGGGTAAGTCATGTTAATATCCAAATATCGCTAAATTGACAGAGAACATGATGTGGTTACTTATTTCGTTCAAAGACTATATTCGTGCTCAAAGCATATTAGTTCATGGCTTACCTGTTACATTTGTTTGATAGACAGTCCCTGCCGTGACATTTGCTGTTGACGCGCTCAAAGTTGTTTCAGCAGTTGATATCGAAGCAACTTCTGCAGAGACAACTGTTTCACCTGCTGCTATGTCAGCCTGATTAGCTGTTACTGCGATGTTCTCAGCTTGCTCGATCTGAAGCTCATTAACGTGAGAGTCACTGATGTTCGATTCTGAAATGTTGAATAAAATCTTAATAAACCTGAAGAATGCTACAAGTATGCCTGAATGTTGTCATCAACATCATGACAGTTCGCATGTCAAACACCTTGTGTTCGAGTCCTGGTGAGTTCGGTTCGTGAATCCACTCTCACCATTCAACCCAACGTAGTGAATGCATGATTGGAATGCAAACAATGTAAAGCGCACATAAAGTCGTAAACTACACCACCTAGTAATGAGTTGGCTCTCACTTGTAGAATATTTTTATCAAGGAAATTTTATAAGCTTTCCAACAAAAATATTTAAAAGAAAATTCTGACGGAATAAAGACATGCAAACTGCCCTCGAAATTATCATAAATTTTAGGCAATTTTGCAGGTATTTCGACAATCAGTATTTTATTTTAGAATTTTTGAGTACCGGTAATTTTTGGAATTATCTTTTTAAAAATATATAATATTAGGGAGACAAAATAACACTAGGCGGCATGTCGTGCGGCTTTAGAATAACCTATCGTATTTCATGTGTTCCGCAAAAAGGCAATTAATGAGAAGCAAAGAATTGGTAGATAGATTTTCATCGCCCAGGGCAGATATCACTCACTCACTTCACAATGGCACTTTAGTTTTGTATGGGATGTTTTTGCTTAGAGTGCAGTTGCTGGCACTTTATCTTGTGGCAGTCATCTGAGTGAGCGATAGTTGGCTCCTCTACGCACTTCTTTCATCCTTGCTCAGAGCGAATATGCTGTTTATTTTGTTAGAAATACCAAAAATTTAGGTAAATTTGATTTGAATGTCTTCCCTCATCATCATTCCATTTTTAATATTTTTGTTGGAAAAATATTCCCTTATCAGTTGCACTCGTATGATGCTAGACCACACCAGCGTTACGCTAGTCCACACTCTTGGACGCATTTGCATGTTCAACCGTTACATTTGGTGTAACTTTGGCTGGTCTTACTTTAGTTTCTCATAAATTAAACAAACAAAATTGGGATTTGGGAGAGAAAATACCACAAGGTGGCATGCTGTGCGACATCAGGGCTTTAAAAAAACCTATCGTATTTCTTGTGTCAAGCAAAAAGGCAATTATTGAGAGGCAAAGAAGTGGTAGATAGTTTTTAATCGACCAGGGTAGATATCAATCAGTCACTGCCTTTATCTTGTGGTGGCCATTTCAGTGACCGATAGTTAGATCCTTTCAGTCATTGGTTTCATCCTTGCTTGGAGCGAACTTATAGAAAAAAATAAGTGGTTTATTTTGTTGGAAATAAAACACATCTTTGTTCTACAAATTAACGAGTGATAAAATAGAAAATTCAACAATTGTTAAATTGAAGAAAAGCTTTTGTGATTTATTAACTCAGTGGAACTTTAGGATAAAAATAAATCATTTAGTTTTTTCGAAAATTTTTGAAATGTCTTTCTAAGGAACCAGAACTTAGCAAATTTGCTCCACAATTTACCGTTACAAAATATAGTCTAACGTTAGGAGTCATACCAGTACGAAAATAATCCTCTTATTCTTGGTGTAAAAATCTTAGGGAGGACATAAAAATAGTATTAAAATATTTTTGAAACAAAACTCGCACATCGAAGTCACACAGATTTGTTCGACCCTTAATTTCGAAAACACCCCATTTAGGAGGCAAATACTATAAAATTCTTCAAAATATGCGATTACAGGCTGAAGAATCGCACGGACATTTTGCCTATTTTGGAAGACTTTATGGAAAAATTACCAAATCATATAATTTTAATCATTTTTCCCTGAAATGGATTTTCGTAATAAATTTCATGTTTGAAGGAACCGAAAAAAACCTAGAATAACACTTTTGGGTATTTTATTAAATTCTTTTCCTGCAACTCACGATAATGTCCAAATATCCCTAGATTGACTGAGAACATGAGGTGCTTACTTATTTCGTTCAAATTCGATATTCATGCTCAAAGCTTAGTTCATGGCTTACCTGTTACATTTGTTTGATAGACAGTCCCTGCCGTGACATTTGCTGTTGACGCGCTCAAAGTTGTTTCAGCAGTTGATATCGAAGCAACTTCTGCAGAGACAACTGTTTCACCTGCTGCTATGTCAGCCTGATTAGCTGTTACTGCGATGTTCTCAGCTTGCTCGATCTGAAGCTCATTAACGTGAGAGTCACTGATGTTCGATTCTGAAATGTTGAATAAAATCTTAATAAACCTGAAGAATGCTACAAGTATGCCTGAATGTTGTCATCAACATCATGACAGTTCGCATGTCAAACACCTTGTGTTCGAGTCCTGGTGAGTTCGGTTCGTGAATCCACTCTCACCATTCAACCCAACGTAGTGAATGCATGATTGGAATGCAAACAATGTAAAGCGCACATAAAGTCGTAAACTACACCACCTAGTGTTGAGTTGGCTCTCACTTGTAGAATATTTTTATCAAGGAAATTTTATAAGCTTTCCAACAAAAATATTTAAAAGAAAATTCTGACGGAATAAAGACATGCAAACTGCCCTCGAAATTATCGTAAATTTTAGGCAATTTTGCAGGTATTTCGACAATCAGTATTTTATTTTAGAATTTTCGAGTACCGGTAATTTTGGAATTATCTTTTTAAAAATATATAATATTAGGGAGCCAAAATAACACTAGGCGGCATGTCGTGCGGCTTTAGAATAACCTATCGTATTTCTTGTGTTCCGCAAAAAGGCAATTATTGAGAAGCAAAGAATTGGTAGATAGATTTTCATCGCCCAGGGCAGATATCACTCACTCACTTCACAATGGCACTTTAGTTTTGTATGGAATGTTTTTGCTTAGAGTGCAGTTGCTGGCACTTTATCTTGTGGCAGCCATCTGAGTGAGCGATAGTTAGCTCCTCTACGCACTTCTTTCATCCTTGCTCAGAGCGAATATGCTGTTTATTTTGTTAGAAATACCAAAAATTTAGGTAAATTTGATTTGAATGTCTTCCCTCATCATCATTCCATTTTTAATATTTTTGTTGGAAAAATATTCCCTTATCAGTTGCACTCGTATGATGCTAGACCACACCAGCGTTACGCTAGTCCACACTCTTGGACGCATTTGCATGTTCAACCGTTACATTTGGTGTAACTTTGGCTGGTCTTACTTTAGTTTCTCATAAATTAAACAAACAAAATTGGGATTTGGGAGAGAAAATACCACAAGGTGGCATGCTGTGCGACATCAGGGCTTTAAAAAAACCTATCGTATTTCTTGTGTCAAGCAAAAAGGCAATTATTGAGAGGCAAAGAAGTGGTAGATAGTTTTTAATCGACCAGGGTAGATATCAATCAGTCACTGCCTTTATCTTGTGGTGGCCATTTCAGTGACCGATAGTTAGATCCTTTCAGTCATTGGTTTCATCCTTGCTTGGAGCGAACTTATAGAAAAAAATAAGTGGTTTATTTTGTTGGAAATAAAACACATCTTTGTTCTACAAATTAACGAGTGATAAAATAGAAAATTCAACAATTGTTAAATTGAAGAAAAGCTTTTGTGATTTATTAACTCAGTGGAACTTTAGGATAAAAATAAATCATTTAGTTTTTTCGAAAATTTTTGAAATGTCTTTCTAAGGAACCAGAACTTAGCAAATTTGCTCCACAATTTACCGTTACAAAATATAGTCTAACGTTAGGAGTCATACCAGTACGAAAATAATCCTCTTATTCTTGGTGTAAAAATCTTAGGGAGGACATAAAAATAATATTAAAATATTTTTGAAACAAAACTCGCACATCGAAGTCACACAGATTTGTTCGACCCTTAATTTCGAAAACACCCCATTTAGGAGGCAAATACTATAAAATTCTTCAAAATATGCGATTACAGGCTGAAGAATCGCACGGACATTTTGCCTATTTTGGAAGACTTTATGGAAAAATTACCAAATCATATAATTTTAATCATTTTTCCCTGAAATGGATTTTCGTAATAAATTTCATGTTTGAAGGAACCGAAAAAAACCTAGAATAACACTTTTGGGTATTTTATTAAATTCTTTTCCTGCAACTCACGATAATGTCCAAATATCCCTAGATTGACTGAGAACATGAGGTGCTTACTTATTTCGTTCAAATTCGATATTCATGCTCAAAGCTTAGTTCATGGCTTACCTGTTACATTTGTTTGATAGACAGTCCCTGCCGTGACATTTGCTGTTGACGCGCTCAACGTTGTTTCAGCAGTTGATATTGAAGCAACTTCTGCAGTGACAACTGTTTCACCTGCTGCTATGTCAGCCTGATTAGCTGTTACTGCGATGTTCTCAGCTTGCTCGATCTGAAGCTCATTAACGTGAGAGTCACTGATGTTCGATTCTGAAATGTTGAATAAAATCTTAATAAACCTGAAGAATGCTACAAGTATGCCTGAATGTTGTCATCAACATCATGACAGTTCGCATGTGAAACACCTTGTGTTCGAGTCCTGGTGAGTTCGGTTCGTGAATCCACTCTCACCATTCAACCCAAACGTAGTGAATGCATGATTGGAATGCAAACAATGTAAAGCGCACATAAAGTCGTAAACTACACCACCTAGTGTTGAGTTGGCTCTCACTTGTAGAATATTTTTATCAAGGAAATTTTATAAGCTTTCCAACAAAAATATTTAAAAGAAAATTCTGACGGAATAAAGACATGCAAACTGCCCTCGAAATTATCGTAAATTTTAGGCAATTTTGCAGGTATTTCGACAATCAGTATTTTATTTTAGAATTTTCGAGTACCGGTAATTTTGGAATTATCTTTTTAAAAATATATAATATTAGGGAGCCAAAATAACACTAGGCGGCATGTCGTGCGGCTTTAGAATAACCTATCGTATTTCTTGTGTTCCGCAAAAAGGCAATTATTGAGAAGCAAAGAATTGGTAGATAGATTTTCATCGCCCAGGGCAGATATCACTCACTCACTTCACAATGGCACTTTAGTTTTGTATGGAATGTTTTTGCTTAGAGTGCAGTTGCTGGCACTTTATCTTGTGGCAGCCATCTGAGTGAGCGATAGTTAGCTCCTCTACGCACTTCTTTCATCCTTGCTCAGAGCGAATATGCTGTTTATTTTGTTAGAAATACCAAAAATTTAGGTAAATTTGATTTGAATGTCTTCCCTCATCATCATTCCATTTTTAATATTTTTGTTGGAAAAATATTCCCTTATCAGTTGCACTCGTATGATGCTAGACCACACCAGCGTTACGCTAGTCCACACTCTTGGACGCATTTGCATGTTCAACCGTTACATTTGGTGTAACTTTGGCTGGTCTTACTTTAGTTTCTCATAAATTAAACAAACAAAATTGGGATTTGGGAGAGAAAATGCCACAAGGTGGCATGCTGTGCGACATCAGGGCTTTGAAAAAAACCTATCGTATTTCTTGTGTCAAGCAAAAAGGCAATTATTGAGAGGCAAAGAAGTGGTATATAGTTTTTAATCGACCAGGGTATATATCAATCAGTCACTGCCTTTATCTTGTGGTGGCCATTTCAGTGACCGATAGTTAGATCCTTTCAGTCATTGGTTTCATCCTTGCTTGGAGCAAACTTATAGAAAAAAATATAAGTGGTTTATTTTGTTGGAAATAAAGCACAGCTTTGTTCTACAAATTAACGAGTGATAAAAATAGAAAATTCAACAATTGTTAAATTGAAGAAAAGCTTTTGTGATTTATCAACTCAGTGGAACTTTAGGATAAAAATAAATCATTTAGTTTTTTCGAAAATTTTTGAAATGTCTTTCTAAGGAACCAGATCTTAGCAAATTTGCTCCACAATTTACCGTTACAAAATATAGTCTAACGTTAGGAGTCATACCAGTACAAAAATAATCCTCTTATTCTTGGTGTAAAAATCTTAGGGAGGACATAAAAATAATATTAAAATATTTTTGAAACAAAACTCGCACATCGAAGTCACACAGATTTGTTCGACCCTTAATTTCGAAAACACCCCATTTAGGAGGCAAATACTATAAAATTCTTCAAAATATGCGATTACAGGCTGAAGAATCGCACGGACATTTTGCCTATTTTGGAAGACTTTATGGAAAAATTTCCAAATCATATAATTTTAATCATTTTACCCTGAAATGGATTTTCGTAATAAATTTCATGTTTAAAGGAACCGAAAAAAACCTAGAATAACACTTTTGGGTATTTTATTAAATTCTTTTCCTGCAACTCACGATAATGTCCAAATATCCCTAGATTGACTGAGAACATGAGGTGCTTACTTATTTCGTTCAAATTCGATATTCATGCTCAAAGCTTAGTTCATGGCTTACCTGTTACATTTGTTTGATAGACAGTCCCTGCCGTGACATTTGCTGTTGACGCGCTCAACGTTGTTTCAGCAGTTGATATCGAAGCAACTTCTGTAGTGACAACTGTTTCCCCTGCTGCTATGTCAGCCTGATAAGCTGTTACTGCGATGTTCTCAGCTTGCTCGATCTGAAGCTCATTAACGTGAGAGTCACTGATGTTCGATTCTGAAATGTTGAATAAAATCTTAATAAACCTGAAGAATGCTACAAGTATGCCTGAATGTTGTCATCAACATCATGACAGTTCGCATGTGAAACACCTTGTGTTCGAGTCCTGGTGAGTTCGGTTCGTGAATCCACTCTCACCATTCAACCCAACGTAGTGAATGCATGATTGGAATGCAAACAATGTAAAGCGCACATAAAGTCGTAAACTACACCACCTAGTGTTGAGTTGGCTCTCACTTGTAGAATATTTTTATCAAGGAAATTTTATAAGCTTTCCAACAAAAATATTTAAAAGAAAATTCTGACGGAATAAAGACATGCAAACTGCCCTCGAAATTATCGTAAATTTTAGGCAATTTTGCAGGTATTTCGACAATCAGTATTTTATTTTAGAATTTTCGAGTACCGGTAATTTTGGAATTATCTTTTTAAAAATATATAATATTAGGGAGCCAAAATAACACTAGGCGGCATGTCGTGCGGCTTTAGAATAACCTATCGTATTTCTTGTGTTCCGCAAAAAAGGCAATTATTGAGAAGCAAAGAATTGGTAGATAGATTTTCATCGCCCAGGGCAGATATCACTCACTCACTTCACAATGGCACTTTAGTTTTGTATGGAATGTTTTTGCTTAGAGTGCAGTTGCTGGCACTTTATCTTGTGGCAGCCATCTGAGTGAGCGATAGTTAGCTCCTCTACGCACTTCTTTCATCCTTGCTCAGAGCGAATATGCTGTTTATTTTGTTAGAAATACCAAAAATTTAGGTAAATTTGATTTGAATGTCTTCCCTCATCATCATTCCATTTTTAATATTTTTGTTGGAAAAATATTCCCTTATCAGTTGCACTCGTATGATGCTAGACCACACCAGCGTTACGCTAGTCCACACTCTTGGACGCATTTGCATGTTCAACCGTTACATTTGGTGTAACTTTGGCTGGTGGTCTTACTTTAGTTTCTCATAAATTAAACAAACAAAATTGGGATTTGGGAGAGAAAAATGCCACAAGGTGGCATGCTGTGCGACATCAGGGCTTTGAAAAAAACCTATCGTATTTCTTGTGTCAAGCAAAAAGGCAATTATTGAGAGGCAAAGAAGTGGTATATAGTTTTTAATCGACCAGGGTATATATCAATCAGTCACTGCCTTTATCTTGTGGTGGCCATTTCAGTGACCGATAGTTAGATCCTTTCAGTCATTGGTTTCATCCTTGCTTGGAGCAAACTTATAGAAAAAAATAAGTGGTTTATTTTGTTGGAAATAAAGCACAGCTTTGTTCTACAAATTAACGAGTGATAAAAATAGAAAATTCAACAATTGTTAAATTGAAGAAAAGCTTTTGTGATTTATCAACTCAGTGGAACTTTAGGATAAAAATAAATCATTTAGTTTTTTCGAAAATTTTTGAAATGTCTTTCTAAGGAACCAGAACTTAGCAAATTTGCTCCACAATTTACCGTTACAAAATATAGTCTAACGTTAGGAGTCATACCAGTACGAAAATAATCCTCTTATTCTTGGTGTAAAAATCTTAGGGAGGACATAAAATAATATTAAAATATTTTTGAAACAAAACTCGCACATCGAAGTCACACAGATTTGTTCGACCCTTAATTTCGAAAACACCCCATTTAGGAGGCAAATACTATCAGATTCTTCAAAATATGCGATTACAGGCTGAAGAATCGCACGGACATTTTGCCTATTTTGGAAGACTTTATGGAAAAATTACCAAATCATATAATTTTAATCATTTTACCTTGAAATGGGTTTTCGTAATAAATTTCATGTTTAAAGGAACCGAAAAAAACCTAGAATAACACTTTTGGGTATTTTATTAAATTCTTTTCCTGCAACTCACGATAATGTCCAAATATCCCTAGATTGACTGAGAACATGAGGTGCTTACTTATTTCGTTCAAATTCGATATTCATGCTCAAAGATTAGTTCATGGCTTACCTGTTACATTTGTTTGATAGACCGTCCCTGCCGTGACATTTGCTGTTGACGCGCTCAACGTTGTTTCAGCAGTTGATATCGAAGCAACTTCTGCAGTGACAACTGTTTCCCCTGCTGCTATGTCAGCCTGATAAGCTGTTACTGCGATGTTCTCAGCTTGCTCGATCTGAAGCTCATTAACGTGAGAGTCACTGATGTTCGATTCTGAAATGTTGAATAAAATCTTAATAAACCTGAAGAATGCTACAAGTATGCCTGAATGTTGTCATCAACATCATGACAGTTCGCATGTCAAACACCTTGCGTTCGAGTCCTGGTGAGTTCGGTTCGTGAATCCACTCTCACCATTCAACCCAACGTAGTGAATGCATGATTGGAATGCAAACAATGTGAGGCAGACATAAAGTCGTAAACTACACCACCAAGTGTTGAGTTGGCTCTCACTTGATAAATATTTTTATCAAGGAACTTTTATAAGCTTTTCAACAAAAGTATTTAAAATAAAATTCTGATGGAATAAAGACATGCAAACTGCCCTCGAAATTATCATAAATTTTAGGCAATTTTGCAGGTCTTTCTACAATCAGTATTTTATTTTAGAATTTTCGGGTACCGGTAATATTGGAATTATCTTTTTTAAAATATAGAATATTAGGGAGCAAAAATGACACTAGGTGGCATGCCGTGCGACTTTAGAATAACCTAGCGTATTTCTTGTGTTCCACAAAAAGGCAATTAATGAGAAGTAAAGAAGTGGTAGATAGATTTAGAGATGGGCCGATGTATCGGTATCGGCACGTATTGGTGATTTTTGTAGTATCGGTACCGGTATCGGAAAATTTTCATCACCGATACCGCCGATACCAAAACAGATACCGATACCGGATATATTTTTACAACGGAGCGTACAAATACGCTTAATTTACTGATAATAAATGGAAAGGCCTCTCATTCAACTGCCCTGGAAAATAATTAAAACGAGGCATGTCTCGCGTGAACAATTTTGTTTACACTTTGGGTTTTATTAAATAAAATTCATCAATCTACTCACTATATGCTCTTTTTTGATGCGGAAAAAGGTGTTAAGGTCGCACTACGCGTTTTCGTGAGTTGCGTTTTTTTTCCCTGGTTTCGTTTACGCAAGCGCAACGCTCTTCATGCATCTCCTTACGTTTTCCAATGAAACAGAACGGCTTGCTTTGGAAAGCTAACGCAGAGTGCTTGTTTCTTTTTTGAGTTTGTGCTTTGTGGGCATGTGAACACAATTAACGAAAATAAATGGCAGACGTGTGTTGCCGTTTTTTATTTTATTGCTCGAACGTAATGCAACGCATCGGTAAGATAACTTCATGTGTATTGTTGCCTTGGCCTCAATGAGGTGTCACGATAGTTGTATAACCACGAACATTTGCACTCAATCTTTGGTCCCATGTATGCTTGAACGCAGCAACAACTCAGTATATTTTCATCCATAAAAGTTTGCTCTCAAATGAATGCGAGATTTCAAGGGTACAAACATACGTAGGCGCATACATACATGAGTGCAACTTTAACAAGTGCATAAGTATGCGGATACAAAACGGTATTTAACATATTTAACAAAGTACTCGGTATCGGCGGTATCGGTATCGGAATATAAATTACGAAGGTGGTATCGGTACTTGTATCGGTATCGGCGAAAATTTTGGTATCGGCCCATCCCTAAATAGATTTTCACCGCCCAGGGCAGATATCACTCACTCACTTCACAATGGCACTTTAGTTTTGTATGGGATGTTTTTGCTTAGAGTGCAGTTGCTGGCACTTTATCTTGTGGCAGCCATTTGAGTGATCGATAGTTAGATTCTATTAGGCACTGTTTTCATCCTTGCTTGGAGCGAACTTACAGAAAAAAATAAGTGGTTTATTTTGTTAGGAATGAGGCAAAGCTTGGTTCTGCAAATAAGCGAGTGATAAAATAGAAAATTCAACAATTGTTGAATTGAAGAATATCTTTTGTGATTTATTAGCTCAGTGGAACTTTAGGATAAAAATTATTTATTTAGTCTATTCTACAATTTTGAAAAAATTGTGCTAAATAACCACAACTTGGCAAATTTGCTACAAAATGCTTTAAAATTTACCGTTACACAATATAGTCTAACGTTAGGAGTCATACCAGTATGAAAATAATGCTCTTATAATTGTTGTGAAAATTTCAGGAAGTACATAAAAAAATATTGAAATATTTTTGTAACAAAATTCGTACATCGAAATCACAACTGAATTTTTCCGACCCTTATTTTCGAAAAATACATCATTTTGAAGAGAAATACTATAAGACCCTGTATAATTTGCGATTACATGCTAAAAACGCACGAAAACTTTGCCTATTTTGGAGAACTTTCAGTCAAAATTACGAAATCTTATAAATTTATTTATTTTTCCCTGAAATGGTTTTTAGGATCAAATTTCATGTACAGTTTTAGTCACGAGAAAGAATTACGCGATTTAGCATAGGCAGATTTTTTATTGGCTGGAAAGGAGGAAATATCCTTCAAAGTCGCCCGGCTTTACGATATTCTCCAAGTTGCTCCATTTTAAAATTGTCCTATTATCGTCACTCAAAAAGTATACTTAAAATCTATAGTTAATTAAAGTTAATGTTTTCAGAGACTTAATTTGCCAAAACTCCTCTGCGCACATAAAAGTTAGCCAAGTGTGAAATCAGCCATTTTTGTCGGTATTTTGGTGCAACCATTTTGAATCTTTTTAATGGCACAAGATGTATCACTATTGTATGAACATTAATAGAGCGGTTGATGATGTAAAATCTGGCATCAGCAAACCGAAAACAGCGAATAGGGCATTCGGCGGGAATAATAATAGGGTAAGTCATGTTAATATCCAAATATCGCTAAATTGACAGAGAACATGATGTGGTTACTTATTTCGTTCAAAGACTATATTCGTGCTCAAAGCATATTAGTTCATGGCTTACCTGTTACATTTGTTTGATAGACAGTCCCTGCCGTGACATTTGCTGTTGACGCGCTCAAAGTTGTTTCAGCAGTTGATATCGAAGCAACTTCTGCAGAGACAACTGTTTCACCTGCTGCTATGTCAGCCTGATTAGCTGTTACTGCGATGTTCTCAGCTTGCTCGATCTGAAGCTCATTAACGTGAGAGTCACTGATGTTTGATTCTGAAATGTTGAATAAAATCTTAATAAACCTGAAGAATGCTACAAGTATGCCTGAATGTTGTCATCAACATCATGACAGTTCGCATGTGAAACACCTTGTGTTCGAGTCCTGGTGAGTTCGGTTCGTGAATCCACTCTCACCATTCAACCCAACGTAGTGAATGCATGATTGGAATGCAAACAATGTAAAGCGCACATAAAGTCGTAAACTACACCACCTAGTGTTGAGTTGGCTCTCACTTGTAGAATATTTTTATCAAGGAAATTTTATAAGCTTTCCAACAAAAATATTTAAAAGAAAATTCTGACGGAATAAAGACATGCAAACTGCCCTCGAAATTATCATAAATTTTAGGCAATTTTGCAGGTATTTCGACAATCAGTATTTTATTTTAGAATTTTTGAGTACCGGTAATTTTGGAATTATCTTTTTAAAAATATATAATATTAGGGAGCCAAAATAACACTAGGCGGCATGTCGTGCGGCTTTAGAATAACCTATCGTATTTCTTGTGTTCCGCAAAAAGGCAATTATTGAGAAGCAAAGAATTGGTAGATAGATTTTCATCGCCCAGGGCAGATATCACTCACTCACTTCACAATGGCACTTTAGTTTTGTATGGGATGTTTTTGCTTAGAGTGCAGTTGCTGGCACTTTATCTTGTGGCAGCCATCTGAGTGAGCGATAGTTAGCTGCTCTACGCACTTCTTTCATCCTTGCTCAGAGCGAATATGCTGTTTATTTTGTTAGAAATACCAAAAATTTTAGGTAAATTTGATTTGAATGTCTTCCTCATCATCATTCCATTTTAAATATTTTTGTTGGAAAAATATTCCCTTATCAGTTGCACTCGTATGATGCTAGACCACACCAGCGTTACGCTAGTCCACACTCTTGGACGCATTTGCATGTTCAACCGTTACATTTGGTGTAACTTTGGCTGGTCTTACTTTAGTTTCTCATAAATTAAACAAACAAAATTGGGATTTGGGAGAGAAAATACCACAAGGTGGCATGCTGTGCGACATCAGGGCTTTAAAAAAAAACCTATCGTATTTCTTGTGTCAAGCAAAAAGGCAATTATTGAGAGGCAAAGAAGTGGTAGATAGTTTTTAATCGACCAGGGTAGATATCAATCAGTCACTGCCTTTATCTTGTGGTGGCCATTTCAGTGACCGATAGTTAGATCCTTTCAGTCATTGGTTTCATCCTTGCTTGGAGCGAACTTATAGAAAAAAATAAGTGGTTTATTTTGTTGGAAATAAAAACACATCTTTGTTCTACAAATTAACGAGTGATAAAATAGAAAATTCAACAATTGTTAAATTGAAGAAAAGCTTTTGTGATTTATTAACTCAGTGGAACTTTAGGATAAAAATAAATCATTTAGTTTTTTCGAAAATTTTTGAAATGTCTTTCTAAGGAACCAGAACTTAGCAAATTTGCTCCACAATTTACCGTTACAAAATATAGTCTAACGTTAGGAGTCATACCAGTACGAAAATAATCCTCTTATTCTTGGTGTAAAAATCTTAGGGAGGACATAAAAATAGTATTAAAATATTTTTGAAACAAAACTCGCACATCGAAGTCACACAGATTTGTTCGACCCTTAATTTCGAAAACACCCCATTTAGGAGGCAAATACTATAAAATTCTTCAAAATATGCGATTACAGGCTGAAGAATCGCACGGACATTTTGCCTATTTTGGAAGACTTTATGGAAAAATTACCAAATCATATAATTTTAATCATTTTCTCCTGAAATGGATTTTCGTAATAAATTTCATGTTTAAAGGAACCGAAAAAAACCTAGAATAACACTTTTGGGTATTTTATTAAATTCTTTTCCTGCAACTCACGACAATGTCCAAATATCCCTAGATTGACTGAGAACATGAGGTGCTTACTTATTTCGTTCAAATTCGATATTCATGCTCAAAGCTTAGTTCATGGCTTACCTGTTACATTTGTTTGATAGACAGTCCCTGCCGTGACATTTGCTGTTGACGCGCTCAACGTTGTTTCAGCAGTTGATATCGAAGCAACTTCTGCAGTGACAACTGTTTCACCTGCTGCTATGTCAGCCTGATTAGCTGTTACTGCGATGTTCTCAGCTTGCTCGATCTGAAGCTCATTAACGTGAGAGTCACTGATGTTCGATTCTGAAATGTTGAATAAAATCTTAATAAACCTGAAGAATGCTACAAGTATGCCTGAATGTTGTCATCAACATCATGACAGTTCGCATGTGAAACACCTTGTGTTCGAGTCCTGGTGAGTTCGGTTCGTGAATCCACTCTCACCATTCAACCCAACGTAGTGAATGCATGATTGGAATGCAAACAATGTAAAGCGCACATAAAGTCGTAAACTACACCACCTAGTGTTGAGTTGGCTCTCACTTGTAGAATATTTTTATCAAGGAAATTTTATAAGCTTTCCAACAAAAATATTTTAAAAGAAAATTCTGACGGAATAAAGACATGCAAACTGCCCTCGAAATTATCGTAAATTTTAGGCAATTTTGCAGGTATTTCGACAATCAGTATTTTATTTTAGAATTTTCGAGTACCGGTAATTTTGGAATTATCTTTTTAAAAAATATATAATATTAGGGAGCCAAAATAACACTAGGCGGCATGTCGTGCGGCTTTAGAATAACCTATCGTATTTCTTGTGTTCCGCAAAAAGGCAATTATTGAGAAGCAAAGAATTGGTAGATAGATTTTCATCGCCCAGGGCAGATATCACTCACTCACTTCACAATGGCACTTTAGTTTTGTATGGAATGTTTTTGCTTAGAGTGCAGTTGCTGGCACTTTATCTTGTGGCAGCCATCTGAGTGAGCGATAGTTAGCTCCTCTACGCACTTCTTTCATCCTTGCTCAGAGCGAATATGCTGTTTATTTTGTTAGAAATACCAAAAATTTAGGTAAATTTGATTTGAATGTCTTCCCTCATCATCATTCCATTTTTAATATTTTTGTTGGAAAAATATTCCCTTATCAGTTGCACTCGTATGATGCTAGACCACACCAGCGTTACGCTAGTCCACACTCTTGGACGCATTTGCATGTTCAACCGTTACATTTGGTGTAACTTTGGCTGGTCTTACTTTAGTTTCTCATAAATTAAACAAACAAAATTGGGATTTGGGAGAGAAAATGCCACAAGGTGGCATGCTGTGCGACATCAGGGCTTTGAAAAAACCTATCGTATTTCTTGTGTCAAGCAAAAAGGCAATTATTGAGAGGCAAAGAAGTGGTATATAGTTTTTAATCGACCAGGGTATATATCAATCAGTCACTGCCTTTATCTTGTGGTGGCCATTTCAGTGACCGATAGTTAGATCCTTTCAGTCATTGGTTTCATCCTTGCTTGGAGCAAACTTATAGAAAAAAATAAGTGGTTTATTTTGTTGGAAATAAAGCACAGCTTTGTTCTACAAATTAACGAGTGATAAAAATAGAAAATTCAACAATTGTTAAATTGAAGAAAAGCTTTTGTGATTTATCAACTCAGTGGAACTTTAGGATAAAAATAAATCATTTAGTTTTTTCGAAAATTTTTGAAATGTCTTTCTAAGGAACCAGAACTTAGCAAATTTGCTCCACAATTTACCGTTACAAAATATAGTCTAACGTTAGGAGTCATACCAGTACGAAAATAATCCTCTTATTCTTGGTGTAAAAATCTTAGGGAGGACATAAAAATAATATTAAAATATTTTTGAAACAAAACTCGCACATCGAAGTCACACAGATTTGTTCGACCCTTAATTTCGAAAACACCCCATTTAGGAGGCAAATACTATAAAATTCTTCAAAATATGCGATTACAGGCTGAAGAATCGCACGGACATTTTGCCTATTTTGGAAGACTTTATGGAAAAATTACCAAATCATATAATTTTAATCATTTTCTCCTGAAATGGATTTTCGTAATAAATTTCATGTTTAAAGGAACCGAAAAAAACCTAGAATAACACTTTTGGGTATTTTATTAAATTCTTTTCCTGCAACTCACGACAATGTCCAAATATCCCTAGATTGACTGAGAACATGAGGTGCTTACTTATTTCGTTCAAATTCGATATTCATGCTCAAAGCTTAGTTCATGGCTTACCTGTTACATTTGTTTGATAGACAGTCCCTGCCGTGACATTTGCTGTTGACGCGCTCAACGTTGTTTCAGCAGTTGATATCGAAGCAACTTCTGCAGTGACAACTGTTTCACCTGCTGCTATGTCAGCCTGATTAGCTGTTACTGCGATGTTCTCAGCTTGCTCGATCTGAAGCTCATTAACGTGAGAGTCACTGATGTTCGATTCTGAAATGTTGAATAAAATCTTAATAAACCTGAAGAATGCTACAAGTATGCCTGAATGTTGTCATCAACATCATGACAGTTCGCATGTGAAACACCTTGTGTTCGAGTCCTGGTGAGTTCGGTTCGTGAATCCACTCTCACCATTCAACCCAACGTAGTGAATGCATGATTGGAATGCAAACAATGTAAAGCGCACATAAAGTCGTAAAACTACACCACCTAGTGTTGAGTTGGCTCTCACTTGTAGAATATTTTTATCAAGGAAATTTTATAAGCTTTCCAACAAAAATATTTAAAAGAAAATTCTGACGGAATAAAGACATGCAAACTGCCCTCGAAATTATCATAAATTTTAGGCAATTTTGCAGGTATTTCGACAATCAGTATTTTATTTTAGAATTTTGGGTACCGGTAATTTTGGAATTATCTTTTTAAAAATATATAATATTAGGGAGCCAAAATAACACTAGGCGGCATGTCGTGCGGCTTTAGAATAACCTATCGTATTTCTTGTGTTCCGCAAAAAGGCAATTAATGAGAAGCAAAGAATTGGTAGATAGATTTTCATCGCCCAGGGCAGATATCACTCACTCACTTCACAATGGCACTTTAGTTTTGTATGGGATGTTTTTGCTTAGAGTGCAGTTGCAGGCACTTTATCTTGTGGCAGCCATCTGAGTGAGCGATAGTTAGCTCCTCTACGCACTTCTTTCATCCTTGCTCAGAGCGAATATGCTGTTTATTTTGTTAGAAATACCAAAAATTTAGGTAAATTTGATTTGAATGTCTTCCCTCATCATCATTCCATTTTTAATATTTTTGTTGGAAATATATTCCCTTATCAGTTGCACTCGTATGATGCTAGACCACACCAGCGTTACGCTATTCCACACTCTTGGACGCATTTGCATGTTCAACCGTTACATTTGGTGTAACTTTGGCTGGTCTTACTTTAGTTTCTCATAAATTAAACAAACAAAATTGGGATTTGGGAGAGAAAATACCACAAGGTGGCATGCTGTGCGACATCAGGGCTTTAAAAAAATCTATCGTATTTCTTGTGTCAAGCAAAAAGGCAATTATTGAGAGGCAAAGAAGTGGTAGATAGTTTTTAATCGACCAGGGTAGATATCAATCAGTCACTGCCTTTATCTTGTGGTGGCCATTTCAGTGACCGATAGTTAGATCCTTTCAGTCATTGGTTTCATCCTTGCTTGGAGCGAACTTATAGAAAAAAAAATAAGTGGTTTATTTTGTTGGAAATAAAGCACAGCTTTGTTCTACAAATTAACGAGTGATAAAAATAGAAAATTCAACAATTGTTAAATTGAAGAAAAGCTTTTGTGATTTATTAACTCAGTGGAACTTAAGGATAAAAATAAATCATTTAGTTTTTTCGAAAATTTTTGAAATGTCTTTCTAAGGAACCAGAACTTAGCAAATTTGCTCCACGATTTACCGTTACAAAATATAGTCTAACGTTAGGAGTCATACCAGTACGAAAATAATCCTCTTATTCTTGGTGTAAAAATCTTAGGGAGGACATAAAAATAATATTAAAATATTTTTGAAACAAAACTCGCACATCGAAGTCACACAGATTTGTTCGACCCTTAATTTCGAAAACACCCCATTTAGGAGGCAAATACTATAAGATTCTTCAAAATATGCGATTACAGGCTGAAGAATCGCACGGACATTTTGCCTATTTTGGAGGACTTTATGGAAAAATTACCAAATCATATAATTTTAATCATTTTTCCCTGAAATGGATTTTCGTAATAAATTTCATGTTTGAAGGAACCGAAAAAAACCTAGAATAACACTTTTGGGTATTTTATTAAATTCTTTTCCTGCAACTCACGATAATGTCCAAATATCCCTAGATTGACTGAGAACATGAGGTGCTTACTTATTTCGTTCAAATTCGATATTCATGCTCAAAGATGTTCATGTATACCTGTTACATTTGTTTGATAGACAGTCCCTGCCGTGACATTTGCTGTTGACGCGCTCAACGTTGTTTCAGCAGTTGATATCGAAGCCACTTCTGCAGTGACAACTGTTTCACCTGCTGCTATGTCAGCCTGATTAGCTGTTACTGCGATGTTCTCAGCTTGCTCGATCTGAAGCTCATTAACGTGAGAGTCACTGATGTTCGATTCTGAAATGTTGAATAAAATCTTAATAAACCTGAAGAATGCTACAAGTATGCCTGAATGTTGTCATCAACATCATGACAGTTCGCATGTCAAACACCTTGTGTTCGAGTCCTGGTGAGTCCGGTTCGTGAATCCACTCTCACCATGCAACCTAACATAGTGAATGCAAGCTTGGAATGCAAACAATGTAAAGCGCACATGAAATCGTAAACTACGCCACCTAGTGTTGAGTTGGCTCTCACTTTTTAAATATTTTTATCAAGAAAATTTTATAAGCTTTCCAACAAAAATAAAATTCTGATGAGGGAAAGACATGCAAATTGCCCTCGAAATTATCATGTATTTTAGGCAATTTTGCAGGTCTTTCGACAATCAGTATTTTATTTTAGAATTTTTGGGTACAGGTAATTTTGGAATTATCTTTTTAAAAATATAGAATATTAGGGAGCCAAAATAACACTAGGCGGCATGCCGTGCGACTTTAGAATAACCGATCGTATTTCTTGTGTTCCGCAAAAAGGCAATTAATGAGAAGCAAAGAAGTGGTAGATAGATTTTTATCGCCCAGGGCAGATATCACTCACTCACTTCACAATGGCACTTTAGTTTTGTATGGGATGGGATTTGAGTGATTGATAGTTAGATTCTTTTAGGCACTGTTTTCATCCTTGCTTGGAGCGAACTTACAGAAAAAAATAAGTGGTTTATTTTGTTAGGAATAAAGCAAAGCTTGGTTCTGCAAATAAGCGAGTGATAAAATAGAAAATTCAACAATTGTTAAATTAAAGAATATCTTTTGTGATTCATTAGCTCAGTGTAACTTTGGCATGAAAAAAATTTATTTAGTTTATTCCACAATTTTTAAAACATTTTTCTAAATAACCAGAACTCAGCAAATTAGCTACAAATTGCTTTAAAATTTACCGTTACACAATATAGTGTAACGTTAGCTTTTTTTTCTATAGCCACTTATTAGAGTGGATCACCCTGTCCAAGGTCTTTAACTGCGACTATTTATAGACAGACATGGTTATAATTGCTGGAAAGATATGATCTTTTCCTGTTCGGCTTAGCCTACCAAATTCAACACACAATGGGTTGAAAGGGTGGGTATGGATGAGCGACCCCGACTCGCCGGAGGCCATTGCCTCCACAAAATAACTAAAAAAATGGTCATACCAGTACGAAAATAATGCTCTTATTATTGGTGTAAAAATCTTAGGGGGGACATAAAAATAATATTAAAATATATTTGTAACAAAACTCGCACATCAAAGTCACACAGATTTTTTCGACCCTTATTTTCGAAAAATATCTCATTTTGGGGGCCAACACTGTAAAACTTTGTATAATATGTGATTACACGCCAAAAACGCACAAAGATTCTTCCTATTTTGGAAAGTTTTTAGTTAAAATTACAAAATCTTATAAATTTATTCATTTTTCCTTGAAATGGTTTTTAGGATTAAATTTCATGTTTAAAGGAGGCTTAGAAACATAGAATAACACTTTTAGTTATTTTATTAAATTCTTTTCCTGCACCAAAAGCTATCAAAAAAAAAAATGATGAACTATTTTGTATCCAATTTAATCAAAATCGCTTGCCAACGAGACCTTCGAAAAAGTCGCACATTTCCACATTTTTGAAGGTGAAAAAACTTCTTAGTTATTTGCTTAAAAGCTGAGGAGACGTACAATATTAGTCATGAGAAAGAATTACCAGTTTATCATAGGCAGATTTTTTTGTTGACTGGAAATGAGAAAAAATCCTTCAAAGGTTTTACGATATTCTCCAAGTTGCTCCATTTTAAAATTGTCCTATTATCGTCACTCAAAAAGTATACTTGAAATCTATAGTTAATTTAAGTTAATGTTTTCAGAGGCTTAATTTGCCAAAACTCCTGTGCGCACATAAAAGTTAGCCAAGTATGAAATCAGCCATTTTTGTCAGTATTTTGGTTCAACCATTTTGAATCTTTTTAATGGCACAAGATGTATCACTATTGTATGAACATTAATAGAGCGGTTGATGATGCAAAATCTGCCTGGCTCAGTGGCACATTCGATTAAGCACGATCGTATTGAACGGAAGGCCGATGGTTCGATACTTGATCATTTCACCACTGAGTGTGCCCTTCAGCAAGGCACTCCGCGGGTAGCTTCAACATAGAACAAATACACAGTCACTAGAGAGGTCCGTGCCTAATGACTGTTGTGTATAAGCCCATAAGGTACGTTCAGGGACAGGCCATAGCAAATAATTCGAAAAAAAAATGATGATAGTTCTGGCATCAGCAAACCTTTAGAAAAACCGATCGTATTTCTTGTATCACGCAAAAAGGCAATTAATGAGAAGAAAAGAAGTGGTATACAGTTTCTCGTCGCCCAGGGCAGATATCACTCACACACTGCACTTTACCGTGGCACTTTGGTTCTGTAAGGGATGTTCTTGATTAGAGTGCAGTTGCTGGCACTTTATGTTGTGGCAGCCATTTGAGTGACCGATAGTTCCCTCCTTTTAGGAACTGCCCTCATCCTTGCTTGGTCTTATAGAAAAAAATAGATGGTTTATTTTGTTGGAAATAAAGCACAGATTTGTTCTGCAAATTAACGAGTGATAAAAATAGAAAATTCAACAAATGTTAAATTGAAGAAAAGCTTTTGTGATTTATTAACTCAGTGGAACTTTAGGATAAAAATAAATCATTTAGTTTTTTCGTAAATTTTTTAAATGTCTTTCTGAGGAACCAGAAATTAGTAAATTTGCTCCACAATTTACTGTTACAAAATATAGTCTAACGTTAGGAGTCATACCAGTACGAAAATAATCCTCTTATTCTTGGTGTAAAAATCTTTGGGAGGACATAAAAAATAATATTAAAATATTTTTGTAACAAAACTCGCACATCAAAGTCACACAGATTTTTCTGGCCTTTATTTTCGAAAAATATCTCATTTTGGGTGCCAACACTATAAGACTCTGTATAATATGTGATTGCACGCTAAAAACGCACAAAAATTTTGCCCATTTTGAAAAGCTTTCAGTTAAAATAACAAAATCTTATAAATTTATTCATTTTTCCTTGAAATGGTTTTTCGAATTAAATTTCATGTTTAAAGGAGGCTTAGAAACATAGAATAACACTTTTAGTTATTTTATTAAATTCTTCTCCTGCACCAAAAGCTATCAAAAATAATGATGAACAATTTTGTATCCAATCATATCAAAATCGCTCGCCGGCGAATTCATCGAAAGAAATCCTACATTTCCACATTTTTGAAGGTGAAAAACAATCAAAACTTCTTAGTTTTTTGCTCAAAAGCTCAGGAGACATACAGTATTAGTCATGAGAAAGAATTACCAGTTTATCATAGGCAGATGTTTTTGTTGGCTGGAAATGAGAAAAAATCATTCAAAGTCGCCCAGTTTTAAGTATCCTAGAAGCTGAGCTTGTCCTATTATCGCTTCTCCATAAAATTATACATAAAATCCAAATTTCAGCGGGCGCGATGGCCTATTGGTTAGACATGTTGGCACCGCAGGTTGAAGTTCTCGTGTTTGAGCACCGGCTCGCTTATTTATGCCCACCACTCAACCCAGGGTGTAATAACTTAGCTAAGCAAAACAGGAAAAGATTACTCTTTCCAGTAATTTTATCCCTGTCCGCCTATGAGCGGCCGCTGTTACAGGGCCTTGGACAGGGTGATCCACTCTACAAAGTGGCTGTAAAACAAAAAAAAAAATAATTTCAAGAAAATTTTGCCGATGAAGACTTCCATGAAATTTATTCGCAAGCAACCATTTAAAAGATAAAATATCGGGTGAGATATTAGCTATGGTGGCAAAATTTGCCCAAATTCCCATGCCCACATAAAAGTTTGCCAAGTGTGAAATCAGCCATTTTTGTCAGTATTTTGGTGCAACCATTTTGAATCTTTTTAATGGCACAAGATGTATCACTATTTGGTGGCTGGTCTTACTTTAGTTTCTCTTAAATTAAACAAACAAAATTGGGAATTGGGAGCCAAAATAACACTAAGTGGCATGCTGTGCGGCTTCAGGGCTTTAGAAAAACTGATCGTATTTCTTCTGTCACGCAAAAAGGCTATTAGCGAAATGCAAAGAAATGGTATACAGTTTCTCGTCGCCCAGGGCAGATATCACTCACTCACTTCACCATGGCACTTTAGTTCTGTATGGGATGTTCTTGCTTAGAGTGCAGTTGCTGGCACTTTATCTTGTGGCAGCCATTTGAGTGATCGATAGTTAGATCCTTTTAGGCACTGTTTTCATCCTTGCTTGGAGCGAACTTACAGAAAAAAATAAGTGGTTTATTTTGTTAGGAATAAAGCAAAGCTTGGTTCTGCAAATAAGCAAGTGATAAAATAGAAAATTCAACAATTGTTAAATTGAAGAATATCTTTTGTGATTCATTAGCTCAGTGTAACTTTGGCATGAAAAAAAATTTATTTAGTTTATTCCACAATTTTTAAAACATTTTTCTAAATAACCAGAACTCAGCAAATTAGCTACAAATTGCTTTAAAATTTACCGTTACACAATATAGTCTAACGTTAGCTTTTTTTTCTATAGCCACTTATTAGAGTGGATCACCCTGTCCAAGGTCTTTAACTGCGACTATTTATAGACAGACATGGTTACAATTGCTGGAAAGATATGATCTTTTCCTGTTCGGCTTAGCCTACCAAATTCAACACACAATGGGTTGAAAGGTGGGTATGGATGAGCGACCCCGACTCGCCGGGAGGCCATTGCCTCCACAAAATAACTAAAAAATGGTCATACCAGTACGAAAATAATGCTCTTATTATTGGTGTAAAAATCTTAGGGGGGACATAAAAATAATATTAAAATATATTTGTAACAAAACTCGCACATCAAAGTCACACAGATTTTTTCGACCCTTATTTTCGAAAAATATCTCATTTTGGGGGCCAACACTATAAAACTTTGTATAATATGTGATTGCACGCCAAAAACGCACAAAGATTCTTCCTATTTTGGAAAGTTTTTAGTTAAAATTACAAAATCTTATAAATTTATTCATTTTCCTTGAAATGGTTTTTAGGATTAAATTTCATGTTTAAAGGAGGCTTAGAAACATAGAATAACACTTTTAGTTATTTTATTAAATTCTTTTCCTGCACCAAAAGCTATCAAAAAAAAAAATGATGAACTATTTTGTATCCAATTTAATCAAAATCGCTTGCCAACGAGACCTTCGAAAAAGTCGCACATTTCCACATTTTTGAAGGTGAAAAAACTTCTTAGTTATTTGCTTAAAAGCTGAGGAGTACAATATTAGTCATGAGAAAGAATTACCAGTTTATCATAGGCAGATTTTTTTGTTGACTGGAAATGAGAAAAAATCCTTCAAAGGTTTTACGATATTCTCCAAGTTGCTCCATTTTAAAATTGTCCTATTATCGTCACTCAAAAAGTATACTTGAAATCTATAGTTAATTTAAGTTAATGTTTTCAGAGGCTTAATTTGCCAAAACTCCTGTGCGCACATAAAAGTTAGCCAAGTGTGAAATCAGCCATTTTTGTCAGTATTTTGGTGCAACCATTTTGAATCTTTTTAATGGCACAAGATGTATCACTGTTGTAGGAACATTAATAGAGCGGTTGATGATGCAAAATCTGCCTGGCTCAGTGGCACATTCGATTAAGCACGATCGTATTGAACGGAAGGCCGATGGTTCAATACT
Organism: Styela plicata; assembly: GCA_963675895.2. NCBI lineage: Eukaryota > Metazoa > Chordata > Ascidiacea > Stolidobranchia > Styelidae > Styela > Styela plicata. The sequence goes on along the minus strand of OZ023143.1, from coordinate 20,874,083 downwards.
TGATCATTTCACCACTGAGTGTGCCCTTCAGCAAGGCACTCCGCGGGTAGCTTCAACATAGAACAAATACACAGTCACTAGAGAGGTCCGTGCCTAATGACTGTTGTGTATAAGCCCATAAGGTACGTTCAGGGACAGGCCATAGCAAATAATTCGAAAAAAAATGATGGTAGTTCTGGCATCAGCAAACCTTTAGAAAAACCGATCGTATTTCTTGTATCACGCAAAAAGGCAATTAATGAGAAGAAAAGAAGTGGTATACAGTTTCTCGTCGCCCAGGGCAGATATCACTCACTCACTGCACTTTACCATGGCACTTTGGTTCTGTAAGGGATGTTCTTGATTAGAGTGCAGTTGCTGGCACTTTATGTTGTGGCAGCCATTTGAGTGACCGATAGTTCCCTCCTTTTAGGAACTGCCCTCATCCTTGCTTGGTCTTATAGAAAAAAATATGTGGTTTATTTTGTTGGAAATAAAGCACAGATTTGTTCTGCAAATTAACGAGTGATAAAAATAGAAAATTCAACAAATGTTAAATTGAAGAAAAGCTTTTGTGATTTATTAACTCAGGGGAACTTTAGGATAAAAATAAATCATTTAGTTTTTTCGTAAATTTTTTAAATGTCTTTCTAAGGAACCAGAAATTAGTAAATTTGCTCCACAATTTACTGTTACAAAATATAGTCTAACGTTAGGAGTCATACCAGTACGAAAATAATCCTCTTATTCTTGGTGTAAAAATCTTTGGGAGGACATAAAAAATAATATTAAAATATTTTTGTAACAAAACTCGCACATCAAAGTCACACAGATTTTTTCGGCCCTCATTTTCAAAAAATATCTCATTTTGGGTGCCAACACTAAAAGCACGCTAAAAACGCACGAAAACTTTGCCTATTTTGGAAAGTTTTCAGTCAAAATTACAAAATCCTATAAATTTATCCATTTTTCCTTGAAATGGTTTTTCAAATTAAACTTCATGTTTAAAGGAAGCTTAAAACATAGAATAACACTTTTAGTTATTTTATTAAATTCTTTTCCTGCAACAAAAGCTATCAAGAATAATGATGGACTATTTTGTATTCAATCTTTTATCAAAATCGCTCGCCAACGAGACCTTCGAAAAAGTCGCACATTTCCACATTTTTGAGGGTGAAAAAACTTCTTAGTTATTTGCTTAAAAGCTTAGGAAACGTAAAGTGTTAGTCACGAGAAAAATCGTTAGGAGGCATACCAGTACGAAAATAATGCTCTTATTATTGGTGTAAAAATTTTAGGGAGGACATAAAAAATAATATTAAAATATTTTTGTAACAAAACTCGCACATCAAAGTCACACAGATTTTTCTGGCCTTTATTTTCGAAAAATATATCTCATTTTGGGTGCCAACACTATAAGACTCTGTATAATATGTGATTGCACGCTAAAAACGCACAAAAATTTTGCCCATTTTGAAAAGCTTTCAGTTAAAATAACAAAATCTTATAAATTTATTCATTTTTCCTTGAGATGGTTTTCCGAATTAAATTTCATGTTTAAAGGAGGCTTAGAAACATAGAATAACACTTTTAGTTATTTTATTAAATTCTTCTCCCGCACCAAAAGCTATCAAAAATAATGATGAACAATTTTGTATCCAATCATATCAAAATCGCTCGCCGGCGAATCCATCGAAAGAAATCCTACATTTCCACATTTTTGAAGGTGAAAAACAATCAAAACTTCTTAGTTTTTTGCTCAAAAGCTCAGGAGACATACAGTATTAGTCATGAGAAAGAATTACCAGTTTATCATAGGCAGATGTTTTTGTTGGCTGGAAATGAGAAAAAATCATTCAAAGTCGCCCAGTTTTAAGTATCCTAGAGCTGAGCTTGTCCTATTATCGCTTCTCCATAAAATTATACATAAAATCCAAATTTCAGCGGGCGCGATGGCCTATTGGTTAGACATGTTGGCACCGCAGGTTGAAGTTCTCGTGTTTGAGCCCCGCCTCGCTTATTTATGCCCACCACTCAACCCAGGGTGTAATAACTTAGCTAAGCAGAACAGGAAAAGATTACTCTTTCCAGTAATTGTATCCCTGTCCGCCTATGAGCGGCCGCTGTTACAGGGCCTTGGACAGGGTGATCCACTCTACAAAGTGGCTGTAAAACAAAAAAAAAACTAATTTCAAGAAAATTTTGCCGATGAAGACTTCCATGAAATTTATTCGCAAGCAACCATTTAAAAGATAAAAAATCGGTTGAGATATTAGCTATGGTGGCAAAATTTGCCCAAATTCCCATGCCCACATAAAAGTTTGCCAAGTGTGAAATCAGCCATTTTTGTCAGTATTTTGGTGCAACCATTTTGAATCTTTTTAATGGCACAAGATGTATCACTATTTGGTGGCTGGTCTCACTTTAGTTTCTCTTAAATTAAACAAACAAAATTGGGAATTGGGAGCCAAAATCCCACTAAGTGGCATGCTGTGCGGCTTCAGGGCTTTAGAAAAACTGATCGTATTTCTTCTGTCACGCAAAAAGGCTATTAGCGAGATGCAAAGAAATGGTATACAGTTTCTCGTCGCCCAGGGCAGATATCACTCACTCACTTCACCATGGCACTTTAGTTCTGTATGGGATGTTCTTGCTTAGAGTGCAGTTGCTGGCACTTTATCTTGTGGCAGCCATTAGAGTGATCGATAGTAGATCCTTTTAGGCACTGTTTTCATCCTTGCTTGGAGCGAACTTACAGAAAAAAATAAGTGGTTTATTTTGTTAGGAATAAAGCAAAGCTTGGTTCTGCAAATAAGCGAGTGATAAAATAGAAAATTCAACAATTGTTAAATTGAAGAATATCTTTTGTGATTCATTAGCTCAGTGTAACTTTGGCATGAAAAAAAATTTATTTAGTTTATTCCACAATTTTTAAAACATTTTTCTAAATAACCAGAACTCAGCAAATTAGCTACAAATTGCTTTAAAATTTACCGTTACACAATATAGTCTAACGTTAGCTTTTTTTTCTATAGCCACTTATTAGAGTGGATCACCCTGTCCAAGGTCTTTAACTGCGACTATTTATAGACAGACATGGTTACAATTGCTGGAAAGATATGATCTTTTCCTGTTCGGCTTAGCCTACCAAATTCAACACACAATGGGTTGAAAGGTGGGTATGGATGAGCGACCCCGACTCGCCGGGAGGCCCTTGCCTCCACAAAATAACTAAAAAATGGTCATACCAGTACAAAAATAATGCTCTTATTATTGGTGTAAAAATCTTAGGGGGGACATAAAAATAATATTAAAATATATTTGTAACAAAACTCGCACATCAAAGTCACACAGATTTTTTCGACCCTTATTTTCGAAAAATATCTCATTTTGGGGGCCAACACTATAAAACTTTGTATAATATGTGATTGCACGCCAAAAACGCACAAAGATTCTTCCTATTTTGGAAAGTTTTTAGTTAAAATTACAAAATCTTATAAATTTATTCATTTTTCCTTGAAATGGTTTTTAGGATTAAATTTCATGTTTAAAGGAGGCTTAGAAACATAGAATAACACTTTTAGTTATTTTATTAAATTCTTTTCCTGCACCAAAAGCTATCAAAAAAAAAATGATGAACTATTTTGTATCCAATTTAATCAAAATCGCTTGCCAACGAGACCTTCGAAAAAGTCGCACATTTCCACATTTTTGAAGGTGAAAAAACTTCTTAGTTATTTGCTTAAAAGCTGAGGAGACGTACAATATTAGTCATGAGAAAGAATTACCAGTTTATCATAGGCAGATTTTTTTGTTGACTGGAAATGAGAAAAAATCCTTCAAAGGTTTTACGATATTCTCCAAGTTGCTCCATTTTAAAATTGTCCTATTATCGTCACTCAAAAAGTATACTTGAAATCTATAGTTAATTTAAGTTAATGTTTTTCAGAGGCTTAATTTGCCAAAAACTCCTGTGCGCACATAAAAGTTAGCCAAGTGTGAAATCAGCCATTTTTGTCAGTATTTTGGTGCAACCATTTTGAATCTTTTTAATGGCACAAGATGTATCACTATTGTATGAACATTAATAGAGCGGTTGATGATGCAAAATCTGCCTGGCGCAGTGGCACATTCGATTAAGCACGATCGTATTGAACGGAAGGCCGATGGTTCGATACCTGATCATTTCACCACTGAGTGTGCCCTTCAGCAAGGCACTCCGCGGGTAGCTTCAACATAGAACAAATACACAGTCACTAGAGAGGTCCGTGCCTAATGACTGTTGTGTATAAGCCCATAAGGTACGTTCAGGGACAGGCCATAGCAAATAATTCGAAAAAAAAATGATGATAGTTCTGGCATCAGCAAACCTTTAGAAAAACCGATCATATTTCTTGTATCACGCAAAAAGGCAATTAATGAGAAGAAAAGAAGTGGTATACAGTTTCTCGTCGCCCAGGGCAGATATCACTCACTCACTGCACTTTACCATGGGACTTTGGTGCTGTAAGGGATGTTCTTGATTAGAGTGCAGTTGCTGGCACTTTATGTTGTGGCAGCCATTTGAGTGACCGATAGTTCCCTTCTTTTAGGAACTGCCCTCATCCTTGCTTGGTCTTATAGAAAAAAATATGTGGTTTATTTTGTTGGAAATAAAGCACAGATTTGTTCTGCAAATTAACGAGTGATAAAAATAGAAAATTCAACAAATGTTAAATTGAAGAAAAGCTTTTGTGATTTATTAACTCAGTGGAACTTTAGGATAAAAATAAATCATTTAGTTTTTTCGTAAATTTTTTAAATGTCTTTCTAAGGAACCAGAAATTAGTAAATTTGCTCCACAATTTACCGTTACAAAATATAGTCTAACGTTAGGAGTCATACCAGTACGAAAATAATCCTCTTATTCTTGGTGTAAAAAATCTTTGGGAGGACATAAAAAATAATATTAAAATATTTTTGTAACAAAACTCGCACATCAAAGTCACACAGATTTTTTTCGGCCCTCATTTTCAAAAAATATCTCATTTTGGGTGCCAACACTAAAAGCACGCTAAAAAACGCACGAAAACTTTGCCTATTTTGGAAAGTTTTCAGTCAAAATTACAAAATCCTATAAATTTATCCATTTTTCCTTGAAATGATTTTTCAAATAAAACTTCATGTTTAAAGGAAGCTTAAAACATAGAATAACACTTTTAGTTATTTTATTAAATTCTTTTCCTGCAACAAAAGCTATCAAGAATAATGATGGACTATTTTGTATTCAATCTTTTATCAAAATCGCTCGCCAACGAGACCTTCGAAAAAGTCGCACATTTCCACATTTTTGAAGGTGAAAAAACTTCTTAGTTATTTGCTTAAAAGCTTAGGAAACGTAAAGTGTTAGTCACGAGAAAAATCGTTAGGAGTCATACCAGTACGAAAATAATCCTCTTATTCTTGGTGTAAAAATCTTTGGGAGGACATAAAAAATAATATTAAAATATTTTTGTAACAAAACTCGCACATCAAAGTCACACAGATTTTTTCGGCCCTTATTTTCAAAAAATATCTCATTTTGGGTGCCAACACTAAAAGCACGCTAAAAACGCACGAAAACTTTGCCTATTTTGGAAAGTTTTCAGTCAAAATTAAAAAATAATGATGGACTATTTTGTATTCAATCTTTTATCAAAATCGCTCGCCAACGAGACCATCGAAAAAGTCGCACATTTCCACATTTTTGAAGGTGAAAAAACGTCTTAGTTATTTGCTTAAAAGCTTGGGAAACGTAAAGTTTTAGTCACGAGAAAAATCGTTAGAAGTCATACCAGTACGAAAATAATCCTCTTATTCTTGGTGTAAAAATCTTTGGGAGGACATAAAAAATAATATTAAAATATTTTTGTAACAAAACTCGCACATCAAAGTCACACAGATTTTTTCGGCCCTCATTTTCAAAAAATATCTCATTTTGGGTGCCAACACTAAAAGCACGCTAAAAACGCACGAAAACTTTGCCCTATTTTGGAAAGTTTTCAGTCAAAATTACAAAATCCTATAAATTTATCCATTTTTCCTTGAAATGGTTTTTCAAATTAAACTTCATGTTTAAAGGAAGCTTAAAACATAGAATAACACTTTTAGTTATTTTATTAAATTCTTTTCCTGCAACAAAAGCTATCAAGAATAATGATGAACAATTTTGTATTCAATCTTTTATCAAAATCGCTCGCCAACGAGACCTTCGAAAAAGTCGCACATTTCCACATTTTTGAAGGTGAAAAAACTTCTTAGTTATTTGCTTAAAAGCTTAGGAAACGTAAAGTGTTAGTCACGAGAAAAATCGTTAGGAGGCATACCAGTACGAAAATAATGCTCTTATTATTGGTGTAAAAATGTTAGGGAGGACATAAAAAATAATATTAAAATATTTTTGTAACAAAACTCGCACATCAAAGTCACACAGATTTTTCTGGCCTTTATTTTCGAAAAATATCTCATTTTGGGTGCCAACACTATAAGACTCTGTATAATATGTGATTGCACGCTAAAAACGCACAAAAATTTTGCCCATTTTGAAAAGCTTTCAGTTAAAATAACAAAATCTTATAAATTTATTCATTTTTCCTTGAAATGGTTTTCCGAATTAAATTTCATGTTTAAAGGAGGCTTAGAAACGTAGAATAACACTTTTAGTTATTTTATTAAATTCTTCTCCCGCACCAAAAGCTATCAAAAATAATGATGAACAATTTTGTATCCAATCATATCAAAATCGCTCGCCGGCGAATCCATCGAAAGAAATCCTACATTTCCACATTTTTGAAGGTAAAAACAATCAAAACTTCTTAGTTTTTTGCTCAAAAGCTCAGGAGACATACAGTATTAGTCATGAGAAAGAATTACCAGTTTATCATAGGCAGATGTTTTTGTTGGCTGGAATTGAGAAAAAATCATTCAACGTCGCCCAGTTTTAAGTATACTAGAAGCTGAGCTTGTCCTATTATCGCTTCTCCATAAAATTATACATAAAATCCAAATTTCAGCGGGCGCGATGGCCTATTGGTTAGACATGTTGGCACCGCAGGTTGAAGTTCTCGTGTTTGAGCCCCGGCTCGCTTATTTATGCCCACCACTCAACCCAGGGTGTAATAACTTAGCTAAGCAGAACAGGAAAAGATTACTCTTTCCAGTAATTGTATCCCTGTCCGCCTATGAGCGGCCGCTGTTACAGGGCCTTGGACAGGGTGATCCACTCTACAAAGTGGCTGTAAAATAAAAAAAAACTAATTTCAAGAAAATTTTGCCGATGAAGACTTCCATGAAATTTATTCGCAAGCAACCATTTAAAAGATAAAAAATCGGGTGAGATATTAGCTATGGTGGCAAAATTTGCCCAAATTCCCATGCCCACATAAAAGTTTGCCAAGTGTGAAATCAGCCATTTTTGTCAGTATTTTGGTGCAACCATTTTGAATCTTTTTAATGGCACAAGATGTATCACTATTTGGTGGCTGGTCTTACTTTAGTTTCTCTTAAATTAAACAAACAAAATTGGGAATTGGGAGCCAAAATAACACTAAGTGGCATGCTGTGCGGCTTCAGGGCTTTAGAAAAACTGATCGTATTTCTTCTGTCACGCAAAAAGGCTATTAGCGAGATGCAAAGAAATGGTATACAGTTTCTCGTCGCCCAGGGCAGATATCACTCACTCACTTCACCATGGCACTTTAGTTCTGTATGGGATGTTCTTGCTTAGAGTGCAGTTGCTGGCACTTTATCTTGTGGCAGCCATTTGAGTGATCGATAGTTAGATCCTTTTAGGCACTGTTTTCATCCTTGCTTGGAGCGAACTTACAGAAAAAAATAAGTGGTTTATTTTGTTAGGAATAAAGCAAAGCTTGGTTCTGCAAATAAGCGAGTGATAAAATAGAAAATTCAACAATTGTTAAATTGAAGAATATCTTTTGTGATTCATTAGCTCAGTGTAACTTTGGCATGAAAAAAAATTTATTTAGTTTATTCCACAATTTTTAAAACATTTTTCTAAATAACCAGAACTCAGCAAATTAGCTACAAATTGCTTTAAAATTTACCGTTACACAATATAGTCTAACGTTAGCTTTTTTTTCTATAGCCACTTATTAGAGTGGATCACCCTGTCCAAGGTCTTTAACTGCGACTATTTATAGACAGACATGGTTACAATTGCTGGAAAGATATGATCTTTTCCTGTTCGGCTTAGCCTACCAAATTCAACACACAATGGGTTGAAAGGTGGGTATGCATGAGCGACCCCGACTCGCCGGGAGGCCATTGCCTCCACAAAGTAACTAAAAAATGGTCATACCAGTACGAAAATAATGCTCTTATTATTGGTGTAAAAATCTTAGGGGGGATATAAAAATAATATTAAAATATATTTGTAACAAAACTCGCACATCAAAGTCACACAGATTTTTTCGACCCTTATTTTCGAAAAATATCTCATTTTGGGGGCCAACACTATAAAACTTTGTATAATATGTGATTGCACGCCAAAAACGCACAAAGATTCTTCCTATTTTGGAAAGTTTTTAGTTAAAATTACAAAATCTTTATAAATTTATTCATTTTTTTCTTGAAATGGTTTTTAGGATTAAATTTCATGTTTAAAGGAGGCTTAGAAACATAGAATAACACTTTTAGTTATTTTATTAAATTCTTTTCCCGCACCAAAAGCTATCAAAAATAATGATGAACTATTTTGTATCCAATTTAATCAAAATCGCTTGCCAACGAGACCTTCGAAAAAGTCGCACATTTCCACATTTTTGAAGGTGAAAAAACTTCTTAGTTATTTGCTTAAAAGCTGAGGAGACGTACAATATTAATCATGAGAAAGAATTACCAGTTTATCATAGGCAGATTTTTTTGTTTACTGGAAATGAGAAAAAATCCTTCAAAGATTTTACGATATTCTCCAAGTTGCTCTATTTTAAAATTGTCCTATTATCGTCACTCAAAAAGTATACTTGAAATCTATAGTTAATTTAAGTTAATGTTTTCAGAGGCTTAATTTGCCAAAACTCCTGTGCGCACATAAAAGTTAGCCAAGTGTGAAATCAGCCATTTTTGTCAGTATTTTGGTGCAACCATTTTGAATCTTTTTAATGGCACAAGATGTATCACTATTGTATGAACATTAATAGAGCGGTTGATGATGCAAAATCTGCCTGGCTCAGTGGCACATTCGATTAAGCACGATCGTATTGAACGGAAGGCCGATGGTTCGATACTTGATCATTTCACCACTGAGTGTGCCCTTCAGCAAGGCACTCCGCGGGTAGCTTCAACATAGAACAAATACACAGTCACTAGAGAGGTCCGTGCCTAATGACTGTTGTGTATAAGCCCATAAGGTACGTTCAGGGACAGGCCATAGCAAATAATTCGAAAAAAAAATGATGATAGTTCTGGCATCAGCAAACCTTTAGAAAAACCGATCGTATTTCTTGTATCACGCAAAAAGGCAATTAATGAGAAGAAAAGAAGTGGTATACAGTTTCTCGTCGCCCAGGGCAGATATCACTCACTCACTGCACTTTACCATGGCACTTTGGTTCTGTAAGGGATGTTCTTGATTAGAGTGCAGTTGCTGGCACTTTATGTTGTGGCAGCCATTTGAGTGACCGATAGTTCCCTCCTTTTAGGAACTGCCCTCATCCTTGCTTGGTCTTATCGAAAAAAATATGTGGTTTATTTTGTTGGAAATAAAGCACAGATTTGTTCTGCAAATTAACGAGTGATAAAAATAGAAAATTCAACAAATGTTAAATTGAAGAAAAGCTTTTGTAATTTATTAACTCAGTGGAACTTTAGGATAAAAATAAATCATTTAGTTTTTTCGTAAATTTTTTAAATGTCTTTCTAAGGAACCAGAAATTAGTAAATTTGCTCCACAATTTACTGTTACAAAATATAGTCTAACGTTAGGAGTCATACCAGTACGAAAATAATCCTCTTATTCTTGCTGTAAAAATCTTTGGGAGGACATAAAAAATAATATTAAAATATTTTTGTAACAAAACTCGCACATCAAAGTCTCACAGATTTTTTCGGCCCTCATTTTCAAAAAATATCTCATTTTGGGTGCCAACACTAAAAGCACGCTAAAAACGCACGAAAACTTTGCCTATTTTGGAAAGTTTTCAGTCAAAATTACAAAATCCTATAAATTTATCCATTTTTCCTTGAAATGGTTTTTCAAATTAAACTTCATGTTTAAAGGAAGCTTAAAACATAGAATAACACTTTTAGTTATTTTATTAAATTTTTTTCCTGCAACAAAAGCTATCAAGAATAATGATGGACTATTTTGTATTCAATCTTTTATCAAAATCGCTCGCCAACGAGACCTTCGAAAAAGTCGCACATTTCCACATTTTTGAAGGTGAAAAAACTTCTTAGTTATTTGCTTAAAAGCTTAGGAAACGTAAAGTGTTAGTCACGAGAAAAATCGTTAGGAGGCATACCAGTACGAAAATAATGCTCTTATTATTGGTGTAAAAATTTTAGGGAGGACATAAAAAATAATATTAAAATATTTTTGTAACAAAACTCGCACATCAAAGTCACACAGATTTTTCTGGCCTTTATTTTCGAAAAATATCTCATTTTGGGTGCCAACACTATAAGACTCTGTATAATATGTGATTGCACGCTAAAAACGCACAAAAATTTTGCCCATTTTGAAAAGCTTTCAGTTAAAATAACAAAATCTTATAAATTTATTCATTTTTCCTTGAAATGGTTTTTCGAATTAAATTTCATGTTTAAAGGAGGCTTAGAAACATAGAATAACACTTTTAGTTATTTTATTAAATTCTTCTCCCGCACCAAAAGCTATCAAAAATAATGATGAACAATTTTGTATCCAATCATATCAAAATCGCTCGCCGGCGAATCCATCGAAAGAAATCCTACATTTCCACTATTTTGAAGGTGAAAAACAATCAAAACTTCTTAGTTTTTTGCTCAAAAGCTCAGGAGACATACAGTATTAGTCATGAGAAAGAATTACCAGTTTATCATAGGCAGATGTTTTTGTTGGCTGGAATTGAGAAAAAATCCTTCAAAGGTTTTACGATATTCTCCAAGTTGCTCTATTTTAAAATTGTCCTATTATCGTCACTCAAAAAGTATACTTGAAATCTATAGTTAATTTAAGTTAATGTTTTCAGAGGCTTAATTTGCCAAAACTCCTGTGCGCACATAAAAGTTAGCCAAGTGTGAAATCAGCCATTTTTGTCAGTATTTTGGTGCAACCATTTTGAATCTTTTTAATGGCACAAGATGTATCACTATTGTATAAACATCAATAGAGCGGTTGATGATGCAAAATCTGCCTGGCTCAGTGGCACATTCGGTTAAGCACGATCGTATTGAACGGAAGGCCGATGGTTCGATACTTGATCATTTCACCACTGAGTGTGCCCTTCAGCAAGGTACTCCGCGGGTAGCTTCAACATAGAACAAATACACAGTCACTAGAGAGGTCCGTGCCTAATGACTGTTGTGTATAAGCCCATAAGGTACGTTCAGGGACAGGCCATAGCAAATAATTCGAAAAAAAAATGATGATAGTTCTGGCATCAGCAAACCTTTAGAAAAACCGATCATATTTCTTGTATCACGCAAAAAGGCAATTAATGAGAAGAAAAGAAGTGGTATACAGTTTCTCGTCGCCCAGGGCAGATATCACTCACTCACTGCACTTTACCATGGCACTTTGGTTCTGTAAGGGATGTTCTTGATTAGAGTGCAGTTGCTGGCACTTTATGTTGTGGCAGCCATTTGAGTGACCGATAGTTCCCTCCTTTTAGGAACTGCCCTCATCCTTGCTTGGTCGTATAGAAAAAAATATGTGGTTTATTTTGTTCGAAATAAAGCACAGCTTTGTTCTACAAATTAACGAGTGATAAAAATAGAAAATTCAACAATTGTTAAATTGAATAAAAGCTTTTGTGATTTATTAACTCAGTGGAACTTTAGGATAAAAATAAATCATTTAGTTTTTTCGTAAATTTTTGAAATGTCTTTCTAAGGAACCAGAAATTAGTAAATTCGCTCCACAATTTACCGTTACAAAATATAGTCTAACGTTAGGAGTCATACCAGTACGAAAATAATCCTCTTATTCTTGGTGTAAAAATCTTTGGGAGGACATAAAAAATAATATTAAAATATTTTTGTAACAAAACTCGCACATCAAAGTCACACAGATTTTTTCGGCCCTTATTTTCAAAAAATATCTCATTTTGGGTGCCAACACTAAAAGCACGCTAAAAACGCACGAAAACTTTGCCTATTTTGGAAAGTTTTCAGTCAAAATTACAAAATCCTATAAATTTATCCATTTTTCCTTGAAATGGTTTTTCGAATTAAACTTCATGTTTAAAGGAAGCTTAAAACATAGAATAACACTTTTAGTTATTTTATTAAATTCTTTTCCTGCACCAAAAGCTATCAAAAATAATGATGGACTATTTTGTATTCAATCTTTTCAAAATCGCTCGCCAACGAGACCTTCGAAAAAGTCGCACATTTCCACATTTTTGAAGGTGAAAAAACTTCTTAGTTATTTGCTTAAAAGCTTAGGAAACGTAAAGTGTTAGTCACGAGAAAAAATTACCAGTTTATCATAGGCAGATTGTTTTTGTTGGTTGGAAATGAGAAAAAATCATTCAAAGTCTCCCGGTTTCACGGTATCCGAGAAGCTCAGCCATTTTGAAGTTGACCTATTATCGTCACTCCAAAAAATTATACATAAATCCAAACTTCAGTGGGCCTAGTGGTTGTCGTAAGTCGTGAACTATGCAACCCAGTGTTGAGTTGGCTCTCACACGTTAAATATTTTCATCACAGAAATTTAATAGGCTTTCCAACAAAAGCATTTGAAACTTCAAAACTTCTTAATTAATTGCTTAAAACCTTAGGAGACGTACAGTATTAGCCACAAGAAAGAATTACCAGTTTAGCATAAGCAGATTTTTTTTTAGCGGAAAATCAGAAAAAATCATTCAAAGTCGCCCGCTTTTAAGGCATCCTAGAAGTTGCACCATTTTGAAGTTGTCCTATTATTGCCACTCCAGAAAATTATACATAAAATCCAAACTTCAGTTGCCGCGATGGCCTAGTGGTTAAACATGTTGGCATCGCAGGTTGAAGATCTTGTGTTTGAGCCCCGGCAACCATTTTGAATCTTTTTAATGGCACAAGATGTATCACTATTGTATGAACATCAATAGAGCGGTTGATGATGTAAAATCTGGCATCAGCAAAACCGAAAATGTAAAAGATTTTGGAGCAAACATCCCACTAAGTGGCATGCTGTGCGACATTAGAATACCCTATCGTACTTCCTGTGTGCCGCAAAAGGAAATAAATAAGAAGCAAAAAAGTGGTAAATAGTTTGTCATCGCTCAGGGCAGATATCACTCCCTCACTGCACTTTGCCATGATGATTCAATTCTGTATGGGATGTTTTCTGCTTTAAAGTGCTGCACTTTATCTTGTGGTAGCCATCTGTGTGACCGTTAGTTAGTACCTCTACGCACTTCTTTCATCCTTGCTTAGAGTGAATATGCTGTTTATTTTGTTAGAAATACCAAAATTTAAGATAAATTTGATTTGATTGCCTTCCCTCATCATCATTTCATTTTCAATATTTTTTTGTTGGAAAGCTTATTAAATTTCCTTTTCCAAAATGTTCCCTTATCAGTTGCACTCGTATGATGCTAGACCACACCAGTGTTGCGCTACCCCACACTCTTGAACGCATTTGTATGTTTAACCGTTGCAGTTCGATTGATTTGTATAAAATATCGTTGGAACCATCACAATAAAGTAATTATCCAGTCAATTAACCCTCTGATTGATGGATGAGTGCGATGGGCGACTGGGCTCACGTATGCCTTCCACCAAACGGATAGAATATTCTCATCCTAACTCAGGGGCGCCAATGCTGCAAGCATCTGGCATTGTCTCCCGGGTTAGGATGAGTCACTTGCAACATGGGAAATTATTATGGATGATTTAAAACACCCGACTAATGGCGTGACAAGTAATGAATAATATCCGTTTGGTGGAAGGCATACGTGAGCCGGCGACTGTGCGCTGGTGTAACTTTAATTTGACTTTAATTAAACAAAACGATATTTGAGCTCAAGGCACATTAGTTCATGGCTTACCTGTTACATTTGTTTGATAGACAGTCCCTGCCGTGACATTTGCTGTTGACGCGCTCAACGTTGTTTCAGCAGTTGATATCGAAGCAACTTTAGCAGTGACAACTGTATCCCCTGCTGCTATGTCAGCCTGATTAGCTGTTACTGCGGTGTTCTCAGCTTGCTCGATCTGAAGCTCATTGACGTGGGAGTCACTGATGTTCGATTCTAAAATGTTGGATAAAATCTCAATAAACCTGAAGAATTACACAGGTATATCTGAATGTGCCATCATCACCATGGCAGTTCGCATGTCCTGGTGAGTTCGGTTCATGAATCCACTCTCACCATTCAACCTAATGTAGCGAATGCATGGTTGGAATGCAAACAATGTAAAGCGCACATGAAGTCTTAAAGAACGCCACCTAGTGTTGAGTTTACTCTCATATGTTTGATATTTTTATACAGGAAATTTCATAAGCTTTCCAACAAAAGTATTTAAAATAAAATTCTGGTGGGGGAAAGTGATGCAAATTGCGCTAGAAATCTTAAAAAAACATCAATTCTGCATTTTTGAAGGTGAAAAAGCTTTCAAAACGTCCTAGTTTTTTGCTTAAAAGCTTAGGAGACGTATTATTAGTCTTGAGAAAGAATTACAATCTTAGCATAGGTAGATTTTTTTTGTGCGCTAGAAATCTTAAAAAAACATCAATTCTGCATTTTTGAAGGTGAAAAAGCCTTCAAAACGTCTTAGTTTTTTGCTTAAAAGCTTAGGAGACGTATTATTAGTCTTGAGAAAGAATTACAATCTTAGCATAGGTAGATTTTTTTGTGGGTTGAATAGGAGAAAATATTTTTTAAAGTCGCCTGGTTTTACGCTATTCTCCGAATTTCTCCGTTTTAAAATTGTCCTATTATCGCCGTCAAAAAATCTTACCAAAAATCCAAAGCTACTTTCCGGAAAGTTTTTCATATAAATATTTGCAGGCCATTAAATCGTAAGAAATGGTTCAAAATTTAACAAAAATCGGGTGAGCGATTAGCTACGGAGGCAAAATTTGCCGAAACTCCCATGCGCACATTAAAAGTTGGCCAAGTGTGAAATCTGTCATTTTTGTCAGTATTTTGGTGCAACCATTTTAAATCTTTTTAATGGCACAAGATGTCTCACTATTATAAATCATAAATAGAGCGGTTGAAGAGGTAAAATCCGACAACAGTAAACCGAAAACAGCGAGTAGGAAAATCGGCGGGAATCGATAATAGGGTAACTCATTTTAATATCCAAATATTGCATGATTGACAGAGAACATGAAGTGGTTACTTATTTCGTTCAAAGTCGATATTCGGGCTCAAAACATATTAGTTCATCTTCATCCCAAAGTAATGGATACAAATTTGAAATGCAAACAATGTAAAGCGCACATAAAGTCAAAAACTACGCCACCTAGTGTTCAGTTAGCTTTCGCATGTTAAAAATTTTTAGCATGGAAATTTAGTTTAGTTTCCAACAAACGTATTCAAAATAATAAAAAAACCGATGACGGCATGGAAATTGAAATCATTATAAATTTTAGACAATTTTACATGTGCAAAAGGATTGGATTCTTCTCTAACACGACAGTACGACCACACGCATGCATATTTATATACCGATTTTTCACTCAGATCTCACTATTTTTGAAACTTTGAAATATAGATCTTTGTTTAGGTGTTTTTAGTTTTTTTTACTAATTTTGTTTAAATTTTCCGGCGTTCCAACTCTCAATCGAATTTTTAAGATACTGTAAACGGAATAGCTGAGGAAAGCGTTATTTCGTCGCGGAGTTGCGCATTATTGAAATAATATAATTTCCACTCATTGTTATCTTCTATACATCGTTTACATTGGCCGTTTTTCAATATAGAAAATATACCGAACACTGAACATTTGTCAGAGTTCACCTGTTGAACGCTAAATAAAGTTTAATTAAAAAAAATTAAAGCAACACTCGTTCGTACGTTTTATTAAATTTTGAAAAATCTCTGAGCATATTTTCTCCTATTCGCACGCGGTGTCGAGAGTGTGTGAATACCTTCCCCTTGAAATTATACACATTTTCATCGCAATCATCCAAACGTTTACTGGGAATATTTGACCATCTCACCACCGAGCTTTTCAGCATTCAACTTGAAGGCAGCTGTCACGCACAGTACATCCACCACCGCCGCAATGGCCCCATTTAAATACATTTAAAATAACGACATGTAAACATACATTCAACTAAATATTCTCTTGTAAACCCCTAGAGAAGCACGGTTAACCAAAATGTAACGCGCGGCTGAAACGCGTTGATTTTTTTCCTCATTCACTATTTTGATACAATTTTAATTTTGTATGCGATAATATCGGTGATATGCGATCATATCATATCATAATTGAGTCGTCAAATAAATTCTTTCTACTCATTTCATTGTTCAGAGTCACTTTGCGGGATATAGAGGGATAAAATGGAAAAAATGCACTTCCCCAAAAAAGACAAAAAAATTATTTTGATGAATAACCGCGCCCTACGCAGAAAGCGTACCGAACAAAACTGAATTACTATGACGGAGTGCAGTGAGTGATATCTACACTGGGCGGCGCTGAAACCACCTATCACTCCCTTGTAATTACTAATACCTGTTTGAACAATAGCAAAACTCACACATACGTGAGCTTGCCGGG
The DNA here is from genome assembly GCA_963675895.2 of Styela plicata. Classification (NCBI taxonomy): domain Eukaryota; kingdom Metazoa; phylum Chordata; class Ascidiacea; order Stolidobranchia; family Styelidae; genus Styela; species Styela plicata. The sequence continues at coordinate 20,857,205 of OZ023143.1, read as the reverse complement.
TCAGATACGTGATTTCGCACACTTCAATCACAAGTTCGATTTAAACTTTCCCGATTACTTTCACTTTATTTATAGCATTTTTATCAAGACCTTATGACGTTTAATGTACGAGGCAGCAAGGATGGATACATAATTGTTTTTGCGTAGAGGGGCATTACTTTTTGGTCCACATTCATGTGATATGTTCTTTTCGCCCCTGATTTGTTTAGAAAAGTTTGTTGTTGGTTGTTAGTTGGCTCCTTTCAGGCGCATCTGCTTCCAAATTTCATGAAAGTAATTTTGGAAACAAAAAACCACTCATCATGATCTAATGCAATAAATTTACGAAACTTGTTGCGCTTTTCAGAACTACAAGTAAAACATTGTCGACATCAATAACTTACGTTTTACAACTGCACTTGAATGAGGAGCCCCTGGGGATGTTTGTTGACTTGACTGGTTCTCACCGTCACGTACTGTCGATGAAGTTTGGTTGCCTGAATTAGAAATGGAGAACATACAGTGTAGCAAATGCATAATCAGTAACCAGTATAATCACCAGGTTTCGACGAAGGGGGAAGCAGTGCAACTCAATAGCAAAGAGCTACTGTGAGATGTAATACCAACAAGTGCACTCTAAACGGAAGACATCCAAAATAGAACTAAACTGCCGTGGTAAAGTGCAGTGAGATAATGGAATATTGATGGAACGTGCCTACTGAAGCGCTCGATGGCACGTGAAGGATATAGATTTCACCAGAAGAAAATTTACCAAAATTTACCAAATTTTCTGCGGAACGAATTGATGACACAAAACGCTTTCAATATGTTGTGCTAATAATATATTTTAAAAAGCTTCAAAATCATCAATACTGCTAAGGCATCAATTTTTTGAAGGTTATTGACCAGTGTTGATGATTTTGTATATATTTTAATTAAGAACAAAAATTCAGAGAAATGAGTCACCCGGAAAAAACAAGTTTCTGCTCTCTGGCACCTTTCAATGCTACCAGATTAATTAAATTAACCCCCAGTCACATTTGTCACAGCTCAATGTAGTTGAACATGCTTCGGGAGACATTCCAGTGCATACACAGGGTTAATCTGATACTTTGTACCGATGGCGCCATTTATTCACTTTAAGACACTACAGATACTTCCGCGTGTCTGGTGAACGTACCGACTTTTTAGTGGAGTGCCATATGTAGGGCTGGGCAAATCGATTCGGTAATTCGAGCATGTTAACTGCTTTCATTTTAACGATAAAATGCAGTCGAAATCGGTTGTATTTTTTCGTTAAAATGAAAAAAAACATCGCTTTCAAGTCAGTTTGCGCTAATATTTGTAACTGTAACCTTTGTAACTGTATATATCCTAATCGTCCTAACAGAGACTATAATAGTGATGGTAAAAATAGGATATTCGTTATTGTTATGAAAGCACGATCCGATTCGAAAAAAAGATTTGAATCACATTCGAATTCCAAATTCGGTTTTGTCCAGCCTTAGCCATAAGTAATCATGTGTGCATTTTTCAGCATTCTCTGATTCAGTTTTTCCACTTATTCCAAAAAGTCATGTTGGTATTTCTGTAACCTAACATTTTACCGGATGTGACGCCATAGTGATCGGGTACTGCAAAAGGGGCCAAATTGTGTTTTTATTGTTTTGTTGTGATCAGTAAACATTCCTGCATCATGCTGATTAATATTCTTCGGGCTGTTTATTGAATAATATGAACTAATTCGACAAAACGAAATACCTAAAAAATTTTTTTCTTTGAAAAAGGCATAATAGACCTTTCTATCTTCCCAAGAATTCATTAACGTTTGTTTATGGAAAATTCGCAAGCAGCGACTAAAATAACTCATGCACGACCACCTATATGATTCAATCGTAAGTAAAGCGCAGAAAATTTTGTTATTAATTCGTAGAGAATATATGTTCCCAAAGGACAAAACCCTATCACTGTTACCTATTACCAGGCGTCTGGACGAAGCCATAAAAATCTGTTTTCTTTATCCACCTACTGTTTAGAAAAGTTATAAAAACAAAAAATCTCTCATCATGATTTCATGCAATAACTCACGATTTACAACAGCAGTCGAATGAGCTGCTTCTGGAGATGTTTGTTCATCTGACTTGTTCTCTCCGCCACGTGCCGTCGATGATGTTTGATGGTCTGAAATAGAAATATAGAACAAACAGTGTAGCAAAATTAAAACCAGTATGCAGGAAGATTCTGTGACAGTAATTCATTTTGACAATATTGAAAGCAATTAATTAAACACACATAATGCAGCAAATTTGATTAATTTTGGAATAAATAAAATGATCCTAACATCCCTGAAGGTGGTGGTCATTTCTAATCATTTTCCACACCGACCAAATGACAGATACTCTGCTGCACAGATACCCGAGGAAAACGATTCCCATCAGACCTAAAATTACCAAATAGAATACGAATAACGCTTGCGATATTATTAATCAAAATGGCCTTTGATTGTGCCGTCATAATATCTGTCAGAAAGCCTCATAATCACCAACACTGTTGAATTATGAACGAGAATTTCGATTAAATGACAATGAATCACAGTTGGTCCGCACCTTAGCCGTTTCTGATTGGGGTTAAGTTGTTGTCCTGAGGCTTTTTGAAAAATGAAGAGGACGTGTCATAAGATATTAAAAGAGCAGTTTCACGAACAGCACATCGTCTCGACAAATTGGCCGAAAATTATTTTCAGACCTTCATTGCACATGCATTTATTGAAAAACAATTATTATTCCATTTTGTCCAATCCTTTTAAAATTTGACACTTAGCTTCCTCACCTTTGTTGTCCTGGTGTTTTTTTATCATGATCTGCCATTGTTGTTGTAAAAATCTTTTTCTAGGGTAATGTGTTTTGTGATGTTTGATATTTATATTTTGTTTATGAAGCTACGTTGGTTATTTCCAGAACTTTATTAAATTTATTGCAATTGCTGTAAAAATTTAAAAAACGAAAAAATCAGGGGTCGAATAAATTGTTTTTAAGACCTTTAGGTATCTACTCTGGGTGATGTTACAACGTTAGCTGAAAATATTTGCATTTTACTAAAATCATAGTTGTTTTGCTTTGTATTCTGAAATTCAATTTTTTTTAACATTGCTCTAAGGAATTCCAAAGCTTAACAGAGCTGCTATAAAATATGGTAGTATTCACAACCGCTCTCTAAGCAGTAAACATTTCAGGCAGAACGGAAATTAATAAAGTGCAATGAATGGTATCTTCTCTGGGCGATAGTAAATACACCAACCGCCTCTTGTTTTCAATTAGTCGTGTCTGACAGCAGGAAGGGAACAAGTTAGGGCAATTCCGATCCCGCACTTACAAAGCAGTTTCCACTTAATTATATATTATGCATGAGTCATGGATGAAACGTTCCAAATCGCGCGAATCATCATTGGCCCAAGCTCGACAAAATATGTTCCAAAAATAAATCATCTTGGACTGAATCTTCGGCAACGACGGTTCTAACGCGCAGAAGTCGTTCAATTTCGAGAACAGGCAATGCTTCAAAACTTAGTTTCAGCAAAAGTAAGAATTAGACTTATATTGAATATAAGTACCAGCCTTCTTTATGCAGACAATCCAGATGAGTGTGGTACATGCTCTTTTCGTCTATATGTAAGTTTCTAACTCGGCAAATTGATTCAGAATTTATTTGGCGGTTAAAAAAAGGATGCAAAGTAACAACCACTCAAACTGCATAGACCCACAGTATAGACCCACCCATAGTACCAGCAATTGCGCTCAATGTGGAGAAAAATACGAATGATGTAGGTTTTGAAGCTCCATTTATCAACTACGGTTGTGCAACATATTTTCACGAATATTATATTTCTAGAAACATATATTTTCGAAAGTAGATACTTTTGAATAGATACTGTTTTTATCATAATTTATGCAAAGTTAACTTGCAGGAGATTTTTGACGTAACCTCCAGAATCACAAATATACCGAGAGCTACATAAGTATAGAGATTAGAGAATATTGTACTTAACCCCGTGTCACGTTTGTCACCGCGCAATGTTTCTGAACAATGCTTCGGCAAACATACCAGTGCAATCACAGAGTTAACTTGATACATTTAAACGAATCACCGATGGCGCCGATTATTTATTTTACGCTGTCAAATACTGGTTCCTGGGAGGACAAGTCAGGGCAGAACCAGTTTATTGGGCGGCGGGGATTTGTGATCTTTTAAAGTCTAAATAAGAGTGGCAAAGTCGTAAAAATTTAACAGTTTCGCTTAGACGACTCGATCCATCAGTGGCCAATATTTGACGAAACATCGCACAAGAAACTGTTTCTGACTGGTCTGCTGTCATCCAGTAATATCGACCACGCACGGTGAATACATGATTGATTCATGATACCCTTTCCATTAGTTCCCCATGCATGGTAGGTGTTGATTTTTGTGGGCTAAAGTAAGCTGTGGCTGAATTCGATTTTTGGAAAGGATTTTTTAAAATAGTTCAAGATATCCATGTAGGTGCGGACTTTAAAATAACCCTGAAGTATTTAATGCATGAGATTAATGACAACTAACAGAAAACAAAGAAATGGTAGAGGATTTATATTTTCAGGGCAGATATCACTCGCTGCGCTCTATTATATTGGTTTCCGAAATTAAAACATCAAGAAAAAATTCATTGATAACAAGGGTTCATATTATTGCCAAACGTTGATCATAAAAATAAAATTAAAAAAAGATGGGGCATGGGCAGGGATTGGAAATTTGATTCGTTGATTCGGATCGGAGTGAAGCAGATATTGTTCGAATCAATCGCGTGATTCGTTCGTAGGAAGAGAAACTTGATAAATGAACTAGAATTTTCATTTTCAACGACAAAATATAATCGATGCGAATTTGAACAATTGGTCTCGCATCCGAATTGATTCGATTTATCGGAATGGTATTGGGTCAGAATTGACTTTGTATCCGAATTGCTTCGATTAATCGGAATTGCTTTGTAATTGATTCGATTCATAAGAATTGGTTTTGTATCCGTAATGATTCGAATCATCGGAATTTGCTTCGCATCGCAAATTAATTCGAAACATCGGAATTGGTTTTGTATCCGAATTAATTCAAATCTAGATTCTAAAGGTAACCCATGCGTAACAACCACTGACTATTCGCAGGACCACCACAAGTTTCCGGGAATTTTCAAGGGCCCGGAAATATTGAAAACATTGAGAATTTTCGTATAATTGCTTTTTTGTATTTCAATCGATCTAAAAGATTTTTGTAATCATCTTTCCTTGTTACCGCTTTATATAATATAATCTCATATTTACACAGCAATTGTAGATTTCAAACTATGAATTAGAGATGGGCCGATGTGTCGGTATCGGAATCGGTATCGGCAAGTATCGGTGATTTTTGTAGTTTCGGTATCGGTACTTGTTTTCGGGAAATTTTCATCACCGATACCGCCGATACCAAAACCGATACCGATACCGGATACATCTTTACAATAGAGCGTACAAATACGCTTTATTTATTAATAATAAACGAAAAGACCTCGCATTCCACTGCTCTGAAAAATAATTAAAACGGGGCATGTCTCGCGTGAACAATTTTGTTCACACTTTGGGTTTTATTCAATAAAACCGATCAATTACTCACTATATGCTCTGTTTGGTGCAGAAAAAGGTGTTAAAATCGCACTACACGTTTGCATATGTTGTGTTTTTTCCTGGTTTGGTTTACGCAAGCGCAATGCCCTGCATCTTCTGACGTTTTCCAATGAAACAGAACGGCTTGCTATGGAAGCTACAAAAGAGTGCTTGTTTCTTTTTTGCGTTTGTGCTTTGCACGCATGTGAACACGATTAACGCAAAGCAATGCAGGCGTGTGTTGCCGTTTTTATTTTATTGCTCGAACGTAATGAAACGCATCAATAAGACAACTTCATGTGCATTGTGGCCTTGGCCTCAATTAGGTATCACGTTAGTTGTGTAACAACGAACATTTGCACTCAATCTTTGGACCCATGTATGCTTGAACGCAGCAACAATTCAGCATATTTTCATTCATAAAAGTTTGCACCCAAATGAATGCAAGAGTTCAAGGGTACAAACGTACGTGATGCACACATACGTGAGTGCAACTATAACAAGGGCATAAGTATGTGGATAAAAAAAGGCCTTTAACATATTTAACGAAGTACTCGGTATCGGCGGTATCGGTATCGGAATATAAATTACGAAGGTGGTATCGGTACTTGTATCGGTATCGGCGAAAATTTTGGTATCGGCCCATCTCTACTATGAATAGTTATTCAACCAAATCCCCGATCACAATTACGGCTGGGCAATTTGTTTGATGATCAAACGATCCAAAGCATAAATTATTCGAATTATCATTAATCGAACCAAAAACTTGTTAAACGACAAAATGTAAAAATATCTCATTCCGTATAGAATTGAAATGATTCAATTTAGCAAATTTTATCAAATTATAACCGAATATCAGGAATATGTATCCGAATCCTCCAAATTGGTTTTGTATCCGAATCTTTATGTGATGTACTAGATTGTATATCATTATACACAAGTATTTCATGTTCAACAACCAATGCTTACTAGCGAGAGCGATAACAAGTCAAGTTTTGTCAAGTATGGCGGCGCGATCCATCTGTGGCTCATGCTTCACAAAATAAAATGTGTAATTGGACTAGGTGGGCAAATGGTGAGAACTCTCCGCAACGGCGCGATCCATCAGTGATCCGTACTAAGAAAACAAGAGTTTGGATAAATATTTTCTCTAGATTGCAAGAACTTTAATTATATCAAGCATGAATCGCAGATATACCGGACACCGAAGACGTAACTTGAAAATCGCCCGAGTAACAGATTAACATGCGGATATGTTCACGGTGGCATTTATCGGTTCCTTATCATTAACGAAATAAACTTATTCATGGAATATAAAACGATCCGAAGTCGGTAATGTGTGTACGTGTGTTATATAAAATTTATATAAAAAGTAAATTTACACGATATTTCACTGAATGATATAGAATCGAATCAAATATCGTATCGAATGATAGTATCATTAATTTAAAACCAAAGTTCATTTCAATGTTTCTTTTAAAATAGTTTGTTCTTGATCTCAACGAGGAAGTTATAAAATATTACCTGATGTGCCATTCGTTGTTTAACTATTGCGATAAATAGAATCACATCAAGTTGTCGGCAAAAGCGAATAAGCGTAAATTATTCGACTTTGAAATCTCCTCCATGCGCCGAAATGAGCAAAATCGACTATTTTACCCATATTCGAAGTCAAATATTTCCTTTATTCTCATTCTGTTCGTTCTGATATTTATATATGTGATATATCAAAGTATATTTTATACGAACCTAATTTCACAAATTGACGGCAAAATAATTATTCGTAAAATTCGACTTTGAGATCAACTCTTCTCACCGAGATGAGCGATCTTGCAAATTTCAACTATATTTGAAGACGAATATTACCATTATTTACAATCTGCTGGTTCTAATATTAATATTTTTGATATATAATAAAAGTTTTTATACGAGTCTAATTTCAAAAGTTGTCGGCACAAGTGAATCGCTGTTAAATTCGATTTCAAAATTTTCTCCACCCTCCGAACTGAGCGAAAGCGACAATTTTACCCATATTCGAAATCGAAGATTTATTTTATTTTCGTTCTGCTGATGCTGATATTCTTATATGGGATATATAAAAATAGATGTTAAACGAACATAATTTCAAAAGTTGTCGGCAAAAGCGAATATTCGAAAAAATTGACCTTGAAATCGCATATATCTTTTATTCCTTTCTACTATCACTGTGAATCTGCCCGAAATAATTTATTATTTGACAGAATTGTATTTGTACAGTTTCTACGCGGAAAAAATGTTCCCGAAAATAAAATTTCAAAATGAAAAGAGCTTGAATGGAGGAAAAAATATTCCGAATAATGATGGAAGAAATGAAAACTAAAACACATTAGCATATTTTAAAAGTTTTTTATTGAAGTGTTAAATAATAGGAAAATTGAAAATATCCCAAAAACGTATTTTCGATAAACAGGGCCCAGAAGAATCCCCAATGGAAAATTTTTGCACACTGAAGGGCAAACTTTTTATATTTTTTTAATGAATATATTAATACTTTTGCAACAATTATAAACTTATACAAATCAGAATATTTTAAATAATTTCATTGAAGGGCTAAAACATATGGAAATTTGATAATATAATAGAAAAAAATTACAATGAAAAGGGCCCGAAAGAAACCCCGACGAAAAATTGTACCCTGGCGGTCAAATTTTTCATATTTCATAGAATATATAAATACCTTTCCCAAAAATATAAACTTATATATAGCTATAGACGTTTTAGTGGAATGCCATATGTAGGGCTCGGCAATTCGATTCGGTGATTGGAATCGATTCGAGCATGTTAACTGCCTTCCTTTTAATGATAAAATGCAATCGATATTGGTCAAATTTGACTAAAATCGGTTGTATTTTTTCGTTAAAATGAAAAAAAAACATCGCTTTTAAGTCAGTTTGTGCTAATATTTGTAATTTGTAACTGCATATATCCTAATCGCCCTAGCAGAGACTATAATAGTGATGGTAAAAATAGGATATTCGTTATTGTTATGAAAGCACGATCCGATTCGAAAAAAATATTCGAATCACATTCGAATTCCAAATAATTCGGTTTTGTCCAGCCTTAGCCATAAGTAATCATGTGTGCATTTTTTAGGAATTTCTGTTTCAGTTTTCCCACTTATTCCAAAAAGTCATGTTGGTATTTCTGTAACCTAACATTTTACCGGATGTGACGCCATAGTGATCGGGTACTGCAAAAGGGGCCAAATAGTGTTTTTATTGTTTTGTTGTGATCAGTAAGCATTCCTGGATCATGCTAATTAATATTCTGCGGGCTAAAAAAAATTTTTTTTTTGAAAAGGGCATAATAGACCTTTCTATCTTTCAAAGAATTCATTAACGTTTGTTTATAGAAAGTTCGCAAGCAGCGACTTGAGCAACTCACGCACGACCACCTATATGATACAATCGTAAGTAAAGCGCAGAAAATTTTGTTATTAATTCGTAGAGAATATATGTTCCCAAAGGACAAAACCATACCACCATTACCTATTACCGGACGTCTGGACGAAGCCATAAAAATCTGTTTTCTTTATCCACCTACTGTTTAGAAAAGTTATAAAAACAAAAAATCTCTCATCATGATTTCATGCAATAACTCACGTTTTACAACTGCACTTAAATGAGCTGCTTCTGGAGATGTTTGTTCATCTGACTCGTTCTCTCCGCCACGTGCCGTCGATGATGTTTGATGGTCTGAAATAGAAATATAGAACAAACAGTGTAGCAAAATTAAAACCAGTATGCAGGAAGATTCTGTGACCTCAAGTTTACTTGGCAATATTGAAAGAAATTAATTTAAACACACATAATGCAGCAAATTTGAATAATTTTGGAATAAATAAAATGATCCTAACATCACTGATGGTGGTGGTCATTTCTAATCATTTTCCATACCGACCAAATGACAGATACTCTGCTAGACAGATTCCCGAGGAAAACGATTCACATCAGATCTAAAATTGCCAAATAGAATACGAATAACGCTTGCGATATTATTGATCAAAATGGCCTTTGATTGTGCCGTCATAAAAATATCTGTCAGAAAGCCTCATAATCACCAACACTGTTGAATTATGAACGAGAATTTCAATTAAACGACAATGAATCACAGTTGGTCCGCACCTTTGCCGTTTCTGATTGGGGTTAAGTTGTTGTCCTGAGGCTTTTTGAAAAATGGAGAGGACGTGTCATAAGATATAAAAAGAGCAGTTTCACGAACAGCACATCGTCTCGACAAATTGGCCGAAAATTATTTTCAGACCTTCATTACACATGCATTTATTGAAAGACAATTATAATTCCATTTTGTCCAATCCTTTTAAAATTTGACACTTAGCTTCCTTACCTTTGTTGTCCTGGTGTTTTTTATCATGATCTGCCATTGTTGTTGTAAAAATCTTTTTCTAGGGTAATGTGTTTTGTGATGTTTGACATTTATATTTTGTTTATGAAGCTACGTTGGTTATTTCCAGAACTTTATTAAATTTATTGTAATTGCTGCAAAAATTTAAAAAAAGAAAAAATCAGGGGCCGAATAAATTGTTTTTATGACCTTTAGGTATCTACTCTGGGTGATGTTACAACGTTAGCTGAAAATATTTGCATTTTACTAAAATTATAGTTGTTTTGCTTTGTATTCTGAAATTCAAATTTTTTTGAACATTGCTCTAAGGAATTCCAAAGCTTAAAAAAGATGCTATAAAATATGGTAGTATTCACAACCGCACTCTAAGCAGTAAACATTTCAGGCGGAACGGAAATTAGTAAAGTGCAATGAATCGTAACTTCTCTGGGCGATAGTAAAATCACCAACCGCTTCTTGTTTTCAATTAGTCGTGTCCGACAGCAGGAAGGGAACACGTTAGGGCAATTCCGATCCCGCACTTACAAAGCAGTTTCCACTTAATTATATATTATGCATGAGTCATGGATGAAACGTTCCAGACCGCACGATTCATCATTGGCCCAAGATCGACAAAATATGTTCTGAAAATATATAATCTTGGACTGAATCTTCGGCAACGACGATTCTAACGCGCAGAAGTCGTTCAATTTCGAGAACAGGCAATGCTTCAAAACTTAGGTTCAGCAAGAATAAGAATTAGACTTATATTGAATATAAGTACCAGCTTTCTTTATGCAGACAATCCAGATGAGTGTGGTACATGCTCTTTTCGTCTATATGTAAGTTTCTAACTCAGCAAATTGATTCAGAATTTATTTGGCGGTTAAAAAAAGGATGCAAAGTAACAACCACTCAAACTGCATAGACCCACAGTATAGACCCATCCATATTACCAGCAATTGCGCTCAATGTGGAGAAAAATACGAATGATGTAGGTTTTGAAGCTCCATTTATCAACTACGGTTGTGCAACATATTTTCACGAATATCATATTTCAAGAAACATATATTTTCGAAAGTAGATACTTTTGAATAGATACTGTTTTTATCATAATTTATGCAAAGTTAACTTGCAGGAGATTTTTGACGTAACCTCCAGAATCACAAATATACCGAGAGCTACACAAGTATAGAAACAAGAGAATCTTTCTCATATCTAGGGCCACTATTGAATCATTAAGAATCTTCGAATTGAATCATGATGTTCAGAATGTTTATTTTTACAAATCATTCCCATTATCAAAATTAAGAAATCTATAGCTACAAATTCACTAGTGGTTATATAAACACAAATAAATTTTCCTAATATTTTAAAAATATGATAATTTATTTTTTCTATAACAGATTCACGAAAGAATAATCTGTGCTTCATATCTACTGGACAACAACGTAACTCAGATGATATTTGTAACCAATTCCGAAAACCGACATTTCCCAAATATCTGGAACATTAAGTTCTTTTAAACTTAATTATTCCAACATCCCAACTCACAACTCTGACAATACTAAGCGAATAGTCGAATGAGAAGTGCAATATTATATAATCCTTCTGATATTGTACTTAACCCCATGTCACGTTTGTCACCGCTCAATGTATCTGAACAATGCTTCGGCAAACATGCCAGTGCAAACACAGGGTTAACTTGATACAATTAAACGAATCACCGATGGCGCCGATTATTTACTTCACGCTGTCAAATACTGGCTCCGGGGAGGGCAAGTCAGGGCAGAACCAGTTTATTGGGCGGTCGGGATTTGTGATCTTTTAAAGTCTAAATAAGAGCGGCAAAGTCGTAAAAATTTAACGGTTGCGCTTAGACGACTCGATCCATCACGCACGGTGAATACTTGATTGATTCATGATACCCTTTCCATTAGTTCCCCATGCATGGTAGGTGTTGATTTTTGTGGGCTAAAGTAAGCTGTGGCTGAAATTGATTTTTGGAAAGGATTTTTTAAAATAGTTCAAGATATCCATGTAGGTGCGGACTTTAAAATAACCCTGAGGTATTTAATGCACGTGGTTAATGACGACTAACATCGCTGCGCTCTATTATATTAGTTTCCGAAATTAAAACATTAGGAAAAAATTCATTGATAACAGGGGTTCATATTATTGCCAAGCGTTGATCATAAAAATAAAATTAAAAAAAGATGGGGCATGGGCAGGGATTGGAAATTTGATTCGTTGATTCGGATCGGAGTGAAACAGAATTTGTTCGAATCAATCGCGTGAATCGTTCATAGGAACAGAAACTTGATAAATGAACTAGAATTTTCATTTTCAACGACAAAATATAATCGATGCGAATTTGAACAATTGGTCTCGCATCCGAATTGATTCGATTCATAAGGAATTGGTTTTGTATCCGAAATGATTCGAATCATCGGAATTTGCTTCGCATCGCAAATTAATTCGAAAAATCGGAATTGGTTTTGTATCCGAATTAATTCAAATCTTGATTCTGAAGGTAACCCATGCGTAACAAGCACTGACTATTCGCAGGACCACCACAAGTTTCCGGGAATTTTCAAGGGCCCGGGAATATTGAAAATATTGAGAATTTTCGTATAATTGCTTTTTTGTATTTCAATCAATCTAAAAGATATTTTAAATCATATTTATTTGTTCCCGCTTTGTATATCATAATTACACAGCAACTGTAGGTTTCAAACTATGAATAGGTATTCAACCAAGTCCCCGATCAGTTTATCACAATTAAGGCTGGGCAATTTGTTTGATGATCAAACGATCCAAAGCATAAATTATTCGAATTATCATTAATCGAACAAAAACGTGTTAAATGAAGTAATTTTCCTTTTTAACGACAAAATGTAAAAATATCTGATTCCGAATAGAATTTAAAATGATTCAATTTAGCAAATTTTATCAAATTATAACCGAATATCAGGAATATGTACCCGAATACTCCAAATTGGTTTTGTATCCGAATCTTTATGTGATGTACTAAATTGTATATCATTATACACAAGTATTTCATATTTAACAACCAATGCTTACTAGCGAGACCAATAACAAGTCAAGTTTTGTCAAGTATGGCGGCGCGATCCATCTGTGGCTCACGCTTCACAAAATAAAATGTGTAATTGGACTAGGCGGGAAAATGGTGAGACCTCTCAGCAACGGCGCGATCCATCAGTGATCCGTACTAAGAAAACATGAGTTTGGATAAATATTTTCTCTAGATTGCCAGAAATTTAATTATATCAAGCATAAATCACAGATATACCGGACATCAAAGACGTATCTTGAAAATCGCCCGAGTACCAGATTAACATGCGGATTTGTTTACGGTGGCATTTATCGGTTCCTTATCATTAACGAAATAAACTTATTCATGGAATATAAAACGATTCGAAGCCGGTAATGTGTGTACGTGTGTTATATAAAATTTATATAAGAGGTAAATTTACACGATATTTCATTGAATGATATCGAATCGAATCAAATATCGTATCGAATGATAGTATCATTAATTTAAAACCAAAGTTCATTTCAACGTTTCATTTAAAATAGTTTGTTCTTGATCTCAACGAGGAAGTTATAAAATATTACCTGATGTGCCATTCGTTGTTTAACTATTGCGATAAATAGAATCTTAGATATAACGTCGCCGACTCTCATGCGAATATAGTTTCCTGACAGTGAGATATTATTGTGCAATCGATCTGAAGGGCGTTTTGCAAGAAGAAGTAAAATGGCAGAGAAAAATTAATCGTTTAGACTTTGTATGGGGATACCTCTCCCAGAATTATTTAATTTATAATATATTTCACATGCTGCAGTCTCCCGTCCAGAAATTACCATTCATTAGGTATGAGTCAGTTATGGCCCAATGACCTTCTTTCGTAGTCGAATATTTTCTTTATTTCCATTCTGCTAGTGCTAATATTTACAGATGTGATATATAATAACGAATTTTATACGAACCTTCTTTTAAAAGTTGTCGACAAAAATGAATATTTGTAAAATTCTGCTTTTAAATCTTCTCCTCCCAACGAAATTAGCGAACTCGCCATTATTAACATATTCATAGTTGAATAATTCCTTTATTTTCCTTCTGCTGATTCTAATATTTATCAATAATAATAGGTTTCATATGAACCTATTTTTAAAAGTTGTCGGCAAAAGCGAATAAGCGTAAATTATTCGACTTTGAAATCTTCTCCATGCGCCGAAATGAGCAAAATCGACCATTTTACCCATATTCGAATTCGACTATTTCCTTTATTCCCATTTTGCTCGTCCTAATATTTATATATGTGATATATCAAAGTATATTTTATACGAACCTAATTTAACAATTTGACGGCAAAATTATTATTCGTAAAATTCGACTTTGAGCTCAACTCTTCTCGCCGAAATCAGCGATCTCGCATATTTCAACAATATTCGAAGTCGAATATTACCTTTATTCTCATTCTGCTCGTTCTTATATTAATATTTTTGATATAAAATAAAAGTTTTTATACGAGTCTAATTTCAAAAGTTGTCGGCACAAGTGAATCGCTGTTAAATTCCACCTTAAAATTTCCTCTTCCCTTCGAATTGAGCGAAAGCAACAATTTTACCCATATTCGAAATCGAATATTTATTTTATTTTCGTTCTGCTGATGCTGGTATTCATATATGGAATATATAAAAATAGGTGTTAAACGAACATAAATTCAAAAGTTGACGGCAAAAGCGAATATTCGAAAAAATCGACCTTGAAATCGTATATATCCTTTATTCCTTTCAACTATCACTGTGAATCTGCCCGAAATAATTTATTATTGGACAGAATTTCATTTGTACAGTTTCTACGCGGAAAAAATGTGCCTGAGAAAAAAATTTCAAAATAAAAAGAACTTGAATGGACGAAAAAAAATTCTGAATAAGGATGAAAGAAAGAAAAACTAAAACACATTAGAATATTTTAAAAGTTTTTATCGAAGTGTTAAATAATAGGTAAATTGAAAATATCCCAAAAACGTATTTTCGATAAACAGGGCCCAGAAGAATCCCCAATAGAAAACTTTTGCACACTGAAGGGCAAACTTTTCATATCTTATCTTCAGAGTACAAAATTTTCTGTTTGGGATTCCTTCGGGCCCTTTCCATTGAAAATCCGCTTTCGGCTTTTATCAAAATTTCATATGATCGATAAAACATTCAAGAAATGCTGCTCTGTAAAAGTTTATTTTTTTTTGAAGAGATATTTAAATATTCTTCAAATAAAAAGTTCGCAGTTTAGGGTACAAAAATTTTTGCTGGTATTTCTTTTGGACTATTTCATAAAAATTGTCTTTTTCGTTTTAGCAAATTTCCTTGTATTTGAACCCTTCGATAAAAATATTCCAAACATGCTGGTATGTCTATGTGTATGTTTTCAAGATGGTATTTATATAATCGTCAAGATAAAATATGCTAAGTTCTTCAGTGTACAAAAATTTTCTCTTGCGAATTCTTTCGGGCGTTTTTATTGAAAATTTTTGTTTAGAATAATAGTAAATAAAACTTTCGATTCGATTTTGTTTATTTTGCCGAAGATTGTGTATTTTTTCTTATTCAGAGAAATATTTCTTACTCCTGAAGGCGTTTTGGGATACAGCTTCCTGTAAAAATTCAGGATCATCTTCCTGTAAAACATCAGGATCCTCTTCCTGTAAAACATCAGCAGTCAATCGTTCATAGCGACGTTGCTTTTTGATCCTTCAATGCAAAAAATTCTTGTACATCCATGGTTTCTTAAAAATTATAGGGATAAAAACGACTTACTGTATTGAAATATTGACGAAGCACGAATGATGGCGAATATTTTGGAACTTTTCCAACGGCGAGGCATAACAATTTTGAGATTATTCGAGAAAAATTAGAACAATAATGTCAAAGAAAAAATTTTAGTTCATCTATGGACTAATATCATCGAAATTTTCCGACGATTGGTGCATAAATATTTTAAGACCAATAGTAAGAGATAAATTTGTACTAGCATACGAGAGCTGAACATTTTGGTGCATCTATGATCTTTCAAAAGTTTCAGAGATTTCAGGAAACACCTTTTTCTTTCGGGCCCTTTTCATCAAAAACCGTCTTTTCCTTTTTAGCAAATTTCAATGTGTTTAAGCGCTTCGATGAAAAAATTTCAAATATGCTGCTATGTATAGGTGTATGTTTTAGGAAAGTATTTATATATTCGTCAAGATAAAATATGAAATTTTTTCTCTTTGATGTACAAAACTTTTCTGTTGCGAGTTTTTTCGGGCCTTTTTCATCGAAAATCCTATTTTCGAATATTAGTAAATAAAACTTGCTTAAATTCGATTTTGTTTTCTTTCGCCGAAGGTTGTGCATGTTTTTCTTATCCGGAGAAATAATCCCAACTTCTGAAGGCGAATTGTTCTGGCATATAGTTGCCTGTGAAAAGTTTTGCTATTTTTTTATTTTCGTAATTTTTCTAAAAAACTATTCAAATGTAGCAATAACAATCTTTTTATTATTTTTTTTATACTTCTATATGAAATGCAAGGAAAAACTATCAGAAGGAATTGATTTTCACATTTATTCTGTGGGAAAGGTCGAGTATATGCCTGAACCACATAATAAACCAAGACTTTTTGTCCAGACACCATTACTAAATCTGGATGAAGATTTTGACACTTTTCTCATTTTTCTGTGCATAGACCTGGTTGGTCGAAGAAACCGGAAGCAACGTTAACGTGCTCCACCTTGTGCCGGCGAAGCGTTAAGCTAAGATATCATTTTTATTCTGTGGGAGAGGAAAGCCGAGAATACAGCATAATGATATGGCGAACCACGACTTCTCGTGAAGATATGGCGATGACGATCAGAGATTACCAGTTACGAATCGGGGTGAAGGTTTTTAGAATGTCATATTTCTTAATTTTTCTGCGCATGGACCGGGTTGTTGGAGGAAACCGTAATTAGCGCTTATGTGAACCACCGCGCACCAGCGAGGCATCCAGCAGACCTCTCGCATATAATCATCTCCCGTGACAGAATTCGAACTAACGTCAGAAAGATCAGAATTGCGTAGTTCGAAGTGTATTCCCAAAGCGTTACCGATTGATCTAAAGTCAAGAATCAAATCAGTACTTTAAATCTAGCAACCATTGATGTGCACTACGACTCGACTGTGAAGACGCCAGCAAATGCACAATTTGGATAATTGTATAATGATTAAATCTGGCAACCATAGTGGAACTTAAGTTCGTTATGTATCGCTACCTCCATGCTAGTAGAATTCCAATGGAATATATTTTGAGTTATTCGCTGTTACATAAGGGTTTCAGATATTAAAAGAACATTTAAAGCAGACTACACTATAGCCTACCAGTAACCTGTATACAGCTAGCAGACACTTCCAGCAGACAGTTACCGATTTTTCAATTACATATCCGCCTTCCCCAAATCATAAATATTCATTCAAAATAGCGAAATATTTTTTGTCGCGATATTTCTTTGACTAGCGTGTTCAAAACATACTTGTACATCGAGAGAAAAAATTGAAAGAAATTCTACCGTGTGGATTATGGGGAAACTCCCCTCCCTTTTCATAAAAAAGTGAAAAATGGCAAAATATCTTTAATAAGGACGTCATTAATTGGCGAAAAAAGTTGTTGTAACGCTGTTCCTTTCTACAGTATGTTCAAAATATATTTCTACACTTATGAAAAAAATTTGAAGGAATTCTGCCGTACGGATCATGTGGAAATTCCCCTCCATTTGCATTACAAAGTGCAAATATGGCAAAATATCTTTAATAAGGAAGTCATTAATTAATGAAAAATTTCTTTGCCACGCTGTCATTGACAGTATGTTAAAAATATATTTTACACCTACCAAAAAAATTTGAAGAAATTCTACTGTGCGGATCACGGGGAAATTCCGATTCCTTTTCATAAAAAAGTGCAATAAGGACAAAATATCTTTAATTAGACCCTATTCTATTCGACGCTGCGAAGGTGACTGAAGAGCTCAGGAATCGGATTTTTGAATTATATATTTCTATTGTAAAGTCTAATGAAACCTTATTAGGATAAGTAGAGCTAAATAATTCTATCTATTTTACATAAAAAATAATATCGCGAAATCGACATCTATTTATTCGCCAGATTCTGCCAAAGAATCATTGCAGGCGCAGAAATGCGCTATAAATCATTGCGCAAAATGCCATGAAAGGCTTACGACTTACTATTCTTACTATTCCATTGCTATGCATTGAGGGTACCTGATCAATTTTGATTCGACAATTGTATGTTTTTAGTCAAAACTTCTCCTAAAAAGGTGGGGCGGGTGGGAGTTTGCTGCGAATGACGTAATGTCATTCCCGCTATTCAACTTTCACGCGTCACCATATTGCCACCGTCTATTTAGAAGTTTTTTTCATGCCTTTGACTTTATAAAAGCTAGCATCTTATATGAAGAGAAAAATAGACTTAAGTCATAATGTAGAAGTTGCATCGAGCTCTTACCAAATGCTACAAACTAGAATGCCTTTGGAAAATGTTTGTAGTTTCAACGTCAATGTATTCAAATGTATGCGAGTTCTTGCAATAAAGATTGTTGATCTTTCAATGTTTTTTATTTTTAAGGGGACAAGCCTGAGAAAACCTATAACAGCACATCAATACTTCTTCCCCGGTAGTCCCTGCAACTAATTCATAGGTGCAGATTAATATTCCTCAGACTTGAAAAAGAAAATCGAAATGAATGCTTATGTATGAAATGTGATTTTCACGAGCAGAGATTTTCGTTCCACAGTTTGCTGAACAGTTTTGTATATTTTTGAGATCTGGAAGATAAACAATCAGAATAAAAGTTCCTGTCGGCTCAATGATGAAACTGAATAACGATAATACGGCTTCGAAGGCTATAGGCAATTGTTATAAGAATTAGTATGCAACTTGATCGTGCTCTGTTAGTTACTTTCTCGAAGAAGATGAATGATAAGGTGGCCTGTATAGTAGAAATTGTTATATAGTTCTTCTTTTAGATTTCAATAGGAAATTCTTTTCTTTCTTCAGCTAAAAACATTTTGACGATAACATCTTGCGATAAAATATACGCTTTTCGTGCTTCGGTACAGGTTTATATTTTTGCTTATTAAAAAAAAAAATTAGAGAATATGGCCCAACCACCTTCTGTTGTCACTGATGTGATGAACAATTTTCTTTCCACAGGGAAGCTAAAAACATTTTATCGACATTTTTGTTGTAATTCAATTCTCTCTAAATAAGTGTTTCATAAATCTATTTGGCCCTGTGCTCAAAGATCTGCTGCTTTTGCGACATTGTCTTGATACGTGCAAAAAAAAAACCTGATTTCAATTCATAAATTCAGAATAGTACCCATCGAAATATTTAAAACAGATATTTTGACATTTTTCAGTGAAGTTCTGCACTATCAGCAGAAGGTGGAAAAACAAAAAAAAACTATCGTGGGAGAGTTAAATTCTGGGTGTAGAATAAAAAATAAAAATCGAATTTTGGAAACGAACTTTGAACGCAGAAGGCGCGTAGATTATTTATAGCCTTTATTTTGGATAAATTTGCCTTTTTAATAGCATGAGCAATAAGAATGTTCATTTTAAAATTAATTTTACTTTGGTTTATACTATCGCCTTAAGGGCGATGTCCACATACCCGGTAAAACGGCAGCGGTCGGGGAAACCCCGTTTAACCATTCGTCGCACGGCACCAGTCGGCGCCGATCTTCACGATTCTAGTGTCCACATGTCAGGCTACACGATTTTCCAATTCACACGTGATCGATCAAATTTTTTTTTACACGTTGCTGAAACCTAACTTCTTGGAACTCTCGTAAATTTAACCGTTTCAGACTTTCCATATTCTTTCCTTGATCCTATATTCAAATTGTACCGTTTTTTATTCATTTTCTGCCGCGCGCTTTCGACGCCATAAAAAACCACCCAATCATGCTTCGCCACATAAATTCAGGTTGCACCAAGTACAGTGCCATTCGGTTCTTCGGGATATAGGGAAGGAAATAGATTGGCTAACTCCAACGCCACCCACCAGAATTATGACATTTTAACAAACAAAAAACTATGATAAAAGATTAAACCAACAAAAACACATGAAGATTCACCCTGCATGAAAGAATTGAATTAAAAAAAATTTTAATCACATCATAAAAACACAACAAATGGGTTTAATGAGGTACATTTATTTATTTAATTTTGGAATTTCTCAAAAGAATATCTGTTCACTACACAGAACCTTCATACCCAATTCAGAAAATTGACTCACCGACCACCTCCCAAAGTGTCATACAGCAAAAACATACCAATGGCTCTAGAAGTGATATTTATTCTCCTGTCCATAGTCCAATATAACCACACAATTCGTATAAATTAACGTTACAATTTGATATCTCAAAACACTGCAAAACACGCATATAGAATGATATATTTGCAATGGAGCGCAACGGAAAAATCAGCACTAGGCATAACGTAACGATCTAGCGACAAAGCTGAACATGTTTGACTTTGTCGTGGAGCCGTGGGACTTTGCAAAACAACCGCCGCTCCGCAGTCGTGTCTGTCGCGTCGTACGCTAAAAGTCGGCGGTGTGTGTATTAAAATCGTCAGAAACGGCGACAGCCAATCGTGGGTGATCGTAGTCAGCCGCGTATGTGTGCATCCCCCGCCAGTATTATAAGGTGTTTCATGTATGCGGTCTTATTTATTGTATCCACTGTGGTTCCGTGTTCTTTATGCTCCACTGATTCCGCTGTTCACCATGCAAATAAATATCTCTTTGTCTGAGTATTTCGACCCAACGGTTATGTGTTATTTGTCTGTATTAGGAGCGGGGAATTATCGCCATTTACTGGCGTGGTGGCGGCGAAGGTCGAACTTCACGTCATCCTGCAGTATACTGGAGCTTTTCGGGTAAACATTTTAGTCAAGTTTAGACAAAGTTGTTTGTGTCCAGGATGGCAGCCTGCAAAGCACCCGAACAATGGCCTCTCAAAAAGAGTGAAACAATCACCACTTTCGAAACTTGGCGACAAAATTTACTATATACTTTTACTCTAGACAACAGTTTTACACCTTACCTCGCTTCCGACTTTCAGTGGCAAAAGAAAACCAAACACAATCTATTGAGGGGCTTTACCGACGATGGAGAGGATATAGTTGCTGATCAAAGGAAAACGGCTGTCCAAAAAGATGCAACGTTGGACTTAATGCTTGGACAAATAGCCAACTTTTGCCCAATCTCCAGAAACACCATCATAAAAAATTCAACATATCTTTGCAATATTTGGCAAGCTATACGTACGCATTACGGATTTCAAACCACAGGTGCTCATATGCTCGATTTGTCCTCTATCAAGCTTGAAGTTGGAGAGAAAATAGAAGATCTATATCAGCGACTCAAGTCATTTTTTAAAGATAACTTAGTTACAGCTAATAGTTCCATTACCCACCACGGAATTGCGCCAACAGAAGATGAGGACATGTCTCGAGACCTACACTGGAATCCTACACTGGAAAATTTAGTAGTTCACCATTGGTTGTCATTACTTCACCAGGATCTGCATTCTTTTGTTAAACAAAGGTACGGCACTGAGCTCCGTTCACGTACACTCGCATCTATAAAGCCAGAAATTTCTGGTGCTCTTGACTCCCTAATCGATGAGTTAACAAGCATGGAACTTGCCAAAGTTTCCAGAGCTATTCAATCATCCAGCATCAAAGGCAAGAATCGCGCGCTCAACAGTCGCTCGAAGACCCATAAGACAGATTCTCGTGCATCCTGCCCATTATGCAAACAGAGTGATCGTTCATCCAATCATTACTTCAATCGTTGCCCATATTTGCCGGACAATGATTGTCGTTTCATGGCAAAAGCTCGCGCAATTTGCTCCGAACACCATGATGATGATGCAGCTGAGATGACTCTGAACTTTGTACAGGCTACCTTTCAGACACCCCAGAGGTGAAAAATATTTGTTTTCGTTTAAGACGTGTAAATATTTGTCAGTGCCCATACTTGAATATGTTTTGAAATAGTGTGCCAATCCGTGTCATACTTGACGCAGGAACTGAATGTCACATGATTTCTTTGTCTCTTACTAGAATATTAGGTGCCAAAATTTTTAAATGTTCTCAAAAGGCCCTCCAAGCTGATGGTTCTTCATGTTTACGCGTCCTTGGCGAGACATCTATAACCCTGTCCTATGACTCAATTTCAGTGCCGTTTAAAGCCTTAGTTGTACAAAATTTGGATTCTGAAATATTGGCTGGAACCCCTTTTATGATTGACAATGATATAACTTTACGACCTGCCAAGGGAACAATCAGTATTCGTAATCATAATCCTATTAATTACTCTGATAACTATTGAAACTGCCATAACACCAATTTCGTTTTTCGTTATTTGCCACATGGAGTGCTAGTACTCTATTATTAGTCACGATTTCTTTGTCACCACAGTGTTGCAATCTTTGCTTTTACGAGCGCGCCTATGATGTCACAAATGCGTTTTTGTAGGAAACTTGTTTAGACCTGTTTTATAGGCATGCTTTTCAGTCGCGCAGTTTGCTGATTTTAGCGGCTGCATTTTAGGTTAAGGTTTACATTTTAGTCACTTAATTCATACTTTATGACATTTAGAACTGCAATTAGATATTAAACTAAGTTGATTAGAATCCAATCAATTGTCGATTGCTTGTAAGCTGGAAGCTACATAGTCAAGTATGTATTTGACATTTTCATATTTTCTAACTAGGATTAGAGTTTAACAGTGGTAATACTGCTGATTTCGTGGTTGTGTTATGCTACTTATATTGCCATATTGTGTACTGTCAACATACCCTTTAGATTCTTGAGTAACCGGTTAGGGCGAATCATTATCTTAGTTCTCTTCGGGTGACTTAAATCTTTCTGCTAGGCCTGTTCAGTTCAGTCGACTTATTCAATATTTCTGACTAGATATAGATTCTGTCATATTGCTGTAGATTCACTTTTGATCTATTTTTATAATAATCTATTTATGTATGTTTAATAACTCATCAAGCATGGGCCATGGATGATTTGATATAGGTTATAATTGGACTAATAGGTTAACTGTGCTGTACACTAATCAGTGTATATTTTATTATAGAAAACCGTACCTCTGTTGTTATAATCGTACTTGTGTTGTCTACAATCATACACTTGTTGTCTACAAACGTACATCTGTTCTGTATACCTGTTTTCAACATCTGCTGTACAACTTTGTGTGTGCTTTTTCATGCATCAAGTCTATATTTCATAATAAACAACAATTCGATGGCAACATTTGTACGCACGCGTCTGCTTGCTGTGGAGTGATTTCAACTAGCTTACAATTGCAGATCGACCATTTTGAATCTGTATCGGTGTGGGTGTCAGATAGCCACTCCAATTT
This sequence comes from Styela plicata, assembly GCA_963675895.2. NCBI lineage: Eukaryota > Metazoa > Chordata > Ascidiacea > Stolidobranchia > Styelidae > Styela > Styela plicata. Next base: position 20,833,672 of record OZ023143.1, on the reverse strand, counting down.
GGCGCCTACAACTATAAGGCCGGCAATTCTACTCCACATATCATTAGACATTCTCGTAAGTCACAAGTTCTGTGGCCTGGTGAGTCACTCAGTGTTCAATTGCCTCCACATTTATGCCAAGAGAAGGAAATTGTCATTGAGCCTCGCATGGACAATAATACCAAAGCATCTGCCCCTTCGCTGTTCCCTTTTATTGTTGCCAATGACAATGACTGTGTTCGTATTTGTAATTTAACTTGTGAACCTGCTTTGATTAATCGTAATCAACAATTTGCTCATATTCTTCCTGTTAAATCTAATGTTCATTCACATCTCTCCAGCCCTGACACACCTGCTGCCCCCTCACCACCTTATGCCACCAAAATTCTGGTTGATCCAGACAATATCTTGCCCCCAGAAGTGGTGAATGAATTTCATTCACTTCACAAACAATTCGATCATTATTTCAACCCATGTCCAAAAGGATATAATGGCACTGAAGATCCCTTTAAGACTGTTGTGAATATGGGGCATGTTCAGCCCCCCCCCCCCCCCCCATAGAAAGGGTCGTGCCCCCCAGTACTCCCGTGATAAACTCTTAGAGTTACAACACAAATTCGACCAGTTGGAATCCATGGGTGTTTTCCAAAACCCAGAATCCCATGATATCACAGTTGAATATCTGAACCCTTCCTTTTCGGTCAAAAAGTCATCTGGCGGATATCGTCTAGTCACTGCTTTTGCAGAGGTTGGGAGATATTCAAAAACACAACCTTCCCTTCTCCCCGATGTTGATTCTACCCTACGCAAAATTGCCTGTTGGAAGTACATTGTAGTTTCTGACCTTACTTCTGCATTTTTTCAAATTCCCCTTGATCGTAGGTCTATGAAATATTGTGGCGTAGTGACCCCATTTCGCGAAGTTCGTGTATATACTAGGTGTGCTACGGGCGTGCCCGGTTCTGAAACTGCACTTGAAGAACTAATTTGTCGAGTTTTAGGTGACCTTTTACGAGATGGAATTGTGGCTAAAATTGCTGATGATTTATACTGTGGTGGCAATACACCATCAGAGGTACTTAAAAACTGGGGTAAAGTTTTATCTGCACTTCCAAAATGCGGCTTATGTTTGTCCGCTTCTAAAACGATTATCACACCAAAGTCTACTACCATTCTTGGTTGGATTTGGTGTAAAGGTACGATTAGGGCATCTCCCCATAGAGTGGCCACTTTAGCCAACTGTGACCCTCCTAAAACAGTCTCTTCAATGAGATCATTTCTTGGTGCTTATCGTGTTTTATCTCGTGTAATACAAAATTATGCCAATTTTCTCAGCGACTTACAGAAAGTCACTGATGGTAGAAACTCCCAGGAATGTATAGTATGGGAAGACAAACTTAAAGCTAGCTTTACTCAGGCCCAGTCACATTTATCCAATGTTGAAACCATTACTTTACCCAAACCTAGTGACTTTTTGTGGATAGTAACTGATGGCTCCGTCTCCCACCCGGCTATCGGAGCAACCCTTTACTTGACACGAGAGAATGTAACTCATCTTGCCGGATTTTATAGTGTTAAGCTCAAAGAGCGTCAGATGTCCTGGATACCCTGCGAGATTGAGGCTTTGAGCATAGCTTGTGCCATCAAACACTTTACTCCACACATTGTTCAGTCTCATTCCCGTACACATGTCTTGACTGACAGCAAGCCTCGTGTGAGGCATTCGATAGACTGTGCCCCGGTGAGTTTTCCGCCAGCCCTCGTTTGTCAACCTTTCTTACTATTGCCAGCCGATACCAAGTATCTTTAGAGCATTTGGCGGAAGCTAAAAATCTGCCCTCTGATTTTGCCAGCCGCAATGCCCCTGACTGTACGGACGACAAGTGTGCAATTTGTGTTTTTGTTAATCATTTAAATATTATTCCCGTTCTACGGGACATTTCTGTTTATGATGTGTTTGCTGGTCATACTAACATGATTTTTACCACCAGATTTTTACCACAGATTTTTACCACCTACGATATGGCATAAGACCTACCAAAAAAATGACAGATATAATTGATGTCAAAAGATATCTCAAGTATGCCTCCATTTCTATGGTTTACTCATTTACCCCAGTAAGCGTCCTTTTTGCTCGCGCCAAGATCGCATTATTGTTCCACGTACTGTTCTCGGTGGTATTTTAACTGCTATGCATTTACAATTAAGCCATCCCTCTGCCTACCAGTTAGCTTATGTTTTTAATCGTTATTTTGTTGCTCTCGATTCTGATGCCATGATAAAAAAAACTTCTAATTCATGCCACCAATGTGCTTCTCCTAATAAATTCATTTCTCGCCCCATACCCCAATCAACAAGTGACCCATCCCCAGGTATTGGAAGAGAGTTTGCCGCTGATGTTATTAAGCAAAGAAAACAATTAATTCTTGTTTTACGAGAAGCCGTTACATCGTTTACTAAGGCAACTTTCATCGAAGATGAAAAAGAAATGACCATCCGTAATGCACTGATATGTTTGGTAATTGATATGATTCCTTTGGATGGTCCCAGCTCAATTATTCGGACTAATTCTGTCCCCGCTTTTGCAGCCATGGTTGAAAATACCAATCTTGCTTTGCACCGGTTAGTCATTGACCTTGGAAAAACTAAAAATATCAACAAGAATTCAGTTGCGGAAAAAGCAGTGCAAGAAGTTCAGGAAGAAATTTTACGACTGGCACCAGATGGTCAACCAGTTCCTTCATTTACACTTGCCCAAGCCATTGCCAAACTCATTTCACGTATATGTAAGTGGGGTCTTTACTCACGGTAAATGTGGACTCAGAGAGATCAATTTTCCAACCTACAGTTACCGCTTGATGACAGGATGCTCATTGAGCAGCAGCATACTGAACGACTCCGTAACCACCACCCAAGTGAAAGGACGAAATGTCCGCGACGAGGTCTCTTATCCCCCAGCATTCGTGTTGGTGATCTGGTCTACTTGGTTACCGAACGCAGAAAACACGGGCACGTGACAGATATCTTGTTGTTTCGGTAGAGGGAGAATGGTGCGATATAAAAAAAATGTTGGAAATCAACTACGTGCTAACTCGTACAAAGTGAGAAAAGATGAATGTTTTCTTGTATCTTCAACTCTCCCACAAACATCCGAAGTCATACCAAACATCGATTTGAATAAAAAAGAGCCACGACCCATTCCCTCCTCACAATTTTTTCCCATGATACTGATCCTTCTTCCTGGAATGTTTATAATTCGTCCGACCAATTTTCTCCAGGTCCCCTGGAGCTGTTCTCTGCTGAAACTCCCAGAGTACCTAATGATTCTGTGAGTCTTGGTATGGAACCAACCCATCGTTATCCCCGCCGAGAGCATCGTAAACCATCATACCTAAATGATTACGTTCTGGACTAATCAATGTTATTATTCATTTCGTTCGTTTCCACTTTTCTTGCATATTTTGAAGGGGTAAAAAGAAAGAAGGGATGCGCCAGTATTATAAGGTGTTTCATGTGTGCGGTTTTATTTATTGTATCCACTGTGGTTCTTTATGCTCCACTGATTCCGCTGTTCACCATGCCAATAAATATCTCTTTGTCTGAGGTTTTCCACCCAACGGTTGTGTGTTATTTGTCTGTATTAGGAGCGGGGAATTATCGCCATTTACTGGTGCCCCTTTATTTGTTTAGCATCGTATGGTTTTGATATCTGGCGGTCAAACACAAGCTTTTGACATGTCTCAACTATTTTTTATCTGAAAGACAGAACTTTAATACAATAAACGTGTTCAAAAAAAAGAATATTGGACAAAGATTTTGCAGTCAGGAATAAAAAAGCTGCCAGGTTTAGATAGCAGCAGCATGGATTCGTGGACCATAGTTGCTAGAAATTTGTTTCAGCCCAAAAGTAGGCAAAGGCTCCATGCATTAGGTTTGAGCATGAAACATGTGTATTTTCGGTAAAATTATAAAGAAGAAGAAAAGGGTAAGAGAAAGAATGGAGAAAGGAATTCCATGGTGTTGAAAACAAGTAAGAATGGAGAACATGAAACTATGAAAGAGAGAATATGTAAAAAGGAGAAGAAATATGGTAAAGGTGAGGATGATATGTCGTTGGAAAAAATATATAGCGACGAAAAGCCTAGGGAAAATGAAGGTTTTTGTCAGTGGAAGGTAAGAATGGAATAAGTGGGGGTTTTATTTTAATGGAAAATGTAGATGGGAAAAAATATGGTAGAGAAAATGCAATGTCAACGGAAGATGAAAGAAGTGGAGAAGAAAATGAAGATTTTATAACGAAGGAAAATAGTACAGATGAAGGGGATGATAGACCCAGGGCAAAGTGTTAACACAAGGAATATGGTAAGGGAATTGAGAATGGCGAGTTGAAGGAAAATATTGAAAGTGAGGAGAATCGTATAAATGTAAGGGTGTTCTGATGACAGATGATGAGGATGGTACTAATGGAGATGACGATTGCATGGAAAGAATAGGTTGTGAAATTGGAGAACGTGGCCGAGAAGATAAGGATTTTAAGACCAAGAAAATTGGGAGAGTAAACGAAAAATTTATTGTTCAGTATGTTATAATGGATGGTGGCAGTGAAGAGGATGGAGAAATAAATGTAAAACAGAAGAATTGAAATTGTAAAAAGAGTGGAAAATTAAGAATTCCTGTATCCAAATGGCGGTTAATTATGACTAAAGATTTGAAATCGGCCAATCCCTACTGCAGTTTTGTCTACAGGTACCCCAAAGTAATATTGTGTGCCAGTCTTTTAATTCAATTCGTGATTTTTTTTGTACAGGTTCATGCACTTGTAAAAATTGTCCGATATCGTTTCTGATAACCATACGTGGTGGCAGCTCAATGGCTGATTAAGCATTCGAGACTTGAATGACGAAATAAAGGCCAGACAAGTTCAAGGAGAAAAAAGAGAGAAAATTACGGATATTCTAAAACATAAGTCAGCAAGGCGGCATCACCTAGATTGCCTCAGATGTTTGCCGCAAAATATATTATTGTCTGGTTGCCGTGATGTGGCACCGAAGAGCGACGTTTTATGACAAATAACACTTGAACAAAACAAGTATTTGCTTGGTGCAGAGAATGAGTTTCTAGCATTACTCCGAATTTATTCTGAGCAACAATCAGACAGTACGAAAAAGGTATTTTGCAAAAAATATCGTGCATTCCACCATCCATAATGCTTTGCGACGAGAAATCGCTGCGCATTGCCCACAATCGCGGAAAAACAGACGTCATCTATATCGACGCCACAGGAAGCATAGTAAAACAAAAGAAAAATAAAGAAAAAACGTTTGCAATTTATTACCCTTCACGGCGGGTGGGACATGTCTTTCAAAGAATTTAATAACTGGGGTGACACTTCTCCCCGACATTTTTTAATTATGCTCAAAAATGTTAAAAGTATGCAAGTTTCTCTTCCATTTTTGTAGTGTATCCGTTTGTACTCTTTTATCTATTGCTGGCTAGTCTTCAAGAATTGATCGCACAATAGTTTGCACACGTGAATAACATCTTTACTGCTTACAATTCAGTATCGACAAAATATAAAAGCAACTGAAACGGATATTACAAGAGTAAGGGAAGGACCATGCCGCTGCAACCACGTTTGTCCTTTTGCCCTTGATGACCGACCTAGACAGCCTTTATTGGCACATCTGCATCCGCGTATGGGGCGAAATCAGCCATGCAAATTATTACGTCATTATTTAGAATCACGAATACTACATCCCTCCTTTTCTCCAAGAAAGTAAATTAGAACATTTAGTTCATTACAAAGTCTTTAAATCTAGAAGGTAATTTACGTTCACGTCTGGGACGTTCTCTGGGCAAATTAATTGGTCCAGTTTTACTAGCGTTTTCAACTACTTCGGGTTTTTCAGCATTTTGGTCATTGATAACAGTTTCTTCTTTTGTGTCCTGCTCATATTTCTTCACGTAAGATGAATTACGACGAATTTCACGGCCATTTAACTGTGACTTCCCCTCCTTCCTTCTTAACAATTTCACAAGGTGTTGGTTGGAAGTTTGTAGAAAGTTTATTGGTCTTTTCTTGTTTCAGGAGAACCGTGTCTCCAACTTCGAGATTTCCAGAAGTTGCATTTCTAACATCATCCGCATACAACTTTCCTTTCTGTTTGTTCTTCCAGTCTCGATCTCTGTATTCTTCGTCTGTGATTCTGTAATCCTGTCTGAGTTCTGGAAGTTTTGTTCTCATCTCCCGTCCGAACATCAGAAAATACGGTGATGCTCCAGTCGTTGTTGTATGTGGTGTAGACCTGTATGCAGTTAAAAATCTGTTAATTTCTGTTTTCCAACTTTTACCTTCTACTTGTGCTATTCTAATAGCTTTCATCAAACTTCGATTTTGCCTTTCAACTTCGTCGTTTGCTTGAGGCCATAAAGGAGTAGTAGATCGGTGTTGAACTCCATGTTCTCTTAAAAAGGATTGAAATTCATTTGAAATTAGCTGAGGGGCGTTGTCCCTTCTCAGCGAAAATGGATTTCCGTAGCGTGCAAAAACATTACTCAGGGCTTCAATTATTTTAGAACTAGTCGTCGATCGCAAAATCACAACTTCATAAAATCGACTGTAGTAATCCACAATTACTAGCAAATTTTCTCCCGTTGGCAGGGGTCCTAAAATGTCGGCGCAGCAATCCTGCCACGCTCCACTTGGCGGTTTTGCTCTAGTTATCGGTTCAGGAACATTATAAGAACTTGTTACCTGGCATCCATGACATACTTTACATTTTCTTTCGGCATCACGATCAATATCTGGCCACCATACTTTCGATCGAAGTCTATTCTTCGTCTTTACAATTCCTTGGTGCCCTTCGTGTGCTAGCTGTAGAACTCGTTTCTGAAGTATCTGTGGAACAACAATTCTAGAACCACGTAAAATTAATTTTCCATGCGTACAAAGTTCATTCCTTATATGCAAAAAAGGTGTACTGCATTTCGACCAAATTTGTGATTTTATACAATCGCGCACAACTTGAAGCTCCGAGTCACTAGCAGTGGCCTGTTCAATTTCGCGAAGTGTCAACGCATTTGGACAATTATTTTGTGCAATCATTCTAACAAAATCATATTCAGCATTTAAATCTCGTTGCTTTGTTGTATTCAAGCGAGACAATACATCGGCGATGTTGTTCTTACCGGGTCTGTATATTACCTTAAAGTCATACCCCTGTAAACGTAATACCCATCGCTCGATTCGTGCTGACGGCTTCGATGCCTTCGAATAGATGCATTCCAGAGGTTTATGGTCGGTTTCAAGTTCAAACTTTCTGCCAAAAATATACAAATTAAATCTCTCGCATGCCCATACAATTGCTAAGGCTTCTTTCTCCGTCTGGCTGTATCGTCTTTCCACGTCAGACATGGTTCTCGACGCATACGAGATTACTCTCCATATTCCATCTTGCAATTGAGTTAACGCTGATCCAAGTCCTGTCGGTGACGCATCTGCAATAATTCTCGTTCTGCAATCAGATCTAAAATAAGCCAATGTTTTTGTATTAGTTAGTAACAGTCTCAATTCATTAAAAGATTTATCGCATCGGTCATCACAATGAAATTTAGCGTTTTTCCTCGTAAATTCACGTAAAGGTTCAGCTATTGATGATAGATTCGGTATAAATTTGGAGCAATATTGGACTAGACCCATAAATGATTTTACTTCTTTCGCGTCTCTTGGTCGTCGAGCATCTTTTACTGCTGCGACCTTCTCCTCGCAGGGATCAATTCCTCGACTTGTGAGTTTATGACCAAAAAATTTAATTTCAGCGAGTCTGAATTGACACTTCTTACTATTCAGCGTCAAACCTACTTTAACTAACTTATCAAGAACAGCAAACAATCTGCGATCGTGCTCTTGCACATTTCGTCCATGGACAATGATATCGTCAGCTATATTTGCAACCCCTTCGCAGTCATTCATTACGTCTCTGATGATCTGCTGGTACTTTTCTGGTGCCGAAGATAAACCGAACATAAGTCGTCGATACCTGAAAATACCTCTGTGAGTAACAAAAGTTGTTATGTACCGACTCTTTTCATCTAGCAAAATGTGATGAAATCCCCATTTCAAATCTAACTTGCTAAATATGGCACTCCCGCTCAGATCACTTAACAGTTCTTCAACTGTGGGTATGGGTTGCCTTTCACGTATAATTGCTTGGTTCGCTCGGCGCATATCAACACAAACTCTAATATCGCCATCTTTCTTATGGTCAATAGTTAGAGGCGAAATCCACGTACTAGGGCCTTCAGGTGCTTCCTCAATGATACCAGCCAGCTTTCAACATTTCATCAATTTTGGCATCAACTTTATCGCGTAATGCATAAGGAATTCGACGTAAAGGTTGAGCAATCGGTTTAACCGTTTCATCAATATTTAAAGTTAACTTATAATCTCTCAAAATACCAATTCCATCAAATAGTTTTCTGTATTTCGAAAATATGTCGGAATTTGCAACATTACATACCATATTGTTGGAGGTTTTACAATCTGTCGGTCCTATTCTCAGAACATTCAATTTAATTGCAGTTTCTCTCCCCAATAAAGTTTGACAGTTATCTTTAACAACTACAAAATCAGTTCTACATTTATATTCGTTATCTGGCACGATAACATTTGCGGTGAAAGTTCCTAACACCGGCAGTGCCTTTGTACTTCCATAAGCATAGAGAGACGGTATCCAACATTTTCTAGTGTCGCACACAATTCGCTCATATTTCAACCATTCCCAAGTATTTCTTCCCATAACATTTCGACAAGCTCCCGAATCTATTATTACGTTGGGCAAATTTATTCCTCCCACGTTTAATGTAATTATACCGCTATTAGGAGATCTTCGGTCCCTTACTGAAAATGTGTAATCATCGTTCAAACCAACTGAACTATCGATACAATTCGCATCATTTATTCGCTTACCGTATTTCTTCGTCTTTGTCGCGGCATCATAGCGATAATTTGTTCGCTGCATCTGTTTACCTCTAAATTTTCCACACCTTGCTTTGAAATGACCAAATCTTCCACATTTAGCACATTGTTTCCCTCGCGCTGGGCACATTTTATCCCTGGCAAAATGTCCACTGCGGCCACATGCATAACATTCCCCTTCCTTCCTATTTACTGAAAGAGAATTGAAACGATTGGATTTATTTACAGAATTTACCGGTTGCAATTCTGTGTCAGCTTCAATCGCTTTAGCCTGATGATCGACTGCTTCCATTGCCCTTGCAATTTTCAATAAATCAGCTAAATTTAAATTGCCTTTTTCGAGAAATCTGCGTCTCATCCCGTTAGATTGGCAATTATCAATTGTTTGGTCTCGAATGTTGTCGTCTTCCTTGTCTTCAAATCCACAAGTGATAGCACGTTGCCGTTATCTACAAATAAACTGATCAATCGTTTCGTTACTGGCTTGCTTAATTTGTCTGAATAGATGGCGTTCAAATGGTATATTGGATTTCGGAGTAAAATAATCGTCAAGTAATTTTAGTGTTTCGCTAAACGTTTTCTCTTCTAGGCCAGCTAAAGTATAAAAAATATCTTGTACCTTTGCACCGGCGGTAAACAATAACAATGCCTTCTTCGGGCCATCACTGGTTGTACCTTTTGCAGTCATATACAGTTTGAATGATCGTTTCCAACGTGGCCAGCGTTGTGAAATTCCATGTGGATCACCTTCTGGGTCGAATGGATGCATTATCCCGATATCGTTCTGCATATTCGTCAATAAATATTTGCTTGATCTGTTTCAATCAATAAATTCTCAACAATTCTTCGTTTAGTCTTTTATCCTCGTCGCCAATTGTAGTGTATCCGTTTGTACTCTTTTATCTATTGCTGGCTAATCTCCAAGAATTGATCACACAATTGTTTGCACACGTGAATAACATCTTTACTGCTTACCATTCAGTATCGACAAAATATAAAAGCAACTTAAACGGATATTACAAGAGTAAGGTAACGACCATGCCGCTGCAACCACGTTTGTCCTTCTGCCCTTGATGACAGACCTAGACGGCCTTTATTGGCACAACTGCATCCGCGCAGGGGGCGAAATCAGCCATGCAAATATTACGTCATTATTTAGAATCACGAATACTACAGCAACTTTAACTTGAAACGGTTGCATGTCAATACGCGGAAATAAAATCATCTTTCTGATAGATTGTGGCATTGACATTTCGATCATTATAAAAGGTAATGAGGATGCTAATGTCGTAGAAACAACGCCAATGTCTCATGATGACCGCCCCAGTCTATTTTCATCTACACCTGTAAATTTTACACCGGTACCTAAACCTCGTTTGAAGCTGTGTTCGAAGTCCCCTCGAATTCTTGAGGTGACGAAACTTCAGATTTGGGCTCAGAGATTGCAGATGGTGCAAAACTGAGAGGCCGACAACTTCATGTTCTCAAACAATGAAGGTTCGTATTGCGGAACCAGGTCATGTGGGTAATTTTACAGCTGTTATCCCTTTATCCCCATGGTGATAAAGAGAGCCAAAGAGCTGCAAGTAAGCCCTCTGTTGGCATACACAGATCATTTTCTGCTGGAACATAATTTCAATCTACACTATGCGCTAGTGGTGGTGTTAATACTGCCAATGATTCTCACAAAACCAAGCTAATGTTTCTATGCTGACGAGAGCACTTAAGAATTCTATGTATTTTGATGGAGCTCATACCATACCAGATAACCTAACGGGCTGTGTCATTTTGAATTGGGTTTTAACTATAATATGTGGGATAATAATACTGCTGGGCGAGAGTTAGCTACGTGTATGACAGGAAAAGCCCTCGATTTTTTAAAAGATTTGCCGGAATTTGAGCGTACTAGTTACACTGATATTGAAGCGCATTTCAATCGCTATTTCAAGCCGATAGGAAATGAAAATTCATACCTTACCACATTTTATTGTCGCAAAACAAAAACTACGGAACCCCACGTGACATTGGTAGTAAGTTGAGGGAACTTGTTATTCTTGCATATCCGAATCTTGATGTAAGTGTACAGGATTATATTTATAAAGTCACAGTTTCTTGCCGGCTTAAATGATGAAAGCATGATCAAACATCATGTCACAATGCATGAGCGGGAAACTTTCGAAAAGGCTTTGTCGCTAGCTACTCTGTATTATTCAATTGATCATTCCCAAATGACAGTTAAGAGGGACATTATCAAGCCGCGTATCGCTGCAGTTAATGCGAAGAAAGAAATGACCGCAAATGATCCAATTTTCGGAGGTAGCATTGACGAACAGATTTTAGCGAAGCTGGATTTTATATTCGAATATGTTAAGCCACGCGTCAATAGCTCTCGCAATTAAGATGGCAAACTACGAAATCAATGCCCTAGGTGTGGTAAAAATTGACATTGGGGTAGGGATTGAAGGGAATGTTTAATTGAAAGCAGACTGGACACATGAAGCATGATTTCCCTAATCGTATGATTCCCACTAAATCTGCGCTGAATGAATAGTCCTCGGTGTCCGCTGAATTGACTAATGTAATAAACTAGAACCTAGATCTGAATATTTGTTCTTTGCAATGCACAATAGTTGGTATTCACGCGTACTTGTAAACAATCAACCATTCAACTTTCTTGTAGACAGTGATGCAATGACTACGCTTATTGATGTTTCTATCTTTGATGACGTAGGTGGGAAAGATACCCTCATAGCAGTTGGGGTCATGATTTACTGTCCTTGGATACAATGAAGCTTGATAGAAAAATTTATTCGGTTTCCACTCGTCACACTGTTCCCCAGTTAGGCATGTCTAATGGTATTTTAGGCGTGGACTATCTTCGTGGAAATGATTGTATTCGTAATTTCTCATCAGGGCACATGATGATACGTGGGCAAGAAATTGAATTGAATACTAAGAAGTCGGTACCCTGTTGCTGTGTGACTGTACGAGAAGATATTACGATCCCGCCACACTCCAAAGTGGTCGTTCCTGCTCGACGTAGTTGTTCCTGGTCGAACTCTTCGTCTGATATAGCTGCCATTGTTGAACCGCCAGATTCATGCTTCCTCGCTGATGGTGTTTAGCTGGTTTGGTCTATTTTGGATCCGTGTAAATCATCTGTACCAGTATTAGCGCTTAACCAAAATGACAAGCAAGTCAAAATAATAGTAGTACCCTGTTTACGCCGCAGGTTCTATTTGCCTGGTTTTAGGAAAGACATTCTAAGATCGTGCAAATTTTGTAACACTTACGCTTCGACAAAAATGCTGTATGGTGGGAAACAAGGAGATCTCAAACAACTTGTTTGTGAAGCACCGATGGAGCAAATAGCAAGTGATTTTCTCGGACCATTGCCGACTACCGAAAATGGAAACGAACACATCTTAGTGGTTTCGGATTATTTTTCTAAGTGGATAGCGTGTTGATACCACTGCAGATGTGTTAGTCACTCAGTTTTTCTAACGTTTTGGTGTACCGAGAATTCCCCACACAGATCAAGGCAGAGACTTTGAATCAAAATTATTCTCCGAAATGTGTGAATTATGTGGAATACAGAAAATTAGGACAAGCCCTTACCATCTTCGTTCTGATGGAGCAGTTTAACGCTTTAATAGGACGATTCAACAAATGCCTAAAGTTTTTGTCAACAATAATTGCAATGGCTGGGATGGCGTGCCTATCTACAGTACACGATAGCACTGGTTATTCACCCAAAAAATTGATTCTGGTTGTGAGATTGATATGCCGGTTGATGTCATGTTTGGCAAAACATATCCCTGTTACATTGATCTTGTCGAATGGTCTTCGAATGCGACTGAAAGCAGCGACAAGGCGAAAACGTAATTTTGTCCTCAGGGTCAAGCCGCAGTATTCCCCGGATTGGACCTTATCGAATTTTGAATTGTTTACCTGTTGATTTGTACAGAATTCGGAAGAATCCTAGTTCTCGTGCTAGAGTTGTGCATGTAGACAAGCGTAGGCCATATCTTCATGACAAAGATGAGGGAGCTTTTTTCTTTCTGTTACATTTCGTTTTACCAAGGTCTGTTTCCTCAGAAAAGCATTTTAAACAATCATCGTTTAAAAAGCATGTCTAAGAAAGATTGACCTAAGTTAGACGAAACGATACAAAAAATTCAAGCATGTGTGTAGGAAGGCTGTTGAACCACTATCTATTGGTAATTCATGAGATTCTCAGGCTTTTTCAGATTTGAGAATCAAAAATAAGAAATATTGCAACAAATTTAGAAAAAATTTTGATCGAAACCATTGAGTCATATTTGTTATAATTGGACTGATATCAACGATGTGGTGACCAATTACACAACCAAAAGACACAATGACAATTCAGATATTTAATAATAATAATGAGATATCGTGCTTACCTTTGATAGAGCATAATTCGCATTTCAAGATGTTTTATTAATTGTGTCGTCACCATCCTCATTGTTAGCAAATGAATGATTTACAGACATTTTTATTATGATCAAACAATCCAATTATTCATCCACCTAAAAGAATATAATTATATTTATTACATCATCATAGCACTAATATAACGTATTACAACACTGCAATCAGTTGATGAATAAATAAATAAATTCAAAACTTAATTAATTACATCACTATAACAAAGTTGTCAACAATCTGATGTCTATCCAAGTAGGGACGTTCAATAAGTGTAGGAAGGTGTTGGCGAAGATTTCCTATTTTCCTTCAAGAGTTGCTTACTATCGTTTATTGCCATATTAAGTCTTGAAATACTGCTGATCAGGGTGAATCTACTTCCGCAACCATTGCTGATATTTGACCATATTCCGCAGAAAATTCTTGATTTACAACGTAAAATTGGGCATATATCATAATTTACTGCAAAATAAATCAATTCAGGAAGAATCAAAAAATGGAATTACTTCCATCAGATCAGCAGAATATCTGACTATTCTGGTTAGAGAATTTCTACTTAGTAGTAAAAAGCATAGTATCTGACGTTCTGCAAATTTAAGAGACACAGAATACTGATGCTTTTACTACAGGCTGCAGTCCTTTCGAGAAAGGTTCAATATGGTTCATAAAGTGTAATACTTCCTTGAATGAAATTATAATATGTCATTGATAGGATCGTTTTACCTATAGAGCTGGGCGACATTAGGTACATTTTGTACAGGCATAACACTGCAAAATGCCGGTATTAGCGGTATGCAAGCCATTTTCTCCCATCAAAAAGAAACATTAAAAATGAAAATTCCACTTATTTAGCGAGTTTTTGTTCCTATGAAAGTTCACAAATAATTCGAATCACCGATAAACTGTCAAGCCCTAAACATAACTGAAACAAAACATCTATATCTTGAATGTTCAAGAACAAATATCTTGATCTGGTTACGTATAATAGAACCTATTAACTGGATTTGAATATGATTTGGCGTCATAATAGCCTCAGGCAAACCGGCAAAATGTCAGTTACACAGACACCCGAATGAATGGCTTCCAACGGGAAATCTAGCATAAATCATATATGTATTAACTGACATACCGGACTCAAAATAAAAAAGTTTTACCATTAAAAAAAATATTTTTCTCTGTTCCTGCGACAATTTTCATGAAGCCTAATTAAACATTATCAACAATGCCACCAGTTAGTTCCTTTTGAACGCTGCCTTCGGCCTGGCTTAGAGTGAAATTTAACTCATCTCTGTCCTCCTCTCACATATTATCAGGTTATTCTGCTGCTGAACCTTTAATAGGATTGTTTCAAATAAATCTTTTGCCCACTTGTGAATAACATTGCCTTAGGGCAAGGTATTGTATTAAATCTTCATCTTTTCACAACATGGGCCATGTTAGTAAGTGTTATTTTATCAAGCATGAGCCGCACCTCACAGGTACTGTTCATTTGTGAATCATGCTTGGGTAAAATTAATTTCAGTTTTTATTGAGTAGGGATTTAGCCAGCAATATTTTAATATTTCGAAAACATTCTAAATTCAGTTTATTTTTGATGAAAAAGAGCAAGAGCACCACTATTTTAAGATAAAATACTAATAACAAAAACTAGGAAGTAATGTATTAAGTCGACAAATTCTCCTATGTTATGTAAGTGTATCAATTTGATGAGCAAGATTTTTCAGATTTTTTTGATGGATTTTTTTAATGGATTTTTGCAATAAAAACAATATAAAAAGCATCTATTTCAAAATACATCGAAAATCAAGAATTTTTCTACATCGAATATGTTCAATTTCAAATGCATTCGAATATTCGACTGGAAGGAAACAAAAAAGTGGTTTGAACATTTCAGACACCCAACAAAGAATAAGATTCTGCTGCCAATCGGGTCTAGTACATATAGCCAGTCTCAATTATATCTTCTTGATAGTGATTGCTTGAGATAAATAAACATACGTATACATACATACAAAAATACCTATTTTTCATTGTAATTCAATCTAAGGTCACAAGCAGCGTTCTAAAGACGACGACTAACGACCACTCAAATTGCAGAGGGCTTTTGCAAAACAAATCCCAAACACCACTTCTTAGAAGTACTGGTGATTTTTTGAGCTTTTTCTTCAGTAATTTTACTACCAGACACGCAAAAGATAAAGTCCTGATTTTTTGACATGTAAGAAGTTGGCATTCTATTACTCTGGGTCTGAATGCAGATCGCATACCCCTGCCTACTACTCGATTCAGGGTGTAATAGCGGGTGGGCCGCTGGAGAACAAGACGACCTGAGTCCATTTTTAAACCATTTTTTCCGAAGTAAAGTAAAAAATGTTCATTTTAGTTTTGTTCGACGATATCTTCCCAACAACACAAACTCGGTTTGCCTTAGACAAACCCATCTAATCAAGGACACAAAAAATTGAATTCCAATACGGCACATATGGCACACGCTCTGAGGCTATTTATAGAAACTTTGGCAACTACTGCATTAAATTGCATGATGTATTGGGTTTTAGTTCAGCCTTGACCATAGATGGACCGTTTTTAGGTGACACAATCATCAGTGGACCATACTTGGGGTTAATATAGTGATTTCATGACTCATGGGGGAGAATGAATAATTTATCAAGTCTACAAGCCGTATAGAGTGAGAAATAATGATGTTATTAAAAACTGCGACCATCAAATTTAAGCAAATTTCCAGTGATAAAAAAACTGAACACTATTTGCTGTATAAAATGATAAAAAGAATTCGACTTCTGAAAGCTATCTTACACTATGGTAAAGGATGATGAAATAAAGATAAATTTATAAGCCTTTGGAAACATTTAACTTTCCTCGTCATTAATACTGCTTTGATCCTTGTGAATATGATACGTGTCTAAGAATAATCTTTCCTGTAGTGCTCTCCATTCCCTAATATTCTGATAACTTATAGTATAAGAACATCTACAGCAAACAATATAAAAAAAACACAGCAAAGCCGTGTCTCACATTTTCAAAATTCAAACCTAAGCGAATCAGAGCTCTGTGACGATACAATCATCCTATGATTGGTTTGTTTAAATAAAATGAAAGAAAAAAGCATTTTGCAAGCAGTTTCCGCTGAACGTGTGTGACAATTTCCTGAAATGATTATTATGATGTGATAATACTACACGGCAACGATGGATGACTCAAATACAATGATGTAACAATATTACTACGACATCGTTGGATTCTCTCTGGCAGAATGCCAGCTCTGCTGCAGTATTTCACTATATATTTGTAACAAGAAGATTTAATGTCTCTGTTTGAATGCCTGGTCGTAACCGAAAAAAGGTTTGGTGCAAAAAGGTTCAAATCATCCGAACTACTGTGAGATAGTAGTATTGATGATTTTGACCAGGAAAATTAATCTCTCAAGATCAAGGAGTTACATCATGAAATATTGGCCATTTGCTGAATTTTCTTCTGATGGTATTTTCTTCAGGTGTCTGAGCAGCAGAGTAGCTGACATTCTACCAGTCAAGTTCACAAGTTGACCTAGGTTTTCAATTTGAATAATCTTATAATGATGACATCATTATGAAACAATGATGACATATGTTGTTAGAAAACATTTATGATATCAACAATATGATTGAGATGAAATTAGGTCATTGTTTGACATCATATTGTGCAGTTAATATGAAGATGCCATCACCCTGGGCAGCTACTACTGGGTATCTTAAACCACATTCGGTTTTATGAAATATCCTCTAATCAAGGAGCAGTTTCAAGGTTGTGTCTGGTTCTAGATTTAATTTAAATAAAAAAAAACTGTGAATAATGAAATCATTATTAGAATTGAAGTGATCACATCGTCAGAATCTACTCAAATCTGAATTCTGAGAAAGGGCGTCGTACCGGTGGTAGGACGGTGAAAACTGGCATCTTGCTTTCCAAAATAATAAATAAAAATCTAATGTCTAATATCTCTCAAGACATGCTTTTCCCATTAGGACGTAATGTAATAAAATCTTTTTTGGGCAAAAAATAGCCTAATGTACAGACAATAACTGTATCTTGATAGCGGTATACCGGTACAAAAAATACCCTCATGCTGCCCGGCTCTAGGCATCCTCACCTATTACTAAGGTTGTTGTGCTTATAGTTTAAACAGTATTCGAAATTCACTTTACAACTAGAACGTTTTAACATTTCAGATAAATTGCTTATATTTCACCATATTTTGCAGCGAAGTTAACGTTGATGTCAAAGTTGCCATATATCGTGACTTCACTGCAAAATAAATCGATTTAAAAATAAACAAAAAGTAAAAGACATTCTTATAGTCGTATCCTTTGTCCTGAACTTCACTTTACAAAATACTAGAC
Source organism: Styela plicata (assembly GCA_963675895.2). Taxonomy (NCBI): domain Eukaryota; kingdom Metazoa; phylum Chordata; class Ascidiacea; order Stolidobranchia; family Styelidae; genus Styela; species Styela plicata. The sequence continues at coordinate 20,815,867 of OZ023143.1, read as the reverse complement.
TGCTACAGACGCCACGTCTACCAACAACCAAGTCTTTATTTCGCCAAGTATGAGCCCCAGATGAATCGCGCCACAGGGGTGTGATTAGTTAATTATTAAGTCATAGAAGTAAACAGAACATAAATATGTTGTAATAAAAGGCGAGATAACAAATTAATAACTCATAAATTTAATGATGCAAAGTTAGGATAGGGTTTCATTTATATGCTACAGAAGAGGAAAGCTAAGAATACGGCCTTATGCTGATATTTGACAATGTTTTAACCAATTTTCAGCAAAGTCACGATTTATGTTAATTTTTAGAATTTAAAATTTGCCAATATCATGATTTCACTGCAAAATGAACAAATTTAAAATTATTAAAAATGAAATTATTCGCCTGTTTTTCGAACCAACATTCCACCTTTCTGGAGTAGACTTACTGAATAATATATACCTGTAAACACATGATTAATTAGAAGAGAAGAAAGAGCTTTCTATTCTCGTGCCTCAAAACAATATTTTTAACTTGTCAATGCGACTGGCTACCCATACAATGGAAGAAACACGAGTGTCACACACACATTCTATGCAAGAATTTTTATTTTTTTTTAATTTCTTGCTCCGACACTGCTTTCCCGATCATGTGAATCTGCAAGATTTTAATAAAACTCCAGTCCAACCCTTTAGGGATAAGGCTTCATTTCCGCCATTATGTAGATCTGCACAATAATGGTTTTGGGTGAACTTTATACGAAGTCTCTTAAAAAACTCATTCTGAACGAAATCACACTAGAAAAAAAACCATGAAATATCAAACACACACGATTCATAAACAAAAATTGTTCAGTTTAAAAAGAAACGAAGTTGCTCACCGGAATGAAGTTCTATCCCAAACCACCTTTCGTTGTGTGTAAATTCCAATATCGTTTTATTCGATGAGAATATCCGTTACTAAAGATTGTGGCATCAAAGACTAATTACAGTACGTTGTATAATAATCTGTGGACTAAAACATAGACTAAGTCAAACTGGTGTAACTAGACGATGTGCCGATGATTAAGGGGAGAATTCCGGTGAAATTTATTTACAAATATGTATCATGCATAAATGCTGACTTGCCTTGATACAAAGATGATTATATAATATTTACATCCATATATATTATATTGATTGAATATAACTTTACCACTCAGACAACAACGCACTTTATTACTTAATTGTTGATTTCGTATTATTGTTGCAGAAATCGAATCAATTATTTTGAGCAGCCCTTGTCTGGAAAGTTCATGTCGTTTTTCTTCGAATGGACAAAAAAGCTTCAAACCATCAACACTATTATTTTATACCAGATGATTTTGAACATTTTTACACAGTTTGATCACTACCAGACACATATGATTAACTTATTAAAGTGAATAAACCTGAGCTTGGCAATTAAATTTTGATTTGACAAGATGTGATCAAACGAAAGTTTTGAGCGAGAATAGCATCGTATAAGCTAAAATTTTGCAAAGATTTCAATTCTTTTTGTTAACATTCAAAAAATGTTGGTCTCTTAAAAAAGTTATTGTATAAATTTCTGAAATAAAATCACGGATTCAAAATTATATGTTCAGAGACTAAAAAAATGTATCTGAAAATTGCAAACTTTAGCAAAACATTCATAAAGTGAATTACATTGACGAGCATTGTAAAATCTCAGCTCTCTATCAGCACCAAGTGAGCTACTAATTAAAATCCACTGTAATTTCAGTTCGTTTCTATAGTAACAATGTAGTTAGCAAACAATAGACGTCAGACAACAACACACGCGCGTGTCGATATACCACATGTTTTATTGTGACTAACAATAGGTCGGTTTAAGTTTCAGCTCATTCACAAAAATAATTTCAATCAATAAATATTCATATTCTTCTTGAAAACTAAAAAAAAGAAAAAGATTGTCATCAGCAAATTTTTTAATAAATTGAGACTGGCAGTTTTTTAATTGACGGATGTATCACGTTGAAAACAGAATTTTGCTTTTTTCAAGTGTGGGAAATGACATTTTCTTCGGAAGTACAAAAAACTTCGAAACAATCAAAACTGCTATTTCATAGCACTGCAGCAATATTGATGATTTTAGAGTTTTTTCTACAGTTTGACTACAGTGACTGCTAGACACTCACAAAGAGACATTTTCTCCTTCTAGCAAGAGATATATCATATAATATCATAAAATACTGCCCATTTGCTAAACTCAACACAACACTGCATTTATTTGATTAAGTAATTTTCATTTACATTCTTAATCAATTTCCAAGGTTAATAGACGGCTTGTTATGCTAAACATATCATCAATGTATCTGGGGAGGTCTTCCTCTTCAAGTGCAGTTGCTGGTACTACATTTTATATCAGTTCTTAGCCATTTCAGTGGTTATCACTTACAGCCATGCTGAGGGCGAGCTTCATTAAAAAAATATTCTGCCAGTATATGCGAAACAGATGTTCAACAAACTCCCTGGAGTATTTTAATCAATATCAAAGCACAAAGGAAAAGTTGACCAAAATAAAGAATGAGCCACAGATGGACCAGACTGGCACTCGCGAAAATAGGTTTTATCAGAAGGGAATATAGCAAATGGGCAATATTTCATGATACATCTGTGGCTAGAACATTTTAATAGCTCTTTTTAGGTGTTTGCATAAAAAGCATCAAGATCAGCATTTTGCCAATTTAAAGACAATGACATGAACATTTCGGGCAGAAATGATCGGAACAGACAACCAAAGACGTACCATAAAGCATAGAAATAGCATTGGAAATGGTATTGAGCGTATTTGTTGCTCTACGAAAAGGCCAAATTGATCTTTTCAGACACCAGAAGAAAAAACATATTCTATGGGCCTTATTAGGGCATCCCTGATTTTATGTCCATATTATATTGTGAATATTAAAGTAAATTGTCCTAACTTCCTGTGTATCACACCATACATTAGTTGAAAGGTGTGGCGGAGGAGTTGAATACAAGAGCGTTCAACCATGAATGCTATAGTTCGTGTTGGCTTCACAATACGGGTTCCAAGACTGGCACAACGTCTGTCACTCTGCCACCCACACCCAAGACACCCAACGAAAATGAGCGCCATCAGAAGAAAGTTTAGCAGATGATATTATTTGGAGATATATATCTCTAACTAGATCTATTTTTAGTGCCTCCTAGCTGTAGAAAAAAAATGGAAATCATAATACTGCAATGAAATGGAATGAAAGTTTTTTGTCCATCCGAAAAAAACGACATGGATGTTTGGCATCTAGAGAGAAATAAATGTTCTGTCACGCTGATGGGACCATTACAGAAAAATTAGCAAAAAATGCAACATCATCCAAATTTATAAGAATTTGGAAATTTGTCTTTGTAAATTACATTGACGAGCATTGTAAAATCTCAGCTCTCTATCAGCACCAAGTGATCTACTAATTAAAATCCACTGTAATTTCAGTTCGTTTCTATAGTAACAATGTAGTTAGCAAACAATAGACGTCAGATAACAACACACGCGCGTGTCGATATACCACATGTTTTATTGTGACTAACAATAGGTCGGTTTAAGTTTCAGCTCATTCACAAAAATAATTTCAATCAATAAATATTCATATTCTTCTTGAAAACTAAAAAAAAGAAAAAGATTGTCATCAGCAAATTTTTTAATAAATTGAGACTGGCAGTTTTTTAATTGACGGATGTATCACGTTGAAAACAGAATTTTGCTTTTTTCGAGTGTGGGAAATGACATTTTCTTCGGAAGTACAAAAAACTTCGAAACAATCAAAACTGCTATTTCATAGCACTGCAGCAGTATTGATGATTTTAGAGTTTTTTCTACAGTTTGACTACAGTGACTGCTAGACACTCACAAAGAGACATTTTCTTCTTCTAGCAAGAGATATATCATATAATATCATAAAATACTGCCCATTTGCTAAACTCAACACAACACTGCATTTATTTGATTAAGTAATTTTCATTTACATTCTTAATCAATTTCCAAGGTTAATAGACGGCTTGTTATGCTGAACATATCATCAATGTATCTGGGGAGGTCTTCCTCTTCAAGTGCAGTTGCTGGTACTACATTTTATATCAGTTCTTAGCCATTTCAGTGGTTATCACTTACAGCCATGCTGAGGGCGAGCTTCATTAAAAAAATATTTTGCCAGTATATGCGAAACAGATGTCCAACAAACTCCCTGGAGTATTTTAATCAATATCAAAGCACAAAGGAAAAGTTGATCAAAATAAAGAATGAGCCACAGATGGACCAGACTGGCACTCGCGAAAATAGGTTTTATCAGAAGGGAATATAGCAAATGGGCAATATTTCATGATACATCTGTGGCTAGAACATTTTAATAGCTCTTTTTAGGTGTTTGCATAAAAAGCATCAAGATCAGCATTTTGCCAATTCAAAGACAATGACATGAACATTTCGGGCAGAAATGATCGGAACAGACAACCAAAGACGTACCATAAAGCATAGAAATAGCATTGGAAATGGTATTGAGCGTATTTGTTGCTCTACGAAAAGGCCAAATTGATCTTTTCAGACACCAGAAGAAAAACCATATTCTATGGGCCTTATTAGGGCATCCCTGATTTTATGTCCATATTATATTGTGAATATTAAAGTAAATTGTCCTAACTTCCTGTGTATCACACCATACATTAGTTGAAAGGTGTGGCGGAGGAGTTGAATACAAGAGCGTTCAACCATGAATGCTATAGTTCGTGTTGGCTTCACAATACGGGTTCCAAGACTGGCACAACGTCTGTCACTCTGCCACCCACACCCAAGACACCCAAAGAAAATGAGCAACGAAATTTGGAGATATATATCTCTTACTAGACCTATTTTTAGTGTCTGCTAGCTGTAGAAAAAAAATGGAAATCATAATACTGCAATGAAATGGCAGTGTTAATGGTTTATGAAGTTTTTTGTCCATCCGAAAAAAACGACATGGATGTTTGGCATCCAGAGAGAAATAAATGTTCTGTCACGCTGATGGGTCCATTACAGAAAAATTAGCAAAAAATGCAACATCATCCAATTTATAAAAATTTGGAAATTTGTCTTTTAGCGTCTCTAGCAATAACAAGACTGTAAAAAGTCTTGGCAAGATTATACTTTTTGAAACTAAAAACAGCTTTTTAAGGTGATCTGAATATATCAAACATTAGTAATAGAGAACATTTCTAAAGAATTTGTATGAAAATATAAAGAAAATAGGACAAAAATACCTAAAGGGCGTTTATTGATAAACGTCTATAATAAGAAAAAAATATATAAATTGCAAAATGGTTACAGAACAAGTTTTTAAATAGTTAGTAGAAGTACAAACTAATGGGACAACCATGTAAATTGAAGATGTCCTTGTCCAAGTAGTCAGATATTTTACAAGGCTGATTAAAAATATTGAGGTAATAAATTTTTTTGATTATTCTAAAAATGATTGAAATGCTCAAAATGGACAAACAAATGGTCAAATATCAGCAATTTCATTCATTTAAAATGTTAAAACCTTATTCAATTCATATATTGAATACGGTGTCGGTTATCAACCTAAACAATAAGGACAACTCGACCAGCGTCTATAAACTCAACAAATCAGATGACTGTATGCAGGTAACCGATGCGACTCACTGGTGACAATGACATTGTCTAATTATGAATGATTTATTATGAGTTGCCATGGTGATGCTTAGAGGCAGACGGATGGCATTGTCATGGAGACATGGTCTGTTGACTTATCAGTAAAAAACCTTTAAATATTACTCTGGCTCCAATCAGGTATTTCCAGAACAAATCAAATACATTTGAAAATGAACATATTCGACAAAGTAAAATCTTTGATTCTGGATTTATATCAGAATAGTGGGAAGTGGAAATATGTCATTTCAATCGCAAGGAAAGAGAAATTGATTTGTGCTCTCTTGTTTTGGACGTCCCTGGATCAAATACATAACTTTATTGCAGGCTTCAAGCCAATATTAGTATTAGTAATAATAGCAGCAAATATCGACAAATGTGAAATGAAACTAATAAAATTAACAACATCACACAGGAACATGACAGCAGGATACAATACAACAGATTAACAAAATGTCAGCTCTGACTTAATTGCAAAATTTTAGAGTTTCATAACATACACCAGGGCGTGTTTCAATAATCCTTCTGATATGGCGCAATGGCACACTTTTGATGACAGAAGACAGCGTGACATAACGGTAATACCAACATTTTGGCGAAGTTATGCCAGTAGATAATATAACCGAAGCTGCCCACCTCCACCCCCACACATTCCACAGACAGTGGTTCTCTTAAACCTCGATCCCACTTTATATTTGCCTTACAGTAGTTAACTGGATTAAATTTCACGTTTGAAGGGAGGTAAAAATATGGGGTCTCATGAAGTTTAGTACCCTATATCCGATTATCATAAAACTTTCCTATGTTGCAACGGACTCATCCTAGCCCGGGGGCAGGGATGCAGTAAGGCACAGAACGAATTTTTTATCGTACTTCGAACCAGCAAAAACATTTCGTACCGAACTTCGTATCGCCCCTTTCTAAAATTTTTCGTACCGTACCGTACGATATTATTTTTTTCGTACATCGTACCGAACTTCGTACCAGTACAAAATGAAGTTCGATTAATATTTTTCATTTATCGTACTAAATTTCGTACCAGTACGAAAACAGGTACGATTCGCTGGGCAGCAATTTCGTACCGTACCAACTACCAATGACCAAATCAGCTTTATTTGTAAGACCTGGCCACCGCAAGAAACATCACGAATATCTTATATCAAAGTGATGCAGTTTTATGATATCTGGTTTAAAATCCAGAACAGAAAACATGCGCGTAATTAAGCATATGTCACCATAATATCATTGTTCACATTGCGTATCATACGAGAATGGTAGACCGGTCGTGATAAATAGTTGTAGGACGAGCACAGATTTCGTGAAAAAATTTGGCATGAAGCAATATTTAGCATATTAGCAGCATTGTGTCGTCACAAGAAATTCTCTCTCGACAAAAGAATGTTCGTTGTGCACCACACATGGGATTCGTGCGGTCTCAGTCAAAGGCATGGTTAGAACATTATCACTGTGCATCTGGTATTTCTGGTGCAATTTACGTTCTCTTCGCGTTACTGAATAATGCTATTTATTTTTTCATACCATACAGACGTATTCCCGACATGCCTCGTTGTCTATATAGTGACTTGGCTGGTTTTTTTTACAAAATATATCTTTTATTTAAGATGAGCATCGGCTATAACATTCAACTCAAAACAGCCTAAATATATCTTTATATTCTGATGTTTCTGCTCTGATAATATACTTCTGCGTGTCAGAGTACAAACAAAACGTAATAGCGGTGGTTACTGGTTAGCTTAGTTGCATAGTTGGTCAGGGGGTGAGAGTTTTTAATTTAATTTTCATAAAATTTTTGCGTGCCTTGATGTGTAATATTTTTCCCTGATATTTTTCCCAGCATTGGAGCCGCATGGTTTGAATGAGATCATTCTGGCAGTTTTAATTTTGGCTGACATTCGGGAATATGGTACTGAACTTCACTAGACCCTAATGAGGTCTCATGAAGTTTAGTACCAAATATCCGATTATCATAAAAATTTCCCCATGTTGCAAGCCACTCATCTTAACCCGCGAGACAGTGCCAGATGATTGCAGCAATGGCGCCCCCTAGTTAAGATTAGAATATTCTGCCAATTTTTAATTTGATGACATTCGGGAGTATGGTAACGGTACTAAACCCTCTTAATGTAGGTTGAATCGATCGAGGGATGGTTATATGTGAGAGGTCTGTTGGACGCCGCACCGCCGCACGGTAACCAATGCTGGGGCCCACGTAACCAATGCTTAGAGTTTCCTCCACCAACTCTGCGCACGGATAAATCTTCGTCCCCAATTCAGAACTGGTCTCTCCACTTCAGCCGTATACCCAACTGTCCTCCTGAGGGAGTACGAATAGGCTCCAATTTAATTCTATGTTTTAAATCGATATTTGGTCCAACTAACCTGACGACACTTTTCCATATTTCCATTCTCAGATTGAATATTCCCACAAAATGTTAATTCCCGCAAATGTACATAGTTCTGTGTCTTTGGAAGAATTCGAAATAAATCGGAACTTTCGATGCTAAAAGTATGTAATTTTATTTAACCAGTATGTGAAGAATAAAATAAATATAGTTGGCAAACAATAAATTACTAAACATCACGTGTAGATGACATCATAGAGTACCACCAGGGGGTTTTCGAGCTGTAAAACCAGAGTGTTCAAAGGTAAATTTGTTAAATAATAAATAAACGTGATAATCATTTTTTTTTTGGGGTGGGGGGGTGTCCATATTCTTTTTCAGTAGAATCGCGTATCGTCTAACTATGATGAATGGCCGGAAGATCATTGCATTTTTAAAGATATTTGTTTAAATTAAAAGAATGCTGACACTAAAACAAAATTATTCGGATTCAAAATTCTTAATGTTGCATAGTAATTTTTCATACAATGATCATTGCAATACACTGATTGGTGGAGGGAGTCGTGAGCAGTTCTTAAGTGAACCACCGCGTTACAGCAAGGCGTCCAGCAGACCCCCGGCTACCTGGCGGCTACCTACCTGGCACTTGCCCCTTGGGTGGAAAAAATCATCCTACCACTTCTAATCATTGAATATTTTTTTACAGATTGGTTCCTGCTTTTTATCATATACAAGTTTTGACGTTAATAAATTCAAGAGTGAACAGACATATTTGTTGTCATTCTGAAAGGTCTGGGTACTGCAGAATCGAGAAGGCATTCATTTCCAGTGTCTGCGCAAGATTGGGGGCCTTCGTATTCAATATAGGAGGTGGGGTGGATCGAATAAGCGGGGAGATTTAACGTGGAAAGCGTTTTTGGCTTGTCATATTTCTCATTTTTCTTTGCATGAACCTGGTTGTTGGAGGAAGGCGCATAAATCATCTCTCATGGGATTAGAACCTGCGTCATGACGATAAAAGATACTTGCTGCGTAAGCATGGAGTAATCAGGGAATTGTTAAATACACCAAACCTCCATTCTCTAAAATGCATTCTTTTTAAAACCTGTGGATTCTAATATCTTGAAAAAATTAAATCGAATAAATTAAGGATTTTATTGTCACGAATCGAATATTTTGAAATGAACCTTATTTCACAGTATGCAGTTAACAATGTTCACAATTATATCCGGTTACGAGATTTTTCTCGCATCTTGCCATTCCACTCCGTTTGTAACATATGAGAAATCTTTGAGGTTATCGAGCATATCCCAGGGCTGTGGGTTATAGTGCCTCACTCAGGGGCACCCCGTATGTATTACTCACCGAAGCCTGTTTCGGTATTGTCGGTCTCATTACGCCACCCTGGCCCACGTTTTGGACAATTCCGTTCATGACCATCCGTCTCTGCTGCATATTTTTCACACCGAAACCATATCAAGATTCCCCTCAAACAAGGAAGGGGCAGAGAAGACTATGGTGCGCACTATCAAGGTGTCAAGTTGTCAAAATGAAGCCATTATTACATAGCACTCGGCACTTGTGCAAAAGCTTATTCTATACATGCTTAGGGATGTCGATCAGTAATGTAGGCGAACACGAATTGCCGCTTTCCTGTGTCAATCTAGTTCAACGGCGACGAAAAAAAGGACTGGTGACAGAAGCGAGGTAAAACGTAACTCGCTCCCAACTATTGGGGACGCAACCACCAACGATAATACAAAAAAAGTCCATGATAAAAGATGAAACGTTAAAGTTGACCTACATGTTCATGACGGGATATGGAACGGGAGGAAGGCTCCCTGCCTCTAAGACAAGAGCAGTAGGATGCATCAAAGCACCAAATCATCCCCTACCTAGGCCTATTTTGTGCCGTTTGGTGAAGTTAAACACGTGCAAATTTTTCAAGTTATTTAATCAATATTTTGGAGGTTCAGCCGCCTTGTTCAAGTCAAGAATCGAAAATCTGGCAACATTCATTTTACTAATTCATAAACGTATAGAAAGATTAACACCACGGGCCATACAAGCAACGACACGAAGTAATTGTATTTCAATATATATAATATATGTACGGTAAGAATTGTATTCGGTCAAAATTGTATTTTTCATTGATGATTATATCCGAGAGGTCTGCTGTACGCCTCGCCGGTACACAGTGGTTTGCGTGATCACAGCTTCGTCCACCAATCAGGTCCATGCACAGGAAAATGTTAAGCCGAAAACTTTCACCCTCGATTCGGAACTGGTGTCTGCACGAGAGGTCGTGGTTCGCCATATGATTAAGCTACATTCTCGGTTTTCCTCTCAAACAGGATAACAATGATATCCTATCCTATACATTGATATTTATCCACTACTACACCATATTATCCTGAACATTTTAAAATTCAATTCGAGACCTTTGGACTCTCCAATATTCAGCTTTGGGAGTGGGCAGCTCATAAGTCACTTCCCAATAAGAAGTCAGCAAAACCCACAGACAGACCCTCCCCCACCATCAGTGACTACAGCTTAACCAAATATGTCCTGCGGAAGGAAACTTAAACCTAACTATTTTTATTAGTGACAAACATCCGGCGTTTATGGCGCGCGGTCTTATCTAATTACATGGATGAAGGAATTTTTTCCAAAACTCATCGGATGATCAATCGTTCAAAACAGGGTCAAAAACGCTACCATCATCGTGACGTCTCTATTCTACAACTTACACAGTGTGGCACTGAAGATTAGCAAGATATTGCTTATGAAATGTCGGCGAACAAGTTTGTAGTTGAAGGAGGGACATTTTAAAAATAACGTCTTACGTCCTAATCTTAGGGTTAGAATAATTTTCCTCTTTCTTGTCGGTATGGGGGGTGGTGAAATACCCAGAACAATTCGAAGCCGACCGTTGCAGCGTTTACGTGCTGTGTGTCAAAGTGTCTTGCTGAAGGACACGCCCTCATCATCAATCAGATACAAATAATAGAAATAAAATATATTAAGATGTTTCGAAAAGTCACTGCTTTTCATTATCAATCAGATACAAATAATAAGAATAAAATATATTGAGATGTTTCGTTAAGTCGCTGCTTTTTATTATCAATCAGATACAAATAATAAGAATAAAATATATTGAGATGTTTCGAAAAGTCACTGATTTTTATTATCAATCAGATACAAATAATAGGAATAAAATATATTGAGATGTTTCGATAAGTCGCTGCTTTTCATTATCGATCAGATACAAATAATAAGAATAAAATATATTGAGATGTTTCGATAAGTCACTGCTTTTCATTATCAATCAGATACAAATAATAAGAATAAAACATATTGAGATGTTTCGATAAGTCACTGCTTTCCATTATCAATCAGATACAAATAATAAAAATAAAATATATTGAGATGTTTCGATAAGTCACTGCTTTTCATTATCAATCAGATACAAATAATAAGAATAAAATATATTGAGATGTTTCGATAAGTCACTGCTTTTCATTATCAATCAGATACAAATAATAAGAATAAAATATATTGAGATGTTTCGATAAGTCGCTGCTTTTTATTATCAATCAGATACAAATAATAGGAATAAAATATATTGAGATTTTTCGATAAGTCGCTGCTTTTCATTATCAATCAGATACAAATAATAAGAATAAAATATATTGAGATGTTTCAAAAAGTCACTGCTTTTCATTATCAATCAGATACAAATAATAAGAATAAAATATATTGAGATGTTTCGATAAGTCGCTGCTTTTCATTATCAATCAGATACAAATAATAAGAATAAAACATATTGAGATGTTTCGATAAGTCGCTGCTTTTTTTATCAATCAGATACAAATAATAGGAATAAAATATATTGAGATGTTTCGATAAGTCGCTGCTTTTCATTATCAATCAGATACAAATAATAGGAATAAAACATATTGAGATGTTTCGATAAGTCACTGCTTTTCATTATCAATCAGATACAAATATTAAGAATAAACAATCTTTTTACAGCCACTTCTCGGACAGGGTTAGAATAGCTGGAAAGTTATGACTTTATCCTGTTTGACTTAGCCTACCCAGATATTACACCCTGGGTTGAGTGGTGGGTATGGATAAACAAGCCGGACTCGAACCAGAGATCTTCAACCTATGAAGCCAACATATTTAACCACAAGGCAACCGCCCACATATATTCGCTGCTTTCCGTTATCATTTAAATACAAATAATAAGATTAAAATATACTCATCTAAATCTCTGCGATTATATGAGCTACACTTAACAAAATGTGCTGGTCAGTTGTTATTATTATTTAATCGGCCAAGGAATCACGTTGCTAAGTTGTATATTTTGTGTTTTGTCCGAAGAAAAAAATCTTCTATAACTTCAAAAAGGGAAGATAGGGATTCCAGATAATTCGTATCAGAGTTTTGATGTTGAGTCGTCCAGACATTGGAAATAAATTCACAGATGCGTGAACACTTTTTAAAACTTTGTCCGTTATGAAAGGCTTATTCTCAGCTCAGTGGTGACACATCTCCTAGGTTTTGGAAACAGGAATGCGAGTTTACAGATACTTGAGGCCGCTATAAACCATTGAGTTTAAAAAATTCTTCGATAACATATTTTATAAATACGGGCCTAACTGACGAACTGCGATCTCTTTTGAAGCCATATTTTTCTATTTCTACAAACATCACGAAATTATTCACCAAAACGGTGTGTGGGGCAAATATGGGAAATCCATAAATGCTGAAACGTAATCTCTTCATCTATCACTCCAGTCGCATCTTAACATTCTCATTTCAATTACCATAGAACTCAACCCCGGTATCAGCGATCGACGCTTTGAATCTTTTCAACTGATCTTTGTTGAAGTCGCATCCCCACATCCGCAATGTTCCAACCTGACATTGATGAACGATTTCACTGATTGTAGATAATCCTCCATCTCCTCCGAGTTTGCTGACTTCGTTCCAACCCAGATCCAGGTGCTTTATCTGGAAACAAATCAAAAATATTTATAAAACTATCGTTTCCGAAAAGCATCGCAGGGTTGGAGAGTCAACGAACTATTGAATTCTTAGTCTATCAAGCATGGGGTGATGATACGCACAGTCACGTTTCATAGTTTATCAACAGTCCATACATGGCTAAATATAAATAAGATTGAATTCGTATAATATTTATTACACCAGTTAGTTCATCTCATCCCACATTCCAAATGGAACTGAACTACCAAAGCAATGTGCAGTGAGTGATATCTGCCCTGGGTGATGGTGAAACCACCCAATTCTTTCTTTATTCCTTCTAGTCGCCTCTTATTGCGATCAGTATATATGAGTATTATATAGTATCGGTCTGAGTAGATCACCATGATTCATCCATGGATCATGCTTGGCAATACATAATACGACATAAGTCTGTTGATAGGGTTATGACGTCAATAACTGCGCTTCAAAAATTGTGATCTTTGAAAATCATTCTTCCAACTTCTCAGATCAATGATGCGAGATGCTTAAAAACTCTGGTGTAGGGCAAAATACCCCTGGACAGAATCTCTCCCACTGAAAAATGAACAAAATCCGAACTATTTGAAGCGGACATTTAGTCCTATAGGTTCGGGCTTTAGAACTGTCCTAACGTATTTCCTACGTGTCGCAAGAAGGAGTTAAAAGAAAACAAAATGGCGATAGGGGGTTTAACTGTCACCCAGAGCAGATATCCCTTACTGCATTTTACCATGATGTTTCGATTTTGCAATGTTTTCCGATAAAAGTGTAGTTGATGACACTGTATTCTGTAGTAGATTTTCGGTAAATTCCAACTTCACTCAAATTTTCCTGGACAAAAATGACAAAACGTAAAATTGAGACCCAGTCACCAATAAAAATCGCCACATCTCTTCAAACCAGTGGGATCCTTATAAAGCTCAATACGACAAATTCAACAAAATAGCATATATTTTCTGAATATTTTGAAAAATAACATTCTTTTGATATTTTCAATCGTCGCTGGTATTGAATTGGATTGATTAAGCCATCTGTATGCATTGGCTTTTGTATAAAATGCCCCATAAAATTTTGACTGATCACTGTAGAACCTAATATTTCTGAAGTGCGATGTTCCCGAACACTTTTTCGTGGTGATTCTACAAATCATATAATTCAGACTGTCCAGCACGAATACAACACTGCAGCTTGTAAATATTACTCATTATGTTTGTTTTAATTAGATTTTTGAATAAAAAAAAAGATAAAAACGTCGACCAAAACAGGGTTCGAAATCCTGCATTTTGTAAATCTATCCCGAACTTACCTATCAATCCATCAAATCATATTTTATTAGCCATTCAAACAAAAACACATACATAAAGTAAGATATTAAAACGGAAAATACATGAATAAGTGTGATCAGGAAACTCGATAGAATCAACTGCATTTGCTTGTGATGGGCAGGATAATCGCGAAATGACCGTACGGTCTACTATGTCAGCGGCTACCTTTACGAGACAAACCTGTTACAAATGTGCGTAACAAAAACCATCCTGCCTGCAGAACAAGACGAAATACTTACAAGGTGGCGCTAGCGAGCAGGGTGACTCAGCAGAAAATTTGCAGCAGATTTAGGTCTGCTAAGTTGCAAACTGCAAGCCACGCATATCGTAAGTTTTTATGAGTGCTGAGCGAGGATTTCTCGTCTCCACAGCGTTACTCCATTTTGGCCCGACAGACTGGAGCGGATCTAGGTTATCGACGGGTTAAAATAAAGATTGATTATTGAGTTTAATTTTTCATGTATGGATCAAGCATGGCCGAGAATGAACATTTATAACATGATTCATTCGTCAACCAGGTTTGTTCAAATATAAGAAATCAGGATTTGTTTATTATCGCATAGATCGTAGATTAGATATGATAAATCTATATGATAACCGCCGACATGTTACTTTTCTTTTATTGAAATTCACTCTAAGCGAGGCCGAAATCAGTTTGGTTAGTTTGTAAAAATGTATTATGATAATTAATGTGCTCACCAAAACGATGACGTTTTGGGTTCAGGTAGAATAATTTTATAAATTAGAGATGGGCCGATACCAAAATTTTTGCCGATACCGATACAAGTAATTTATATTCCGATACCGATACCGCCGATACCGAGTACTTTGTTAAACATGTTAAAGGCCTTTTTGTATCCACATACTTATGTCCTTGTTATAGTTGCACCCACGTATGTGAGCGCCTACGTACGTTTGTACCCTTGAACTATTGCATCCATTTGAGTGCAAACTTTAATAGGTGAAAATATAATGAATTGTTGCTGCGTTCAATCATACATGGGTCCAAAGATTTAGCGCAAATGTTCGTGGTTACACAACTAACGTGACATCTCATTGAGACCAAGGCCACGATACACATGAAGTTGTCTTACCGATGCGTTGCATTACGTTCGAGCAATAAAATAAAAACGGCAAAACACGCCTGAACGCGTTCACATGCCTACAAAGCACAAACGCAGAAAAGAAACAAGCACTCTGCGGTAGCTTTCATAGCAAGCCGCTCTGTTTCATTGGGAAACATACATGCAGAGCATTGCGCTCGCGTAAACCAAACCAGGAAAAAACGCAACCTAAGCAAACGTGTAGTGCGACCCTAACACCTTTTTCTGCATCAAAAACAGCATATAGTGAGTGGATTGATGGGTTTTATTTAATAAAACCCGAAGTCTAAATAAAATTGTTCACGCGAGACATGCCCCGTTTTAATTATTTTTCAGAGCAGTGGAATTCGAGGTGTTTTCATTTGTTATCAGTAAATAAAGCCTATTTGTACGCTCCGTTGTAAAGATGTATCCGGTATCGGTATCGGACTTGGTATCGGTGATGAAATTTTTCTGATACAAGTACCGATTCCGATACTACAAAAATCACCGATATTTGCCGATACCGATTCCGATACATCGGCCCATCTTTATTATAAATTTTA
Organism: Styela plicata; assembly: GCA_963675895.2. Lineage (NCBI taxonomy): Eukaryota > Metazoa > Chordata > Ascidiacea > Stolidobranchia > Styelidae > Styela > Styela plicata. The sequence continues at coordinate 20,799,826 of OZ023143.1, read as the reverse complement.
GCGATAAGATATGACGTCATAACTAGCAATATGCGGGAAAACGTTCCTATTTTAACAGCAATATAACTTGTTATTTTGCCTTGTGCACCGTCTCATCGGAAAATCGTAGCTCAACTTTCGTACTTTGTTTTTGCAACTCCGAGGCACCTCGCTGTTGAAAATTTTTTAGTGAACACTGATGCACAGTTGTGATTACCATGACCCGTCTCAAAGTGTGCGGATCTTCAGAAACCTCATCCAACTTTTAATTAAAAACAACAATTTATTACAGTTTTGTTCTAAATTTTTCTTAAAGAAGTCAAAAAAAAATTTTACGTATAAGCCGATCTAATCACCTCGAGTGTTATTGTATCTTTGTTCTATCGCGTTTTCTTAAACTTCTGTCATGTCTACACTCGTCACCTGTCATACATACTTGTATTTGTCGTCCATGTTTATTCATATCGGTGTGTTTATGTTTTGTCAGTGTTATTGAACTCGTACAGTACAAGCAGGCAGACGTCACGGTCGAAAGGAGTTACCTTAAATTTGTAAAAACGGCGCCTAGGTGCCTTAAATAGGATGAATTCACGTAGGAAATGGCAGCCGCAGGTGCCCCAGATTAAAATTTGATTAAATGGCGTTACTTGCTTTAGAACGTGTGAGAGTGTTTTATCTGCACTTAGAATTAGAATAAAATGGAGTTTTCTCATTTTAAAACTACAAAAATATTAATATTTTTTTGCAAGTTCACATCAAACTACATATGTGGTAAATATTTCATAATTTAGTCCACTGCGTCCCCTCAATGTTCGTTATTGACTCTGATATAAATAAAACATGTCAGTTAGTTGGAGTCAGCTATTAACCGAGGTGTTCAAAGCAAAATACACACAAACAGATATAGCAAAGAGTTGGATACAGGGGAGACTCAAGCATGGGGGGTGGTTATTTGACGGTTCTCGACTCCAAAAGCGCAGTTGTGAAGTTCTTGTTTAATGTGTAAATATTGCTTGAAGGTGAAAGATTACAGGTGACTTTTGCAGTGTTGCGTTTTATGATAACATCATACAATTAGGAATTAACTTTATTTTCTGCAAATATAATAGTATTCAAAACTATTTTATTCACGATCCGACTCGAAAAATATTGTTAACTTCCACTCGGAATAAATGTAATTGAAATCAAACCAGGGCGTTGACTTCCTATTTATTATTCTCCTTCTTCATTCAAAAACATTTAGGAGCGTTTATCAAAATATGAACATCAATGAATATTATTGTTACCAAACCAGAGGTGAGAATCGTACAGACATATTTTGTTATTTGTCACTGATGGATCGCTAGAGACGACTATGGCTCATGCTTGATAGAACAAATCTCTGATAATGAAAAGCAATGGAAACTGAACAACGATTTGCTCTGTCTACATTAATATCACGTTGATTCCATTCTCTCATCATCATTTCTTTGATTAGCATGAGCTTTGTGGTGGTCGCAGATTTGCGTAAATGTGACCTTTCTCGGTTGAATAATGTCAGCCTAATGTTCGAATGTTTTACGCGAACGACGTTAGTTAAGATGGATTTGATAGTTGCGTACTATCTTTAAGTTTTCTGAAATTGTTTTGCGTATTTTTTATGGTTGCCTAGGATACCTGACCAAAAGTGATAATCTAAGTTGAAAATCTTTTCACGACATTCCTAACTTTTCATGTTTGTATCAGGCATGGCCGAACATAAATATGTACAACACGAATTACCACTCACCCATGTTTGTACAGAGATAATATTTCTGGATTTATTTATTATCTCACCGGGTAGTAGAAAATATTATTTTTAATTTGTGATACAAATTGTTAATGCAACAAATTACAGTACAAATGAGCCATAAGTCTTCCGATGTGGTACGGCTTTGATATTTTCTTCTGGAAGAGTTATTAGACAGATGTGAGATGTTTCAAAACTCACCTTTGCATTGCGAGTGTTTTTTTTGAAAGCTTTGATTCCATCTATTGTTATACCACAACCCCCAGCATTAAGTTTCTTCACCTGACATTGTGAAACAACTGATCCAAGTTCGCCGCAACCACCTGCTGTACCAAGGTTCTTGTTGGCTTCGACAACCAGTTCATCGAACTGAAACAAAATAAAATATGTGAATTATTTGGAGCGGACTTTTAGTCCTATAGGTTCGGGCTTTAGAACTGTCCCAGCGTATTTTCTACGTGTCCCTAGAGGCAGTTAAAAGAAAACAAAATGGCGATAGGTGGTTTTACTGTCACCCGGAGCAAATATCACTTACTGCACTTTACTATGATGTTTCGATTTCGTAATGTTTTCCGATAAAAGTGCAGTTGCTGACACTGTATTCTGTAGTAGATTTTCGGTAAATTCCAACTCCACTCAAATTTTCCTGAACAAAAATGACAAAACGTAAAATTGAGTCCCAGTCACCAATAAAAATCGCAACATCTCTTCAAACCAGTGGGATCCTTATAAAGCTCAATAAGACAAATTCAACAAGATAGCATATATTTTCTGATTATTTTGAAAAAAAACATTCTTTTGATATTTTCAATCGCCGCTGGTATGTATTGAATTGATTAAGCCATCTGTATGCATTGGCTTTTGTTTAAAATGCCCCATAATTTTTGACTGATTACTGTAGAAAATATCACTTCTAAAGTGTGATGTTCCCGAACACTTTTTCATGGTGATTCTACAAATCATATAATTCAGACAGCCCAGCACGAATACAGCTCTGCAGCTTGTAAATACTACTCATTATGTTAGTTTTGATTAGATTTTTGAATAAAAGAGATAAAAACGTCGACCAAAACAAGGCAAGGTTTTGTAAATCTATCCTGAACTTACCTATCAATCAATCAAATCATATTTTATTAGCCATTCAAGCAAAAACACATACATAAGGTAAGATATTAAAACGGAAAATACATGAATAAGTGTGATCAGAAAACTCGATAGAATCAACTGCATTTGCTTGTGATGGGCAGGATAACCGCGAAATGACCGTACGGTCTACTATGTCAGCGGCTACCTTTACGAGACAAACCTGTTACAAATGTGCGTAACAAAAACCATCCTGCCTGCAGAACAAGACGAAATATTTACAAGGTGGCGCTAGCGAGCAGGGCGACTCAGCAGCAAGAGTGGCGGTACGGTAGGGTACAGAACGAATTTTTTATCGTACTTCGAACCAGCAAAATAATTTCGTACCGAACTTCGTACCGTACCTTTCCAAAATTTTCAGTACAGTACCGTACGATATTATTTTTTTCGTACATCGTACCGAACTTCGTACCAGTACAAAATTAAGTTCGATTAATATTTTTCATTTATCGTACTAAATTTCGTACTAGTACGAAAACAGGTACGATTCGCTGGGCAGCAATTTCGTACCGTACCAACTACCAATGTCCAAATCAGCTTTATTTGTAATATCTGGCCAACGCAAGAAACATCACCAACATCACCAAAGTGATGCAGTTTTATGCTATTTGATTTAAAATCCAGCACAATAATACATGGGCTTAACTAAGCATATGTCAGCCAAATATCATTTTTCACATAGCGCATAATATGAGAATGTTAGTCCGGTGGTGATAAATAGTGGTAGGACGAGCCCAGTTTTCGCGAAAAAATCTGACATGAAGAAATATTTAGCATATTAGCAGCATTGTGTCGTCACAAGAAATTTTCTCTCGACAAATGAATGTTCGTTGTGCAACCCACGTGAGTTTCATGGGGTTATAAGAACTAGAGATGAGCCGATACCGATACAAGTACCGATACCACCTTCGTAATTTATATTCCGATACCGAGTACTTTATTGAATATGTTAGGCGCCTTTTTGTATCCACATACTTATGCCTTTGTTATAGTTGCACTCATGTATGTATGTGCCTACGTACTTTTGTACCCTTGAACTCTTGCATCCATTTGAGTGCAAACTTTAATGGGTGAAAATGTACTGAATTGTTGCTGCGTTCAAGCATACATGGGTCCAAAGATTGAGCGCAAGTGTTCGTGGTTACACACCTAACGTGACACCTCATTGAGGCCAAGGCCACAATACACATGATGTTGTCTTACCCATGCGTTGCATTACGTTCGAGCAATAAAATAAAAACGGCAATACACGCCTGCATTGCTTTGCGTTAATCGTGTTCACTTGCGCACAAAGCACAGCCGCAAAAAACGAAACAAGCGCTCAGCGGTAGCTTCCATAGCAAGCTGTTCTTCTTCATTGGAAAGCGTAAGGAGATGCTTGCACAGCATTGCGCTTGCGTAAAGCAAACCAGGAAAAACGCAACCTAGGCGAACGTGTAGTGCGACCTTAAAACTTTTTTCTGCATCAAAAAGAGCATATAGTGAGTGGGTTGATGGGTTTTATTTCATAAAACCTAAAGTGTAAATAAAATTGTTCACGCGTGACATGCCCGTTTTAATTATTTTTGAAGTGGAATGCGAGGTCTTTCCGTGTATTATCAGTAAATAAAGCGTATTTGTACGCTCCGTTGTAAAGATGTATCCGGTATCGGTTTTGGTATTGGTGATGAAAATTTACCAATGCCAGTACCGATACTACAAAAATCACCTATACTTGCCGATGCCGATACCGATACATCGGCCGATCTCTAATAAGAACGTTATCATTGTGCATTTTTAAATCTGGTATTTCTGGTGCAATTTACGTTCTCTTCAAATTACTGAATATTGCTATTTATTTTTTAATACCAGACAGACGTATTCCCGACATGCCTCGTTGTCTATATCGTGACTTGGCTGTTTTTTTTACAAAATATATCTTCTATTTAAGATGAGCTTCATCTAACACCCGACTTAAAACAGCCTAAATATATCTTTATATTCGGATGATAACATACTTCTGCGTGTCAGAGTACAAACAAAACGTAATAGCGGTGGTTACCGGTTAACTTAGTTGCATAGTTGGTCAGGAGGAGAGAGTTTTTTAAGTTAATTTTCATAAAATTTCCGCGAGCCTGCGTTGCGCAATATTTTTCCTTGATTCATTTTGTATATTTCGTAGCATTTAGGCTTTGAAGTGAGAATTTTATTCAATTTTTTCAAAAATTTCAGCAGGCTTCCGGCGCTCAGGTACATTTTCCTGTCGGGTAATGTTTATTTCACTCTTAAAACATGTATTTTTGTTTCGTTCTCAATAAAATTTTGCGCGCCTCCGGCTCCCTAATCTTTTTGTAAATTTGAAAGACTATGTTTGCATGTTGGAAAAAATGTGCCCCCTCCTAAATTATTTTCTTAATCCGCCACTGTATTCGGGCAGTGCTTCCTACTCCACTGTGAATTTTAAATATAGTGCTTCCTACTCCACTGTGAATTTTAAATATAAACCGGTTAAAGCACATCGGCGATGCTAACGATATATTCAGAAACTACACCGTGATTTTTAGTATTATGAATGCTGCTTATCTTGTCGATTTTAATTGGGTTATCACAACTTACATTATTACAGAAAAATGCATTCAGTTTAATACGTCATAAATCAGCGGCCTATATGTATTTCCAAGCAATCACAAAGTTTTACGCCACTGCAGTAAAACCGATATACGACATAGCTCATCTAATCAGCTCAAGTGAATCAGTTGCATTTTCATTACCATACCTGCGCCGCTTTCAATCATTTTAAAATTGCCCTTTAGTTAAAAATTCTTTGATAGACACAATTTATATTATCAGAGCCCCGTTATGAAACGGCATAGATGTTGAATGACATTTTTTTTTTGAATTCATTTGAGAAGAATAAAGTGTAATGCGAAGGTACGAAAAATAGTACGGTACGAAATAACTACCGAACTTTGTACCGTACCGTACTAAGTAGGAAAATTGAAAAATGAATCGTACCGTACTATCGTACCGGAAAATTCGTACCGTACCGTACCGTACTACCAGCCTTGCTCAGCAGAAAATTTGCAGCAGATTTAGGTCTGCTAAGTTGCAAACTGCAAGCCACGCATATCGTAAGTTTTTATGAGTGCTGAGCGGGGATTTTCCCGTCTCCACAGCGCTACTCCGTTTTGGCCTGACAGACTGGAGCGTATCTAGGTTATCGACGGGTTAAAATAAAGATTGATTATTGAGTTTAATTTTCCATGTACGGATCAAGCATGGCCGAGCATATTTATAACATGATTCATTCGTCACCCAGGTTTGTTCAAATATAAGAAATTAGAATTTGTTTATTATCGCATAATTGGTAGATTAGATATGATAAATCTATATGATAACCGCCGACATGATACTTTTCTTTTATTGAAATTCACTCTAAGCGAGGCCGAAATCAGTTTGGTTACGTTTGTACAAATGTATTATGATAATTAATGTGCTCACCAAAACGATGATGCTTTGGGTTTATGTAGAATAATATAGATTCTAGAAGAGAAATTCGGCAATCGATAAGATATGACGTCATAACTAGCAATATGCTGGAAAACGTTCCTATTTGAACAGCAATATAACTTGTTATTTTGCCTTGTGCACCGTCTTATCGGAAAATTCGGGTTATTCGACGGTTCTCGACTCCAAAAGTTTAAGAGACACTGTGGTCCTGTAAGTACGGTATTGGAATAGTTCCAAACGCATTTCCTGTGCGAGGCAATTGAAAGGAAATTGTGGGATGTCCAAAGTAATACGGTAAATTTCTATTTTACTCCAATTAATTTGGGATCAAACCACATAGCCCTTCACTTGTCTGTTCAAACATAAATTCGATAATTTTAAAAAAAAAAATGTATAATCTGAGAATCAGTTCTAGACATTCAATCAAACTATCAACTTAATTGAAGTAAAGATTGATTATACTGCTAGTGGTTATCATGCTGGCCTATTATAGTTGAAAATCTGCGTTTCGAGTTCCGTCAAGCAGGGCTCGCTAACTCATTCGACCCCTCTGTAGAGCTCTCCGTAAAGCCTTCATTCAATATTTCAGAAAAACAAATCTTTGATTGAAGAGTGAAAGGGGGGTAGCTTCCTCAAAAACTATCAGCTACTGCCGCGCTTTAGGAAGGAGAGAAGTTAAATTTTTAAGTTTCGAATTTCTTCATTTCAAATTAAAGTCATTTGAATCAATTTGTGTTTTAAAAAACCTACTAAGGCCTTGTATTTAAATTCCTAGGATATCTGACCAAAAGTGATAATCAAACAAGTTGGAAATCTTAATACGACTTTCCTAACTTTTCATCTTTGTACAAGACATGGCCGAACATAAATATGTACAACACGAATTACCACTGACCCATGTTTGTACAGAGATAATATTTCTGGATTGGTTTATTAAATCACCGTGTAGTAGAAAATATTATTAAAACGGTTTGTAAATTATTAAACAAACTTCTCACACATATGTGAGATGTTTCAAAACTCTTGGAACAGCAGGTGGTACCAAGAGTTGCTCAATCGCTGGTATGTATTGAATTGATTAAGCCATCTGTATTCATTTACTTTTGTTTAAAATGCCCCATAAAATTTTGACTGATTACTGTAGAAAATATCATTTCTAAAAAGCGATGTTCCCGAACACTGTTTTCGTGTTGATTCTACAAATCATATAATTCAGACAGCCCAGCACGAATACAACACTGCAGCTTGCAGTTATTACTCTTTATGTTAGTTTTAATTTGATTTTTGAATAAAAAAGATAAAAACGTCGACAAAAAACAGGGTTCGAAATCCTGCATTTTGTAAATCTATCCTGAACTTACCTATCAATCAATCAAATCATATTTTATCAGGCATTCAAGAAAAAACACATACATAAAGTAAGATATTAAAACGGAAAATACATGAATAAGTGTGATCAGAAAACTCGATAGAGTCAACCTCATTTGCTTGTGATGGGAAGGATAACCGCGAAATGACCGTACGGTCTACTATGTCAGCGGCTACCTTTACGAGACAAACCTGTTACAAATGTGCGTAACAAAAACCATCCTGCCTGCAGAACATGACGAAATATTTACAAGGTGGCGTTAGAGAACATGGGTGACTCAGCAGAAAATTTGCAGCAGATTTAGGTCTGCTGAGTTGCAAACTGCAAGCCACGCATATCGTAAGTTTTTATGAGTGCAGAGCGAGGATTTCCCGTCTCCACAGCGCTACTCCGTTTTGGCCTGACAGACTGGAGCGTATCTAGGTTATCGATGAGTTGAAATAAAGATTGATTATTGAGTTTAATTTTTCATGTATGGATCAAGCAAGGCCGAGCATGAACATGGATAACATGATTTATCAGTCACCCAGGTTTGTTCAAATAAAAGAAATCAGGATTTGTTTATTATCGCATAGATCGTAGATTAGATATGATAAATCTATATGATAGATTTAGAATTTATTTGACCGCTTTAGAACTGTCCTAGAGTATTTCCTACATGTCACTAGAAGCAGTTAAAAGAAAACAAAAACGCGATAGGGGGTTTTACTGTCATCCAGAGCAGATTTCCCTTACTGCACTTTACCATGATGTTTCGATTTTGCAATGTTTTCCGATATAAGTGTAGTTGCTGACACGTATTCAAAATTATTTTATTCGAGATTCGACTCGAAAAATATTGTTGACTTCCACTCGGAATAAATGTAATTGTTATCAAACCAGGGCGTTGACTTTATATTTATTATCCTCCTTCTTTATTCAACAACATTTAGGAGAGTTTATCAAAATATGAACATCAATGAATATTATTGTTACAAACTCAGAGGTGAGAATAGCACAGACATATTTTGTTATTCGTCACTGATGGATCGCTAGAGACGACTATGGCTCATGCTTGATAAAATAAATTTCTGATAATGAAAAGCGATGGAAACTGAACAACGATTTGCTCTGTTTACATTAATATCACGTTGATTCCATTCTCTCATCATCATTTCTTTGATCAGGATGAGCTTTGTGGTGGTCGCAGATTTTGCGTAAATGTGACCTTTCTCGGTTGAAAAATGCCAGCCTAATGTTCGAATGTTTTACGCGAACGACGTTAGCTAAGATGGATTTGATAGTAGCGTTACTATGTTTAAAGTTCTCTGAAATTGTTTTGCGTATTTTCTATGGTTGCCTAGGATACCTGACCAAAAGTGATAATCCAACAACTTGGAAATCTTTTCACAACTTTCCTAACTTTTCATGTTTGTATCAGGCATGGCCGAACACAAATATGTACAACACGAATTAACACTGACCCATGTTTGTACCAAGATAATATTTCTGGATTTACTTATTATCTCACCGGATAGTAGAAAATATTATTTTTAATTTGTGATACAAATTGTTAAATGACAAATATTGTCACTTTGCGAAAAAACATAATGCGTCATAAGACTTCCGATATTTTCGCCCAAAAGAGTTTGTGAATTATTAAACAAACTTCTAAGACAGATGTGAGATGTTTCCAAACTCACCTTCGCATTGCGAGTGTTTTCTTTGAAAGCTTTGATTCCATCTATTGTTATACCACATTCCGCAGCATTAAGTTTCTTCACCTGACATTGTGAAACAACTGATCCAAGTTCACCGCAACCACCTGCTGTACCAAGGTTCTTGTTCCAACGGACATCCAGTTCATCGAACTGAAACAAATAAAATATGCGAACTATTTGGAGCGGACTTTTAGTCCTATAGGTCCGGGCTTTAGAACTGTCCTATTTCCTACGTGTCGCAAGAAGCAGTTAAAATAAAACAAAATGGTCGATATGTGGTTTTACTGTCACCCAGAGCAGATACCTCTTACTGCATATTACCATCATGTTTCGATTTTGCAATGTTTTCCGAAAATAGTGTAGTTGCTGACACTGTATTCTAAGTGGATTTTCGGTAAATTCCAACTCCACTCAAATTTTCCTGGACAAAAATGACAAAACGTAAAATTGAGTCCCAGTCACCAAAAAAAATCGCCACATCTCTTCAAACCAGTGGGATCCTTATACAGCTCAAATTCAACAAAATGGCATATATTTTCTAATTATTTTGGAAAATCACATTCTTTTGATATTTTCAATCCCTGCTGGTATGTATTGGATTGATTAAGCCATCTGTATGCATTGACTTTTGTTTAAAATGCCCCGTAAAATTTTTGACTGATTATTGTAGAAAATATCATTTCTAAAGTGTGAAGTACCCGAACACTTTTCCGTGTTGATTCTACAAATCATATAATTCAGACAGCCCAGCACGAATACAACACTGCAGCTTGTAAATATTACTCATTATGTTAGTTTTAATTAGATTTTTGAATAAAAAAGATAAAAACGTCGACCAAAACAGGGTTCGAAATCCTGCATTTTGTAAATCTATCCTAAACTTACCTATCAATCAATCAAATCATATTTTATTAGTCATTCAAGCAAAAACACATACATAAGGTAAGATATTAAAACGGAAAATACATGAATAAGTGTGATCAGGAAACTCGATAGAGTCAACTGCATTTGCTTGTGATGGGCAGGATAACCTCGAAATGACCGTACGGTCTACTATCCTGCCTGCAGACCAAGACGAAATATTTACAAGGTGGCGCTAGCTAGGAGGATGACTCAGCAGAAAATTTGCAGCATATTTAGGTCTGCTAAGTTGCAAACTGCAAGCCACGCATATAGTAGGTTTTTATGAGTGCTGGGCGGGGATTTCCGTCTCCACAGCGCTACTCCGTTTTGGCCTGACAGACTGGAGCGTATCTAGGTTATCGACGGTTTGAAATGAATATTCATTATTGAGTTCAATTTGCCATGCATGGATCAAGCATGAATATTTATAACATGATTCATCCGTCACCCATGTCTTTTCAAATATAAGAAATCAGGATTTGTTTAATATCGTATAGATCGTAGATTAGATATGATAAATCTATATGATAACCGCCGACATGTTACTTTTCTTTTATTGAAATTCACTCTAAGCGAGGCCGAAATCAGTTTGGTTACGTTTGTGCAAATTTATTATGATGATTAATGTGCTCACCAAAACGATGCTGCTTTGGGTTTAAGTAGAATAATTTTATAAATTCTAGAAGAGAAATTCGGCAATCGATAAGATATGACGTCATAGCTAGCAATATGCTGGAAAACGTTCATATTTTAACAGCAATACAACTTGCTATTTTGCCTTGTGCACCGTCTCATCGAAAAATTGTAGGGCAACTTCCTTACTTTGTTTTTACAACTGCGAGACAAGCAGGCGAAAATTTCATCATTAACTCGAAGCATTAATCATTTTACATAAAAATGCGATAAGGTTCCCTCTATAAGACTCATTTTAAAAACAACAATACACAAAATATTTTTATTGCGTCCCAAGTACGCTGAAAAACGGCCTCTAGGTGCACTAAAAATGGGACTTATAACATAAGATGAATTGACGTCAAAAATGGAAGCTGCAGGTGCTCCAGATTAAAATTTGATTAAATGGCGGTATTTTTTGATAAGAACGTGCGAAAGTGTTTTATTTTACCTTAAAATTAGGATAAAAAAGAGTTTTCCAATTTGAAAACTACAAAAATGATAATTTCGCACTTCCTAAAAAAATACACTGTGAACTCCAATCACAAGCTTTTCAATAAAATGACGTCATTTGCAATGTCACAGTGATAAAAACTCTTTATTTTTTTGCAAGTTCACATCAAACTACGTATGTGGTTTCATAATTTAGTCCACTGTGTCCCCTCAATGTTCGTTATTGACGCTGATACAATAAAATGTGTCAGTTAGTTGGAGTCAGCTGGGGGGCTTGGGGTTAAATGATGGTCCTCGTCTCCAAAAGTTTAGAAGACATTAAACGCTTGTTTTTTTTCGTGTCCCCGAGGCGCATTGCTCGTTGACCTGTAATTACGGTTCTTAAATAGTCTTATACATATTTCCTGCGTGTCCTAAGAGGCAGTTCAAAGGAAATTGTGGGATGTCCGAATTAATTCGGTGAATTTCAATTCTACGCAAATTAATTTGGACATAAATTGAGAGACAAAAAACTCATATATTATAGAAAAAAATGTATAATTCGAGAATCAGTTCTGGACTGTCAATCAAACTATCAACTTAATTGAAGTAAAGATTGATTATACTGCTAGTGGTTATCATGTTGGCCTATTATGGTTGAAATGGCAGTTTCGAGTTCCGTCAAGCAGGGCTCGCTAACCCACTCGACCCCTCTGTAAAGCTCTCCGTAAAGTCTTCATTCAATATTTCAGAAAAACAAATCTTTGAGTGAAGAATGAAGGGGGGGGGGGGGGTAGCTGCCTCAAAAACTATCAGCTACTGCCACGCTTTAGGAAGGAGAGAAGTTAAATTTTTAAGCATCGAATTTCTTCATTTCAAATTAAAGTCATTTGAATCAATTTGTGTTTTAAAAAATCTACTAAGGCCTTGTATGTAAATTCCTAGGATATCTGACCAAAAGTGATAATCCAACAAGTTGAAAGTATACGAAGTTCCTAATAGAAATGCATCAGGTAGAAATCTTCATTTAATTTCAAAGTTGTTCGAACAAATTTCACTTATGATCAGAAGATTCTTGACTTCACTTTGAATTGAAACTTTAGAGATCGCACAGAAGAGTTTGGTCGTCATGTTGGTGGTAGATCGGATATTAAGAGTGTGGATTTCAATAAAAATGTATGATGGGAAATGAAAGACCAAGGTACTTATTGTCAATTGTTTTGGCTTAATATTTTACACATTTTCCTGTACATGCCACGATCGGTGTAGCAAGCCAGCGCTTCTGTGAACCAACGTGCATCGGCAAAGCGTCCAGCAGAACTCTCGCGTATATTGATTCCTCACAGAATTCGAACCCAGAACCTTAGAGATAGAGATGCTTAGCGCGAAGTCTATTCACAACTGGTTATCGACTAAGCTAAACGGGCACCCTTCACCGACTGAGGTTATCGGGCACCTCAAACTACCACCCTAACTAATAGACCGTTAGTTAAATAGCTCCTACGCATCCCAGGTTACACCCTGGGTCACATGTTCAACCACTGGGCCATTGCTTCAAGGAATTGTTAAATAAAGTTGGTTCAAGAGTTGGGAAAGAAAATGATCGCCCCTCACTTAAAGGCACCAGGGGTATGTTTAAGCATAGAAGTCTAATTTGAGCAGAAACGTCTGAAAAACTTGGTTTAGTTTGAACGAATAAAATATCACAAATGCAGCGTTTGCAGTTTTGCTGCAAATATTTGAAGTGATCCAGTGGTTCGTGGTATAATCATTTGATACCTTTTGTTTGGAAAAATTAAATGGACGAATATTTTATAATCAAACTTTCTACGAGCAATTGCGATACAAAAGATCCCTGCAAATTTTATGTTCTCATGTTCAAACATCTTACTATGTAATTAATTATATGACAGATCGGATTGTAGAGAATTAAAGTAGGAAATCGTTCTAATTTCAACCTTTGTGAATTTTATGTAGCGTTTCATACCTTCCCACAAACTTTATATTTGCTCAATTCCTTAATTTCTTCCTCATTGGCTTCTAGTCTCTCAACCTGATTCATCAGAAGATTCTTGACTTCACTTTGGGTTGAAACTTTAGAGATCGCACAGAAGAGTTTGGTCGTCATGTTGGTGATGGATCGGACATCAAGAGTGTGGATCTTAATAGAGATATAAGATTGGAAATGACAGACCAAGGTACTTATTGTCAATGTCAAGTCATTGTAAAAATTTCACATTGTAAATTAGGATTCAAAGAAGACAAGTAAACAAGTTAAAACTATGGTTGTGAACTAGGATGGGATTTCATTTTTCTCCTGCCGAGAATACAACTTAACCATATGATGTACCACGCCCTCTCGTGCAGAAAGCAGTTCCGAATCGAGGTGAAGATTTTGCCTTAACATTTTGCTCATTTTTCTATACATGACATGTTTGGGGGAGGAAGCCGTGAGCAGCGCTTCCGTGCACCTGCGAGGCGTCCGACCGACCTCTTGTGTATAAAACTCCCGCACAGGATTCGTATCCAGGACGATAGAAATGCTTAGCGCGAAACGTATTTCCGAGACTGAGGTAATCGGGCACCTTAAACTACATCCCTGACTAACTAACTTGGCACCATAGCTAACAGATCGTTAGTCAAATAGTCCAAACGCATCCCAGCTTGCGTTGCCACAAAGGTTTTCTTGTTGTTATTCGTTCATTCCTGGTAGATCTCTCTAACGATTCTACTTTAAGTTATTATATTGATGTTATAAGACTACGAGGTGTAGAACTGGGCGGCATATCAATAAGACGGTAAATACCGGTATTGAGTTTTCCAAAATCACGTTAATTTTCGCAATGTCGGTTTGCCGCGATACCAGTATTTCGTGATATACCGTCTAAAATGGGTGCTAGTTGATGCATTATCGCGTCAAGTAAGAAAAAATGAAAACGGGCCTTTAGACCACTTACAACCACCCGCATTTAGATTTATGCACCTGTTTTTTTTTTAACTAGGTCGCGCATCACGTGGCTCTCTGAAACGACACAATAGCATGTTTTTGATAGCAGAAAATGGTCATAGTACCAGTAATACCGACATTTTGGCAGTGGTATGCCGGTATAAAAATATCCCTGATGCCGCCCAGCTCTACTACGAGGCCAGTGAAAAATCAGTATTTGTAACCAGGTAATTGAAAAAAGCTAAGTCAAAAACTTTCCACAAACATCATATCTGCTCAGTTCCATAATTTCTTCTTCACCAATTGTCAGTTCCTTCATCTGGTCCATCAGAAGATTCCTTATTTTACGTTCAGTCGCAACTTTAGATATCGCAAGATAAAGTTCAGAGGTCATGTTGGCGATAGATCGGACATCAAGATTGTGTATCTGAAAATTTCGTTAAATCCCGTTTTTTTCATCTTAAAAATGGTGTTATAAGCAGAGAATCGAAAAAATCCAGAAAATTGAGCCCCAGTCACCACTTAAAAACACCAATTACATCTCTCCTAACCGATACATCAAATATAACAAGTGTTACGGCAAGCAAGGTCGTATTTGTGTTTTGGCTTGTTCAAGTTATCTCATCTGGCATAAGTGCCGGATTAGAAATAATTGTGTGCGCCTCCGACGCTCGATCTATAGTTCGTAATGATTGAGTTGATACGTTTTGTGCCATTTCGTGTTTCGCACATAAAAACAGTACGTGGACGGCATCGGCCCGTAGAGAGTCAGTGGTCGATTTTCACTCATTGTGGGCAGATTGCCTTGGGGCGCCACTAAAAAGTTATCGAATATTACACCCGGCAGTAAGATCAAGTATTGATTCCGCCATCTGTATGCATTGGCTTTTGTTTAAAATGCCCCATATTTTTGGACTGATTAATATAGAAAATATCATTTCTAAAAAGCGATGTTCCCGAACACTTTTTCGTGTTGATTCTACAAATCATATAATTCAGACAGCCCAGCACGAATACAACACTGCAGCTTGTAAATATTACTCATTATGTTAGTTTTAATTAGATTTTTGAATAAAAAAGATAAAATCGTCGACCAAAACAGGGTTCGAAATCCTGCATTTTGTACATCTATCCTGAATTTGCCTATCAATCAAATCCTATTTTATTAGTCATTCAAGCAAAAACACATACATAAAGTAAGATATTAAAACGGAAAATACATGAATAAGTGTGATCAGAAAACTCGATAGAGTCAACTGCTTTTGCTTGTGATGGGCAAGATAACCGCGAAATGACCGTACGGTCTACTATGTCAGCGGCTACCTTTACGAGACAAACCTGTTACAAATGTGCGTAACAAATACCATCCTGCCTGCAGAACAAGACGAAATATTTACAAGGTGGCGCTAGCGAGCAGGGTGACTCAGCAGAAAATTTGCAGCAGATTTAGGTCTGCTGAGCTGCAAACTGCAAGCCACGCATATCGTAAGTTTTTATGAGTCCTGAGCGTGGATTTCCCGTCTCCACAGCGCTCCATTTTAGCCGGACAGAGTGGAGCGTATCTAGGTTATCGATGAGTTGAAATAAAGATTGATTATTGAGTTTAATTTGTCATGTATGGATCAAGCATGGCCGAGCATGAATATTTATAACATGATTCATTCGTCACCCATGTTTGTTCAAATATAAGAAATCAGCACATACCGTATATTCGATAGGATAAATCTATATGATAACCGCCGACATGTTACTTTTCTTTTATTGAAATTCACTCTAAGCGAGGCCGAAATCTGTTGGGTTACGTTTGTGCAAATGTATTATGATAATTAATGTGCTCACCAAAACGATGATGCTTTGGGTTTATGTAGAATAATTTTATAAATTCTAGAAGAGAAATTCGGCAATCGATAAGATATGATGTCATAACTAGCAATATGCTGGAAAATGTTCCTATTTTAACAGCAATATACCTTGTTATTTTGCCATGGGCACCGTCTCATCGGAAAGTCGTTGTGCAACTTCCCTACTTTGTTTTTACAACTGCGAGACACGCGGGCGAAAATTTTATCATGAACTCTGAGCATTAATCATTTTACACAAAAATTCGATCAAGTTCCCTCGGTAAGTCGCATTTTAAAAACAACATCACACAAAGCATTTTTATTGCGTCCTAAGTACGCTGAAACCGGTGTCTAGGTGCACTAAAAATATGATTTATAAAATAGGATGGATTGAGGTAAGAAATGGCAGCAGCAGGCGCCTCAGATTAAAATTTGATAGGACGGTGTTTTTTGCTTTGTTTAAAACGTGCGAGAGTGTTCCCTTTTATAACCTTAAAATTAGCTTAAAATGGCGTTTTTTTCTTTAAAAACTACAAAAATGTTAATTTCGCACTTCCTAAAAAACACACTAAGAACTCCAAACACAAGCTTTTCAATAAAATGACGTCATTTGCAATGTCACAGTGATAAAAATTATTCATTTTTTTGCAAGTTCACATCAAACTACGTATGTGGTTTCATAATTTAGTCCACTGCGTCCCCTCAATGTTCGTTATTGACGCTGATACAAATAAAATATGTCAGTTAGTTGGAGTCAGCTATTAACCGAGGTGTTCAAAGCAAAATACACACAAACAGATATAGCAATGAGTTGGATACAGGGGAGGCTCAAGCATGGGGGGTGGTTATTCGACGGTTCTCGACTCCAAAAGTTTAAGAGACACTGTGGTCCTGTAAGTACGGTATTAGAATAGTTCCAAACGCATTTCCTGTGCGAGGCAATTGAAAGGAAATTGTGGGATGTCCAAAGTAATACGATAACTTTCTATTCTACTCCGATTAATTTGGATAAAAAATTGGACTTCAATTATCTAGCCGTTCACTTGTCTGTTCAAACATAAATTCGATTATTTTACAAAAAAATTGTATAATCTGAGAATCAGTGCTAGGCTTTCAATCAATCTATCAACTTAATTGAAGTGAAGATTGATTATACTGCTAGTGGTTATCATGTTGGCCTATTAGAGTTGAAAATGACAGTTTCGAATGCCGTCAAGCAGGGCTCGCTAACCCACTCGACCCCTGTGTAGAGCTCTCCGTAAAGCCTTCATTCAATATTTCAGAAAAACAAATCTTTGAATGAAGAGTGAAGGGGGGTAGCTGCCTCAAAAACTATCAGCTACTGCCACGCTTTAGGAAGGAGAGAAGTTAAATTTTTAAGTTTCGAATTTCTTCATTTCAAATTAAAGTCATTTGAATCAATTTGTGTTTTAAAAAACCAGGCATGGCCGAACATAAATATGTACGACGCGATTTATCACTGGCCCATGTTTGTACCGAGATAATATTTCTGGATTGGTTTATTATCTCACCGGGCAGTAGAAAATATTATTTTTAATTTGTGATACAATTTGTTAAATGACAAATATTGTCACTTTGCGAAGAAAACATAATGCGTCATAAGTCTTCCGATATTTTCGCTTAAAAGAGATTATAAATTATTAAACAAACTTCTAAGACAGATGTGAGATGTTCAAAACTCACCTTTGCATTGCGAGTGTTTTCTTTGAAAGCTTTGATTCCATCTATTGTTATATCACATCTCCCAGCATTAAGTTTCTTCACCCGACACTGTGAAACAACTGATCCAAGTTCACCGCAACCACCTGCTGTACCAAGGTTCATGTTGCTGCTGACATCCAGTTCATCGAACTGAAACAAATAAAATATGCGAACTATTTGGAGCGGACTTTTAGTCCTATAGGTTCGGGCTTTAGAACTGTCCTGGCGTATTTCCTACGTGTCGCAAGAAGCAGGGGGTTTCACTGTCATCCAGAGCAGATTTCCCTTACCGCACTTTACCATGATGTTTCGATTTCGTAATATTTTCCGATAAAAGTGTAGTTGCTGACACTGTATTCTGTAGTAGATTTTCAGTAAATTCCAACTAAACTCAAATTTTCCTGGACAAAAATGACAAAACGTAAAATTGAGTTCCAGTCACCAATAAAAATCGCCACATCTCTTCAAACCAGTGGGATCCTTACAAGCTCAAATTCAACAAAATAGCATATACTTTCTGATTATTTTGAAAAATAACATTTTGATATTTTCAATCGCCGCTGGTATGTATTGAATTGATTAAGCCATCTCTATGCATTGACTTTTGTTGAAAATGCCCCATAAAATTTTGTCTGATCACTGTAGAAAATATCATTTCTAAAAAGCGATGTTCCCGAACACTTTTTTCGTGTTGATTCTACAAATCATATAATTCAGACAGCCCAGCACGATAACAGCTCTGCAGCTTGTAAATATTACTCATTATGCTAGTTTTAATTAGATTAAAATTTGCGACCACCACAAAGCTCATCCTAATCAAAGAAATGATGATGAGAGAATGGAATCAACGTGATATTAATGAAGACAGAGCAAATCGTTGTTCAGTTTCCATCGCTTTTCATTATCAGAGATTTGTTCTATCAAGCATGAGCCATTGTCGTCTATAACGATCCATCAGTGACGAATAACAAAACGTGTCTGTACGAATCTCACCTCTGAGTTCGTAACAATAATATTCATTGATGTTCATATTTTGATAAACTCTCCTAAATTTTATAAAATAAAGAAGTAAAATAATAAATATGAAGTCAACGCTCTGGTTTGATAACAATTGCATTTATTCCGAGTGGAAGTTAACAATATTTATCGAGTCAAATCTCGAATAAAATAATATTGAATAGAATTTATGTTCGAACGTAAAAGCGAATGGCTAGGTGACTGGGGCCCAGTTTTTGTTTCTCAATTTTTGTCCAAATTATTTTGAGTAATTTTGAAATTCACCGTATTACATTGGACATCCCACAATTTCCTTTCAATTGCCTCGCAGAGGAAATGCGTTTGGAACTATTCTAATAACCATACTTACAGGACAACAGTGTCTTTTGTTTGGAGTCGATAACCGTCATATAACCCCCCCCCCCCCCCTCCAAGCTTGAGCCTCCCCTGTATCCAACTCATTGCTATATCTGTTTGTGCGTATTTTGCTCTGAACACCTCGGTTAATAGCTGACTCCAAGTAACTGACGTATTTTATTTGTATCGGCGTCAATAACGAACATTGGGGGGGACACAGTGGACTAAATTATGAAACCACATACGTAGTTTGATGTGAACTTGCAAAAAAAATATTAATATTTTGGTAGTTTTTAAATGAGAAAACTCCATTTTATTCGAATTCTAAGTGCAGATGAAAAACACTCTCGCACGTTCTAAAGCAAGTAACGCCATTTAATCACATTTTAATCTGGGGCACCTGCAGCTGCCATTTTTTTATACATTCATCCTATTTAAGGCACCTAGGCATCATTTTTTCAAATTTAAGGTAACGCCTTTCGACCGTGACGTCTGTTTGCTTGTACTGAACGAGTTCAATAACACTGACAAAACATAAACACACCTACATGGATAAACATGGAATATATGTAAGACAGGTGACAGGTGATATAGTAAGTTTTTATGAGTGCTGAGCGGGAATTTTCCGTCTCCACAGCGCTACTCCGTTTTGGCCTGACAGACTGGAGCGTATCTAGGTTATCGACGGTTTGAAATGAATATTCATTATTGAGTTCAATTCGTAATGTATGGATCAAGCATGGCGGAGCATATCTAGGTTATCGATGGGTTGAAATAAAGATTGATTATTGAGTTTAATATACCATATATGGATCAAGCATGGCCGAGCATGAATATGGATAACATGATTTATCAGTCACCCAGGTTTGTTAAGATATAAGAAATCAGGACTTGTTCATTATCGCATAGATCGTAGATTAGACGTGATAAATCGATATGATAGATTTAGAATTTATTTGACCGCTTTAGAACTGTCCTAGAGTATTTCCTACATGTCACTAGAAGCAGTTAAAAGAAAACAAAAACGCGATAGGGGGTTTTACTGTCATCCAGAGCAGATTTCCCTTACTGCACTTTACCATGATGTTTCGATTTTGCAATGTTTTCCGATAAAAGTGTAGTTGCTGACACGTATTCAAAATTATTTTATTCGAGATTCGACTCGAAAAATATTGTAGACTTCCACTCGGAATAAATGTAATTGAAATCAAACCAGAGCGTTGACTTCATATTTATTATTTCCCTTCTTTATTCAACAACATTTAGGAGAGTTTATCAAAATATCAACATCAATGAATATTATTGTTACCGAACCAGAGATGAAAACCGTACAGACATATTTTGTTATTCGTCACTGATGGATCGCTAGAGACGACTATGGCTCATGCTTGATAGAACAAATCTCTGAATATGAAAAGACATAGATACTGAACAACGATTTGCTCTGTGACCTTTCTCGGTTGAATAATGTCAGCCTTATGTTCGAATGTTTTACGCGAACGACGTTAGTTAAGATGGATTTAATAGTTGCATGATAATGTTTAAAGTTTTCTGAAATTGTTTGGCGTATTTTCTATGGTTGCATAGGATACCTGACCAAAAGTGATAATCCAACAAGTTGAAAATCTTTTCACGACTTTCCTAACTTTTCATGTTTGTATCAGGCATGGCCGAACATAAATATGCACAACACGAATTATCACTGACCCATGTTTGTACCGAGATAATATTTCTGGATTTATTTATTATTTCACCGGGTAGTAGAAAATATTATTTTTAATTTGTGATACAAATTGTTAATGCAACGAATTACGGTACAAATGAGCCATAAGTCGTCCGATGTGGTACGGCTTTGATATTTTCTTCTGGAAGAGTTATTAGACAGATGTGAGATGTTTCCAAACTCACCTTTGCATTGCGAGTGTTTTCTTTGAAAGCTTTGATTCCATCTATTGCCATATCACATCCCCCAGCATTAAGTTTCTTCACCTGACATTGTGAAACAATTGATCCAAGTTCACCGCAACCACCTGCTGTACCAAGGTTCTCGTTCCAACCGACATCCAGTTCATCGAACTGAAACAAATAAAATATGCGAATTATTTGGAGCGGACTTTTAGTTCTATAGGTTCGGGCCTTAGAACTGTCCTAGCGTATTTCCGACGTGTCTCTAGAAGCAGTTAAAGGAAAACAAAATGGCGATAGGTGGTTTTACTGTGACCCAGAGCAGATATCACTTACTGCACTTTACCATGATGTTTCGATTTCGCAATGTTTTCCGATAAAAGTGTAGTTGCTGACACTGTATTCTGTAGTAGATTTTCGGTAAATTCCAACTCCACTCAAATTTTCCTGGACAAAAATGACAAAACGTAAAATTGAGTCTCAGTCACCAATAAAAATCGCCACATCTCTTCAAACCAGTGGAATCCTTATACAGCTCAATACGACAACTTCAACAAAATAGAATATATTTTCTGATTATTTTGAAAAATAACATTCTTTTTTATATTTTCAATCGCCGCTGGTATGTATTGAATTGATTAAGCCATCTGTATTCATTGACTTTTGTTGAAAATGCCCCATAAAATTTTGACTGATAATTGTAGAAAATATCATTCCTAAAGTGTGATGTTCCCCAACACTTTTTCATGGTGATTCTACAAATCATATAATTCAGACAGCCCAGCACGAATACAACACTGCAGCTTGGAGTTATTACTCTTTATGTTAGTTTTAATTAGATTTTTGAATAAAAAAGATAAAAACGTCGACAAAAAAACAGGGTTCGAAATCCTGCATTTTGAAAATCTATCCTGAACATATCAATCAATCAAATCATATTTTATTAGTCATTCAAGCAAAAACACAAGGTACATAAAGTAAGATATTAAAACGGAAAATACATGAATAAGTGTGATCAGAAAACTCGATAGAGTCAACTGCATTTGCTTGTGATGGGCAGGATAACCGCGAAATGACCGTACGGTCTACTATGTCAGCGGCTACCTTTACGAGACAAACCTGTTATAAATGTGCGTAACAAAAACCATCCTGCCTGCAGACCAAGACGAAGTATTTGCAAGGTGGCGCTAGCGAGCAGGGTTACTCAGCAGAAAATTTGCAGCAGATTTAGGTCTGCTGAGTTGCAAACTGCAAGCCACGCATATAGTAAGGTATTATGAGTGCTGAGCGCGGATTTCCTGTCTCCACAGCGCTACCCCGTTTTGGCCTGGCTGACTGGAGCGTATCTAGGTTATCGAAGGGTTGAAATAAAGATTTGTCATGTATGGATCAAGCATGGCCGAACATGAAAATTTATAACATGATTCCTCCGTCACCCATGTTTGTTTAGTTATAAGAAATCAGGATTTGTTTATTATCGCATAGATCGTAGATTAGATATGATAAATCTATATGATAACCGCCGACATGATACTTTTCTTTTATTGAAATTCACTCTAAGCGAGGCCGAAATCAGTTTGGTTACGCTTGTACAAATGTATTATGATAATTGATGTGCTCACCAAAACGATGACGTTTTGGGTTTAAGAAGAATAATTTTATAAATTAGAGATGGGCCGATACCAAAATTTTCGCCGATATCGATACAAGTACCGATACCACTTTCGTAATTTATATTCCGATACCGATAACGCCAATACCGAGTACTTTGTTAAATATGTTAAATACCTTTTTGTATCCACATACTTATGTCCTTGTTATAGTTGCACCCACGTATGTGAGCGCCTACGTACGTTTGTACCCTTGAACTATTGCATCCATTTGAGTGCAAACTTTAGTGGGTGAAAATATAATGAATTGTTGCTGCGTTCAAGCATACATGGGTCCAAAGATTGAGCGCAAATGTTCGTGGTTACACAACTAACGTGACATCTCATTGAGACCAAGGCCACGATACACATGAAGTTGTCTTACCGATTCGTTGCATTACGTTCGAGCAATAAAATAAAAACGGCAATACAATCCTGAACGCGTTCACATGTTCACATGCCTACGAAGCACAAATGCAAAAAGAAACAAGCACTCTGCGGTAGCTTTCATAGCAAGCCGCTCTGTTTCATTGGAAAACACGACATTCCTAACTTTTCATGTTTGTATCAGGCATGGCCGAACATAAATATTTACAACACGAATTATCACTGACCCATGTTTGTACCGAGATAATATTTCTGAATTTATTTATTATTTCACCGGGTAGTAGAAAATATTATTTTTAATTTGTGATACAAATTGTTAATGCAACAAATTACGGTACGAATGAGCCATAAATCGTCCGATGTGGTACGGCTTTGATATTTTCTCCTAGAAGAGTTATTAGACAAATGTGAGATGTTTCAAAACTCACCTTTGCATTGCGAGTGTTTTCTTTGAAAGCTTTGATTCCATCTATTGTTATTTCACATTCCGCAGCATTAAGTTTCTTCACCTGACATTGTGAAACAACTGATCCAAGTTCACCGCAACCACCTGCTGTACCAAGGTTCTTGTTCCAACCGACATCAAGTTCATCGAACTGAAACAGATAAAATATGCGAATTATTTGAAGCGGACTTTTAGTCCTATAGGTTCGGGCTTTAGAACTGTCCTAGCGTATTTCCTACGTGTCGCAAGAAGCAGTTTAAAGAAAACAAAATGGCGATAGGGGGTTTCACTGTCATCCAGAGCAGATTTCCCTTACTGCATATTACCATCATGTTTATCATAGCAATCCGCTCTGTTTCATTGGGAAACATACATGCAGAGCATTGCGCTTGCGTAAACCAAACCAGGAAAAAACGCAACCTAAGCAAACGTGTAGTGCGACCTTAACACCTTTTTCTGCATCAAAAACAGCATATAGTGAGTGGATTGATGGGTTTTATTTAATAAAACCCAAAGTGTAAATAAAATTGTTCACGCGAGACATGCCCCGTTTTAATTATTTTTCAGAGCAGTGGAATTCGAGGTCTTTTCATTTGTTATCAGTAAATAAAGCCTATTTGTACGCTCCGCTGTAAAGATGTACCCGGTATCGGTATTGGACTTGGTATCGGCGGTATCGGCGATGAAATTTTTCCGATACAAGTACCGATTCCGATACTACAAAAATCACCGATACTTGCCGATACCGATTCCGATACATCGGCCCATCTCTATTATAAATTTTAGCGATAAGATATGACGTCATAACTAGCAATATGCGGGAAAACGTTCATATTTTAACAGCAATATAACTTGTTATTTTGCTTTGTGCACCGTCTCATCAGAAAATCGTAGCGCAACTTTCGTACTTTGTTTTTGCAACTCCGACGTACCTCGCTGTTGGAAATTCCTTAGGGAACACTGATGCACAGTTGTGACTACCATGACCCGTCTCAAAGTGTGCGGAACTTCAGAAACCTCATCCAACTTTTAATCATTTTACATAAAAATGCGATCAAGTTCCCTCGGTAAGACTCATTTTAAAAACAACAATTTATTACAGTTTTGTTCTAAATTTTTCTTAAAAAAGTCAAAAAAAATTCTAGGTATAAGCCGATCTAATCACCTCGAGTCTGTTATTGTATCTTTGTTTTATCGCATTTTCTTAAACTTCTGTCATGTCTATACTCGTCACCTGTCATACATATTTGTATTTGTCGTCCATGTTTATTCATATAGGTGTGTTTATGTTTTGCCAGTGTTATTGAACTCGTACAGTACAAGCAAACAGACGTCACGTTCGAAAGGAGTTACCTTAAATTTGAAAAAATGACGCCTATGTGCCTCAAATAGGATCAATTTATAAGAAATGGCAGCTGCAGGTGCCCCAGATTAAAATTTGATTAAATGGCGTTACTTGCTTTAGAACGTGCGAGAGTGTTTCATCTGCACTTAGAATTAGAATAAAATGGAGTTTTCTCATTTAAAAACTACAAAAATATTAATATTTTTTGCAAGTTCACATCAAACTACGTATGTGGTAAATGTTACATAATTTAGTCCACTGTGTCCCCTCAATGTTCGTTATTGACGCCGATACAAATAAAATATATCAGTTAGTTGGAGTGAGCTATTAACCGAGGTGTTCAGAGCAAAATACACACAAACAGATATAGCATTGAGTTGGATACAGGGGAGACTCAAGCATGGGGGGTGGTTATTTGACGGTTCTCGACTCCAAAAGCGCAGTTGTGAAGTTCTTTTTTAATGTGTAAATATTGCTTGAAGGTGAAATAATACAGGTGACTTTTGCAGTGTTGCGTTTTATGATAACATCATACAATTAGGAATTAACTTTATTTTCTGCAAATATAATCGTATTCAAAACTATTTTATTCACGATCCGACTCGAAAAATATTGTTAACTTCCACTCGGAATAAATGTAATTGAAATCAAACCAGAGCGTTGACTTCATATTTATTATTTTCCTTCTTCATTCAACAACATTTAGGAGAGTTTATCAAAATATGAACATCAATGAATATTATTGTTACCAAACCAGAGGTGAGAATCGTACAGACATATTTTGTTATTCGTCACTGATGGATCGATAGAGACGACTATGGCTCATGCTTGATAGAACAAATCTCTGATTATGAAAAGCAATGGAAAGTGAACAACGATTTGCTCTGTTTACATTAATATCACGTTGATTCCATTCTCTCATCATCATTTCTTTGATTAGGACGAGCTTTGTGGTGGTCGAAGATTTTTGCGTAAATGTGACCTTTCTCGGTTGAATAATGTCAGCCTAATGTTCGAATGTTTTTACGCGAACGATGTTAGTTAAGATGGACTTGATAGTAGCATTGTAACGTTTAAAGTTTTCTGAAATTGTTTTGCGTATTTTCTATGGTTGCCTAGGATACCTGACCAAAAGTGATAATCCAACAAGTTGAAAATCTTTTTCATGACTTTCATAACTTTTCATGTTTGTAGCAGGCATGATATGTACAACACGAATTACCACTGACCCATGTTTGTACCGAGATAATATTTCTGGATTTATTTATTATTTCACTGGGTAGTAGAAAATATTATTTTTAATTTGTGATACAAATTGTTAATGCAACAAATTACGGTACAAATGAGCCATAAGTCTTCCGATGTGGTACGGCTTTGATATTTTCTTCTAGAAGAGGTATTAGACAGATGTGAGATGTTTCAAAACTCACCTTTGCATTGCGAGTGTTTTGTTTGAAAGCTTTGATTCCATCTATTGTTATATCACACCACCCAGCATTAAGTTTCTTCACCTGACATTGTGAAACAACTGATCCAAGTTCACCGCAACCACCTGCTGTACCAAGGTTCTTGCTGCCTCCGACATCCAGTTCATCGAACTGAAACAAATAAAATACGCGAATTATTTGGAGCGGACTTTTATTCCTATAGGTTCGGGCTTTAGAAGTGTACTAGCGTATTTCCTACGTGTCCCTAGAAGCAGTTAAAAGAAAACAAAATGGCGATAGGTGGTTTTACTATCACCCAGAGCAGATATCACTTACTGCACTTTACCATGATGTTTCGATTTCGTAATGTTTTCGGATAAAAGTGCAGTTGCTGACACTGTATTATATTGCAGATTTTCGGTAAATCCCAACTCCACTCAAATTTTCCTGGACAAAAATGACAAAACGTAAAATTGAGTCCCAGTCACCAATAAAAATCGCAACATCTCTTCAAACCAGTGGGATCCTTATAAAGCTCAATACGACAAATTCAACAAAATATAATACAAAGAATATATTTTTTGATTATTTTGAAAAATAACATTCTTTTGATATTTTCAATCGCCGCTGGTATGTATTGAATTGAATAAATCATCTGTATTCATTGACTTTTGTTTAAAATGCGCATAAAATTTTGACTCATTACTGTAGAAAATATCATTTATAAAGTGTGATCTTCCCGAACACTTTTTCGTGGTGATTCTACAAATCATATAATTCAGACAGTCCAGCACGAATACAACACTGCAGCTTGTAAATATTACTCATTATGTTAGTTTTAATTAGATTTTTGAATAAAAAAGATAAAATCGTCGACCAAAACAGGGTTCGAAATCCTGGATTTCGTAAATCTATCCTGAACTTACCTATCAATTAATCAAATCATATTATATTAGCCATTCAAGCAAAAAAACATACATACAAGTAAGATATTAAAACGGAAAATACGTGAATAAGTGTGATCAGAAAACTCGATAGAGTCAACTGCATTTGCTTGTGATGGGCAGGATAACCGCGAAATGACCGTACGGTCGACTATGTCAGCGGCTCCCTTTACGAGACAAACCTGTTACAAATGTGCGTAACAAAAACCATCCTGCCTGCTGACCAAGACGAAATATTTACAAGGTGGCGCTAGCGAGCAGGGTGACTCGGCAGAAAATTTGCAGCAGATTTAGGTCTGCTAAGTTGCAAACTGCAAGCCACGCATATCGTAAGTTTTTATGAGTGCTGAGCCAGGATTTCCAGTCTCCACAGCGCTACTCCGTTTTGGCCTGACAGACTAGAGCGTATCTAGGTTATCGACGGGTTGAAATAAAGTTTGGTAATTGAGTTTAATTTTCCATGCATGGATCAAGCATGGCCGATCATGAACATTTATAACATGATTCATTCGTCAGTCATGTTTGTTCAAATATGAGAAATCAGGACTTGTTCATTATTGCATAGATCGTAGATTCGATATGATAAATCTATATGATAACCGCCGACATGTTACTTTTCTTTTAATGAAATTCACTCAAAGCGAGGCCGAAATCAGTTTGGTTACGTTTGTGCCATAGTATTAGGATAATTAATGTGCTCACCAAAACGATGACGCTTTGGGTTTATGTAGAATAATATAGATTCTAGAAGAGAAATTCGGCAATCGATAAGATATGACGTCATAACTAGCAATATGCTGGAAAACTTTACTATTTTAACAGCAATATAACTTGTTATTTTGCCTTGTGCCCCGTCTCATCGGAAAATCGGAGGGCAACTTTCGTACTTTGTTTCTGCAACTCCGAGACACCTCACTGTCGAAAATTTCTTAGGGAACACTGATGCACAGTTGTGACTACCATGACCCGTCTCAAAGTGTGCGGATCTTCAGAAACCTCATCCAACTTTTAATCATTTTACATAAAAATGCGATTAAGTTCCCTCGGTAAGACGCATTTTAAAAACAACAATTTATTACGGTTTTGTTCTAAATTTTTCTTGAAAAAGTAAAAAAAAATTGTACGTATAAGCCGATCTAATCTCCTCGAGTCTGTTATTGTATCTTTGTTTTATCGCATTTTCTTAAACTTCTGTCATGCAAAATACACACAAACAGATATAGCAATGAGTTAGGCACATGGGAGAATCAAGCAGGGGAGGGGGCTGGGGGTTATACGACGGTCCTCGACTCCAAAAGTTTAGAAGACATTAAACGCTTGCATTTTTTCGCGTGTCCGACGCGCATTGCCCGTTGACCTGTAATTACGGTTCAAATAGTCTTATACATATTTCCTGCGTGTCGTAAGAGGCAAATAAAATAAAATTGTTTGGTGTCCGAATTAATACGGTGAATTTCAACTCTGCTCAAATTAATTTGGACAAAAATTGAGAGACAAAAAATTGGGATGAAACCAGCTAGCCATTCACTTTTCAGTTTAAAAATAAATTCGAATATTATAGAAAAAATATATAATTCGAGAATCAGTTCTGGACTGTCAATCAAACTATCAACTTAATTGAAGTAAAGATTGATTATACTGCTAGTGATTATCATGTTGGCCTATTATGGTTGAAAATCTGAGTTTCGAGTTCCATCAAGCAGGGCTCGCTAACTCATTCGACCCCTCTGTAGAGCTCTCCGTAAAGTCTTCATTCAATATTTCAGTAAAAACAAATCTTTGAGTGAAGCGTAAAGGGGGGGTAGCTGCCTCAAAAACTATCAGCTACTGCCGCGCTTTAGGAAGGAGAGAAGTTAAATTTTTAAGTATCGAATTTCTTCATTTCAAATTAAAGTCATTTGAATCAATTTGTGTTTTAAAAAACCTACTAAGGCCTTGTATGTAAATTCCCAGGATATCTGACCAAAAGTGATAATCCAACAAGTTGAAAGTATGCGAAGTTCTTAATAGAAATGCATAAGGTAGAAATCTTCATTTAATTTCAACTCAACTGAAAAAGTTGTTCGAACAAATTTCACTTATGATCAGAAGATTCTTGACTTCACTTTGAGTTGAAACTTTAGAGATCGCACAGAAGAGTTTGGTCGTCATATTGGTGGTGGATCGGATATTAAGAGTGTGGATTTTAATAGAAATGTATGATGGGAAATGGAAGACCAAGGCACTTATTGTCAATGTCAAGTCATTGTGAAAATATACTTTGTAAATTAAGATTAAAATAAGACAAGTATACGAGTTAAAAGTATGGTTTTTATCCTGCGGAGAATACGTCTTAACCATATGATGTACCACGACCTCTCGTGCAGACACCAGTTCCGAGTCGGGGTGAGGGTTTTGGCTATACATTTTACGCATTTTTCTGTACAAGCCAGCTCTTCCGTGAACCACCGTGCACCGGCAAGGTGTCCAGACGACCTCTCGCGTATAATAATTCCTCACAGGATTCGAACTCAGTCCCTTAGAGATAGAGATGCTTAGCGCGAAGCCTATTCCCAAAGGTTTATCGACTAAGCTAAACAGGCACCCTTTACCGACTGAGGTAATCGGACACCTTAAACTACCACCCTAACTAACTAACCTGGCACCCTGGCTAATAGAACGTTAGGAAAATAGCTCAGACACATCCCAGCTTACACCCTGGGTTACATGTTCAACCACTGGGCCATTGCTTCAACGAATTGGTAAAGAAAGTTGGTTCAACAGTTGGGAAAGAAAATGATCCTCCCACACTTGAAGGCACCAGGGGTATGTTTAGGCATAGAAGTCTAATTTGAGCAGAAATTAGACCCGAAAAACTTGGTTTAATTTGAACGAATAAAATATCACAAATGCAGCATTTGTACTTTTGCTGCAAATATTTGAAGTGATCCAGTGGTTCGTGGTATAGTCATCATTTGATACCTTTTGTTTGGAAAAATAAAACGGACGAATAGTTTATAATCAACCTTTCCACGAGCAATTGCAATACAAAAGCTCCCTGCAAATTTTGTGTTCTCATATTCAAACATCTTACTATGTAATTAATTATTTGACCGACTTGGAGTGCGGAGAATTAAAGTAGAAAAATCATTCTAATTTCAACCTTTTTGAATTTTATGTAGCGTTTCATACCTTCCCACAAACTTTATATTTGCTCAATTCCTCGATTTCTTCCTCATTGGCTCTTAGTCTTTTAACCCGATTCATCAGGAGATTCTTGACTTCACTTTGAGTTGAAACTTTAGAGATCGCGCAGAAGAGTTTGGTCGTCATGTTGGTGATGGATCGGACATCAAGAGTGTGGATCTTAATGGAAATATATTATTGGAACGGACAGGCCAAGGTACTTATTGTCAATGTCAAGTCATTGTGAAAATATACTTTGTAAATTAAGATTAAAATAAGACAAGTATACGAGTTAAAAGTATGGTTTTTATCCTGCGGAGAATACGTCTTAACCATATGATATACCACGACCTCTCGTGCAGACACCAGTTCCGAGTCGGGGTGAGGGTTTTGGCTATACATTTTACGCATTTTTCTGTACAAGCCAGCTCTTCCGTGAACCACCGTGCACCGGCAAGGTGTCCAGACCACCTCTCGCGTATAATAATTCCTCACAGGATTCGAACTCAGTCCCTTAGAGATAGAGATGCTTAGCGCGAAGCCTATTCCCAAAGGTTTATCGACTAAGCTAAACAGGCACCCTTTACCGACTGAGGTAATCGGACACCTTAAACTACCACCCTAACTAACTAACCTGGCACCCAGGCTAATAGACCGTTAGGAAAATAGCTCAGACACATCCCAGCTTACACCCTGGGTTACATGTTCAACCACTGGGCCATTGCTTCAACGAATTGGTAAAGAAAGTTGGTTCAACAGTTGGGAAAGAAAATGATCCTCCCACACTTGAAGGCACCAGAGGTATGTTTAAGCATAGAAGTCTAATTTGAGCAGAAACGCCCGAAAAACTTGGTTTAATTTGAACAAATAAAATATCACAAATGCAACAATTGTAATTTTGCTGCAAATATTCGAAGTGCTCAAGTGGTTCGTGTTATTGTCATATTATGCCTTTTGCTTGGAAAAATTAAACGGACGAATATTTTATAATCAACATTTTCACTAGCAATTGCAATACATGAGGTCCTCTGCAAATTTTATGCAACTTTTCACGTTCAAACATCTTCCTATGTAATTAATTATATGACCGATCAGATTGTAGAGAATTAAAGTAGGAAATCATTCTAATTTCAACCTTTTTGAATTTTATTTAGCGTTTCATACCTTCCCACAAACTTCATATTTGCTCAATTCCTTAATTTCTTCCTCGTTGGCTTCTAGTTTCTCAACCTGATTCATCAGAAGATTCTTGACTTCACTTTGGGTTGAAACTTTAGAGATCGCACAGAAGAGTTTGGTCGTCATGTTGGTGATGGATCGAACATCAAGAGTGTGGATCTTAATAGAAATATATGATTGGAAATGGCGGGCAAATGATGATATTTATATGACAAATCAAAGCGATAAATTAGATTGGAAACTGAGACTAGATCCCTACAACTGCTTTTCTGCAAACAAACTAATTAGACTGGATCACATTATTTTTTTGCGAAAAGGTTCATAGCATAACTTCTTATAATTAAGACAACTGAATTTTTGTTTCCTGAAACAAATGAAACAATAGAACTTTTATAGATGCGAATTCTGATGATTTTTTGCGCAGAAAAATACATAGCAAATGTACATACGTCGTGTACGCATTTTTCTTTGCCATTGTTGATGCAAGAGTTACACTGAATACACAAAATACTATTTGAGTTTCACTACACAAAGAAGTCAGTGATAATATAACTCACAGAAGATAGTTTTTTTAGATTACATTATGATCAACAAATGATTCTGGTATCAAATGCACCTCATATTCCTATACATTTAGGCGCTATGCAGGAAGCCGTTCAATACCAGGTAAGATTTTGTCACAATGTCTTGTGGTTGTCATGTTGGATCACTTCAAATATTTGCAGCATATGCTGCATATCTGATATTTTATTCGTTCAAATTAAACCAAGTTTTTCGGGCATTTCTGCTCAAACTAGGCTTCTATGCTTAAACATACACCTGATGCCTCCAAGTGAGAGGGGATCATTTACTTCAACTCTGAACCAATTTTCTTTAACATTTTGTGATTTCAGCGATCAAACCACAGTTATAAAAGTAGAATATTTACTAAATTACTGTCAACGCGCAACATATGATAGAGAAACTGAGATACAAATGGTGTTTTTTATAATTTTTTTGCATTAGGATGACGCTGAAATATATTTAGGCTTGAAGAATTCGAAATACACTATGTCTATGTCATTCAAGGAGAAAAACACCATTTTGGAAAAAAAGGATAGCCAGAGAGGTCAAAAACACCATTTTTCCGATATTTTTTGCCTGCAGTGCCCATTATGATGTCATTATTTGACATCGAAATGATACGACACAAGTTTTTTTATGTTAAGTATGAGTCTCTGATGAGCCGCGACAACAAGGCGTGCCCTTCTGTGGCCCATGCCTGAATTAACAATATAATTTGTGATCGCGTTTATTCATGTGCACTCAATGACGTATTTAAAACTTGAAAAAAAAGGCGAAAAAATTTTAAAAGCTTCAGAGGGCAGATTTAGTCGCCATAATAGATACTTGTAATTCATTTCAGCGATTCATCATAAGCCGGGAAGCAATGCCATATATATATATATTTTTTTTTATAGCCACTTCTTTTGAGTGGATCACCCTGTCCAAGGCCCTGTAACAGCGGCCACTTATAGAAGGACAGGGTTACAATTACTGGAAAGATATGATCTTTTCCTGTTCGGCTTAGCCTACCCAAGTTATTACACCCTGGGTTGAGTGGTGGGCGTGGATAAGCGAGCCGGACTCGCCGGGACCCGAACCCGAGGTCTTCAACCTGCGATGCCAACTTGTTTAACCACTAGGCCATCGCGCCCACAAATATATGTATATGCTCACAGCATAGGCACACTCTGGCTCTGGCTAGTAGAGCGAAAAATACAAATAGTATTTTTTCCCCAGAATTTTGAATGTCTCTGCAGGCGTTCGATTCTAAATTAGATGATTTGCGATTTGATTTCAATTTGAAATTAAATATATTTAAAGGATGCAATCTTCAAAAACCACATGTGCCAGTGTTATATAAAATCATGGTTGTTCAGACACCCTAAGAGAATGGGTACCATCCGAAAAAAATTTAGCGAACTGGCAATATCTGTACCAAGAAGATATAAATGTCTTATAAAAAACACTATTTGTATCTCAGTTTCTCCATCATATGTTGCGCGTTGGCAGTAATTTAGTAAAAATTCTACTTTTATAACTGTGGTTTGATCGCTGAAATCACAAAATGTTAAAGAAAATTGGTTCAGAGTTGAGGAAGTAAATGATCCCCCCTCACTTGGAGGCACCAGGGGCAGGTTTATGTCTAGAAGTCTAATTTGAGCAGAAATGCCCGAAATACTTGGTTTAATTTGAACAAAATAAAATATCACAAATGCAACATTTGTACTTTTGCTGCAAATATTTGAAGTGATTCAGTGGTTTGTGGTGGTATAGTCATATTATACCTTTTGCTTGGAAATATAAAATGGACGAATTTATAAGTTTTTTACGAGCAATTGCAATACAAACCCTTCCAGCAAATTTTGTTTGTTCTGATGTTCAGACATCTTAAAAAGTAATTGCTCATTTGACTGACTTGTATTTCAGAGAATTAAAGTAAAGAAATCATTCTAATTTCAACCTTTGTGAATTTGATGTAGCGTTTCATACCTTCCCACAAACTTTATATTTGCTCAATTCCTTAATTTCTTCCTCGTTGGCTTCTAGTTTCTCAACCTGATTCATCAGAAGATTCTTGACTTCACTTTGAGTTGAAACTTTAGAGATCGCACAGAAGAGTTTGGTCGTCATGTTGGTGATGGATCGGACATCAAGAGTGTGGACCTTAATTTGAATATATGATTGGAAATGGCGGGCAAATGATGATATTTATATGACAAGTCAAAGCGATAATTTAGATTGGAAACTGAGACTAGATCCCTGCAACTGCTGTTCTGCAAACAATCTAATTAGACTGGATCATATTATTTTTTGCGAAAATGTTCAAAGCAAAACTTCTTATTATTAGGACAACTAAATTTTTGTTTCATGAAACAAATGAAACAATAGACCTTTTATAGATGCGAATTCTGATGTATTTGAGTTTCACTACACAAAGAAGTCAGTGATAATATAACTCACAGAAGATAGTTTTTTTAGATTACATTATGATCAACAAATGATTCTGGTATCAAATGCACCTCATATTCCTATACATTTGGGCGCTATGCAGGAAGCCGTTCAATACCAGGTAAGATTTTGTCACAATGTCTTGTGGTTGTCATGTTGGATCACTTCAAATATTTGCAGCATATGCTGCATTTCTGATATTTTATTCGTTCAAATTAAACCAAGTTTTTCGGGCATTTCTGCTCAAACTAGACTTCTATGCTTAAACATACACCTGATGCCTCCAAGTGAGAGGGGATCATTTACTTCAACTCTGAACCAATTTTCTTTAACATTTTGTGATTTCAGCGATCAAACCACAGTTATAAAAGTAGAATTTTTACTAAATTACTGTCAACGCGCAACATATGATAGAGAAACTGAGATACAAATGGTGTTTTTTATAATTTTTTTGCATTAGGATGACGCTGAAATATATTTAGGCTTGAAGAATTCGAAATACACTATGTCTATGTCATTCAAGGAGAAAAACATCATTTTGGAAAAAAAGGATAGCCAGAGAGGTCAAAAACACCATTTTTCCGATATTTTTTGCCTGCAGTGCCCATTATGATGTCATTATTTGACATCGAAATGATACGACACAAGTTTTTTTATGTTAAGTATGAGTCTCTGATGAGCCGCGACAACAAGGCGTGCCCTTCTGTGGCCCATGCCTGAATTAACAATATAATTTGTGATCGCGTTTATTCATGTGCACTCAATGACGTATTTAAAACTTGAAAAAAAAGGCGAAAAAATTTTAAAAGCTTCAGAGGGCAGATTTAGTCGCCATAATAGATACTTGTAATTCATTTCAGCGATTCATCATAAGCCGGGAAGCAATGCCATATATATTTTTTTTTTTTATAGCCACTTCTTTTGAGTGGATCACCCTGTCCAAGGCCCTGTAACAGCGGCCACTTATAGAAGGACAGGGTTACAATTACTGGAAAGATATGATCTTTTCCTGTTCGGCTTAGCCTACCCAAGTTATTACACCCTGGGTTGAGTGGTGGGCGTGGATAAGCGAGCCGGACTCGCCGGGACCCGAACCCGAGGTCTTCAACCTGCGATGCCAACTTGTTTAACCACTAGGCCATCACGCCCACAAATATATGTATATGCTCACAGCATAGGCACACTCTGGCTCTGGCTAGTAGAGCGAAAAATACAAATAGTATTTTTTCCCCAGAATTTTGAATGTCTCTGCAGGCGTTCGATTCTAAATTATATGATTTGCGATTTGATTTCAATTTGAAATTAAATATATTTAAAAGATGCAATCTTCAAAAACCACATGTGCCAGTGTTATATAAAATCATGGTTGTTCAGACACCCTAAGAGAATGGGTACCATCCGAAAAAAATTTAGCGAACTGGCAATATCTGTACCTAGAAGATATAAATGTCTTATAAAAAACACTATTTGTATCTCAGTTTATCCATCATAGGTTGCGCGTTGGCAGTAATTTAGTAAAAATTCTACTTTTATAACTGTGGTTTGATCGCTGAAATCACAAAATGTTGAAGAAAATTGGTTCAGAGTTGAGGAAGTAAATGATTCCCTCTCACTTGGAGGCACCAGGGGCAGGTTTATGTCTAGAAGTCTAATTTGAGCAGAAATGCCCGAAATACTTGGTTTAATTAGAACAAAATAAAATATCACAAATGCAACATTTGTACTTTTGCTGCAAATATTTGAAGTGATTCAGTGGTTTGTGGTATAGTCATATTATACCTTTTGCTTGGAAATATAAAATGGACGAATTTATAAGTTTTTTACGAGCAATTGCAATACAAACCCTTCCAGCAAATTTTGTTTGTTCTGATGTTCAGACATCTTAAAAAGTAATTGCTCATTTGACTGACTTGTATTTCAGAGAATTAAAGTAAAGAAATCATTCTAATTTCAACCTTTGTGAATTTGATGTAGCGTTTCATACCTTTCCACAAACTTTATATTTGCTCAATTCCTTAATTTCTTCCTCGTTGGCTTCTAGTTTCTCAACCTGATTCATCAGAAGATTCTTGACTTCACTTTGGGTTGAAACTTTAGAGATCGCACAGAAGAGTTTGGTCGTCATGTTGGTGATGGATCGGACATCAAGAGTGTGGACCTTAATTTGAATATATGATTGGAAATGGCGGGCAAATGATGATATTTATATGACAAGTCAAAGCGATAATTTAGATTGGAAACTGAGACTAGATCCCTGCAACTGCTGTTCTGCAAACAATCTAATTAGACTGGATCATATTATTTTTTGCGAAAATGTTCAAAGCAAAACTTCTTATTATTAGGACAACTAAATTTTTGTTTCATGAAACAAATGAAACAATAGACCTTTTATAGATGCGAATTCTGATGTATTTGAGTTTCACTACACAAAGAAGTCAGTGATAATATAACTCACAGAAGATAGTTTTTTTAGATTACATTATGATCAACAAATGATTCTGGTATCAAATGCACCTCATATTCCTATACATTTGGGCGCTATGCAAGAAGCCGTTCAATACCAGGTAAGATTTTGTCACAATGTCTTGTGGTTGTCATGTTGGATCTCTTCAAATATTTGCAGCATATGCTGCATTTCTGATATTTTATTCGTTCAAATTAAACCAAGTTTTTCGGGCATTTCTGCTCAAACTAGACTTCTATGCTTAAACATACACCTGATGCCTCCAAGTGAGAGGGGATCATTTACTTCAACTCTGAACCAATTTTCTTTAACATTTTGTGATTTCAGCAATCAAACCACAGTTATAAAAGTAGAATTTTTACTAAATTACTGTCAACGCGCAACATATGATAGAGAAACTGAGATACAAATGGTGTTTTTTATAATTTTTTTGCATTAGGATGACGCTGAAATATATTTAGGCTTGAAGAATTCGAAATACACTATGTCTATGTCATTCAAGGAGAAAAACATCATTTTGGAAAAAAAGGATAGCCAGAGAGGTCAAAAACACCATTTTTCCGATATTTTTTGCCTGCAGTGCCCATTATGATGTCATTATTTGACATCGAAATGATACGACACAAGTTTTTTTATGTTAAGTATGAGTCTCTGATGAGCCGCGACAACAAGGCGTGCCCTTCTGTGGCCCATGCCTGAATGAACAATATAATTTGTGATCGCGTTTATTCATGTGCACTCAATGACGTATTT
This sequence comes from Styela plicata, assembly GCA_963675895.2. Lineage (NCBI taxonomy): Eukaryota > Metazoa > Chordata > Ascidiacea > Stolidobranchia > Styelidae > Styela > Styela plicata. The sequence continues at coordinate 20,761,851 of OZ023143.1, read as the reverse complement.
AAAACTTGAAAAAAAAGGCGAAAAAATTTTAAAAGCTTCAGAGGGCAGATTTAGTCGCCATAATAGATACTTGTAATTCATTTCAGCGATTCATCATAAGCCGGGAAGCAATGCCATATATATATATTTTTTTTTTATAGCCACTTCTTTTGAGTGGATCACCCTGTCCAAGGCCCTGTAACAGCGGCCACTTATAGAAGGACAGGGTTACAATTACTGGAAAGATGATCTTTTCCTGTTCGGCTTAGCCTACCCAAGTTATTACACCCTGGGTTGAGTGGTGGGCGTGGATAAGCGAGCCGGACTCGCCGGGACCCGAACCCGAGGTCTTCAACCTGCGATGCCAACTTGTTTAACCACTAGGCCATCACGCCCACAAATATATGTATATGCTCACAGCATAGGCACACTCTGGCTCTGGCTAGTAGAGCGAAAAATACAAATAGTATTTTTTCCCCAGAATTTTGAATGTCTCTGCAGGCGTTCGATTCTAAATTATATGATTTGCGATTTGATTTCAATTTGAAATTAAATATATTTAAAAGATGCAATCTTCAAAAACCACATGTGCCAGTGTTATATAAAATCATGGTTGTTCAGACACCCTAAGAGAATGGGTACCATCCGAAAAAAATTTAGCGAACTGGCAATATCTGTACCTAGAAGATATAAATGTCTTATAAAAAACACTATTTGTATCTCAGTTTATCCATCATAGGTTGCGCGTTGGCAGTAATTTAGTAAAAATTCTACTTTTATAACTGTGGTTTGATCGCTGAAATCACAAAATGTTGAAGAAAATTGGTTCAGAGTTGAGGAAGTAAATGATCCCCTCTCACTTGGAGGCACCAGGGGCAGGTTTATGTCTAGAAGTCTAATTTGAGCAGAAATGCCCGAAATACTTGGTTTAATTAGAACAAAATAAAATATCACAAATGCAACATTTGTACTTTTGCTGCAAATATTTGAAGTGATTCAGTGGTTTGTGGTATAGTCATATTATACCTTTTGCTTGGAAATATAAAATGGACGAATTTATAAGTTTTTTACGAGCAATTGCAATACAAACCCTTCCAGCAAATTTTGTTTGTTCTGATGTTCAGACATCTTAAAAAGTAATTGCTCATTTGACTGACTTGTATTTCAGAGAATTAAAGTAAAGAAATCATTCTAATTTCAACCTTTGTAAATTTTATGTAGCGTTTCATACCTTCCCACAAACTTTATATTTGCTCAATTCCTCAATTTCTTCCTCATTGGCTTCTAGTTTCTCAACCTGATTCATCAGAAGATTCTTGACTTCACTTTGAGTTGAAACTTTAGAGATCGCACAGAAGAGTTTGGTTGTCATGTTGGTGATGGATCGGACATCAAGAGTGTGGATCTTAATAGAAATATAAGATTGGAAATGACAGACCAAGGTACTTATTGTCAATGTCAAGTCATTGTGAAAATTTCACATTGTAAATTAGGATTCAAAGAAGACAAGTAAACAAGTTAAAACTATGGTTGGGAACTAGGATAGGATTTCATTTTTATCCTGCCGAGAATACAACTTAACCATATGATGTACCACGCCCACTCGTGCAAAAACTAGTTCCGAATCAAGGTGAAGATTTTGCCTTAACGTTTTGCTCATTTTCCTATACATGACATGATTGGTGGAGGAAACCGTGATCAGCGCTACCGTGCACCGGCACGGCAAGGCGTCCGACCGACCTCTCGTGTATAAAACTCCCTCACAGGATTCGTATCCAGGACGATAGAAATGCTTAGCGCGAAACGTATTTCCGAGACTGAGGTAATCGGGCACCTTAAACTACATCCCTGACTAACTAACTTGGCACCATAGCTAACAGACCATTAGTTAAATATTCCAAACGCATCCCAGCTTGCGTTGCCACAGGGGTTTTCTTGCTGTTATTCGTTCATTCCTGGTAGATCTCTCCAATGATTCTACTTTACGTTATTATATTGATTTTATAAGACTACGAGGTAGAACTGGGCGGCATATCAATAAGACGGTAAATACCGGTATTGAGTTTTCCAAAATATAGTATCACGTTAATTTTCGAAATGTCGGTTTGCCGCGATACCAGTATTTCGTGATATACCGTCTAAAATGGGTGCAAGTTGATGCATTATCGCGTCAAATAAGAAAAAATGAAAACGGGCCTTTAGACCACTTACAATCACCCGCATTCAGGTTCATGCACCTGTTTTTTTTTAACTAGGTCGCGCATCACGTGGCTCTCTGAAACGACACAATAGCATGTTTTTGATAGCAGAAAATGGTCATAGTACCAGTAATACCGACATTTTGGCAGTGGTATGCCGGTATAAAATATCCCTGATGCCGCCCAGCTCTACTACGAGGCCAGTGAAAATCAGTATTTGTAACTAGGTAGTTGAAAAAAGCTAAGTCAAACCTTTCCGCACACATCATATTTGCTCAGTTCCATAATTTCTTCTTCACCAAATTCCAGTTCCTCCATCTGATCCATCAGAAGATTCCTTATTTCACGTTCAGCCGCAACTTTAGATATCGCAAGATAAAGTTCAGAGGTCATATTGGCGATGAATCGGACATCAAGATTGTGGATCTGAAAATTTCGTTCAATCATGTTTTTTATCTTAAAAATGGCGTTATAAGCAGAGAATCGAGAAAATCCAAAAAATAGAGCCCCAGTCACCACTTAAAAACACTGATTACATCTCTCCAAACTTTCCTAACTTCCGCTCGATACATCAAATATAACAAGTGTTACGGCAAGCAAAAAAAAGCCCCATAAAATTTTGTGTGATTACTGTAGAAATATCATTTCTAAAAAGCGATGTTCCCGAACACTTTTTTCGTGGTGATTCTACAAATCATATAATTCAGACAGCCCAGCACGAATACAACACTGCAGCTTGTAAATATTACTCATTATGTGAGTTTTAATTTGATTTTTGAATAAAAAGATAAAAACGTCGACCAAAACAGAGTTTGAAAATCCATCCTGAACTTACCTAAGTTATAGATGGGTTGAAATAGGGATCGATTATTGAGTTTAATTTGTCATGTCTGGATCAAGCATGGCAGAGATGGAATATGGATAACATGATTTATCAGTGACCCATGTTTGACAAAAGATAATAATTTTGAATTTGTTCATTATCTTATCACGTGGGTTGTAGATGAGATATGTAAACGAGATACGAATTATTCCAAGATCAGAATTTTTGCCAATCAAATCACAAAATTTTGATTTTTGAAAATTAGTTCCCAAATTTCTCAGAATGATGTGAAGATGTTTCGGAACTCACCTTTGCATTGCGAGTGTTTTCTTTGAAAGCTTTGATTCCATCTATTGTTATATCACATCCCGCAGCATTAAGTTTCTTCACCTGACATTGTGAAACAACTGATCCAAGTTTGCCGCAACCACCTGCTGTACCAAGGTTCTTGTTGCTGCTGACATCCAGTTCATCAAACTGAAACATATGAGGTATGCGAACTTTTTAGTAGAAATGCATCAAGTAGAAAACTTTGTTTAATTTCAACTCTATGATAAAACGCATCCTCCCTTTTGGGATTCGAACCTGTGCCAGGACGATACGTTGCGCGATCTCTGATGGCGGTTTGTCAGGGAAAATAGGGAGTAACACACGAAAAAAGCAAGAAAACAAGCCACAAATGCGCAATGAGCTACTTTAAATTTAAAACCGGCAGTTGCATCTGAGCGGAAAACATTCTATAAGATTTGTATACGAGATATGTCAGGAGAAAATATTGTCGACGTGGTGTGGTAGCCCGTGGCAACAAAAAACGCAGAGCCGTTTTATGAATGCATTAAAAAGTAACAAATCCCTGAAAACCTCCTGCGCTATCGGAACGCATAATATATATTCTTACAAAATGTAACTGGAGCCCTGAAATTCCCAATATTTCATTGATACAAGGAAAAAGCTAGTTTAATTTGAGATTTCTTCTTAGATTTAAAATAAAAACAAAACAAATCTCTCTACTAAGTGATTTAGTACATTAAAGATCAAAACGCATGTCATGTTCATGTTTGGATCAGGCATGGCAGAGCATGAAAATCGATGACATGATTTATCAGTGACCTATGTTTGCTCAAAGATAAGAGTTCTGGATTTGGTTATTATCTTATCACATGCGTTGTAGATGAGATACAAAGTATTTCATGATCAGAATTTGTTGCCCATCAAGGGACGTAGAAGTCCATTAAACTGAAACAAATATGCGAACTAGATGTGGCGAATTTATCAATAAAGGATGTCTAAATTAGAGAACTTTACTTTGGTTAAAACAAGTAAATCGTGGATAAACTTGATGGGTTACATATTCAGGTTCGTTTAATTAGAATTCTACATGAATTAAAGTTATATTTAGGTCTAATTTAACATTGTTTTTAATATTTTTTACGCGCCACCAGTATGCACTGATTTTTGTAGAATACATATCATAAAGTTTTGGAGCGGACTTATAGATTGGGATGTCTAAAGTAGAACATTGGTTTTCTGGAATTTTTTATTGCTACAACTTCTTGGAATGGATAGCTCTGTACCAGCAACTACTTATAGACAGACAGAACCCGCCAGTACTCGAACCTGAGATATGTAACATGCGATGCCAACATGTTTGATCACTAGCCCGTCACGCCCACGAATCATTAAATAAAGTTGGTTCAAAAGTTGAGGAAAGAAAATGATCCCCCTCTCCTTTGAAGGCACCAGGGGTATGTTTAGGCATATAAGTCTAATTTGATCAGTAATGTCCGAAAAGTTGGTTTAATTTGAACAAATAAAATATCATAAATGCAGCATTTTTAATTTCTTTTGTTTGGAAAAATTAAACGGACGAATATTTGATAATCAAGCTTTTTGCGAGCAACTGCACTACAAAAGCTCCCTGCAAATTTTATGCAAGTTCTTATGTTCAAACATCTTACTATGTAATTAATTATATGACCGATCGGATTGTAGAGAATTAAAGTAGGAAATCATTCCAATTTCACTCCTTTTTGAATTTTATGTAGCGTTTCATACCTTCCCACAAACTTTATATTTGCTCAATTCCTTAATTTCTTCCTCATTGGCTTTTAGTTTCTCAACCTGATTCATCAGAAGATTCTTGACTTCACTTTGAGTTGAAACTTTAGAGATCGCACAGAAGAGTTCGGTCGTCATGTTGGTGATGGATCGGACATCAAGAGTGTGGATCTTAAAAGAAATATACGATTGGAAATGACAGGCAAATGATGATATTGATATGACAAATCAAAGGCGATAAATTCGATTAGAAACTGTGACCAGATCCCTTCAACTACTGTTCTGCCAACAATCTAGTCTGACTGGACCACATTATTTTTTTGCGAAAAGGTTCATAGCATAACTTCTTATTATTCAGACAACTAAATTTTTGTTTCCTGAAACAAACGAAATAATAGAACTTTTATAGATGCGAATTCTGATGATTTTTTGCGCAGAAAAATACTTAGCAAATGTACATACGTCGTGTACGCATTTTTCTTTGCCTTTGTTGGTGCAAGAGTTACACTAAATTCACAAAATACTATTTGAGTTTCACTACACAAAGAAGCCAGTGATAATATAACTCATAGAATATAGTTTTATTAGATTACATTATGATCAACGAATGATTTCTACATACCCTTGTGATCAATAGGAATGACACAGGCGTTTTCTTTTATCCGCCCTTAAAAAAATACAAAGAGCATGCAAAACATTTCAAAGACAATGACTATGCCACTTGCTTCTATTACTGTGCTCTGTGGCAAAACGAAGTATTGAAAAAAATCGATGTTGACAACGTAATTAGAAGGTCATCCGTACCATACCTTCCCACAAACTTCATATTTGCTCAATTCCTTAATTTCTTCCTCATTGGCTTCTAGTTTCCCAACCTGATTCATCAGAAGATTCTTGACTTCACTTTGAGTTGAAACTTTAGAGATCGCACAGAAGAGTTTGGTCGTCATGTTGATGATGGATCGAACATCAAGAGTGTGGATCTTAATAGGAATACATGATTGGAAATGACAAACCAAGGTATTTATCGCCAATGACAAGTCATAGTAAAATAATACATTGAAAATTAAGATTCAAACAAGACACGTAACCGAGTTGAAACTAAAGTTACGAACTAGGATACCATTGGATAATTAGGCAGATGATTTAATATCGATCTCGTTGTTATTTCTTCATTCCTGGTAAATCTCACTAACGATTCTACTTGATGCTACGATATTGCAAGACTACGAGGCCAGTGAAAATCAGTATTTGTAATTAGGTAATGGATTGAAGTTAAGTCAAACCTTTCCACAAACATCATATTTGCTCAGTTCCATAATTTCTTCTTCGCCAATTGTCAGTTCCTCCATCTGATCCATCAGAAGATTTTTTATTTCACATTCAGTCGCAGCTTTAGATATCGCAAGAGAAAGTTCAAAGGTCATGTTGGCGATACATCGGACATTTAGACTGTAGACCTGAGAAAAGGTCATTCATAAGGTTCATTTCAATACCGTTGCACCATAGTGTTGTTGTTACCAATCTTTTAAAAAAAAAGGAAAATGGAATTCTAAGCTGATAATCTCCTTACAATAAATTTTTACCTAAAGATGGAGTTATAAACTCAAAAAATTATGCGGACGATTGATTTTTTTGAATCGAGCATGGTATCACGCACCTTTCACCGAGCAACACAAACTGATATATACAACTTCACCTTCATTCGCGAGTGACTGCCAAATACTTCAATTTTTCGTTTCGTAAGTTCGCAATTCTGCATGTTGAGTTCCCCAACTTCTATGTTCTCCAGAACAGAACCAAAAGTATCGAAACCTTCCACATCCATTGGGTTTCCACTGATGTTAAACTTTGATACCTGCAACCAAGTAAGATAAAATTTGACTAAACATATTAAGTGTGACTCACAGAATGTGCGCTCCACCTGTGACCCATGTTATACAATTCGGATATTTTAATTCAGGTCAATATATAGTAATATATACTTATATAGATAAAAATATTAATATTAAAATTTCACTTCAATTATTAAACAATTTCACATTTATTACTTTACAGAAAGGAGTTCAATAAGCCTTTGGAAGATTATTCTTGAAAATATTCAAATATGTCTTTAGTACGGATTCTATAAGGTGGTCAAGTTAACAATGGTCGATTAATCGCAATCAACATCCCAATAATCTTTGGTGTGTGGGAACCACATTGAACGTGTTTGATTCCAAACAAATCAGACACGTAGACCGGTGCCCATTCCTTACACAGAGCACAATAACTTAAAGTAAACATAAGAAGTAAAAATAAAAAGGTTTTACCTTCAAACCAGAATTTTTCAAATTGGATTCCATACTTTGCAGTAGCTCAGAGTTGAACCGGCATTTTGCCAAATTCACTTGATCTAGTTGACCACAACGTCTCATAACTGACGACATTGCGTACATTCCTGCTTCAGTGAAAGACTCGCCTTCAAAGTTGATATCACGAACATGAGATTGAATAAGCTCGGCATCATTGGCTTCGTACAACGCTCCAAACAATTCCAACTTTTGATATGATTTCTCACATCGACTAATCACAGTTGCAAGGGTTTTCTTCAAAAATTTCCTCTTGTTTTCTCTTTCTTCCACTGAAGATCCTGCAACCCAGGATTCAGATAATTAAAGGTTTAATAGCACTTGCTCGGGCATCGTTTTTTCTCCTATAACTTTACTAATTCTTAAACAGAGAGCGTATAACAGAAATCAAGATTTAATACTTGAGAACTTGTTTGATCTTCAAAAATAGGGGGATATTCTACTAGATCGATACAATTTTCTCGGTTGCATGAAATATAGATCAAAGTAGATATTTTATTACACAGCATGGCCCATAGATAAATCAATAATTTATCAAAAAACGCTTAATTCTCGAAGGTCAATCAATCAATCTTGTCAGTCAATCTTGGGCCGAGTGTTAAGTATAGGATTAAGTTAGTGTCATATCGTCAAAATTTCAGCTTGGAAGCCTATCAGTTTTGATCATTTTCCAAATCTCTGTAAACTTTGTGCTTATATTTTTTGTTGTCGTGTCTTCGTTTTGGGGATTTTAAAATACACTATGTCTGAGAGACGGATTTGACAAATGTTTCCGAATGCAAACGCTTTAAACCCACCTGGATCAAAAAGTTCTCTATGATCTGAACTTCCTTGCGTAAGCATAGAAATGACCACTAGCGTCTCAAAAACGACCGTCCAAGTGCTATGAGCCATGAGGAATCTCTAAGATTTTGGAAAATTCCATATTTATTTGCCAAATACATTTCGTGGTAAAATTTTTCACCAATCACTGGCCTGACTCAATCGGACAAGAACCATTTTCAAACTACCACATATTACAACTTAGTTATCCTGGTATGAGAAATATAGTAATAAACATTGAAGATGCCCTTGGTAAAATTTATAAGTGATACGGCTAAACGGTTGTTGTTCAATTTTGCTCGGATCATTTTTTACTTGGTATCATGACTAGAGTCGTTTAAAATATTCGATTCAGAATATCCGAATCATAAATTATTCGATTTCTGCAAGAATTCGAAATAAAAAATAATAATTTCCATTTTTTTTATAAATAAGTGTGAATTTTCAAGTAAATTATAATCTAATAAGAAAATGTCTTTGTTTTTTATATGACGTCCGATTCGAATATTCGGTTCGATTCAGAAATCAAAAGATATTTGATTTTATCCATCCCTAATCATGACGTAAAACAAGTATTTTTTTAAAAATCTGTTCAAATCTCAAATTGGAAACATCATCGCCCTGAAATATTTAGGTCAGACGTTACCTCTTCAATATGGAATGCGGTGCATGGTTGTATTTACTTATTTAGTAAAGACTGCGTGGTTATGTACCACAGCTTCCTATACTTCGGGAGGTTTTATTATTTAAATCTTTGAAGCTGTGTTGTGATTGGTTCAAATACTGTTATGGCGTCACGGTGGGATCGGTGAAACTGATTCTGTTGCTAATTGAGGTTGATTTCGACAAAATTTGGAAATTCTCATGTAGTCAGAAAAATTGGTCATTTTATTTAGACGACACCAGGATTCCTTAAGAATGAAATCGACTAAAGGGCGTATAAATTTTTACTATTACATGTTGTATTTAGGCGAGACGATGTTTTCTACCCTGTTTCAGGCAATGATTAAAATAAGAGCGTACCGATTATAAGATCTTTCATGAAGTCGGTTTTAATCTTTTGATTCAAAACGATTCCGCTCAGCAGACGCAGAACAACGGCCCAGTGATCGTTATGAATTTGTTCAGAGATAAATGAACAAAATGATGGAAAAGTCATGTTGGCGATGTAGAGAGCTGAGAGTATTTCTTGAAGGATTTGATGGCTAAAAAATAGGACCTTGTCCCCCTCCATAAGATGTTGACTCAGCGTGTTGCTTCTGGGTACTTTTATTACTATATCTCCGACTTCATATGCTTCAAGTTCAAACTTGCACAAATCATCAAAAGTGAAAACGACTCGTTTCTCTTTGGTCCCTTCGAATGACATTTTCATCAACTTGTGAAGTATTCTTGGTATCTGTGATTGTTCCTTAGTATGATCTGATCGCTTTAAATTGTTGAGTATTTGAATCATCACTTCTGTCATTGTATCAGGTGGATTCTCAGGGTTAGATTTGTGAACGATTGCATTGAAAATTAGGAATAATGGAACAGATGAGAATGGTACGAGTGCAGGTGATTGGAGCGTTAACTTCCTCCACGATTCTTCTCCGGTTTCACCTAAAACTGCAACAAATAATTTCTCAATATCTTTCCGAACTAGACCTGCGAGTGAAACTATGAATTGAGGCCTCAATTCAAAAGGAAGGGATGCGATGCTGTGCTCACGTGAAGAAATAAGAATGGTCGCATTAGGAAAGAGATTGCCTATGATGAGGTTGTACATAATTGTAGCTGTGCTTGATTTATCATAAAGCCCCATCTTGTTGTACTTTATTCGAATATTCCAAGGAGCCTGATCTAGACCATCAAGAACAAACATTAACACAGACTGATTTTTCTGAATCCATTTATATCCTTCTTCCAATTCCGTTTGTGTCAGGTTCGATGCATTCTTCCCAAACAGCAATTCGCAGGGAGTTATCGCTTCTTCTGGACTGGTTGCTTTGTGAACAGGAATATCTTTAATATTCAGGTGATGAACGAATTTGAACTGACGTTTCTGCCGTCGAAACAATCGAGTGAATAAACTGTCACCTGATCTGGCTTGCCTTACTAATTTGTTGGCTGAAAGAACACTTCTAGTTAGACGTTTTACGATCGTTGTTTTACCACTTCCTGCCTGCCCAACCACCGCCATGTATCTGCAACTAGGCTTACCCAACTGTTCCACAACTTCACAAGGAGTTATCACTTCACCAACATTTCCATCTTTGGCTGTGACAGTGAATTCTGATTCCTTCTTATACTCTGTAGTATCGGGCACCATTTCGCCACTGTAGAAACGCGTCACTTGTCTTAGCTGGGGGTTGACTTCAAAATCAGGTTCTTTTAGTTCTTGCTCTTTATAACTTTCCGTAACGTTCACGTTTGTTTTCTTCCATGACGTTTCATTCAAAGAATTTACAAATTTTTCTTCGTGGATTCCTATGGTGTTAAAATATTGAAAATAATTATAAAAACTTAAAACTATTGTGCGGAATATCAATCTGTAACTGTGTGTACACAGTTGCATGAAGACTTTACCTTCCTTTTGACCTCTTTTATATTTCATGCGTGCGACTAATATGAGGTCTTGAAATTATTCTTGAATAGTTCATGTCAGGACTGTGTTTCAATCTCAAAGCATCTTCATATGCTTTTTGGTCAATAATATAAATCAACGATATATGTATGACCCATGCATGTGAAAAACACGAAATGAAGTTATAAATGAATGTGTCAAGCATGTGTTCAATTAATCTCGAACCATACCTTCACACGACAGACATGATGCAGAGTTCTGAAAGTGCAATTGGTTTATGTCAAATCAGTTTCGAAGTATATATTTACACTATTTTGGAACTGTCGAATGGTATATGTATGGGCCATGTATGGGACAGGCGAGGTATTGTGTCTTGAAGTTATGTCTGAGTTTTTCATCTCAGGTCTGTGCCAAATTAGCATCAAAGCCCATCTTCAAATGTTTTTTGACCAATTCAATGATATATTATAGGCCATACATGGAACAGACACGATGTTCAAACCGAAATTATCAAAGGGGAAATCCGAATACCAAATTCGACTCCTCGCACGCCACTATACCACTGGAACTGCAATATCACATCATTGGCTAGATTTAATTTTAAGAGATTATATTTTTCTCCATTCGTATTTTGATGCATTCCGTACTGAGCAAGAGTCAGTTCCCAAAGAAAAATCAACCAACTGCGGAGTCAGTTCCCAAAGAAAAATCAACCAACTGCTACTCGATAACATAGCGCTACTAAAAGATGGAGTCCCAGCAACTGCACTCTAAATGACAACATTCCAAACGGAACTGAACCGTCATGGTAAAGTGTAGTGAGTGGTATCTATCCTGGGCGATGGTATAACCATCTACCACTACTTGGCTTCCTTTTTGTCGCCTCTTACGACATGCAGGAAATACGCTAGGACTATTCTAAAGTCCGGACCTACAGAAAGAGCTAAGTGTAAAAGATTATGCGACATAAGCTCTTTTCGACTATGATCTTAGACATAAATCACATTTGAACAGCTTGTCCTGCAAAAGCCTGAAGCAATTCATTATCATCACCTGTTTACTGGATTGTGACGGAAAAGCTAACATCCTAGAACAAATTGACTTAAAAAGATGGAACAAAAAGTTCCCATCCACCCAGAGTTTTTGATCAAAATTTCAGATATTGCAGGTTTAATGCCACAGCTAGTAGTATGATAATAATAACTAAAACTGTGTACACAGTACTACAAAGGCCTTCGCATGACGTGACTGTCATACCTGGAACTTCAATCTATACTCTAACATGAGCCGTGGTCGTATGATGAAACCGACAACAGCTGCCGAATGTGCACCAAATGAATGACGCGGGTTCGAACTCCAACTAAGTATGTTCAAGATCGACGAACGAAAAGGGTTTTAAAATGACCAATACATGCGGGTCGTCCCTGGGCGATGACAAATGTAGTTTTGTAAAAATTAATTTCCATTTGACATGATATTAAATCAGGTAATGTATGTTATCGCTGTAATTCAAATAAATCATATATACACCATGGGCTGTGCCAAATCATTCTGAAAGCATATCAACAATATATGTATGATCCATGAATGGAACAGGCCGGGTGTAATGTTTTGAAACTATGATTGGATCAGTCATCTTGTGTGCGGCCATGTAAGAGACAAACAAGATGAAGACTCCAATAAATTTTTGATCATCATAAGTCAAATCAGTTACAAAGTATTCACACGTATTGGCGAATAGATGATGTATGGGTCATGTAAGTTACAGACATACTTCCAGACACAGTACTGCGAGGGCTTTCGCCTGACCATAATAATAAACACTGTCATCACTAAATTGTTCACAGGAACTCACACGTGATCTAAAAGATGTCTCACAGCACACAGACTTCAGAACCAAATTTCTAGCTGACAAACAAGGTTATGCAAAAATCAAAGTTCACTTGTCAGGATATTGAATCAGGCAATGCATACTACCGCTATAGTCCAAAGAAATCATATATACACTATGCCCTGTATCAAATCAGTCTCGAACTTATCTTTACATCTTTTGATCGAATCAATGACATAGTTATGGATCATGCATGGAACAGGCAGGATGTGATGACTTGAAATTATGAAAGGGACAAACAATATGCGAAGGTCTCAAATACCACTTGGATCATTTATGTCAAGTCTACGCCTGTGTATTAGACAGACATGATGTGGAGTCTTAAAATTGCAATTGGATAATTTTTTTTCAGGACTATGTGAAATCAGTTACAAAGCATATATTTACAATCATTTTGATCTATCTAATGATGATATATATGTGGCTCATGCATGGGACAGACCAAGTAAGGACTCTATAAATTATTCTTGGGTTATTCATCTCACAACTTTGCCAAATCAGTAACAAATCCCATCTTTCCACTCTATTCGATTTATCCAATGATATATGTGGGGCCCATGCATGGGAGAGACAAGGTATGAAGTCTTAAGAATATATTTGAATTATTCTATATTGGGACTGTGTCAAATCAGAGGTAAATCCGATCTTTACACTCTTTTTGATCTATCCAATGATATATGTATGGGCCATACATGATGCTGACATAATAAAAATATGAAAAAATTTATGTGGATGGATCTAGTAAAGAATAACTACTACCCCCCCGGCATTCAATAAACATCTTTTAGGGTATTCTGAACCCATGCATGGGTCATACATGATACTGATATAGCTACGAATACCTATACTTCAACTATTTTTGTATCAGAAATGCCGAATCCTTCTTGAATTTCATCCTAACTTTTTTATAACAAATTTTAGAATGCATATTTAGCCCATACATTATACTTACATGAAGTGGGGTCCTAAAATTTTTAAATATGGTCACAAGATTTTTAAAAGTCACCGAACATAGTCATACGTCTCCCAGGAGAAAACAATTTTCTATTCCAAATAGCAAAAATAAAACAAATTTGAGCTCTGTAATCACACCAGAAAGCCGAAACCATCAGACTGACAAAACTGGCCAATTTGCAGTCCCTATATTGTAGAAACAAAGATACAGACAGAACACTTTCGAAGCTTCCATGCAAAAAGCCATTTCGAATTCCAGAAAAGATTTTTGGTTGAATTTTGACTGAAAATCTAGAATCCAGGAGACTTTGAAACTTAGATAAAAAATATGGACTGAAAAGCTTTCAGCTATACAGACCTTTTGACTAAAATTTCATATCTCTAGATCTTGTACCTAGATCTTAGAGCAAAATTCAATAAGACGTACGTACACTTAAGAATGAAGCCTTTACATACAATTTAATATTTACCTCCGAATACTTTGCTGTATGCTGCTCCTAGAACACCTGGAAGATAAAGATATTTTTAAATCAATGAAAATACAAAGAAAGCTTTGATTGAAGAAAATATTCCAAAACGCAAGGTCATATCATATTATGCTATATATATGGGCAATGCATGGTTGGGTAGACAAGGTTGGGTAGACAAGGTTTGGATTTTTCAAATTATATATTGGCCATTTATGTCAGGAATGTATCAATCAAGTTTCTTTCTGATCGATTCAATGATATATGTATGGGTCGCAATATTCAGTCCCAAAGTTATTGAAGGATACATTTTTTAAACCACCAAACATTAACAGAAACCTTCAAATTCAGATCAAATATAATTTTTCAATAAATTGCTCAAATCCGGATGCTAAATTCACCTCCTGCACATTCAAAGACCACGTGGACGGAATATGGCGCCATCGACTAAAATTTGTCTAATGACCCAAAATTAACAGGTTATACCTGAAGAACAAAGGTGCAAAAAGTACGTGCCATATTGCTATATTTATTCGCTGACTATGAATTGAAACACTAAGTCCACTATATCTAGATCGCGCAGCTTTGATGGTCGGATAAAATAGCGTAATAGTAACAACAACAAAACATAGAATTTCAATAAGATTTCCACTTCAGAGCGTAGACCTCTAATATATGTTCTGATACTAGGCCACAGTACTGAGTATATAAATGAGCGACATGAAATACTAATTTAGTTCATTGTGAACTATAATTTGTCTGCGGAAAATGCAGAACCCAACCCAGACCTCCGCCTAATCGGGCCCAGTATGCTTGAGAATTTACAGCGCACCCAGGCTAAACATGTTCCATTGTCTCTTTGGTTAAGAGTCAACTGCCCGTTATTTACCTTCTTATGCCAAACCTGATAACCAACTTTACGAAACTGGTACGATAAATACCCAAGCGTTTGGCTATCGACAAAAGCACAACGTTCTATTTCAAAGCGGAACAGAGTAACAACCCCAAAACCAGCAGAGACTCTTCACCGAATATCTTAACAAAAACGAGTCTTAAAGCAGTTTTATACGGTGGAAAGATTCATGAAATATTGCCAAAAATGAGGCACCGACTACTTGTAGTGTGCAGTGGGAATATTGCATGTTGTTTACTTTAGTTTGTTTGTTTACATCAATGATTACCTGCCGCACCGCGGTACCGACTTGGTCTAGTTCTGTTTACTTATGTTTTGTCTGTGCTTAGGTTAGGAGCAAATGAGCTCTCGTTTAGGTTGATGTTTATCTGCATTCTTGTGAATCATCACATGGCGTTGTCGACTTGTTAAATGGATTTATCTAACCTGGATGTTGTTGTTGGACTTATCGAAAGAAATATTGCCGCTCTCCAATTCGATGAGCTTATACAAGCCTTGGGAGACCCTGAATATCACAGCGCAGAAATCCGATGCCAAAGTTTCATTGGCATTCGCGTTGAAAGCAGAGGTTGACAAGAGAGCAGAGCATAAAGTCATTCCTCCTACAGTAGAAGTCCCACATGCATTCGCCGAAATGTGGGCACAAGCTATTGCGAAAACACAAGCCGCTGCGATGCAGAGTGAGACTGCAGTCACGGATCTCCAGGGAGCAGTTGCCAACTTCCAAAGGGAAGCAGAAACACCTGGATTAGCAAAGTTTCACATAAAGCTATAAGATATCTTGCCCGATGATACAAACTTTAGACTTTACAAAACTTAGTGAAATTCTTGGTCAGCCCATTAATTACGCAGCTGATGAAAATGCCTCAACAAGATCAAATAGCAACATTGTTGACATTCTGTTTACCTGGCCTACTAGACAAGATCAGACATGACGCCGGGATCGAACACGACACCACCCTGTCACTTACAGAAGTTCAAGATAAACTGTTGGACTATTTCAGGAACTACGGGAATAAAGGAACTACAGGATAAAGGTTGCAAGATCAATTCCCATTCCAGAACGGTACGAAATTAGAGAACAAATAGGCGATCAATAAGGTCAGGGAATTATCGAACGAGTTGGCGATAGATATGGGATTGTGGTAATATTGTATGTTGTTTACTTTAGTTTGTTTGTTTACAGCAATGATTACTTACTGCACCGCGGTACCGACTTGGTCTAGTTCTGTTTACTTATGTTTTGTCCGTGCTTAACTTAGGAGCAAATGAGCTCTCGCTTAGGTTAATGTTTATCTGCATTCTTGTGAATCATTACAGATGCAAATATGCTTTGTTGCTCACCAGAACCATGTAGCTTTGCTACACTCTGAATAAGAGAAGAATATTCTGCAAAATTTATTTTAATCACATTTAAGAATAGAAGTACTAAACTTTATGACCTTTCCTTATAGACCTAGATAGAATAGAACACATTTACCTGATGGACGCCTCCTAGTGTAGACAGGATCCGGTTCTTCACCAGCAGTCGGTCGTGTTGGTTGAGTATGTGATGATCCGGGGTTTTCTTCTCTCGGTGTTGTAGTTTGTGATGAGGACGACGCACCTGAAAATGACGATACTGGTATGTATATTTGAGATTTTGAAATAAACAACTTGTTCTCCTGGTAATTCAGCTACAGAAAACATCAATCATACTTTATGTCAGTCCTTTCCAGGTATCAATAATAAAACTTTATATCAACGAGAATAATTTAATCTGAATTCCACAAAGTATGCGAATCTTTGAGAAGTTTTATAAATGTTGCATCAGATTTACTTTCGTTCATTGTTTTCATAGATTCATCCCAGAATGAAAACATTTTTCGAATTTGCTACAGTTTTATTAGATATTGCATTTGGTATTAATTTTTATTTCTTCATGTCTTGTGATGATTGGTATGAAAATTATTCTTTCAACTTCCAAAGGTTTTACACAAATTGCTAAAAATATTGTTCCAGAGAAATTATATTTTATGAAACTTCCATTGTTACATTGGAATGAAAATCATATCATAACATGCAGGGTTCTAAATTTTCACATGGAGATATATAGACAAATAATATTTCTCAAATGCAATAACTTATCATGAACAAACAAAAAAAAAATGGGACTAATGATATTTTCGTTGAAATAGATTCCAAGCAAGATTAGAAACAACACCCAAAATAGCCTACAAAGACGACCAATGTGAAAAAGAGCAACCCTTTGTTGTACCCTTTGTTGTGGAGTATGACGCCTCCGGTATTGCAATATCAGCAACACTCAATCAGGGTGGTCGCCAGTGGCATTCTGGTCTCGTGTTTTACAGAAAAGTGTAAGATTCTATCCTGCTGCAGAAAAAGAAGCGACAGCGATAATAGAGGCTGTTCATAAATGGAGTTATCTTCTAGCAAGACGCCCTTTCACTATTGTTACCGATCAACGATCGGTATCGTTCATGTTGGAAAATCGAAAACGGACAAAAATTAAGAATAACACGATCCAGTGTTGGAGGTTAGAACTTACATCGTTGAGCTACGAAATCAAGTATCGACCCGGTAAACAAAATTATGGTCCCGACACATTCAGCCGTGCTACATGCGCAACTATTTTTCCTGCATCACTTATGGAAATACATGAAGGATTGTGTCATCCAGGTGTGACCAGACTTTTGCATCTCGTCAAATCGAAAAATTTACCTTTCTCAACAGATGATATTAAACGAACTTGTAAGTCATGTCGCATTTGTGCAGAATTGAAGCCGGAGTTTTTCACGCCACCATTTGAAAAATTGATAAAAGCAGCACAGCCGTTCGAAAGAATAAGCATTGATTTTAAAGGACCATTACCATCACGAACAAAGAACATATACATTCTGACAGTAGTTGATGAATATTCCAGTTTTCCTTTTGCATTTCCGTGTTCTAATCTTTCTTCGGCAACTGTTATAAATTGTCTCGAAAATTTATTTTCGTTGTGTGGTCAAGTGAATTTTGTTCACTCTGACAGAGGAAAATCGTTCATTTCATCGGAATTGAAAATTTTTTTGCACAGTCGAGGTGTAGCTACCAGTCAATCGCCCCCTTATCATACCATCGGGAACTCTCAGGTGGAGCGGTTCAATGGGATCATATGGAAAGCAGTACGACTCTGTTTACGTTCTCATAATTTACCAGTGACTCATTGGGAAATTGTTCTGCCAAAAGCTCTGCAATCTATACGGTCTGCTTTGTACTACTACTGATACAACGCCACACGAACTATTTTTTAAGTTTCAAAGGCGTTCTCCAACCGGACCATCATTACCTACCTGGCTGTGTGAATCAAAGCATGCATTTCTACGAAAATTCGTTCGTTCCCATAAAAACGACGATCTGGTGGAAGAGGTTGAATTGCTGGATGTAAACCCGACATATGCTCAAGTTCGTTTTGCTGATGGGAGGGAGAGTACAGTATCATGCAGAGACTTGTCGCCGTGTCCGAATACAGAATCTAATCTTGTCGTTCAAAAGGACAATAATACTCCAGAGATCGGTAGTGGAGTAAATCAGCTCAATTTAGATAAACAACCAGCTCTAGAAGAAACACGTAATGGTGTGGTTAAACAGGAAAACCCTGTTGAAATGGACTCTGATATAACAGACTCACTTGGCCCTCGCCGCTCTACTCGATCCAATATCGGAATTCCACCCGATAGATATGGTATTGATATGTAGGCGGGGAGAATGTTATGAGAATTATGTTTGGCCAAGCAAGACATTGTGTTACACCTCATTATTATTTATTATCGTTGTGATGTTATTGTTCTAAGTGATCACTGATTATAGTCAAGCTTATTATGGTCTGTTGCTTTGTCGATACGAAGGCATTTAGTCTTGAGTAGTGTGGGCATAGCATCAGGTTTTCTAGCTTGTCTGTACTAGGAGTGTAATATTATCTTTATTGTATTGTGTTTAGTTTAGTCCTTGTTTTGTAGTTTTATAAAGCCGTATATTCGGTTAATATAAATAGACATAAATACATATTCGGGACTTGATGTTTCATAACAGAATTGTTCCAACAAATTCAACAATCTGCTTTTGATCAGAGTTCTGCACTAGTTACGTGAACAAATAATGTTGTAATTCGACTCGCCCAGCGTACCACAAGAAATGATAATTTGACTACCCACGTTCATTCAATAATATACCATACAGTGTGACAGAATCTTGATTTTCTTAGATGTCCTAGGTGTTCATGTCAATTTTTTCGAGTGAAAAAAGCTTCAAAACCATCGATGATTTTGAGAGTATTTAAGTCTTCTGGTAAAAGATATATCATAAATGTTGTCCAATTGCAAACTTTTCTTCAAATATTTAGTTGCTATGTAACGTGTTTTTATAAAATTAAACTTTAGGTTAGTTTTATTTTAGGATTACCCAAATATTTGCTTGAAAAAATGATATACAATTGAATGAATATTCAACATCGTAAGATAAAATTAAATCAAAAAATAAGTTAGGCAAAGAACACAGAGCAATTATTGTTTGGGTGGGCGTGGTTGCAAGAATTGACAAATCACCATTTTCATGATACAACTGCTACCACCACCAAACATTAACAAAGACCTTCAAATTAAGATCAAATATAATTTTTCAATAAATCGCTCAAATCCGGATGGTGAATTCCCCTCCTCCACGCCCACAGTGGACGAAATATGGCGTCATCGATTAAAATTCTTTATCTAACAAGCCAATTTCAAGAGGTTATGCCTGATGAACAAAGAAGTACAAAAAGTACGTGCCATATTGCTATATTTATTCGCTGACTATGTATTGAGACACAAAGCCCACTATATCTAGATCGTGCAGCTTTGATGGTCGGATAAAATAGCATAATAGTAACAACAACAAAACATAGAATTTCAATAAGACTCCCACTTCAGGGCGAAAACCTCTATTATATATTCTGATACTAGGCCACAGTACTGAGTATATAAATGAGCGACATGAAATACTAATTTAGTCATTGTGAACTATAATTTGTTTGCAGAAAATGCAGACTTGACTTTAAAAAAACGCCTGATCGAGCCCAGTATGCTTGAGAATTTACAGCACACCCAGGCTAAACTTGTTCCATTGTCTCTCTGGTTAGAGTCTGACAGCTGCCCGTTAGTTACCTCTCATGCCAAACAAATTTGTGAGGCGCGATGGCCAAGTGGTTAAACATGTTGGCATCGCAGAATGAAGATCTCGGGTTCGAGCCCCGGCGAGTCCGGCTCGCTTATCCATGCCCACCACTCAACCCAGGGTGTAATAACTTGGGTGGGCTAAGCCGAACAGGAAAAGATGACATCTTTCCAGTAATTGTAACACTGTCCGTCTATAAGTGGCTGCTGTTAAAGGGCCTTGGACAGGGTGACCCACTCTAAGAAGTGGCTATAAAAAAAAAAAACCTGATAACCAACTTTACGAAACTGGTAGGATAAATACCCAAGCGTTTGGCTATCGACGAAAGCACTACGTTCCATTTCAAAGCCGTGGAAATATTTGCCAAAAACGAGGCACCGACTACTTGTAATGTGCAGTGGGAATATTGCATGTTGTTTACTTTAGTTCGTTTGTTTACATCAATGATTACTTGCCGCACCGCGGTACCAACTTGGTCTAGTTCTGCTTACTTATGTTTTGTCTGTGCTTAACTTAGGAGCAAATGAGCTCTCGCTTAGGTTAATGTTTATCTGCATTCTTGTAAATCATTACAGATGCAAATATGCTTTGTTGCTCACCAGAACCATGTAGCTTTGCTACACTCTGAATAAGAGAAGAATATTCTGCAAAATTTATTTTAATCACATTTAAGAATAGAAGTACTAAACTTTATGACCTTTCCTTATAGACCTAGATAGAATAGAACGCATTTACCTGATGGACGCCTCCTAGTGTAGACAGGATCCGGTTCTTCACCAGCAGTCGGTCGTGTTGGTTGAGTATGTGATGATCCGGGGTTTTCTTCTCTCGGTGTTGTAGTTTGTGATGAGGACGACGCAACTGAAAATGATGATACTGGTATGTATATTTGAGATTTTGAAATAAACGACTTGTTCTCCTGGTAATTCAGCTACAGAAAACATCAATCATACTTTATGTCAGTCCTTTCCAGGTATCAATAATAAAACTTTATATCAACGAGAATAATTTAATCTGAATTCCACAAAGTATGCGAATCTTTGAGAAGTTTTATAAATGTTGCATTAAATTTACTTTTGTTCATTGTTTTCATACATTCATCCCAGAATAAAATTATTTTTCCGATTTGCTACAGTTTTATTAGATATTGCATTTGGTATTAATTTTTATTTCTTCATGTCTTGTGATGATTGGTAGGAAAATTATTAAATGTCAGAATCTCTTTTTTCAACTTCCAAAGGTTTTACACAAATTGCTAAAAATATTGTTCCAGAGAAATTATATTTTATGAAACTTCCACTGTTACATTGGAATGAAAATCATATCACAGCATGCAAGGTTCTAAATTTTGCACATGGAGATGCATAGACAAATAATATTTCTCAAATGCAATAACTTATCATGAACAAACAAAAAAAATGGAACTAATGATATTTTCGTTGAAATAGATTCCAAGCAAGATTAGAAACGACACCTAAAATAGCCTACAAAGACGACCAATGTGAAAAAGAGCAACATATAATGAAATGTATGAAAATATAAATCATGGTTAAACAAGGACAAAAACAAATAATTACCGTAAATATGTGTGATATTTTGTACGACTTTCTCTATATTGACCTTGTCAGCACGAACTTCTTGAATTTGAGAACCTGAAATATTTGTTGTTAAAGAATAAATATTTGCAAAATAAATTTATTAAAAGTTCTAAAACTTCTTCAGTAATAGAAAATATGAAGAAATACAAACATAACAATACGATATGATAAACTTTTTTCAAACATGTATCGTCTATCTGCGACTCACGAAATATAGGAGGTTTCCTTGTCTGTGCATGTAAATATTCATCGAATCTACAATCTTGGGCGTTCATTTTTCGTATTTGTTTTTAATCAATTCCATTTTACTTTCAACAGATGTTAAAATAGCAGAGAAGCTGAAATACTGTTTATAGTTGTCGAAAATTTGCACGAAGCCACACTTTTGTCGTGTGTGATAGCCAAATCCGTATCAATTGGGGGTTCAGGCATAATAGCACCAAATAGACGGATCAGTATTTTTACTGGGATGGCCCGGTCTAAGCCGGAAAACTGCATGGAACGAGCAATGGAATTACCCGAGATCATGCTTGACACAATAAATTTCTGAGATGTTAGACCCAACTCGTGAGACGCTAGGACACACTCGCGAGACGTGAGACGCTAATACACACTCGTGAGACGCTAATACAACCTCGTGAGACGCTAATACAACCTCGTGAGACGCTAATACACACTCGTGAGACGCTAATACACCCTCGTGAGACGCTAATACACACTCGTGAGACGCTAATACACACTCGTGAGACGCTAATACAACCTCGTGAGACGCTAATACACCCTCGCGAGACGCTAGACCCAACTCGCGAGACGCTAGACCCAACTCGTGAGACGCTAGACCCAACTCGTGAGATGCTAGACCCAACTCGTGAGACGCTAGACCCAACTCGTGAGACGCTAGACCCAACTCGTGAGACGCTAATACACCCTCGCGAGATGCTAGACCCAATTCGTGAGATGCATTCATGGCCAAACCACATTCATGGCCAAATCCGTATTCGTGCACGAGGCACATTATTAAGGCATATTAGGTCATGGCTCACCTGTTACATTTGCTGTTGACGCACTCAACGTTGCTTCAGCAGTTGATATCGAAGCAACTTCTGCAGTGACAACTGTTTCACCTGCTGCTATGTCAGCCTGATTAGCTGTTACTGCGATGTTCTCAGCTTGCTCGATCTGAAGCTCATTAACGTGAGAGTCACTGATGTTCGATTCTGAAATGTTGAATAAAATCTTAATAAACCTGAAGAATGCTACAAGTATACCAGAATGTTGTCATCATCATTATGACAGTTCGCATGTCAAACACCTTGTGTTCGAGTCCTGGTGAGTCCGGTTCGTGAATCCACTCTCACCATTCAACCCAACGTAGTGAATGCATGATTGGAATGCAAACAATGTGAGGCGCACATAAAGTCGTAAACTACACCACCTAGTGTTGAGTTGGCTCTCACTTGTTAAATATTTTTATCACGGAACTTTTATAAGCTTTCCAACAAAAGTATTTAAAATAAAATTCTGACGGAATAAAGACATGCAAACTGCCCTCGAAATTATCATAAATTTTAGGCAATTTTGCAGGTATTTCGACAATCAGTATTTTATTTTAGAATTTTTGGGTACCGGTAATTTTGGAATTATCTTTTTTAAAATATAGAATATTAGGGAGCCAAAATAACACTAGGTGGCATGCCGTGCGACTTTAGAATAACCTAGCGTATTTCTTGTGTTCCACAAAAAGGCAATTAATGAGAAGTAAAGAAGTGGTAGATAGATTTAGAGATGGGCCGATGTATCGGTATCAGCACGTATTGGTGATTTTTGTAGTATCGGTACCGGTATCGGAAAATTTTCATCACCGATACCGCCGATACCAAAACAGATACCGATACCGGATAAATTTTTACAACGGAGCGTACAAATACGCTTAATTTACTGATAATAAATGGAAAGACCTCTCATTCAACTGCCCTGGAAAATAATTAAAACGAGGCAAGTCTCGCGTGAACAATTTTGTTTACACTTTGGGTTTTATTAAATAAAATTCATCAATCTACTCACTATATGCTCTTTTTGATGCGGAAAAAGGTGTTAAGGTCGCACTACGCGTTTTCGTGGGTTGCGTTTTTCCCTGGTTTCGTTTACGCAAGCGCAACGCTCTTCATGCATCTCCTTACGTTTTCCATTGAAACAGAACGGCTTGCTTTGGAAAGCTAACGCAGAGTGCTTGTTTCGTTTTTTGCGTTTGTGCTTTGTGGGCATGTGAACACAATTAACGAAAATAAATGGCAGACGTGTGTTGCCGTTTTTTATTTTATTGCTCGAACGTAATGCAACGCATCGGTAAGATAACTTCATGTGTATTGTTGCCTTGGCTTCAATGAGGTGTCACGATGGTTGTGTAACCATGAACATTTGCACTCAATCTTTGGTCCCATGTATGCTTGAACGCAGCAACAACTCAGTATATTTTCATCCATAAAAGTTTGCTCTCAAATGGATGCCAGATTTCAAGGGTACAAACATACGTAGGCGCATACATACATGAGTGAAACTTTAACAACTGCACAAGTATGCGGATACAAAACGGTATTTAACATATTTAACAAAGTACTCGGTATCGGCAGTATCGGTATCGGGATATAAATTACGAAGGTGGTATCGGTACGTGTATCGGTATCGGCGAAAATTTTGGTATCGGCCCATCCCTAAATAGATTTTCACCACCCAGGGCAGATATCACTCACTCACTTCACAATGGCACTTTAGTTTTGTATGGGATGTTTTTGCTTAGAGTGCAGTTGCTGGCACTTTATCTTGTGGCAGCCATTTGAGTGATCGATAGTTAGATTCTTTTAGGCACTGTTTTCATCCTTGCTTGGAGCGAACTTACAGAAAAAAATAAGTGGTTTATTTTGTTAGGAATAAAGCAAAGCTTGGTTCTGCAAATAAGCGAGTGATAAAATAGAAAATTCAACAATTGTTAAATTGAAGAATATCTTTTGTGATTTATTAGCTCAGTGAAACTTTAGGATAAAAGTTATTTATTTAGTCTATTCCATAATTTTGAAAAAATTGTGCTAAATACCCAGAACTTAGCAAATTTGCTACAAAATGCTTAAAAATTTACCGTTACACAATATAGTTTAACGTCATACCAGTATGAAAATATTGCTCTTATTATTTTTGTGAAAATTTCAGGAAGAACATAAAAAAAAATATTGAAATATTTTTGTAACAAAATTCGCACATCGAAATCACAACTGAATTTTTTCGACCCTTATTTTCGAAAAATACATCATTTTGAAGAGAAATACTATAAGACCCTGTATAATTCGCAATTACATGCTAAAAACGCACGAAAACTTTGCCTATTTTTGAGAACTTTCAGTCAAAATAACGAAATCTTATAAATTTATTTATTTTTCCCTGAAATGGTTTTTAGGATCAAATTTCATGTACAGTATTAGAAACGAGAAAGAATTACGCGATTTAGCATAGGCAGATTTTTGTTGGCTGGAAAGGAGGAAATATCCTTCAAAGCCGCCCGGCTTTACGATATTCTCCAAGTTGCTCCATTTTAAAATTGTCCTATTATCGCCACTCAAAAAGTATACTTAAAATCTATAGTTAATTTAAGTTAATGTTTTCAGAGGCTTAATTTGCCAAAACTCCTCTGCGCACATAAAAGTTAGCCAAGTGTGAAATCAGCCATTTTTGTCAGTATTTTGGTGCAACCATTTTGAATCTTTTTAATGGCACAAGATGTATCACTATTGTATGAACATCAATAGAGCGGTTGATGATGTAAAATCTGGCATCAGCAAACCGAAAAAAGCGAATGGGGCATTCGGCGGGAATAATAATAGGGTAAGTCATGTTAATATCCAAATATCGCTAAATTGACAGAGAACATGAGGTGCTTACTTATTTCGTTCAAAGTCGATATTCGTGCTCAAAGCATATTAGTTCATGGCTTACCCGTTACATTTGTTTGATAGACAGTCCCTGCCGTGACATTAGCTGTTGACGCGCTCAAAGTTGTTTCAGCAGTTGATATCGAAGCAACTTCTGCAGTGACAACTGTTTCACCTGCTGCTATGTCAGCCTGATTAGCTGTTACTGCGATGTTCTCAGCTTGCTCGATCTGAAGCTCATTAACGTGAGAGTCACTGATGTTCGATTCTGAAATGTTGAATAAAATCTTAATAAACCTGAAGAATGCTACAAGTATACCAGAATGTTGTCATCATCATTATGACAGTTCGCATGTCAAACACCTTGTGTTCGAGTCCTGGTGAGTCCGGTTCGTGAATCCACTCTCACCATTCAACCCAACGTAGTGAATGCATGATTGGAATGCAAACAATGTGAGGCGCACATAAAGTCGTAAACTACACCACCTAGTGTTGAGTTGGCTCTCACTTGTTAAATATTTTTATCAAGGAACTTTTATAAGCTTTCCAACAAAAGAATTTAAAATAAAATTCTGACGGAATAAAGACATGCAAACTGCCCTCGAAATTATCATAAATTTTAGGCAATTTCGCAGGTCTTTCGACAATCAGTATTTCATTTTAGAATTTTGGGGTACCGGTAATTTTGGAATTATCTTTTTAAAAATATAGAATATTAGGGAGCCAAAATAACACTAGGTGGCATGCCGTGCGACTTTAGAATAACCTAGCGTATTTCTTGTGTTCCACAAAAAGGCAATTAATGAGAAGTAAAGAAGTGGTAGATAGATTTAGAGATGGGCCGATGTATCGGTATCAGCACGTATTGGTGATTTTTGTAGTATCGGTACCGGTATCGGAAAATTTTCATCACCGATACCGCCGATACCAAAACAGATACCGATACCGGATATATTTTTACAACGGAGCGTACAAATACGCTTAATTTACTGATAATAAATGGAAAGACCTCTCATTCAACTGCCCTGGAAAATAATTAAAACGAGGCAAGTCTCGCGTGAACAATTTTGTTTACACTTTGGGTTTTATTAAATAAAATTCATCAATCTACTCACTATATGCTCTTTTTGATGCGGAAAAAGGTGTTAAGGTCGCACTACGCGTTTTCGTGGGTTGCGTTTTTCCCTGGTTTCGTTTACGCAAGCGCAACGCTCTTCATGCATCTCCTTACGTTTTCCATTGAAACAGAACGGCTTGCTTTGGAAAGCTAACGCAGAGTGCTTGTTTCGTTTTTTGCGTTTGTGCTTTGTGGGCATGTGAACACAATTAACGAAAATAAATGGCAGACGTGTGTTGCCGTTTTTTATTTTATTGCTCGAACGTAATGCAACGCATCGGTAAGATAACTTCATGTGTATTGTTGCCTTGGCTTCAATGAGGTGTCACGATGGTTGTGTAACCATGAACATTTGCACTCAATCTTTGGTCCCATGTATGCTTGAACGCAGCAACAACTCAGTATATTTTCATCCATAAAAGTTTGCTCTCAAATGGATGCCAGATTTCAAGGGTACAAACATACGTAGGCGCATACATACATGAGTGAAACTTTAACAACTGCACAAGTATGCGGATACAAAACGGTATTTAACATATTTAACAAAGTACTCGGTATCGGCAGTATCGGTATCGGGATATAAATTACGAAGGTGGTATCGGTACGTGTATCGGTATCGGCGAAAATTTTGGTATCGGCCCATCCCTAAATAGATTTTCACCACCCAGGGCAGATATCACTCACTCACTTCACAATGGCACTTTAGTTTTGTATGGGATGTTTTTGCTTAGAGTGCAGTTGCTGGCACTTTATCTTGTGGCAGCCATTTGAGTGATCGATAGTTAGATTCTTTTAGGCACTGTTTTCATCCTTGCTTGGAGCGAACTTACAGAAAAAAATAAGTGGTTTATTTTGTTAGGAATAAAGCAAAGCTTGGTTCTGCAAATAAGCGAGTGATAAAATAGAAAATTCAACAATTGTTAAATTGAAGAATATCTTTTGTGATTTATTAGCTCAGTGAAACTTTAGGATAAAAGTTATTTATTTAGTCTATTCCATAATTTTGAAAAAATTGTGCTAAATACCCAGAACTTAGCAAATTTGCTACAAAATGCTTAAAAATTTACCGTTACACAATATAGTTTAACGTCATACCAGTATGAAAATATTGCTCTTATTATTTTTGTGAAAATTTCAGGAAGAACATAAAAAAAAATATTGAAATATTTTTGTAACAAAATTCGCACATCGAAATCACAACTGAATTTTTTCGACCCTTATTTTCGAAAAATACATCATTTTGAAGAGAAATGCTATAAGACCCTGTATAATTCGCAATTACATGCTAAAAACGCACGAAAACTTTGCCTATTTTTGAGAACTTTCAGTCAAAATAACGAAATCTTATAAATTTATTTATTTTTCCCTGAAATGGTTTTTAGGATCAAATTTCATGTACAGTATCAGAAACGAGAAAAAATTACGCGATTTAGCATAGGCAGATTTTTGTTGGCTGGAAAGGAGGAAATATCCTTCAAAGCCGCCCGGCTTTACGATATTCTCCAAGTTGCTCCATTTTAAAATTGTCCTATTATCGCCACTCAAAAAGTATACTTAAAATCTATAGTTAATTTAAGTTAATGTTTTCAGAGGCTTAATTTGCCAAAACTCCTCTGCGCACATAAAAGTTAGCCAAGTGTGAAATCAGCCATTTTTGTCAGTATTTTGGTGCAACCATTTTGAATCTTTTTAATGGCACAAGATGTATCACTATTGTATGAACATCAATAGAGCGGTTGATGATGTAAAATCTGGCATCAGCAAACCGAAAACAGCGAATGGGGCATTCGGCGGGAATAATAATAGGGTAAGTCATGTTAATATCTAAATATCGCTAAATTGACAGAGAACATGAGGTGCTTACTTATTTCGTTCAAAGTCGATATTCGTGCTCAAAGCATATTAGTTCATGGCTTACCCGTTACATTTGTTTGATAGACAGTCCCTGCCGTGACATTAGCTGTTGACGCGCTCAAAGTTGTTTCAGCAGTTGATATCGAAGCAACTTCTGCAGTGACAACTGTTTCACCTGCTGCTATGTCAGCCTGATTAGCTGTTACTGCGATGTTCTCAGCTTGCTCGATCTGAAGCTCATTAACGTGAGAGTCACTGATGTTCGATTCTGAAATGTTGAATAAAATCTTAATAAACCTGAAGAATGTTAAAAGTATACCTGAATGTTGTCATCATCATCATGACAGTTCGCATGTCAAACACCTTGTGTTCGAGTCCTGGTGAGTTCGGTTCGTGAATCCACTCTCACCATTCAACCCAACGTAGTGAATGCATGATTGGAATGCAAACAATGTAAAGCGCACATAAAGTCGTAAACTACACCACCTAGTGTTGAGTTGGCTCTCACTTGTAGAATATTTTTATCAAGGAAATTTTATAAGCTTTCCAACAAAAATATTTAAAATAAAATTCTGACGGAATAAAGACATGCAAACTGCCCTCGAAATTATCATAAATTTTAGGCAATTTTGCAGGTATTTCGACAATCAGTATTTTATTTTAGAATTTTTGGGTACAGGTAATTTTGGAATTATCTTTTTAAAAATATATAATATTAGGGAGCCAAAATAACACTAGGCGGCATGTCGTGCGGCTTTAGAATAACCTATCGTATTTCTTGTGTTCCGCAAAAAGGCAATTAATGAGAAGCAAAGAAGTGGTAGATAGATTTTCATCGCCCAGGGCAGATATCACTCACTCACTTCACAATGGCACTTTAGTTTTGTATGGGATGTTTTTGCTTAGAGTGCAGTTGCTGGCACTTTATCTTGTGGCAGCCATCTGAGTGAGCGATAGTTAGCTCCTCTACGCACTTCTTTCATCCTTGCTTAGAGCGAATATGCTGTTTATTTTGTTAGAAATACCAAAAATTTAGGTAAATTTGATTTGAATGTCTTCCCTCATCATCATTCCATTTTTAATATTTTTGTTTCGTTGAAAAAACTATTCCCTTATCAGTTGCACTCAATTCTGGATGCTAGAGAACACAAATAGCGTTTAAATATAGTTGGAAAAATATTCCATCACACTCGTTGGCTACGCATTTGCATGTTCAACCCTCTTACATTTGCATTTGTTACATTTGGTGTAACTTTGGCTGGTCTTACTTTAGTTTCTCATAAATTAAACAAAAAAAATTGGGATTTGGGAGAGATAATACCACAAGGTGGCATGCTGTGCGACATCAGGGCTTTAAAAAAACCTATCGTATTTCTTGTGTCAAGCAAACAATTATTGAGAGGCAAAGAAGTGGTAGATAGTTTTTAATCGACCAGGGTAGATTTCAATCAGTCACTGCCTTTATCTTGTGGTGGCCATTTCAGTGACCGATAGTTAGATCCTTTCAGTCATTGGTTTCATCCTTGCTTGGAGCGAACTTATAGAAAAAAAATAAGTGGTTCATTTTGTTGGAAATAAAGCACAGCTTTGTTCTACAAATTAACGAGTGATAAAAATAGAAAATTCAACAATTGTTAAATTGAATAAAAGCTTTTGTGATTTATTAACTCAGTGGAACTTTAGGATAAAAATAAATCATTTAGTTATTTCGAAAATTTTTGAAATGTCTTTCCAAGGAACCAGAACTTAGCAAATTTGCTCCACAATTTACCGTAACAAAATATAGTCTAACGTCAGGACCCATACCAGTACGAAAATAATCCTCTTATTATTGGTGTAAAAATCTTAGGGAGGACATAAAAAATAATATTAAAATATTTTTGTAACAAAACTCGCACATCAAGGTCAAACAGATTTTTTCGGCCCTTATTTTCGAAAAATATCTCATTTTGGGTGCCAATGGTGGGCGCGATGGCCTAGTGGTTAAACATGTTGGCATCGCAGGTTGAAGATCTCAGGTTCGAGCCCCGGCGAGTCCGGCTCGCTTATCCACGCCCACCACTCAACCCAAGGGGTAATAACTTGGGTAGACTAAGCCGAACAGGAAAAAATCATATCTTTCCAGTAATTGTAACCCTGCCCGCCTATAAGTGGCCGCTGTTACAGGGCCTTGGACAGGGTGACCCACTCAAAGAAGTGGCTATATAAAAAAAAAAAAACACTATAAGACTCTGAATAATATGTGATTGCACACTAAAAACGCACAAATTTTGCCCATTTTGAAAAGCTTTCAGTTAAAATTACAAAATCCTATAAATTTAATCATTTTTCCTTGAAATGGTTTTTGGGATTAAATTTCATGTTTAAAGGAAGCTAAAAAATATAGAATAACACTTTTAGTTATTTTATTAAATTCTTTTCCTGCACCAAAAGCTATCAAAAATAATGATGAACTATTTTGTATCCAATCTTATCAAAATCGCTCACCGGCGAATCCATCGAAAGAAATCCTACATTTCTGCATTTTTGAAGATGAAAAACACTTAAAACTTCTTAGTTTTTTGCTTAAAAGCTTAGGAAACGTACAGTATAAGTCATGAGAAAGAATTACCAGTTTATCATAGGCAGATTTTATTGTTGGTTGGAAATGAGAAAAAATCATTCAAAGTCCCCCGGTTTAAAGTATCCTAGAAGCTGAGCTTGTCCTATTATCGCTTTTCCAAAAAATTATACATGAAATCCAAATTTCATTAATAGAGCAGTTGATGATGTAAAATCTGGCAACAGCAAACCTAAAACAGCGAGTAGGAAAATCGGCGAGAATCGATAATAGGGTAAGTCATGTTAATATCCAAATATCCCTAAATTCACAGAGAACTTGAGGTGCTTACTTATTTCGTTCAAAATTGATATTCGTGCTCAAAGCATATTAGTTCATGGCTTACCTGTTACATTTGTTTGATAGACAGTCCCTGCCGTGACATTTGCTGTTGACGCGCTTAACGTAGTTTCAGCAGTTGATATCGAAGCAACTTCTGCAGAGACAACTGTTTCACCTGATGCTATGTCAGCCTGATTAGCTGTTACTGCGATGTTCTCAGCTTGCTCGATCTGAAGCTCGTTCACGTGAGAGTCACTGATGTTCGATTCTGAAATGTTGAATAAAATCTCATTAAACCAGAAGAATGCTACAAGTATACCTGAATGTTGTCATCAACATCATGACAGTTCGCACGTCAAACACCTTGTGTTCGAGTCCTGGTGAGTCCAGTTCGTGAATCCACTCTCACCCTTCAACCCTAAGAAGTGAATGCAAGTTTGGAATGCAAACAATGTAAGGCGCACATAATGACGTAAACTACGCCACCAAGTGTTGAGTTGGCTCTCACTTGTTGAATATTTTAATCACGGAAATTTTATAAGCTTTCCAACAAAAGTATTTAAAATAAAATTCTGATGGAATAAAGACATGCAAACTGCCCTCGAAATTATCATAAATTTTAGGCAATTTTGCAGGTCTTTCGACAATCAGTATTTTATTATAGAATTTTTGGGTACCGGTAATTTTGGAATTATCTTTTTAAAAATATAGAATATTAGGGAGCCAAAATAACACTAGGCGGCATGCCGTGCGACTTTAGAATAACCGATCGTATTTCTTGTGTTCCGCAAAAAGGCAATTAATGAGAAGCAAAGAAGTGGTAGATAGATTTTTATCGCCCAGGGCAGATATCACTCACTCACTTCACAATGGCACTTTAGTTTTGTATGGGATGGGATTTGAGTGATTGATAGTTAGATTCTTTTAGACACTGTTTTCATCCTTGCTTGGAGCGAAATTACAGAAAAAATAAGTGGTTTATTTTGTTAGGAATAAAGCAAAGCTTGGTTCTGCAAATAAGTGAGTGATAAAATAGAAAATTCAACAATTGTTAAATTGAAGAATATCTTTTGTGATTTATTAGCTCAGTGGAACTTTAGGATAAAAGTTATTTATATAGTCTATTTCACAATTTTTGAAAAATTGTGCTAAATAACCAGAACTTAGCAAATTTGCTACAAAATGCTTAAAAATTTACCGTTACACAATATAGTTTAACGTTAGGAGTCATACCAGTATGAAAATGATGCTCTTATTATTGTTGTGAAAATTTAAGGAAGAACATAAAAAAAATATTAAAATATTTTTGTAACAAAACTCGCACATCGAAATCACAACTGAATTTTTTCGACCCTTATTTTCGAAAAATACATTATGTTGAAGAGAAATACTATAAGACTCTGTATAATTTGCGATTACATGCTAAAAACGCACGAAAACTTTGCCTATTTTGGAGAACTTTCAGTTAAAATTACGAAATCTTATAAAGTTATTTATTTTTCCCTGAAATGGTTTTTAGGATCAAATTTCATGTACAGTATTAGTAACGAGAAAGAATTACGCGATTTAGCATAGGCAGATTTTTTGGTGGCTGGAAAGGAGGAAATATCTCTCAAAGTCGGACGGCTTTACGATATTTTCCAAGTTGCACCATTTTAAAATTGTCCTATTATAGTCACTCAAAAAGTATACTTAAAATCTATAGTTAATTTAAGTTAATGTTTTCAGAGGCTTAATTTGCCAAAACTCCTGTGCGCACATAAAAGTTAGCCAAGTGTGAAATCAGTCATTTTTGTCAGTATTTTGGTGCAACCATTTTGAATCTTTTTAATGGCACAAGATGTATCACTCTTGTATGAACATTAATAGAGCAGTTGATGATGTAAAATCTGGCATCAGGAAACCGAAAACAGCGAATGGGGCATTCGGCAGGAATAATAATAGGGTAAGTCATGTTAATATCCAAATATCGCTAAATTGACAGAGAACATGAGGTGCTTACTTATTTCGTTCAAAATTGATATTCGTGCTCAAAGCATATTAGTTCATGGCTTACCTGTTACATTTGTTTGATAGACAGTCCCTGCCGTGACATTTGCTGTTGACGCGCTCAACGTCGTTTCAGCAGTTGATATCGAAGCAACTTCTGCAGTGACAACTGCTTCGCCTGCTACTATGTCAGCCTGATTAGCTGTTACTGCGATGTTCTCAGCTTGCTCGATCTGAAGCTCATTCACGTGAGAGTCACTGATGTTCGATTCTGAAATGTTGAATGAAATCTTAATAAACCTGAAGAATGCTACAAGTATACCTGAATGTTGTCATCAACATCATGACAGTTCGCATGTCAAACACCTTGTGTTCGAGTCCTGGTGAATCCGGTTCGTGAATCCACTCTCACCATTCAACCCAACTTAGTGAATGCAAGTTTGGAATGCAAACAATGTAAAGCGCACATGAAATCGTAAACAACACCACCAAGAGTTGAGTTGGCTCTCACTTTTTAAATATTTTTAAAAAGGAAATTTTATAAGCTTACCAACAAAAGTATTTAAAATAATATTCTGATGAGGGAAAGACATGCAAATTGCCCTCGAAATTATCATAAATTTTAGGCAATTTTGCAGGTCTTTCTTCAATCAGTATTTTCTTTTAGAATTTCTAGGTAATGATAATTTTAGAATTACCTTTCTCAAAATAAGGAAGATTAGGGAGCCAAAATAACACTAGGAGACTTACTATGCGTGCGGCTTTAGAATAACCTATCGTATTTCTTGCGTTCCACAAAAAGGCATTTAATGAGAAGCAAAGAAGTGGTAGATAGTTTTTAATCGCCCAGGGTAGATATATCTCACTCATTGCACTTTATCTTGTGGTAGTCATTTCAGTGACCGATAGTTAGCTCCTTTCAGTCACTGCTTTCATCATTGCTTGGAGCGAACTTATAGAAAAAATATGTGGTTTATTTTGTTGGAAATAAAGCACAGCTTTGTTCTGCAAATTAACGAGTGATGAAAATAGAAAATTCAACAATTGTTAAATTGAAGAATATCTTGTGTGATTTATTAGCTCAGTGGAACTTTAGGATAAAAATTATTTATTTAGTTTATTCCACAATTTTCGAAATATCTTTCTAAATAACCAGAACTCAGCAAATTTACTACAAATTTCTTTAAAATTTACCGTTACACAATATAGTCTAACGTTAAGAGTCATACCAGTATGAAAATAATGCTCTTATTATTGTTGTGAAAATCTCAGGAAGGACATGAAAAATAATATTAAAATATTTTTATAACAAAACTCGCACATCGAAGTCACACAGAATTTTTCCGGCCCTTATTTTTGAAAAATACATCCTTTTGAAGACAAAAACTATAAGACTCTGTATAATATGTGATTGCACTCTGGAAACGCACAAAAATTTCCTTATTTTGGAAAACTTTTAGTTAAAATTACAAAATAATATAATTTTAATCATTTTTTCCTGAAATGGATTTTCGGATTAAATTTCATTTTTAAAGAAAGCTAAAAAACATGGAATTACACTTTTAGTTATTTTATTAAACTATTTTCCTGCATCAATGGCAAAAAAAATAGCGGTAATAAGGTAACTAATGTTAATATCCAAATATCGCTAAATTGACAGAGAACATGAGGTGCTTACTTATTTCGTTCAAAGTCGATATTCGTGCTCAAAGCATATTAGTTCATGGCTTACCTGTTACATTTGTTTGATAGACAGTCCCTGCCGTTACATTTGCTGTTGACGCGCTCAACGTTGCTTCAGCAGTTGATATCGAAGCAACTTCTGCAGTGACAACTGTTTCACCTGCTGCTATGTCAGCCTGATTAGCTGTTACTGAGATGTTCTCAGCTTGCTCGATCTGAAGCTCATTCACGTGAGAGTCACTGATGTTCGATTCTGAAATGTTGAATAAAATTTTAATAAACCTGAAGAATGCTACAAGTATACCTGAATGTTGTCATCAACATCATGACAGTTCGCATGTCAAACACCTTGTGTTCGAGTCCTGGTGAATCCGGTTCGTGAATCCACTCTCACCATTCAACCCAACGTAGTGAATGCAAGTTTGGAATGCAAACAATATAAAGACCACACGAAATCTTGAAGCATGCCACCTAGTGTTAAGTTGGCTCTCATATGTTTGATATTTTTATCAAGGAAATTTGATAAGATTTCCAAAAAAGTGTTTAATTTAAAATAAAATCCTTATTTTTATTTTTCACTTTTTAGGTACTGGCAGTTTTTGAATTATCTTTCTCGAAATGTAAAAGATTTTGGAGCCTACATCACACTAAGTGGCATGCTGTGCGGCATTAGAATACCCTGTCGTACTTCCTGCGTGCCGCAAAAGGTAATAAATAAGAAGCAAAGAAGTTGTAGATCGTTTTATATCACTAAGGGCAGATATCAATCCCTCACTGCACTTTGCAATGAGGATTAAACTCTTTATGGGATGTTTTCTGCTTAACGTGCTGCACTTTATCTTGTGGTAGCCATCTGTGTGACAGTTAGTTAGCTCCTTTACTTCTTTCGTCCTTGCTTAGAGCGAATAAGCTGTTTATTTTGTTAGAAATACCAAAATTTAAGATAAATTTGATTTGATTGCATTCCCTCATCATCATTTCATTTTTAATATTTTTGTTGGAAAGCCTATTAAATTTCCATTTCAAAAATGTTCCCTTGTCAGTTGCACTCGTATGGCGCTAGACCACACCAGTGTTGCGCTACCCCACACTCTTGAACGCATTTGCATGTTTAACTCTTGCATTTGCATTAATTTGTATAACAAGTCTTTGGAACCATCACAATACAGTAATTATCAAGTCAATTAACCCTCTGATTGATGGATGAGTGCGATGGGCGAGTAGTGTGCGCTGGTGTAACTTTAGTTTCTCTTTAATTAAACAAAACGATATTGCAAACAATGTAAAGTTATAAATTACGCCACCTAGTGTCGAATTGGTTCTCACATGTTAAATATTTTAATCACGGACATTTTATAAGCTTTCCAACAAAAGTATTTAAAATAAAATTCTGATGGAATTAAGGCATGCAAACTGCCCTCGAAATTATCATAAATTTTAGGCAATTTTGCAGGTCTTTTGACAATCAGTATTTTATTTTAGAATTTTTGGGTACCGGTAATTTTGGAATTATCTTTTTAAAAATATAGAATATTAGGGAGCCAAAATAACACTAGGCGGCATGCCGTGCGACTTTAGAATAACCGATCGTATTTCTTGTGTTCCGCAAAAAAGGCAATTAATGAGAAGCAAAGAAGTGGTAGATAGATTTTTATCGCCCAGGGCAGATATCACTCACTCACTTCACAATGGCACTTTAGTTTTGTATGGGATGGGATTTGAGTGATTGATAGTTAGATTCTTTTAGGCACTGTTTTCATCCTTGCTTGGAGCGAACTTACAGAAAAAAATAAGTGGTTTATTTTGTTAGGAATAAAGCAAAGCTTGGTTCTGCAAATAAGCGAGTGATAAAATAGAAAATTCAATAATTGTTAAATTGAAGAATATCTTTCGTGATTTATTAGCTCAGTGGAACTTTAGGATAAAAGTTATTTATTTAGTCTATTCCACAATTTTTGAAAAATTGTGCTAAATAACCAGAACTTAGCAAATTTGCTACAAAAATGCTTTAAAATTTACAGTTACACAATATAGTCTAACGTTAAGAGTCATACCAGTATGAAAATAATGCTCTTATTATTGTTATGAAAATTTCAGGAAGAACATAAAAAAATATTAAAATATTTTTGTAACAAAATTCGCACATCGAAATCACAACTGAATTTTTTCGGCCCTTATTTCCGAAAAATACATCATTTTGAAGAGAAATACTATAAGACTCTGTATAATTTGCGATTACATGCTAAAATCGCACGAAAACTTTGCCTATTTTGGAGAACTTTCAGTGAAAATTACGAAATCTTATAAATTTATTTATTTCTCCCTGAAATGGTTTTTAGGATCAAATTTAATGTACAGTATTAGTCACGAGAAAGAATTACGCGATTTAGCATAGGCAGATTTTTTGTTGGCTGGAAAGGAGGAAATATCTTTCAAAGTCGCCCGGCTTTACGATCTTCTCCAAGTTGCTCCATTTTAAAATTGTCCTATTATCGCCACTCAAAAAGTATACTTAAAATCTATAGTTAATTTAAGTTAATGTTTTCAGAGGCTTAATTTGCCAAAACTCCTCTGCGCACATAAAAGTTAGCCAAGTGTGAAATCAGCAATCTTTGTCAGTATTTTGGTTCAACCATTTTGAATCTTTTTAATGGCACAAAATGTATCACTATTGTATGAACATTAATAGAACGGTTGATGATGTAAAATCTGGCATCAGCAAACCGAAAACAGTGAATGGGGCATTCGGCGGGACTAATAATAGGGTAAGTTATGTTAATATCCAAATATCGCTAGATTGACAGAGAACATGAGGTGCTTACTTATTTCGTTCAAAGTCGATATTCGTGCTCAAAGCATATTAGGTAATGGCTTACCTGTTACATTTGTTTGATAGACATTCCCTGCCGTGACATTTGCTGTTGACGCACTCAACGTTGTTTCAGCAGTTGATATCGAAGCAACTTCTGCAGTGACAACTGTTTCACCTGCTGCTATGTCAGCCTGATAAGCTGTTACTGCGATGTTCTCAGCTTGCTCGATCTGAAGCTCATTAACATGAGAGTCACTGATGTTCGATTCTGAAATGTTTAATAAAATCTTAATAAACCTGAAGAATGTTAAAAGTATACCTGAATGTTGTCATCATCATTATGACAGTTCGCATGTCAAACACCTTGTGTTCGAGTCCTGGTGAGTCCAGTTCGTGAATCCACTCTCACCCTTCAACCCTAAGAAGTGAATGCAAGTTAGGAATGCAAACAATGTAAGGCGCACATAATGACGTAAACTACGCCACCAAGTGTTGAGTTGGCTCTCACTTGTTAAATATTTTTATCAAGGAACTTTTATAAGCTTTCCAACAAAAGTAATTAAAATAAAATTCTGATGGAATAAAGACATGCAAACTGCCCAGGAAATTATCATAAATTTTAGGCAATTTTGCAGGTCTTTCGACAATCAGTATTTCATTTTAGAATTTTGGGGTACCGGTAATATTGGAATTATCTTTTTAAAAATATAGAATATTAGGGAGCCAAAATAACACTAGGCGACATGCCGTGCGACTTTAGAATAACCGGTCGTATTTCTTGTGTTCCGCAAAAAGGCAAATAATGAGAAGTAAAGAAGTGGTAGATAGTTTTTAATCGCCCAGGGCAGATATCACTCACTCACTTCACAATGGCACTTTAGTTTTGTATGGGATGGGATTTGAGTGATTGATAGTTAGATTCTTTTAGGCACTGTTTTCATCCTTACTTGGAGCGAACTTACAGAAAAAAATAAGTGGTTTATTTTGTTAGTAATAAAGCAAAGCTTGGTTTTGCAAACAAGCGAGTGATAAAATAGAAAATTCAACAATTGTTAAATTGAAGAATATCTTTTGTGATTTATTAGTTCAGTGGAACTTTAGGATAAAAGTTATTTATTTAGTCTATTCTACAATTTTTAAAAAACTGTGTTAAATAACCACAACTTAGCAAATTTGCTACAAAATGCTTTAAAATTTACCGTTACACAATATAGTCTAACGTTAAGAGTCATACCAGTATGAAAATAATGCTCTTATTATTGTTATGAAAATTTCAGGAAGAACATAAAAAAATATTAAAATATTTTTGTAACAAAACTCGCACATCGAAATCACAACTGAATTTTTTTGACTCTTATTTTCGAAAAATACATCATTTTGAAGAGAAATACTATAAGACTCTGTATAATTTACGATTACATGCTAAAATCGCACGAAAACTTTGCCTATTTTGGAGAACTTTCAGTTAAAATTACGAAATCTTATAAATTTATTTATTTCTCCCTGAAATGGTTTTTAGGATCAAATTTAATGTACAGTATTAGTCACGAGAAAGAATTACGCGATTTAGCATGGGCAGATTTTTTATTGGCTGGAAAGGAGGAAATATCCATCAAAGTCGCCCGGCTTTACGATATTCTCCAAGTTGCTCCATTTTAAAATTGTCCTATTATCGTCACTCAAAAAGTATACATAAAATCTATAGTTAATTTAAGTTAATGTTTTCAGAGGCTTAATTTGCCAAAACTCCTGTGCGCACATAAAAGTTAGCCAAGTGTGAAATCAGCCATTTTTGTCAGTGTTTTGGTGCAACCATTTTGAATCTTTTTAATGGCACAAGATGTATCACTATTGTATGAACATCAATAGAGCGGTTGATGATGCAAAATCTGGCATCAGCAAACCGAAAACAGCGAATGGGGCATTCGGCAGGAATAATAATAGGGTAAGTCATGTTAATATCCAAATATCGCTAAATTGACGGAGAACATGAGGTGCTTACTTATTTCGTTCAAAATTGATATTCGTGCTCAAAGCATATTAGTTCATGGCTTACCTGTTACATTTGTTTGATAGACAGTCCCTGCCGTGACATTTGCTGTTGACGCGCTCAACGTTGTTTCAGCAGTTGATATCGAAGCAACTTCTGCAGTGACAACTGTTTCACCTGCTGCTATGTCAGCCTGATTAGCTGTTACTGCGATGTTCTCAGCTTGCTCGATCTGAAGCTCATTAACGTGAGAGTCGCTGATGTTCGATTCTGAAATGTTGAATAAAATCTTAATAAACCTGAAGAATGCTACAAGTATACCTGAATGTTGTCATCATCATCATGACAGTTCGCATGTCAAACAACTTGTGTTCGAGTCTTGGTGAGTCCGGTTCATGAATCCACACTCACCATTCAACCCAACGTAGTGAATGCAAGTTTGGAATGTAAACGATATAAAGACCACATGAAGTCTTAAAGCACGCCACCTAGTGTTAAGTTGGCTCTCATATGTTTAATATTGTTATCAAGGAAATTTGATAAGATTTCCCACGGAAGTGTTTAATTTAAAATAAAATCCCTATTATTATTTAACCTTTTTTGTACGGGAAGTTTTTGAATTATTTTTCTAAAAATGTAAAAGATTTTGGAGCCAACATCACACTAAGTGGCATTTTGTGCGGCATTAGAATACCCTATCGTACTTCCTGTGTGCCGCAAAAGGAAATAAATAAGAAGCAAAGAAGTGGTAGATAGTTTTCTTTGCCCAGGGCAGATATGACTCACTCACTGGACTTTGCCATGGTGATTTAATTCTGTATGGGATGTTTTCTGCTTAAAGTGCTGCCCTTTATCTTGTGGTAGCCATCTGTGTGACAGTTAGTTAGCTCCTCTACGCACTTATTTCATCCTTGCTTAGAGCGAATATGCTGTTTATTTTGTTAGAAATACCAAAATTTTAGTTAAATTTGATTTGAATGTCTTCCCTCATCATCATTCCATTTTTAATATTTTTGTTGGAAAAATGTTCCCTTATCAGTTGCACTCGTATGATGCTAGACCACAACATTGTTACGCTGGTCCACACTCTTGGACGCATTTGCATGTTTAACTTTACATTTGGTGTAACTTTTGCTGGTCTTATTTTAGTTTCTCTTAAATTAAACAAACAAAATTGGGATTTGGGAGCCAAAATAACACTAGGTGGCATGCTGTGCGGCTTCAGGGCTATAAAAAAAGATCGTATTTCTTGTGTCACGCAAAAAATCTATTAATAAGAAGAAAAAAACAGGCGTATACAGTTTTTCATGACCCAGGGTAGATATCACTCCCTCATTGCACTTTATGTTGTGATAGCCATTTCATTGACCGATAGTTAGATCCGTTTAGGCACTGCTTTCATCCTTGCTTGGCGAACTTATAGAAAAAAAATATGTGGTTTATTTTGTTGAAAATAAAGCACAGCTTTGTTCTACAAATTAACGAGTGATGAAAACAGAAAATTCAACAATTGTTAAATTGAACAATATCTTTTGTGATTTATTAGCTCAGTGGAACTTTAGGATAAAAATAAATCATTTAGTTTTTTCGAAAATTTTTGAAATGTCTTTCTAAGGAACCAGAACTTAGCAAATTTGCTCCACAATTTACCGTTACAAAATATAGTCTAACGTTAGGAGTCAAACCAGTACTAAAATAATCCTCTTATTATTGGTGTAAAAATCTTTGGGAGAACATAAAAAATAAAATTAAAATATTTTTGAAACAAAACTCGCACATCAAAATCACACAGATTTGTTAGACCCTTAATTTCAAAAACACCCCATTAAGGAGGCAAATACTATAAGATTCTTCAAAATATGCGATTACAGGCTGAAGAATCGCACGGACATTTTGCCTATTTTGGAAGACTTTATGGAAAAATTATCAAATCACATAATTTTAATCATTTTTCCCTGAAATGGATTTTCGTAATAAATTTCATGTTTAAAGGAACTGAAAAAAACTAGAATAACACTTTTGGGTATTTTATTAAATTCTTTTCCTGCAGCTCAACTCACGATAATGTCCAAATATCCCTAGATTGACAGAGAACATGAGGTGCTTACTTATTTCATTCAAAGTCGATATTCGTGCTCAAAGCATATTAGTTCATGGCTTACCTGTTACATTTGTTTGATAGACAGTCCCTGTCGTTATATTTGCTGTTGACGCGCTCAACGTTGTTTCAGCAGTTGATATCGAAGCAACTTCTGCAGTGACAACTGTTTCACATGCTGCTATGTCAGCCTGATTAGCTGTTACTGCGATGTTCTCAGCTTGCTCGATCTGAAGCTCATTAACGTGAGAGTCACTGATGTTCGATTCTGAAATGTTGAATAAAATCTTAATAAACCTGAAGAATGCTACAAGTATACATGAATGTTGTCATCAACATCATGACAGTTC
Organism: Styela plicata; assembly: GCA_963675895.2. Lineage (NCBI taxonomy): Eukaryota > Metazoa > Chordata > Ascidiacea > Stolidobranchia > Styelidae > Styela > Styela plicata. The sequence continues at coordinate 20,719,347 of OZ023143.1, read as the reverse complement.
GCATGTCAAACACCTAGTGTTCGAGTCCTGGTGAGTCCGGTTCGTGAATCCACTCTCACCATGCAACCCAACGTAATGAATGCAAGTTTGGAATGCAAACAATGTAAAGCGCACATGAAATCGTAAACAACACCACCAAGGGTTGAGTTGGCTCTCACTTTTTAAATATTTTTATAAAGGAAATTTTATAAGCTTTCCAACAAAAGTATTTAAAATAATATTCTGATGAGGGAAAGACATGCAAATTACCCTCGAAATTATCATAAATTTTAGGCAATTTTGCAGGTCTTTCTCCAATCAGTATTTTCTTTCAGAATTTCTAGGTAATGAAAAATTTAGAATTACCTTTCTCAAAATAAGGAAGATTAGGGAGCCAAAATAACACTAGGAGACTTACTATGCGTGCGGCTTTAGAATAACCTATCGTATTTCTTGCGTTCCACAAAAAGGCATTTAATGAGAAGCAAAGAAGTGGTAGATAGTTTTTAATCGCCCAGGGTAGATATATCTCACTCATTGCACTTTATCTTGTGGTAGTCATTTCAGTGACCGATAGTTAGCTCCTTTCAGTCACTGCTTTCATCATTGCTTGGAGTGAACTTATAGAAAAAATATGTGGTTTATTTTGTTGGAAATAAAGCACAGCTTTGTTCTGCAAATTAACGAGTGATGAAAATAAAAAATTCAACAATTGTTAAATTGAAGAATATCTTGTGTGATTTATTAGCTCAGTGGAACTTTAGGATAAAAATTATTTATTTAGTTTATTCCACAATTTTCGAAATATCTTTCTAAATAACCAGAACTCAGCAAATTTACTACAAATTTCTTTAAAATTTACCGTTACACAATATAGTCTAACGTTAAGAGTCATACCAGTATGAAAATAATGCTCTTATTATTGTTGTGAAAATCTCAGGAAGGACATGAAATATAATATTAAAATATTTTTATAACAAAACTCGCACATCGAAGGCACACAGAATTTTTCCGGCCCTTATTTTTGAAAAATACATCCTTTTGAAGACAAAAACTATAAGACTCTGTATAATATGTGATTGCACGCTGGAAACGCACAAAAATTTCCTTATTTTGGAAAACTTTTAGTTAAAATTACAAAATAATATAATTTTAATCATTTTTTCCTGAAATGGATTTTCGGATTAAATTTCATGTTTAAAGAAAGCTAAAAAACATGGAATTACACTTTTAGTTATTTTATTAAACTATTTTCCTGCATCAATGGCAAAAAAATAGCGGTAATAAGGTAACTAATGTTAATATCCAAATATCGCTAAATTGACAGAGAACATGAGGTGTTTACTTATTTCGTTCAAAGTCGATATTCGTGCTCAAAGCATATTAGTTCATGGCTTACCTGTTACATTTGTTTGATAGACAGTCCCTGCCGTGACATTTGCTGTTGACGCGCTCAACGTTGCTTCAGCAGTTGATATCGAAGCAACTTCTGCAGTGACAACTGTTTCACCTGCTGCTATGTCAGCCTGATTAGCTGTTACTGAGATGTTCTCAGCTTGCTCGATCTGAAGCTCATTCACGTGAGAGTCACTGATGTTCGATTCTGAAATGTTGAATAAAATTTTAATAAACCTGAAGAATGCTACAAGTATACCTGAATGTTGTCATCATCATCATGACAGTTCGCATGTCAAACACCTTGTGTTCGAGTCCTGGTGAATCCGGTTCGTGAATCCACTCTCACCATTCAACCCAACGTAGTGAATGCAAGTTTGGAATGCAAACAATATAAAGACCACACGAAATCTTAAAGCATGCCACCTAGTGTTAAGTTGGTTCTCATATGTTTGATATTTTTATCAAGGAAATTTGATAAGATTTCCAAAAAAGTGTTTAATTTAAAATAAAATCCTTATTTTTATTTTTCACTTTGTAGGTACTGGCAGTTTTTGAATTATCTTTCTCGAAATGTAAAAGATTTTGGAGCCTACATCACACTAAGTGGCATGCTGTGCGGCATTAGAATACCCTGTCGTACTTCCTGCGTGCCGCAAAAGGTAATAAATAAAAAGCAAAGAAGTTGTAGATCGTTTTATATCACTAAGGGCAGATATCACTCCCTCACTGCACTTTGCAATGAGGATTAAACTCTTTATGGGATGTTTTCTGCTTAAAGTGCTGCACTTTATCTTGTGGTAGCCATCTGCGCGACCGTTAGTTAGCTCCTTTACTTCTTTCGTCCTTGCTTAGAGCGAATAAGCTGTTTATTTTGTTAGAAATACCAAAATTTAAGATAAATTTGATTTGATTGCATTCCCTCATCATCATTTCATTTTTAATATTTTTTGTTGGAAAGCCTATTAAATTTCCATTTCAAAAATGTTCCCTTGTCAGTTGCACTCGTATGGCGCTAGACCACACCAGTGTTGCGCTACCCCCACACTCTTGAACGCATTTGCATGTTTAACTCTTTGCATTTGCATTAATTTGTATAACAAGTCTTTGGAACCATCACAATACAGTAATTATCAAGTCAATTAACCCTCTGATTGATGGATGAGTGCGATGGGCGAGTAGTGTGCGCTGGTGTAACTTTAGTTTCTCTTTAATTAAACAAAACGATATTGCAAACAATGTAAAGTTATAAATTACGCCACCTAGTGTCGAATTGGTTCTCACATGTTAAATATTTTAATCAAGGAAATTTTATAAGCTTTCCAACAAAAGTATTTAAAATAAAATTCTGATGGAATAAAGACATGCAAACTGCCCTCGAAATTATCATAAATTTTAGGCAATTTTGCAGGTCTTTCGACAATCAGTATTTTATTTTAGAATTTTTGGGTACCGGTAATTTTGGAATTATCTTTTTAAAAATATAGAATATTAGGGAGCCAAAATAACACTAGGCGGCATGCCGCGCGACTTTAGAATAATCGATCGTATTTCTTGTGTCCCACAAAAAAGGCAATTAATGAGAAGCAAAGAAGTGGTAGATAGATTTTTATCGCCCAGGGCAGATATCACTCACTCACTTCACAATGGCACTTTAGTTTTGTATGGGATGGGATTTGAGTGATTGATAGTTAGATTCTTTTAGGCACTGTTTTCATCCTTGCTTGGAGCGAACTTACAGAAAAAAATAAGTGGTTTATTTTGTTAGGAATAAAGCAAAGCTTGGTTCTGCAAATAAGCGAGTGATAAAATAGAAAACTCACCAATTGTTAAATTGAAGAATATCTTTCGTGATTTATTAGCTCAGTGGAACTTTAGGATAAAAGTTATTTATTTAGTCTATTCCACAATTTTTGAAAAATTGTGCTAAATAACCAGAACTTAGCAAATTTGCTACAAAATGCTTTAAAATTTACCGTTACACAATATAGTCTAACGTTAAGAGTCATACCAGTATGAAAATAATGCTCTTATTATTGTTATGAAAATTTCAGGAAGAACATAAAAAAATAATAAAATATTTTTGTAACAAAATTCGCACATCGAAATCACAACTGAATTTGTTCGGCCCTTATTTCCGAAAAATACATCATTTTGAAGAGAAATACTATAAGACTCTGTATAATTTGCGATTACATGCTAAAATCGCACGAAAACTTTGCCTATTTTGGAGAACTTTCAGTTAAAATTACGAAATCTTATAAATTTATTTATTTTTCCCTGAAATGGTTTTTAGGATCAAATTTCATGTACAGTATTAGTCACGAGAAAGAATTACGCGATTTAGCATAGGCAGATTTTTTGGTGGCTGGAAAGGAGGAAATATCTTTCAAAGTCGCCCGGCTTTACGATCTTCTCCAAGTTGCTCCATTTTAAAATTGTCCTATTATCGCCACTCAAAAAGTATACTTAAAATCTATAGTTAATTTAAGTTAATGTTTTCAGAGGCTTAATTTGCCAAAACTCCTCTCTGCGCACATAAAAGTTAGCCAAGTGTGAAATCAGCAATCTTTGTCAGTATTTTGGTTCAACCATTTTGAATCTTTTTAATGGCACAAAATGTATCACTATTGTATGAACATTAATAGAACGGTTGATGATGTAAAAATCTGGCATCAGCAAACCGAAAACAGTGAATGGGGCATTCGGCGGGACTAATAATAGGGTAAGTCATGTTAATATCCAAATATCGCTAGATTGACAGAGAACATGAGGTGCTTACTTATTTCGTTCAAAGTCGATATTCGTGCTCAAAGCATATTAGGTAATGGCTTACCTGTTACATTTGTTTGATAGACATTCCCTGCCGTGACATTTGCTGTTGACGCACTCAACGTTGTTTCAGCAGTTGATATCGAAGCAACTTCTGCAGTGACAACTGTTTCACCTGCTGCTATGTCAGCCTGATAAGCTGTTACTGCGATGTTCTCAGCTTGCTCGATCTGAAGCTCATTAACATGAGAGTCACTGATGTTCGATTCTGAAATGTTTAATAAAATCTTAATAAACCTGAAGAATGTTAAAAGTATACCTGAATGTTGTCATCATCATTATGACAGTTCGCATGTCAAACACCTTGTGTTCGAGTCCTGGTGAGTCCAGTTCGTGAATCCACTCTCACCCTTCAACCCTAAGAAGTGAATGCAAGTTAGGAATGCAAACAATGTAAGGCGCACATAATGACGTAAACTACGCCACCAAGTGTTGAGTTGGCTCTCACTTGTTAAATATTTTTATCAAGGAACTTTTATAAGCTTTCCAACAAAAGTATTTAAAATAAAATTCTGATGGAATAAAGACATGCAAACTGCCCTCGAAATTATCATAAATTTTAGGCAATTTCGCAGGTCTTTCGACAATCAGTATTTCATTTTAGAATTTTGGGGTACCGGTAATTTTGGAATTATCTTTTTAAAAAGATAGAATATTAGGGAGCCAAAATAACACTAGGCGGCATGCCGTGCGACTTTAGAATAACCGGTCGTATTTCTTGTGTTCCGCAAAAAGGCAATTAATGAGAAGCAAAGAAGTGGTAGATAGATTTTTATCGCCCAGGGCAGATATCACTCACTCACTTCACAATGGCACTTTAGTTTTGTATGGGATGGGATTTGAGTGATTGATAGTTAGATTCTTTTAGGCACTGTTTTCATCCTTGCTTGGAGCGAACTTACAGAAAAAAATAAGTGGTTTATTTTGTTAGTAATAAAGCAAAGCTTGGTTTTGCAAACAAGCGAGTGATAAAATAGAAAATTCAACAATTGTTAAATTGAAGAATATCTTTTGTGATTTATTAGTTCAGCGGAACTTTAGGATAAACGTTATTTATTTAGTCTATTCTACAATTTTTAAAAAACTGTGCTAAATAACCACAACTTAGCAAATTTGCTACAAAATGCTTTAAATTTACCGTTACACAATATAGTCTAACGTTAGGAGTCATACCAGTATGGAAATAATGCTCTTATAATTGTTGTGAAAATTTAGGAAGAACCTAAAAAAAATATTGAAATATTTTTGTAACAAAACTCGCACATCGAAATCACAACTGAATTTTTTTGACTCTTATTTTCGAAAAATACATCATTTTGAAGAGAAATACTATAAGACTCTGTATAATTTGCGATTACATGCTAAAATCGCACGAAAACTTTGCCTATTTTGGAGAACTTTCAGTTGAAATTACGAAATCTTATAAATTTATTTATTTCTCCCTGAAATGGTTTTTAGGATCAAATTTCATGTACAGTATTAGTCACGAGAAAGAATTACGCGATTTAGCATAGGCAGATTTTTTATTGGCTGGAAAGGAGGAAATATCCTTCAAAGTCGCCCGGCTTTACGATATTCTCCAAGTTGCTCCATTTTAAAATTGTCCTATTATCGTCACTCAAAAAGTATACATAAAATCTATAGTTAATTTGAGTTAATGTTTTCAGAGGCTTAATTTGCTAAAACTCCTGTGCGCACATAAAAGTTAGCCAAGTGTGAAATCAGCCATTTTTGTCAGTATTTTGGTGCAACCATTTTGAATCTTTTTAATGGCACAAGATGTATCACTATTGTATGAACATCAATAGAGCGGTTGATGATGCAAAATCTGGCATCAGCAAACCGAAAACAGCGAATGGGGCATTCGGCAGGAATAATAATAGGGTAAGTCATGTTAATATCCAAATATCGCTAAATTGACAGAGAACATGAGGTGCTTACTTATTTCGTTCAAAATTGATATTCCTGCTCAAAGCATATTAGTTCATGGCTTACCTGTTACATTTGTTTGATAGACAGTCCCTGCCGTGACATTTGCTGTTGACGCGCTCAACGTTGTTTCAGCAGTTGATATCGAAGCAACTTCTGCAGTGACAACTGTTTCACCTGCTGCTATGTCAGCCTGATTAGCTGTTACTGCGATGTTCTCAGCTTGCTCGATCTGAAGCCCATTAACGTGAGAGTCGCTGATGTTCGATTCTGAAATGTTGAATAAAATCTTAATAAACCTGAAGAATGCTACAAGTATACCTGAATGTTGTCATCATCATCATGACAGTTCGCATGTCAAACACCTTGTGTTCGAGTCTTGGTGAGTCCGGTTCATGAATCCACACTCACCATTCAACCCAACGTAGTGAATGCAAGATTGGAATGTAAACGATATAAAGACCACATGAAGTCTTAAAGCACGCCACCTAGTGTTAAGTTGGCTCTCATATGTTTAATATTGTTATCAAGGAAATTTGATAAGATTTCCCACGGAAGTGTTTAATTTAAAATAAAATCCCTATTATTATTTAAACTTTTTTGTACGGGAAGTTTTTGAATTATTTTTCTAAAAATGTAAAAGATTTTGGAGCCAACATCACACTAAGTGGCATGCTGTGCGGCATTAGAATACCCTATCGTACTTCCTGTGTGCCGCAAAAGGAAATAAATAAGAAGCAAAGAAGTGGTAGATAGTTTTTCTTTGCCCAGGGCAGATATGACTCACTCACTGCACTTTGCCATGGTGATTTAATTCTGTATGGGATGTTTTCTGCTTAAAGTGCTGCCCTTTATCTTGTGGTAGCCATCTGTGTGACAGTTAGTTAGCTCCTCTACGCACTTATTTCATCCTTGCTTAGAGCGAATATGCTGTTTATTTTGTTAGAAATACCAAAATTTTAGGTAAATTTGATTTGAATGTCTTCCCTCATCATCATTCCATTTTTAATATTTTTGTTGGAAAAATGTTCCCCTTATCAGTTGCACTCGTATGATGCTAGACCACAACATTGTTACGCTGGTCCACACTCTTGGACGCATTTGCATGTTTAACCTTTACATTTGGTGTAACTTTTGCTGGTCTTACTTTAGTTTCTCTTAAATTAAACAAACAAAATTGGGATTTGGGAGCCAAAATAACACTAGGTGGCATGCTGTGCGGCTTCAGGGCTATAAAAAAAAAGATCGTATTTCTTGTGTCACGCAAAAAATCTATTAATAAGAAGAAAAGAAGGGGTATACAGTTTTTCATGACCCAGGGTAGATATCACTCCCTCATTGCACTTTATGTTGTGATAGCCATTTCATTGGCCGATAGTTAGATCCTTTTAGGCACTGCTTTCATCCTTGCTTGGAGCGAACTTATAGAAAAAAAATATGTGGTTTATTTTGTTGAAAATAAAGCACAGCTTTGTTCTACAAATTAACGAGTGATGAAAACAGAAAATTCAACAATTGTTAAATGGAAGAAAAGCTTTTGTGATTTATTAACTCAGTGGAACTTTAGGATAAAAATAAATCATTTAGTTTTTTCGAAAATTTTTGAAATGTCTTTCTAAGGAACCAGAGCTTAGCAAATTTGCTCCACAATTTACCGTTACAAAATATAGTCTAACGTTAGGAGTCATACCAGTACTAAAATAATCCTCTTATTATTGGTGTAAAAATCATTGGGAGAACATAAAAAATAAAATTAAAATATTTTTGAAAAATACTCGCACATCAAAATCACACAGATTTGTTAGACCCTTAATTTCAAAAACACCCCATTAAGGAGGCAAATACTATAAGATTCTTCAAAATATGCGATTACAGGCTGAAGAATCGCACGGACATTTTGCCTATTTTGGAAGACTTTATGGAAAAATTATCAAATCACATAATTTTAATCATTTTTCCCTGAAATGGATTTTCGTAATAAATTTCATGTTTAAAGGAACTGAAAAAAAACTAGAATAACACTTTTGGGTATTTTATTAAATTCTTTTCCTGCAACTCAACTCACGATAATGTCCAAATATCCCTAGATTGACAGAGAACATGAGGTGCTTACTTATTTCATTCAAAGTCGATATTCGTGCTCAAAGCATATTAGTTCATGGCTTACCTGTTACATTTGTTTGATAGACAGTCCCTGCCGTTATATTTGCTGTTGACGCGCTCAACGTTGTTTCAGCAGTTGATATCGAAGCAACTTCTGCAGAGACAACTGTTTCACATGCTGCTATGTCAGCCTGATTAGCTGTTATTGCGATGTTCCCAGCTTGCTCGATCTGAAGCTCATTAACGTGAGAGTCACTGATTTTCGATTCTGAAATGTTGAATAAAATCTTAATAAACCTGAAGAATGCTACATGTATACATGAATGTTGTCATCAACATCATGACAGTTCGCATGTCAAACACCTAGTGTTCGAGTCCTGGTGAGTCCGGTTCGTGAATCCACTCTCACCATGCAGCCCAACGTAGTGAATGCAAGTTTGGAATGCAAACAATGTAAAGCGCACATGAAATCGTAAACAACACCACCAAGGGTTGAGTTGGCTCTCACTTTTTAAATATTTTTATAACGGAAATTTTATAAGCTTTCCAACAAAAGTATTTAAAATAATATTCTGATAAGGGAAAGACATGCAAATTGCCCTCTAAATTATCATAAATTTTAGGCAATTTTGCAGGTCTTTCTCCAATCAGTATTTTCTTTTAGAATTTCTAGGTAATGATAAATTTAGAATTACCTTTCTCAAAATAAGGAAGATTAGGGAGCCAAAATAACACTAGGGGACTTACTATGCGTGCGGCTTTAGAATAACCTATCGTATTTCTTGCGTTCCACAAAAAGGCATTTAATGAGAAGCAAAGAAGTGGTAGATAGTTTTTAATCGCCCAGGGTAGATATATCTCACTCATTGCACTTTATCTTGTGGTAGTCATTTCAGTGACCGATAGTTAGCTCCTTTCAGTCACTGCTTTCATCATTGCTTGGAGCGAACTTATAGAAAAAATATGTGGTTTATTTTGTTGGAAATAAAGCACAGCTTTGTTCTGCAAATTAACGAGTGATGAAAATAGAAAATTCAACAATTGTTAAATTGAAGAATATCTTGTGTGATTTATTAGCTCAGTGGAACTCTAGGATAAAAATTATTTATTTAGTTTATTCCACAATTTTCGAAATATCTTTCTAAATAACCAGAACTCAGCAAATTTACTACAAATTTCTTTAAAATTTACCGTTACACAATATAGTCTAACGTTAAGAGTCATACCAGTATGAAAATAATGCTCTTATTATTGTTGTGAAAATCTCAGGAAGGACATGAAAAATAATATTAAAATATTTTTATAACAAAACTCGCACATCGAAGTCACACAGAGTTTTTCCGGCCCTTATTTTTGAAAAATACATCCTTTTGAAGACAAAAACTATAAGACTCTGTATAATATGTGATTGCACGCTGGAAACGCACAAAAATTTCCTTATTTTGGAAAACTTTTAGATAAAATTACAAAATAATATAATTTTAATCATTTTTTTCCTGAAATGGATTTTCGGATTAAATTTCATGTTTAAAGAAAGCTAAAAAACATGGAATTACACTTTTAGTTATTTTATTAAACTATTTTCCTGCATCAATGGCAAAAAAATAGCGGTAATAAGGTAACTAATGTTAATATCCAAATATCGCTAAATTGACAGAGAACATGAGGTGCTTACTTATTTCGTTCAAAGTCGATATTCGTGCTCAAAGCATATTAGTTCATGGCTTACCTGTTACATTTGTTTGATAGACAGTCCCTGCCGTGACATTTGCTGTTGACGCGCTCAACGTTGCTTCAGCAGTTGATATCGAAGCAACTTCTGCAGTGACAACTGTTTCACCTGCTGCTATGTCAGCCTGATTAGCTGTTACTGAGATGTTCTCAGCTTGCTCGATCTGAAGCTCATTCACGTGAGAGTCACTGATGTTCGATTCTGAAATGTTGAATAAAATTTTAATAAACCTGAAGAATGCTACAAGTATACCTGAATGTTGTCATCATCATCATGACAGTTCGCATGTCAAACGCCTTGTGTTCGAGTCCTGGTGAATCCGGTTCGTGAATCCACTCTCACCATTCAACCCAACGTAGTGAATGCAAGTTTGGAATGCAAACAATATAAAACCCACACGAAATCTTAAAGCATGCCACCTAGTGTTAAGTTGGCTCTCATATGTTTGATATTTTTATCAAGGAAATTTGATAAGATTTCCAAAAAAGTGTTTTTAATTTAAAATAAAATCCTTATTTTTATTTTTCACTTTTTAAATACTGGCAGTTTTTGAATTATCTTTCTCGAAATGTAAAAGATTTTGGAGCCTACATCACACTAAGTGGCATGCTGTGCGGCATTAGAATACCCTGTCGTACTTCCTGCGTGCCGCAAAAGGTAATAAATAAGAAGCAAAGAAGTTGTAGATCGTTTTATATCACTAAGGGCAGATATCACTCCCTCACTGCACTTTGCAATGAGGATTAAACTCTTTATGGGATGTTTTCTGCTTAAAGTGCTGCACTTTATCTTGTGGTAGCCATCTGCGCGACCGTTAGTTAGCTCCTTTACTTCTTTCGTCCTTGCTTAGAGCGAATAAGCTGTTTATTTTGTTAGAAATACCAAAATTTAAGATAAATTTGATTTGATTGCATTCCCTCATCATCATTTCATTTTTAATATTTTTGTTGGAAAGCCTATTAAATTTCCATTTCAAAAATGTTCCCTTGTCAGTTGCACTCGTATGGCGCTAGACCACACCAGTGTTGCGCTACCCCACACTCTTGAACGCATTTGCATGTTTAACTCTTGCATTTGCATTAATTTGTATAACAAGTCTTTGGAACCATCACAATACAGTAATTATCAAGTCAATTAACCCTCTGATTGATGGATGAGTGCGATGGGCGAGTAGTGTGCGCTGGTGTAACTTTAGTTTCTCTTTAACTAAACAAAACGATATTGCAAACAATGTAAAGTTATAAATTACGCCACCTAGTGTCGAATTGGTTCTCACATGTTAAATATTTTAATCAAGGAAATTTTATAAGCTTTCCAACAAAAGTATTTAAAATAAAATTCTGATGGAATAAAGACATGCAAACTGCCCTCGAAATTATCATAAATTTTAGGCAATTTTGCAGGTCTTTCGACAATCAGTATTTTATTTTAGAATTTTTTTGGTACCGGTAATTTTGGAATTATCTTTTTAAAAATATAGAATATTAGGGAGCCAAAATAACACTAGGCGGCATGCCGCGCGACTTTAGAATAATCGATCGTATTTCTTGTGTCCCACAAAAAAGGCAATTAATGAGAAGCAAAGAAGTGGTAGATAGATTTTTATCGCCCAGGGCAGATATCACTCACTCACTTCACAATGGCACTTTAGTTTTGTATGGGATGGGATTTGAGTGATTGATAGTTAGATTCTTTTAGGCACTGTTTTCATCCTTGCTTGGAGCGAACTTACAGAAAAAAAATAAGTGGTTTATTTTGTTAGGAATAAAGCAAAGCTTGGTTCTGCAAATAAGCGAGTGATAAAATAGAAAACTCACCAATTGTTAAATTGAAGAATATCTTTCGTGAATTATTAGCTCAGTGGAACTTTAGGATAAAAGTTATTTATTTAGTCTATTCCACAATTTTTGAAAAATTGTGCTAAATAACCAGAACTTAGCAAATTTGCTACAAAATGCTTTAAAATTTACCGTTACACAATATAGTCTAACGTTAAGAGTCATACCAGTATGAAAATAATGCTCTTATTATTGTTATGAAAATTTCAGGAAGAACATAAAAAAATAATAAAATATTTTTGTAACAAAATTCGCACATCGAAATCACAACTGAATTTTTTCGGCCCTTATTTCCGAAAAATACATCATTTTGAAGAGAAATACTATAAGACTCTGTATAATTTGCGATTACATGCTAAAATCGCACGAAAACTTTGCCTATTTTGGAGAACTTTCAGTTAAAATTACGAAATCTTATAAATTTATTTATTTTTCCCTGAAATGGTTTTTAGGATCAAATTTCATGTACAGTATTAGTCACGAGAAAGAATTACGCGATTTAGCATAGGCAGATTTTTTGGTGGCTGGAAAGGAGGAAATATCTTTCAAAGTCGCCCGGCTTTACGATCTTCTCCAAGTTGCTCCATTTTAAAATTGTCCTATTATCGCCACTCAAAAAGTATACTTAAAATCTATAGTTAATTTAAGTTAATGTTTTCAGAGGCTTAATTTGCCAAAACTCCTCTGCGCACATAAAAGTTAGCCAAGTGTGAAATCAGCAATCTTTGTCAGTATTTTGGTTCAACCATTTTGAATCTTTTTAATGGCACAAAATGTATCACTATTGTATGAACATTAATAGAACGGTTGATGATGTAAAATCTGGCATCAGCAAACCGAAAACAGTGAATGGGGCATTCGGCGGGACTAATAATAGGGTAAGTCATGTTAATATCCAAATATCGCTAGATTGACAGAGAACATGAGGTGCTTACTTATTTCGTTCAAAGTCGATATTCGTGCTCAAAGCATATTAGGTAATGGCTTACCTGTTACATTTGTTTGATAGACATTCCCTGCCGTGACATTTGCTGTTGACGCACTCAACGTTGTTTCAGCAGTTGATATCGAAGCAACTTCTGCAGTGACAACTGTTTCACCTGCTGCTATGTCAGCCTGATAAGCTGTTACTGCGATGTTCTCAGCTTGCTCGATCTGAAGCTCATTAACATGAGAGTCACTGATGTTCGATTCTGAAATGTTTAATAAAATCTTAATAAACCTGAAGAATGTTAAAAGTATACCTGAATGTTGTCATCATCATTATGACAGTTCGCATGTCAAACACCTTGTGTTCGAGTCCTGGTGAGTCCAGTTCGTGAATCCACTCTCACCCTTCAACCCTAAGAAGTGAATGCAAGTTAGGAATGCAAACAATGTAAGGCGCACATAATGACGTAAACTACGCCACCAAGTGTTGAGTTGGCTCTCACTTGTTAAATATTTTTATCAAGGAACTTTTATAAGCTTTCCAACAAAAGTATTTAAAATAAAATTCTGATGGAATAAAGACATGCAAACTGCCCAGGAAATTATCATAAATTTTAGGCAATTTTGCAGGTCTTTCGACAATCAGTATTTCATTTTAGAATTTTGGGGTACCGGTAATATTGGAATTATCTTTTTAAAAATATAGAATATTAGGGAGCCAAAATAACACTAGGCGACATGCCGTGCGACTTTAGAATAACCGGTCGTATTTCTTGTGTTCCGCAAAAATACAAATAATGAGAAGTAAAGAAGTGGTAGATAGTTTTTAATCGCCCAGGGCAGATATCACTCACTCACTTCACAATGGCACTTTAGTTTTGTATGGGATGGGATTTGAGTGATTGATAGTTAGATTCTTTTAGGCACTGTTTTCATCCTTGCTTGGAGCGAACTTACAGAAAAAAATAAGTGGTTTATTTTGTTAGTAATAAAGCAAAGCTTGGTTTTGCAAACAAGCGAGTGATAAAATAGAAAATTCAACAATTGTTAAATTGAAGAATATCTTTTGTGATTTATTAGTTCAGCGGAACTTTAGGATAAACGTTATTTATTTAGTCTATTCTACAATTTTTAAAAAACTGTGCTAAATAACCACAACTTAGCAAATTTTTCTACAAAATGCTTTAAATTTACCGTTACACAATATAGTCTAACGTTAGGAGTCATACCAGTATGGAAATAATGCTCTTATAATTGTTGTGAAAATTTAGGAAGAACCTAAAAAAAATATTGAAATATTTTTGTAACAAAACTCGCACATCGAAATCACAACTGAATTTTTTTGACTCTTATTTTCGAAAAATACATCATTTTTAAAGAGAAATACTATAAGACTCTGTATAATTTGCGATTACATGCTAAAATCGCACGAAAACTTTGCCTATTTTGGAGAACTTTCAGTTGAAATTACGAAATCTTATAAATTTATTTATTTCTCCCTGAAATGGTTTTTAGGATCAAATTTCATGTACAGTATTAGTCACGAGAAAGAATTACGCGATTTAGCATAGGCAGATTTTTTGGTGGCTGGAAAGGAGGAAATATCTTTCAAAGTCGCCCGGCTTTACGATCTTCTCCAAGTTGCTCCATTTTAAAATTGTCCTATTATCGCCACTCAAAAAGTATACTTAAAATCTATAGTTAATTTAAGTTAATGTTTTCAGAGGCTTAATTTGCCAAAACTCCTCTGCGCACATAAAAGTTAGCCAAGTGTGAAATCAGCAATCTTTGTCAGTATTTTGGTTCAACCATTTTGAATCTTTTTAATGGCACAAAATGTATCACTATTGTATGAACATTAATAGAACGGTTGATGATGTAAAATCTGGCATCAGCAAACCGAAAACAGTGAATGGGGCATTCGGCGGGACTAATAATAGGGTAAGTCATGTTAATATCCAAATATCGCTAGATTGACAGAGAACATGAGGTGCTTACTTATTTCGTTCAAAGTCGATATTCGTGCTCAAAGCATATTAGGTAATGGCTTACCTGTTACATTTGTTTGATAGACATTCCCTGCCGTGACATTTGCTGTTGACGCACTCAACGTTGTTTCAGCAGTTGATATCGAAGCAACTTCTGCAGTGACAACTGTTTCACCTGCTGCTATGTCAGCCTGATTAGCTGTTACTGCGATGTTCTCAGCTTGCTCGATCTGAAGCCCATTAACGTGAGAGTCGCTGATGTTCGATTCTGAAATGTTGAATAAAATCTTAATAAACCTGAAGAATGCTACAAGTATACCTGAATGTTGTCATCATCATCATGACAGTTCGCATGTCAAACACCTTGTGTTCGAGTCTTGGTGAGTCCGGTTCATGAATCCACACTCACCATTCAACCCAACGTAGTGAATGCAAGTTTGGAATGTAAACGATATAAAGACCACATGAAGTCTTAAAGCACGCCACCTAGTGTTAAGTTGGCTCTCATATGTTTAATATTGTTATCAAGGAAATTTGATAAGATTTCCCACGGAAGTGTTTAATTTAAAATAAAATCCCTATTATTATTTAAACTTTTTTGTACGGGAAGTTTTTGAATTATTTTTCTAAAAATGTAAAAGATTTTGGAGCCAACATCACACTAAGTGGCATGCTGTGCGGCATTAGAATACCCTATCGTACTTCCTGTGTGCCGCAAAAGGAAATAAATAAGAAGCAAAGAAGTGGTAGATAGTTTTTCTTTGCCCAGGGCAGATATGACTCACTCACTGCACTTTGCCATGGTGATTTAATTCTGTATGGGATGTTTTCTGCTTAAAGTGCTGCCCTTTATCTTGTGGTAGCCATCTGTGTGACAGTTAGTTAGCTCCTCTACGCACTTATTTCATCCTTGCTTAGAGCGAATATGCTGTTTATTTTGTTAGAAATACCAAAATTTTAGGTAAATTTGATTTGAATGTCTTCCCTCATCATCATTCCATTTTTAATATTTTTGTTGGAAAAATGTTCCCTTATCAGTTGCACTCGTATGATGCTAGACCACAACATTGTTACGCTGGTCCACACTCTTGGACGCATTTGCATGTTTAACCTTTACATTTGGTGTAACTTTTGCTGGTCTTACTTTAGTTTCTCTTAAATTAAACAAACAAAATTGGGATTTGGGAGCCAAAATAACACTAGGTGGCATGCTGTGCGGCTTCAGGGCTATAAAAAAAAGATCGTATTTCTTGTGTCACGCAAAAAATCTATTAATAAGAAGAAAAGAAGGGGTATACAGTTTTTCATGACCCAGGGTAGATATCACTCCCTCATTGCACTTTATGTTGTGATAGCCATTTCATTGACCGATAGTTAGATCCTTTTAGGCACTGCTTTCATCCTTGCTTGGAGCGAACTTATAGAAAAAAAATATGTGGTTTATTTTGTTGAAAATAAAGCACAGCTTTGTTCTACAAATTAACGAGTGATGAAAACAGAAAATTCAACAATTGTTAAATTGAACAATATCTTTTGTGATTTATTAACTCAGTGGAACTTTAGGATAAAAATAAATCATTTAGTTTTTTCGAAAATTTTTAAAATGTCTTTCTAAGGAACCAGAAATTAGCAAATTTGCTCCACAATTTACCGTTACAAAATATAGTCTAACGTTAGGAGTCATACCAGTACTAAAATAATCCTCTTATTATTGGTGTAAAAGTCATTGGGAGAACATAAAAAATAAAATTAAAATATTTTTGAAAAATACTCGCACATCAAAATCACACAGATTTGTTAGACCCTTAATTTCAAAAACACCCCATTAAGGAGGCAAATACTATAAGATTCTTCAAAATATGCGATTACAGGCTGAAGAATCGCACGGACATTTTGCCTATTTTGGAAGACTTTATGGAAAAATTATCAAATCACATAATTTTAATCATTTTTCCCTGAAATGGATTTTCGTAATAAATTTCATGTTTAAAGGAACTGAAAAAAAACTAGAATAACACTTTTGGGTATTTTATTAAATTCTTTTCCTGCAACTCAACTCACGATAATGTCCAAATATCCCTAGATTGACAGAGAACATGAGGTGCTTACTTATTTCATTCAAAGTCGATATTCGTGCTCAAAGCATATTAGTTCATGGCTTACCTGTTACATTTGTTTGATAGACAGTCCCTGCCGTTATATTTGCTGTTGACGCGCTCAACGTTGTTTCAGCAGTTGATATCGAAGCAACTTCTGCAGAGACAACTGTTTCACATGCTGCTATGTCAGCCTGATTAGCTGTTATTGCGATGTTCCCAGCTTGCTCGATCTGAAGCTCATTAACGTGAGAGTCACTGATGTTCGATTCTGAAATGTTGAATAAAATCTTAATAAACCTGAAGAATGCTACATGTATACATGAATGTTGTCATCAACATCATGACAGTTCGCATCTCAAACACCTAGTGTTCGAGTCCTGGTGAGTCCGGTTCGTGAATCCACTCTCACCATGCAGCCCAACGTAGTGAATGCAAGTTTGGAATGCAAACAATGTAAAGCGCACATGAAATCGTAAACAACACCACCAAGGGTTGAGTTGGCTCTCACTTTTTAAATATTTTTATAACGGAAATTTTATAAGCTTTCCAACAAAAGTATTTAAAATAATATTCTGATAAGGGAAAGACATGCAAATTGCCCTCTAAATTATCATAAATTTTAGGCAATTTTGCAGGTCTTTCTCCAATCAGTATTTTCTTTTAGAATTTCTAGGTAATGATAAATTTAGAATTACCTTTCTCAAAATAAGGAAGATTAGGGAGCCAAAATAACACTAGGGGACTTACTATGCGTGCGGCTTTAGAATAACCTATCGTATTTCTTGCGTTCCACAAAAAGGCATTTAATGAGAAGCAAAGAAGTGGTAGATAGTTTTTAATCGCCCAGGGTAGATATATCTCACTCATTGCACTTTATCTTGTGGTAGTCATTTCAGTGACCGATAGTTAGCTCCTTTCAGTCACTGCTTTCATCATTGCTTGGAGCGAACTTATAGAAAAAATATGTGGTTTATTTTGTTGGAAATAAAGCACAGCTTTGTTCTGCAAATTAACGAGTGATGAAAATAGAAAATTCAACAATTGTTAAATTGAAGAATATCTTGTGTGATTTATTAGCTCAGTGGAACTCTAGGATAAAAATTATTTATTTAGTTTATTCCACAATTTTCGAAATATCTTTCTAAATAACCAGAACTCAGCAAATTTACTACAAATTTCTTTAAAATTTACCGTTAGACAATATAGTCTAACGTTAAGAGTCATACCAGTATGAAAATAATGCTCTTATTATTGTTGTGAAAATCTCAGGAAGGACATGAAAAATAATATTAAAATATTTTTATAACAAAACTCGCACATCGAAGTCACACAGAGTTTTTCCGGCCCTTATTTTTGAAAAATACATCCTTTTGAAGACAAAAACTATAAGACTCTGTATAATATGTGATTGCACGCTGGAAACGCACAAAAATTTCCTTATTTTGGAAAACTTTTAGATAAAATTACAAAATAATATAATTTTAATCATTTTTTTCCTGAAATGGATTTTCGGATTAAATTTCATGTTTAAAGAAAGCTAAAAAACATGGAATTACACTTTTAGTTATTTTATTAAACTATTTTCCTGCATCAATGGCAAAAAATAGCGGTAATAAGGTAACTAATGTTAATATCCAAATATCGCTAAATTGACAGAGAACATGAGGTGCTTACTTATTTCGTTCAAAGTCGATATTCGTGCTCAAAGCATATTAGTTCATGGCTTACCTGTTACATTTGTTTGATAGGCAGTCCCTGCCGTGACATTTGCTGTTGACGCGCTCAACGTTGCTTCAGCAGTTGATATCGAAGCAACTTCTGCAGTGACAACTGTTTCACCTGCTGCTATGTCAGCCTGATTAGCTGTTACTGAGATGTTCTCAGCTTGCTCGATCTGAAGCTCATTCACGTGAGAGTCACTGATGTTCGATTCTGAAATGTTGAATAAAATTTTAATAAACCTGAAGAATGCTACAAGTATACCTGAATGTTGTCATCATCATCATGACAGTTCGCATGTCAAACGCCTTGTGTTCGAGTCCTGGTGAATCCGGTTCGTGAATCCACTCTCACCATTCAACCCAACGTAGTGAATGCAAGTTTGGAATGCAAACAATATAAAACCCACACGAAATCTTAAAGCATGCCACCTAGTGTTAAGTTGGCTCTCATATGTTTGATATTTTTATCAAGGAAATTTGATAAGATTTCCAAAAAAGTGTTTAATTTAAAATAAAATCCTTATTTTTATTTTTCACTTTTTAAATACTGGCAGTTTTTGAATTATCTTTCTCGAAATGTAAAAGATTTTGGAGCCTACATCACACTAAGTGGCATGCTGTGCGGCATTAGAATACCCTGTCGTACTTCCTGCGTGCCGCAAAAGGTAATAAATAAGAAGCAAAGAAGTTGTAGATCGTTTTATATCACTAAGGGCAGATATCACTCCCTCACTGCACTTTGCAATGAGGATTAAACTCTTTATGGGATGTTTTCTGCTTAAAGTGCTGCACTTTATCTTGTGGTAGCCATCTGCGCGACCGTTAGTTAGCTCCTTTACTTCTTTCGTCCTTGCTTAGAGCGAATAAGCTGTTTATTTTGTTAGAAATACCAAAATTTAAGATAAATTTGATTTGATTGCATTCCCTCATCATCATTTCATTTTTAATATTTTTGTTGGAAAGCTTATTAAATTTCCATTTCAAAAATGTTCCCTTGTCAGTTGCACTCGTATGGCGCTAGACCACACCAGTGTTGCGCTACCCCACACTCTTGAACGCATTTGCATGTTTAACTCTTGCATTTGCATTAATTTGTATAACAAGTCTTTGGAACCATCACAATACAGTAATTATCAAGTCAATTAACCCTCTGATTGATGGATGAGTGCGATGGGCGAGTGCGCGCTGGTGTAACTTTAGTTTCTCTTTAATTAAACAAAACGATATTTGAGCTCAAAGCACATTAGTCCTACCTGTTACATTTGTTCGATAGACAGTCTCTGCCTTGACATTTGCTGTTGACGCACTCAACGTTGTTTCAGCAGTTGATATCGAAGCAACTTCTGCAGTGACAACTGTTTTATCTCCTGCTATGTCAGCCTGATTAGCTGTTACTGCGATGTTCTCAGCTTGCTCGATCTGAAGCTCATTAACGTGAGAGTCACTGATGTTCGATTCTGAAATGTTGAATAAAATCTTAATAAACCTGAAGAATGTTAAAAGTATACCTGAATGTTGTCATCATCATCATGACAGTTCGCATGTCAAACACCTTGTGTTCGAGTCCTGGTGAGTTCGGTTCGTGAATCCACTCTCACCATTCAACCCAACGTAGTGAATGCATGATTGGAATGCAAACAATGTAAAGCGCACATGAAGTCTTAAAGATCGCCACCTAGTGTTGAGTTGACTCTCATATGTTTGATATTTTTATACAGGAAATTTCATAAGCTTTCCAACAAAAGTATTTAAAATAAAATTCTGGTGGGGGAGAGTCATGCAAATTGCGCTAGAAATCTTAAAAAAACATCAATTCTGCATTTTTGAAGGTGAAAAAGCTTTCAAAACGTCTTAGTTTTTTGCCCAAAAGCTTAGGAGACGTATTATTGGTCTTGAGAAAGAATTACAATCTTAGCATAGGTTGATTTTTTTTGTGCGCTAGAAATCTTAAAAAAACATCAATTCTGCATTTTTGAAGGTGAAAAAGCTTTTAAAACGCCTTAGTTTTTTGCTTAAAAGCTTAGGAGACGTATTATTAGTCTTGAGAAAGAATTACAATCTTAGCATAGGTAGATTTTTTTTGTGGGATGAATAGGAGAAAATATCTTTTAAAGTCGCCTGGTTTTACGCTATTCTCCGAATTTCTCCGTTTTAAAATTGTCCTATTATCGCCGTCAAAAAATCATACCAAAAATCCAAAGCTACTTTCCGGAAAGTTTTTCATATAAATATTTGCAGGCCAATAAATCGTAAGAAATGGTTCAAAATTTAACAAAAATCGGGTGAGCGATTAGCTACGGAGGCAAAATTTGCCGAAACTCCCATGCGCACATTAAAAGTTGGCCAAGTGTGAAATCTGTCATTTTTGTCAGTATTTTGGTGCAACCATTTTAAATCTTTTTAATGGCACAAGATGTCTCACTATTATAAATCATAAATAGAGCGGTTGAAGAGGTAAAATCTGACAACAGTAAACCGAAAACAGCGAGTAGAAAAATCGGCGGGAATCGATAATAGGGTAACTCATTTTAATATCCAAATATTGCTAGATTGACAGAGAACATGAGGTGGTTACTTATTTCGTTCAAAGTCGATATTCGGGCTCAAAACCTATTAGTTCATCTTCATCTCAAAGTAATGGATACAAATTTGAAATGCAAACAATGTAAAGCGCACATAAAGTCAAAAACTACGCCACCTAGTGTTCAGTTAGCTTTCGCATGTTAAAAATTTTTATCATGGAAATTTAGTTTAGTTTTCAAAATAATAAAAAAAACGATGACGGCATGGAAATTGAAATCATTATAAATTTTAGACAGTTTTACATGTGCAAAAGGATTGGATTCTTCTCTAACACGACAGTACGACCATACGCATGCATATTTATATACCGATTTTTCACTCAGATCTCCCTGTTTTTGAAAATTTGAAATATAGATCTTTGTTTAGGTGTTTTTAGTTTTTTTCCTAAATTTGTTTAAATTTTCCCGCGTTCCAACTCTCAATCAAATTTTTAAGATACTGTAAAGGGAATAGTTGAGGACAGCGTTATGTCCGCGCGATGTTGCGCATTATTGAAATGATATAATTTTCCACTCATTGTTATCTTCTAAACATCGTTTACATCGGTAGCTTTCCGATGTACAAAATATACCGAACTCTGAACATTTGTCAGAGTTCACCTGTTTAACGCTAAATAAAGTTTAATTAAAAAAAATTAAAGCAACACTTGTTTGTACGTTTTATTAAATTTTGCAAAATCTCTGATCATATTTTCTCTTATTCGCAGGCGTTGTCAAAAGTGTGTGAATACCTTCCCCTTGAAATTATACACATTTTCATCTCAATCATCCAAACGCTCGCTGAGAATACTTTACCATCTCACCACCGAGCTTATCAGCATTCAACTTGAGGGCAGCTGTAACGCACAGTACATCCACCACCGCCACAATGGTCCCATTTAAATACATTTAAAATAACGACATCTAAACATACATTCAACTAAATATTCTCTTGTAAACCCCTAGAGAAGCACGATTAACCAAAACGTAACGCGCGGCTGAAACGCGATGATTTTTTTCCTCATTCACTATTTTGATACAATTTTAATTTTGTATGCGATCATATCATATTATATTTGAGTCGACAAATAAATCCTTTCTACTCATTTCATTGTTCAGAGTCACTTTGCGTGATATAGAGTATGTTATTCTAGTTGGAATAAGAGAGGAGAGGGGACGTTCATGAAAATATTCAATTATTTACTTATTTTAGGTCAATTAAGGTATATATGCCTATTATAACGTCATTTACGGTGAAAAAATATCAAGTTAGGGAAATGCGAATAAGACTTTTCAAAATTAGTAAAAAAGAACAGTAAAATAGAAAAAATACACTTTCCCCAAAAAAAACAAAAAAATTATTTTGATGAATAACCGCGCTCTACGCAAAAAGCGTCCCGAACAAAACTGAACTAGTATGACGAAGTGCTGTGAGTGATATCTACACTGGGCGGCGCTGAAACCACCTATCACTTCCTTGTAATCACTAATACCTGTTTGAACAATAGCAAAACTCACACATACGTGAGCTTGCCGGGTCAGATACGTGATTTTGCACACTTCAATCACAAGTTCGATTTATACTTTCCCGAATACTTTCACATTATTTATAGCATTTTTGTCAAGACCTTATGAGGTTTAATGTATGAGGCAGCAAGAACGGATGCATAAATTTTTTTAGCGTGCAGGGGCATTACTTTTTGGTCCACATTCATGTGATATGTTCTTTTTGCTCCTGATTTTTCAGAAAAGCCTGTTGTTGGTTATTAGTTGGCTCTCTTCAGGTGCATCTGCTTCTAAATTTCATGAAAGTAATTTTGGAAACAAAAAAAACCGCTCATCATGATCTAATGCAATAAATTTACGAAACTTGTTGCGCTTTTCAGAACTACAAGTAAAACATTGTTGACATCAATAACTTACGTTTTACAACTGTACTTGAATTAGCTGCATCTGAGGATGTTTGTTGACTTGACTGGTTCTCACTGTCACGTACCGTCGATGAAGTTTGATTGGCTGAATTAAAAATATAAAACAAACAGTGTAGCAAACGTTAAACCAGTATGCAGAAAAATACACGCATTCCGCCTGATGTTTTATATAAAAATTTTGAAATAAAATGGACTTTGGTGTCCAATTATGGACTGTTGGTGTAACGTGTCGATTGAGGCGCTTGGAAGACACTTGAAGAAAATCGCCCAAATAAAATATCTGCGGACAACATTGATCCCACAAAATGATTTAATTATGCTGTGCTAATAATATCAGTTCAAAATTTTCAAAATCATCAATACTACCAAGGCATCCATTTTTTGACGGGTATTGATACCAGTGCTGATGATCCTGAATATATTTTAATAAAACACAAAAATTGACATGGATGAGTTGCCTGAGAGTAAACAAGTCTTTCACCTCTTCCAACCTTCCACAGCTACCAGATTAATTAAATTACTGAAATCATTACTGGAATGAAAAATATAAAACACAGTAGATTTTAACAATAATTCACGGTAGCGAACTGTCTTTGCAATGAGAGCGGACATATTGGCAGATTTTTTCTCATTGATGGGTTGCGCAATCAAGGAAAGGTTGGGATTTTCCGATTAAAACTTTTCTGCAACGAACATTGAACTCTCTTCATATTGTACTTAACCCCGTGTCACGTTTGTCACCGCTCAATGTATCGGAACAATGCTTCGGCAAACATACTAGTGCAATAACGGGGTTAACCTGATACTTTGCACTATGCTAATAATTAAACTAATCACCGATAACGCCGATTATTTACTTTATGACACTGTAGTTACTGCCGCGTGCCTGGTAAACGTACCGACTTTATACTGAAGTGTCATAATTAAACTTTCGTGCATTTTTGACTAAAGTGCAAACTCAGCATTTTCTGATTCATTTTTCTCTTTGCTTCTAGAAAGTCATTCTGGTATTTCTATAAATTGCAATTTCATCGGATATGACATCATAACGACCAACAACATGACCATCAATTTCTCTTATTTCGCTGTGATTAGTGAGCATTCCTGGATCATGCTGATTAATATTTTTTGACCTATGGCTTGAATAATATGAACTATTTATACAAAATTTGTAGTAAAATATATTAAACAAAAAAAAATGCAAAAAGAATGGATTCTCCTCTAATACGACTGTACGACCATACGCATGCATATTTATATACCGATTTTTCACTCAGATCTCACTATTTTTGAAAATTCGAAATATAGATATTTGTTTAAGTTTTTAGTTTTTTTTACTAAATTCGTTTAAATTTTCCCGCGTTCCAACTCTCAATCAAATTTTTAAGATACTGTAAACGGAATAGCTGAGGACAGCGTTATGTCGGCGCGATGCTGCGCATTATTGAAATAATATAATTTTCCACTCATTGTTATCTTCTATACATCGTTTACATTGGCCGTTTTTCAATATAGAAAATGTACCGAACACTGAACATTTGTCAGAGTTCACCTGTTGAACGCTAAATAAAGTTTAATTAAAAAAAATTAAAGCAACACTCGCTCGTACGTTTTATTAAATTTTGAAAAATCTTTGAGCATATTTTCTCCTATTCGAACGCGGTGTCGAGAGTGTGTGAATGCCTTCCCCTTGAAATTATACACATTTTCATCGCAATCATCCAGAAGCTCGCTGGAAATACTTGACCATCTCACGACCGAGCATTTGAGCATTCAACTTGAAGGCAGCTGTAACGCACAGTACATCCACCACCGCCGCAATGGTCCCATTTAAATAGATTTAAAATAACGACATCTAAACATACATTCAACTAAATATTCTCTTGTAAACCCCTAGAGAAGCACGGTTAACCAAAATGTAACGCGCGGCTGAAACGCGATGATTTTTCCTCATTCACTATTTTGATACAATTTTAATTTTGTATGCGATAATATCATATCATATTTGAGTCGTCAAATAAATTCTTTCTACTCATTTCATCGTTCAGAGTCACTTTGTGGGATATAGAGTATGTTATTCTAGTTGGAATGAGAGAGGAGGGGGGACGTTCATGAAAATATTCAATTATTTACTTATTTTAGATCAATTAAGGTATATCTGCCTATTATAACGTCATTTACGGTTAAAAAACATCAAGTTAAGGAAATGCAAATAAAACTTTTCTAAATTAGTAAAAAAGAACAGTAAAATGGAAAAAATACACTTTCCCAAAAAAGAAAAAAAATATATCTTGATGAATAACCGCGCTCTACGCAGAAAGCGTCCCGAACAAAACTGAACCACCATGACGGAGTGCAGTGAGTGATATCTACACTGGGCGGCGCTGAAACCACCTATTACTTCCTTGTAATCACTAATACCTCTTTGAATAATAGCAAAACTCCCACATCGTAAGCTTGCAGGGTCAGATACGTGATTTCGCACACTTCAATCACAAGTTCGATTTAAACTTTCCCGAATACCTTCACATTATTTATAGCATTTTTATCAAGACCTTATGACGTTTAATGTATGAGGCAGCAAGGATGGATACCTAATTGTTTTTGCGTAGAGGGGCGTTACGTTTTGATCCACATTCATATGATATGTTCTTTTTGCTCCTGATTTTTTAGAAAAGTTTGTTGTTGATTGTTAGTTGGCTGCTTTCAGGTGCATCTGGTACCAAATTTCATGAAAGTAATTTTGAAAACAAAGTGTTGTTGCGATTAACTACAAGTAAAACATTGTTGACATCAATAACTTACGTTTTATAACTGCACTTGAACGAGCTGCCTCTGGGGATTTTTCTCGACTTGACTGGTTCTCACCGTCACGTACCGTCGATGAAGTTTGGTTGCCTGAATTAGAAATGGAGAACATACAGTGTAGCAAATGCATAATCAGTATCCAGTATAATCACCAGGTTTCGACGAAAGCGGAAGCAGTGCAACTCAATAGCAAAGAGCTACTGCGAGATGTAATACCAACAAGCGGGAAATAGAACTAAATTGCCGTGGTAAAGTGCAGTGAGATCATGGGCTATTGATGGAACGTGCCTATTGAAGCGCTCGATGACACGTGACGGATATAGATTTCATAAGAAGAAAATTTACCAAAATTTTTCAAATTCTTTGCGGAACGAGTTGATGACACAAAACGCTTTCATTATGTTGTGCTAATATTATCTTTTAAAAAGCTTCAAAATCATCAATACTGCTAAGGCATCAATTGAAGGTTATTGATACCAGTGTTGATTTTGTATATATTTTAATAAAGCACAAAAATTTACAGAAATGAGTCGCCCGGAAAAGACCAGTTTTTGCTCTCTGCCACCTTTCACTGCTGCCAGTTTAATTAAGTTGACCCCTAGTCACGTTTGTCACCACTCAATGTAGCTGAACATGCTTCGGTTAACATACCAGTGCAAACACAGGGTTAATCTGATGCTTTGTACCGATGGCGCCATTTATTTACTTTAAGACACAGTAGTTACTTCCGCGTGTCTGGTAAATTTACCAATTTTTTGGTGGAGTAATAATGGAGCTATAAGTAATCCTATGTGCATTTATGGGGGAAAATGCAAACTAGCATTTTCCGATTCAGTTTCCAACTGATTCTAAAAAGTCATGTAAGAATTTCTGTAATTTAACATTTCATCGGATATGTCGTCATAATGATCGGATACTGCAAAAGTGGCCAAATAGTGTTTTTATTGCTTTGTTGTGATCAGTAAACATTCCTGGATCATGCTAATTAATATTATTCGGCCTGTTCTTTGAATAATATGAACTAATTCGACAAAACGAAAGACCTAAAAAAATTTTATTTTTGGAAAAGGCATAATAGACCTTTCTATCTTCCCAAGAATTCATTAACGTTTGTTTATGGAAAGTTCGCAAGCAGCGACTAAAACAACTCATGCACGACCGCCTATATGATGCAATCGTAAGTAAAGTGCAGAAAATTTGTCCTTAATTCGTAGTAAATATATGTTCCCAAAGTGCAAAACCCTATTACCATTACAATTTTAATTTTGAATGCGATCATAACGAGACGCATTCTTTGCATGAATCCGCGCCTGCATCCGTCCAATGCGTATTTGCAGACAAATACTCCAGTCAAACCAAACAAGGTCTAAACTCATTTTAGTCACCAAATAAATTCTTTCTACTCATATACAACCTATGGTCGTAGCAATTGAGGGAATGTTCAAATTCATTTCGTATGATATATAGAATGTTATTTCAGTGGTAATAAGGCGGAGGAGCGTCGATGAAAATATTCAATTATTTTGGGTCATTTGTTATTTGCCTATTTTGACGTCATTTATGATAAAAAATGTCAGGTTAAGGAAATAAGACTTTTCTAATTCAGTAAAAAAATGAAAAGTTGAGAGTTAATCGAACACAACAAAACAAAATTTATCTTAATAAATAACCGCTACTAGATTAATTAAATTACTCGAATTGAAGATATAAAGCAAACTAGATTGTAAGTAGGGCTGGCCAAAACCAAATCATTTAGAATTCGAATATGATTCGAATAATTCTTTCGAAACATATCGAATCATAAATTCCATATAAATTGAAAATATCTCACTTTTACTATTACAACTTGTCTTCACTATGAAAGTCAAGAAATTTATAGTTTATAGTGCATTTTCAATTCACACTAAAAACAACAATTTTCATATTTTAACGATAAAACGTATTCGAATTTAGTAAAACTTTATAGAAATCGATTGTAATTTTTTGTTGAAAATGAAAATTCTTGTTCATTTAGCAAATTTGTTTCTCTGTGAATGATTCTCGACAGCTTCGAAGCGATTCGAATCGCACAATCACATTCCCCAGCCCTAATTGTAAGTTAACAATATTTCAGAGCATTGAACATGCTATGAGAACAGATTTGTTGAAAGATTTTTTTTCTCATTGGAAAATTGCGCAATCAAAGAAAAGTCAGGGCTTCCTGATTAAAACTTTTTATCAATTAACAATGAGCCCTGTTTATATTGTACTTAACCCCTTGTCACGTTTGTCATCGCTCAATGTATCTGAACAATGCTTCGTTAAACATACTGGTGAAACGACGAGGTCAACCTGATACTCTGTACTAATAATTAAACTAATGACCGATGGCGCCGATTATTTACTTAAAGACACTGTAGTTACTTCCGCGTGTCTGATGATCGTACCGACTTTATAGTGGAGTGCGATAAGTAATATTGTGTGCACACTTGGGGAAAGCAAGCTCAGCAATTTTTGATTCAGTTACTATTACTAAATTTGATTGAACTGTCCCGCGTTCCAAGTCTCACTCGAATTTTTGAGATACTGTAAACGGAATAGTTGAGGACAACGTTATGTCGGCGCGGAGTTGCGCAATATTGAAATAACAAAAAATTCCCACTCATTGTTATATTCTAAACATCGTTTACATCGGTAGCTTTCCGATGTACAAAATATATCGAACTCTGAACATTTGTCAGAGTTCACCTGTTGAACGTTAAATTAAGTTCAACTAAAAAAAATTTAACGCGCCACTTTTTCGTTCGTTTTACTAAATTTCGCAAAACCTCTGATCATATTTTGTCCCCTCGTCTCCACACAGCGGTATCGGAATAGTGTAATACCTCACTCTCGACCCACGGCGGCAGTTAGATGCCTTTCCTCACCTAAGAAATTCATATAAAGAGACATTTTGAGACATATACATATTCCAAATTCATTGCCAAAAAAATATGGTTTTTCATTCGTTGCATCGTTGGAAAGGTATAAAATAAACTTTTGGCTCATTGGTATGCATTGTTTGGTCGGAAGATACATTAATGAATCCTCACTCAGCGCCCACCTCGAAAATACATAAAAGTTTGGTTTCAGCGCATTTGTTTAAATAACAGAAAATATTGCAAATTATAAAAATTTCCATCTCAATTTATGAAACCTAGAAAAGCTAGTCTCAGCTTTTAACTGTGGTTTTCAGAATTCATTAACGTTTTTTTCATAGAAAGTTCGCAAGTACCGACTAAAACAACTTATGCGCGGCCACCTATAGCTTGCAGTGTCATATATGTAATTTAGCACATTTCAATAGAAAGTTAGATTTGAAATTTCCCGTTCAATTCCACATTATTTGTAATATTTTTATCGCGACCTTAGAATGTTTAATGTATGAGGGCAATTAGGAAAGATACATAATTTTCTTTTGCGTGGGAAACATTACTTTTTCGTCCACATTTATACAATATGTTCTTTTTTCTCTTGATTTTTTTAGAAAAGTTTCTTGATGATTGTTAGTTGGTTCTTTTCATATGCAGCTGCTTCTAAATTTCGTGAGCCTAGGTTTGAAAGCAAAAACCCCCTCTTCATGATCTTATACAATAAATTCACTAGCGTTGCTGCGTTTATCAGAACTACAACTAAAACATTGTTGACATCATTAACTTACGTTTTACAACTGTACTTGAATGACCTGTTTCTGGAGATGTTTGTTCACTTGACTTGTTCTCACCGTCATGTTCCGTCGATGAATTTTGATTGCCTGAATAAGAAATATAGAACAAACAGTTTAGCAAAAGTAGAACCAGTATGCAGGAACATCATCGCACTCTGACAGATATTTTATTTGATAAGTTTGAAATCAAATGGACTTTGGTTGCCAGGGAATGTTGATGTTACGTGCCGATTGAGATGCTGGAAGACACTTAAAGAAAATTTAGAATAGATCACACAAAATGATTTCATTATGTTTTGCGAATAATATCTGTTAAAAAGCTTCAAAATTACCAATACTGCTTTTTGACGGGTATTGATAACAGTGCTGATGATCCTGAATATATATTTCAACGAAACTCAAAAATGACATGAATGAGAAAAGGAAAACAAGTCACCTCTTCCAATTTTCTACAGCTACCAGATTAATTAAATTACTGAATTCATTACTGGAATGAAACATATAAAGCACAGTGGATTTTAACAATAATTCACGGTAGCGAACTCTCTTTGCAATGAAAGCGGATATGTTGGCAAATTTTTTCCCATTGATGGATTGCGCAATCAAAGAAAGGTCAGGGCTTCCAGATTAAAACTTTTTTTCAATAAATAATGACCCCTTTTCATATTGTACTTAACCCCATGTCACATTTGCCACCACTCAATGCATGAATATTCAAGCATTCATTATCGCCTCCTTTATAGAAAGTTCGCAAGCAGCGACTAAAACCACTTATGCACTTATGCTCAGATATGTAATTTAGCACATTTCAATCGCGAGTTCGATTACTTTTGCACTATTTATAGTATTTTTATGGCGACCTTATGACGTTTAATGTCGACATTCATACGATACATCTTTTTGCTCCAACTTTTTAGGGTAAATTTGTTGGTTTTGTTGGTTCCTTTCAGGCGCTGCTTCTAAATTTCGTCAGAGAAAGACTTAAAACTAATCCGCTCATCATGATCTTATAAAATCATGAGCTCGTACAATAAATTTACGAACCTTGTTGCGCTTAACTACAAGTAAAACATTTCTGACATCATTAACTTACGTTTGACAACTGCACTTGATTGAGCTTCTCCGTGAGATATTTGTTGACTTGACTTGTTTTCTCCGCCACGTACCGTCGATGAAGTTTGATTGCCTGAATTAGAAATGGAGAACATACACTCTAACAAACGTAAAACCAGTATCCAGTAAAATCACCAAGTTTCGACGAAGGGGGAAGCAGTGGAACTCAATAGCAAAGAGCTACTGCGAGATGTAATACCAACAAGTGCACTCTAAACGGAAAACATCCAAAATAGAACTAAACTAGTGGTAAAGTGCAGTGAGGTCATGAACTATTGATGGAACGTGCCTATTGAAGCGCTCAATGACACGTGAAGGATATAATTTTCACCAGAAAAAAATTTACCAAAATTTGCCAAATTCTCTGCGGAACGAATTGATGACACAAAACGCTTTCATTATGTTGTGCTAATAATATCTTTTAAAAAGCTTCAAAATCATCAATACTGTTAAGGCATCAATTTTTGAAGGTTATTGATACCAGTGTTGATCTTGTATATATTTTAATAAAGCTCAAAAATTTACAGAAATGAGTCACCCGGAAAAAACAAGTTTTTGCTCTCTGCCACATTTCACTGCTACCAGATTAATTAAGTTAACCCCTAGTCACGTTTGTCACCGCTCAATGTATCTGAACAATGCTTCGGCAAACATACTAGTGCTGACGGTTTAACCTGATACTTTGTACTCTGCTAATAATTAAACTGATCACCGATGGCGCCGATTATTTACCTAAAAACACTGTAGTTACTTCGGCATGTCTGGTGAATGTACCGACTTTATAGGTGGGTGTAATAAGTAAACCTACGTGCACACTCGGGAAAAGTGCAGACTCAGCTTTTTTTTATACAATTTTTCTCATTTATTCTAGATAGTCACATTGATTCATTAATTCTAGATAGTGTGTGCCGGTATTGATACCAGTGTTGATGATCCTGAATATATTTTAGCAAAACACAAAAATTGACATGGATGAGTTGCCCGAACGAAAATAAGTTTTTGCTTTTTGCCACCTTCCACTGCTACCAGTTTAATTAAATTAAGCCCGTGTCACGTTCGCCACCGCTCAATGTATCTGATGGTGCCATTTATTTACTTTAAGACACTGTAGTTACTTCCGCGTGTCTGGTAAATTTACCGACTTTGTAGTGGAGTGCTATAATAATCCTATGTGCATTTATGGGGGAAAAATGCAAACTAGCATTTTCCGATTCAGTTTCCCACCGATTCCAAAAAGTCATGTCGGAATTTCTGTTATTTAGCATCTCACCGGATATGTCGTCATAGTGACCGGATACTGCGAAAGTGGCCAAATAGTGTTTTTATTGTTTTGTTGTGATCAGTAAACATTCCTGGATCATGCTCATTAATAATCTGCGGGCTGTTCTTTGAATAATATGAACTAATTCGACAAAACGAAAGACCTAAAAAAAAATTTATTTTCGAAAAAGGCATAAAAGACCTTTCTATCTTCCCAAGAATTCATTACCGTTTGTTTATGGAAAGTTCGCAAGCAGCGACTAAAACAACTCATGCACGACCGCCGATATGATGCAATCGTAAGTAAAGTGCAGAAAATTTGTCATTAATTCGTAGTAAATATATGTTCCCAAAGTACAAAACCCTATTACCATTACCAATACCGGAAAAAACGCGGTAATTTTTGTCATTTTCGCTATTTTGATACAATTTTAATTTTGTATGCGATCATATCGGGACGCATCCCTCGCATGAATCCGCGCCTGCATCCGTCCAATGCGTATTTGCAGACAAATACTCCAGTCAAACCAAACAAGGTCTAAACTCATTTTAGTCACCAAATAAATTCTTTCTACTCATATACAACCTATGGTCGTAACAATTGAGGGAATGTACAAATTCATTTCGTATGATATATAGAATGTTATTTCAGTGGTAATAAGGCGGCGGAGCGTCGATGAAAATATTCAATTATTTTGGGTCATTTGTTATTTGCTTATTTTGACGTCATTTATGATAAAAAAATGTCAGGTTAAGGAAATAAGACTTTTCTAATTCAGTAAAAAAATGAAAAGTTGAGAGTTAATCGAACACAACAAAACAAAATTTATCTTAATAAATAACCGCTACTAGATTAATTAAATTACTCGAATTGAAGATATAAAGCAAACTAGATTGTAAGTAGGGCTGGACAAAACCAAATCATTTAGAATTCGAATATGATTCGAATAATTCTTTCGAATCATATCGAATCATAAATTCCATATAAATTATAAATATCTCACTTTTACTATTACAACTTGTCTTCACTATGAAAGTCAAGAAAAATCATAGTTTATAGTGCATTTTCAATTCACACTAAGAACAACAATTTTCATATTTTAACGATAAAACATATTCGAATTTAATAAAACTTTATAGAAATCGATTGTAATTTTTTGTTGAAAATGAAAATTCTTGTTCATTTAGCAAATTTGTTTTTCTGTGAATGATTCTCGACAGCTTCGAAGCGATTCGAATCGCACAATCACATTCCCCAGCCCTAATTGTAAGTTAACAATATTTCAGAGCATTGAACATGCTATGAGAACAGATTTGTTGAAAGATTTTTTTTCTCATTGGAAAATTGCGCAATCAAAGAAAGGTTAAAACTGATTAAAACTTTTTATCAATTAACAATGAGCCCTGTTTATATTGTACTTAACCCCTTGTCACGTTTGTCATCGCTCAATGTATTTGAACAATGCTTCGTTAAACATACTGGTGAAACGACGAGGTTTAACCTGACACTCTGTACTAATAATTAAACTAATGACCGATGGCGCCGATTATTTACTTAAAGACACTGTAGTTACTTCCGCGTGTCTGATGATCGTACCGACTTTATAGTGGAGTGCGATAAGTAATATTGTGTGCAAACTTGGGGAAAGTGCAAACTCAGCAATTTTTGATTCAGTTACTAGCTACTTTTACTAAATTTGATTGAACTGTCCCGCGTTCCAAGTCTCACTCGAATTTTTAAGATACTGTAAACGGAATAGTTGAGGACAACGTTATGTCGGCGCTCATATGCGCAATATTGAAATAACAAAAAATTCTCACTCATTGTTATATTCTAAACATCGTTTACATCGGTAGCTTTCCGATGTACAAAATATACCGAACTCTGAACATTTGTCAGAGTTCACCTGTTGAACGTTAAATTAAGTTCAGCTAAAAAAAGTTTAACGCGCCACTTTTTCGTTCGTTTTACTAAATTTCGCAAAACCTCTGATCATATTTTGTCCCCTCGTCTCCACACCGCGGTATCGGAATAGTGTAATACCTCACTCTCGACCCACGGCGGCAGTTAGATGCCTTTCCTCACCTAAGAAATTCATATAAAAAGACATTTTCGTAGATTTTGAGACCTATACATATTCAAAATTCATTGCCAAAAAAATATGGGTTTTCATTTGTTGCATCGTTGGAAACGTATAAAATAAACTTTTGGCTCATTGGTATGCATTGTTTGGTCGGAAGATACATTAATGAATCCTCACTCAGCGCCCACCTCGAAAATACATAAAAGTTTGGTTTCAGCGCATTTGTTTAAATAACAGAAAATATTGCAAATTATAAAAATTTCCATCTCAATTTATGAAACCTAGAAAAGCTAGTCTCAGCTTTTAACTGTGGTTTTCAGAATTCATTAACGTTTTTTTCATAGAAAGTTCGCAAGTACCGACTAAAACAACTTATGCGCGGCCACCTATAGCTTGCAGGGTCATATATGTAATTTAGCACATTTCAATAGAAAGTTAGATTTGAAATTTCCCGTTCAATTCCACATTATTTGTAATGTTTTTATCGCGACCTTAGAATGTTTAATTTATGAGGGCAATTAGGAATGATACATAATTTTCTTTTGCGTGGGAAACATTACTTTTTCGTCCACATTTATACAATATGTTCTTTTTTCTCTTGATTTTTTAGAAAAGTTTCTTGATGATTGTTAGTTGGTTCTTTTCATATGCAGCTGCTTCTAAATTTCGTGAGCCTAGGTTTGAAAGCAAAAACCCCCTCTTCATGATCTTATACAATAAATTCACTAGCGTTGCTGCGTTTATCAGAACTACAATTAAAACATTGTTGACATCATTAACTTACGTTTTACAACTGTATTTGAATGACCTGTTTCTGGAGATGTTTGTTCACTTGACTTGTTCTCACCGTCATGTTCCGTCGATGAATTTTGATTGCCTGAATAAGAAATATAGAACAAACAGTTTAGCAAAAGTAGAACCAGTATGCAGGAACATCATCGCACTCTGACAGATATTTTATTTGATAAGTTTGAAATCAAATGGACTTTGGTTGCCAGGGAATGTTGATGTTACGTGCCGATTGAGATGCTGGAAGACACTTAAAGAAAATTTGGAATAGATCACACAAAATGATTTCATTATGTTGTGCTAATAATATCTGTTAAAAAGCTTCAAAATTACCAATACTGCTTTTTGGCGGGTATTGATAACAGTGCTGATGATCCTGAATATATATTTCAACGAAACTCAAAAATGACATGAATGAGAAAGGAAAACAAGCCACCTCTTCCAACCTTCCACAGCTACCAGATTAATTAAATTACTGAATTCATTACTGGAATGAAACATATAAAGCACAGTGGATTTTAACAATAATTCACGGTAGCGAACTCTCTTTGCAATGAAAGCGGATATGTTGGCAAATTTTTCCCATTGATGGATTGCGCAATCAAAGAAAGGTCAGGGCTTCCAGATTAAAACTTTTTTTCAATAAATAATGAGCCCTTTTCATATTGTACTTAACCCCATGTCACATTTGCCACCGCTCAATGCATGAATTCTCAAGAATTCATTATCGCCTTCTTTATAGAAAGTTCGCAAGCAGCGACTAAAATCACTTATGCACTTATGCTCAGATATGTAATTTAGCACATTTCAATCGCGAGTTCGATTACTTTTGCACTATTTATAGTATTTTTATGGCGACCTTATGACGTTTAATGTCGACATTCATACGATACATCTTTTTGCTCCAACTTTTTAGGGCAAATTTGTTGGTTTTGTTGGTTCCTTTCAGGCGCTGCTTCTAAATTTCGTCAGAGAAAGACTTAAAACTAATCCGCTCATCAGGATCTTATAAAATCATGAGCTCGTACAATAAATTTACGAACTTTGTTGCGCTTAACTACAAGTAAAACATTTCTGACATCTTTAACTTACGTTTGACAACTGCACTTGATTGAGCTTCTCCGTGAGATATTTGTTGACTTGACTTGTTTTCTCCGCCACGTACCGTCGATGAAGTTTGATTGCCTGAATTAGAAATGGAGAACATACACTCTAACAAACGTAAAACCAGTATCCAGTAAAATCACCAAGTTTCGACGAAGGGGGAAGCAGTGGAACTCAATAGCAAAGAGCTACTGCGAGATGTAATACCAAAAAGTGTACTCTAAACGGAAAACATCCAAAATAGAACTAAACTAGTGGTAAAGTGCAGTGAGGTCATGAACTATTGATGGAACGTGCCTATTGAAGCGCTCAATGACACGTGAAGGATATAATTTTCACCAGAAAAAAATTTACCAAAATTTGCCAAATTCTCTGCGGAACGAATTGATGACACAAAACGCTTTCATTATGTTGTGCTAATAATATATTTTAAAAAGCTTCAAAATCATCAATACTGTTAAGGCATCAATTTTTGGAGGTTATTGATACCAGTGTTGATCTTGTATATATTTTAATAAAGCTCAAAAATTTACAGAAATGAGTCACCCGGAAAAAACAAGTTTTTGCTCTCTGCCACATTTCACTGCCACCAGATTAATTAAGTTAACCCCTAGTCACGTTTGTCACCGCTCAATGTATCTGAACAATGCTTCGTTAAACATACTATTGCTGACGGTTTAACCTGATACTTTGTACTCTGCTAATAATTAAACTGATCACCGATGGCGCCGATTATTTACCTAAAAACACTGTAGTTACTTCGGCATGTCTGGTGAATGTACCGACTTTATAGGTGAGTGTAATAAGTAAACCTACGTGCACACTCGGGAAAAGTGCAGACTCAGCTTTTTTTTATACAATTTTTCTCATTTATTCTAGATAGTCACATTGATTCATTATTTCTAGATAGTGTGTGCCGGTATTGATACCAGTGTTGATGATCCTGAATATATTTTAGCAAAACACAAAATTTGACATGGATGAGTTGCCCGAACGAAAATAAGTTTTTGCATTTTGCCACCTTCCACTGCTACCAGTTTGATTAAATTAAGCCCGTGTCACGTTCGCCACCGCTCAATGTATCTGAACATACTTCGGCAAGCATACCAGTGCAAACACAGGGTTAATCTGATGCTTTGTACCGATGGCGCCATTTATTTACTTTAAGACACTACAGTTACTTCCGCGTGTCTGGTAAATTTACCGACTTTGTAGTGGAGTGCTATAAGTAATCCTATGTGCATTTATGGGGGGAAAATGCAAACTAGCATTTTCCGATTCAGTTTCCCACCGATTCCAAAAAGTCATGTCGGGAATTTCTGTTATTTAACTTCTCACCGGATATGTCGTCATAGTGACCGGATACTGCGAAAGTGGCCAAATAGTGTTTTTATTGTTTTGTTGTGATTAGTAAACATTCCTGGATCATGCTAATTATTAATCTGCGGGCTGTTCTTTGAATAATATGAACTAATTCGACAAAACGAAAGACCTAAAAAAAAATTATTTTTGAAAAAGGCATAAAAGACCTTTCTATCTTCCCAAGAATTCATTACCGTTTGTTTATGGAAAGTTCGCAAGCAGCGACTAAAACAACTCATGCACGACCGCCTATATGATGCAATCGTAAGTAAAGTGCAGGAAATTTGTCATTAATTCGTAGTAAATATATGTTCCCAAAGTACAAAACCCTATTACCATTACCAATACCGGAAAAAACGCGGTCATTTTTGTCATTTTCGCTATTTTGATACAATTTTAATTTTGTATGCGATCATATCGGGACGCATCCCTCGCATGAATCCGCGCCTGCATCCGTCCAATGCGTATTTGCAGACAAATACTCCAGTCAAACCAAACAAGGTCTAAACTCATTTTAGTCACCAAATAAATTCTTTCTACTCATATACAACCTATGGTCGTAACAATTGAGGGAATGTTCAAATTCATTTCGTATGATATATAGAATGTTATTCCAGTGGTAATATGGCGGCGGAGCGTCGATGAAAATATTCAATTATTTTGGGTCATTTGTTATTTGCCTATTTTGACGTCATTTATGATAAAAAATGTCAGGTTAAGGAAATAAGACTTTTCTAATTCAGTAAAAAAATGAAAAGTTGAGAGTTAATCGAACACAACAAAACAAAATTTATCTTAATAAATAACCGCTACTAGATTAATTAAATTACTCGAATTGAAGATATAAAGCAAACTAGATTGTAAGTAGGGCTGGACAAAATCAAATCATTTAGAATTCGAATATGATTCGAATAATTCTTTCGAATCATATCGAATCATAAATTCCATATAAATTATAAATATCTCACTTTTACTATTACAACTTGTCTTCACTATGAAAGTCAAGAAATTTATAGTTTATAGTGCATTTTCAATTCACACTAAAAACAACAATTTTCATATTTTAACGATAAAACGTATTCGAATTTAGTAAAACTTTATAGA
The DNA here is from genome assembly GCA_963675895.2 of Styela plicata. Taxonomy (NCBI): domain Eukaryota; kingdom Metazoa; phylum Chordata; class Ascidiacea; order Stolidobranchia; family Styelidae; genus Styela; species Styela plicata. The sequence goes on along the minus strand of OZ023143.1, from coordinate 20,681,000 downwards.
AATCGATTGTAATTTTTTGTTGAAAATGAAAATTCTTGTTCATTTAGCAAATTTGTTTTTCTGTGAATGATTCTCGACAGCTTCGAAGCGATTCGAATCGCACAATCACATTCCCCAGCCCTAATTGTAAGTTAACAATATTTCAGAGCATTGAACATGCTATGAGAACAGATTTGTTGAAAGATTTTTTTTCTCATTGGAAAATTGCGCAATCAAAGAAAGGTCAGGGCTCCCTGATTAAAACTTTTTATCAATTAACAATGAGCCCTGTTTATATTGTACTTAACCCCTTGTCACGTTTGTCATTGCTCAATGTATCTGAACAATGCTTCGTTAAACATACTGGTGAAACGACGAGGTTAACCTGACACTCTGTACTAATAATTAAACTAATCACCGATGGCGCCGATTATTTACTTAAAGACACTGTAGTTACTTCCGCGTGTCTGATGATCGTACCGACTTTATAGTGGAGTGCGATAAGTAATATTGTGTGCACACTTGGGGAAAGTGCAAACTCAGCAATTTTTGATTCAGTTACTAGCTACTTTTACTAAATTTGATTGAACTGTCCCGCGTTCCAAGTCTCACTCGAATTTTTAAGATACTGTAAACGGAATAGTTGAGGACAACGTTATGTCGGCGCTCATATGCGCAATATTGAAATAACAAAAAATTCCCGCTCATTGTTATATTCTAAACATCGTTTACATCGGTAGCTTTCCGATGTACAAAATTTACCGAACTCTGAACATTTGTCAGAGTTCACCTGTTGAACGTTAAATTAAGTTCAACTAAAAAAAGTTTAACGCGCCACTTTTTCGTTCGTTTTACTAAATTTCGCAAAACCTCAGATCATATTTTGTCCCCTCGTCTCCACACAGCGGTGTCGGAATAGTGTAATACCTCACTCTCGACCCACGGCGGCAGTTAGATGCCTTTCCTCACCTAAGAAATTCATATAAAGAGACATTTTCGTAGATTTTGAGACCTATACATATTCAAAATTCATTGCCAAAAAAATATGGGTTTTCATTTGTTGCATCGTTGGAAACGTATAAAATAAACTTTTGGCTCATTGGTATGCATTGTTTGGTCGGAAGATACATTAATGAATCCTCACTCAGCGCCCACCTCGAAAATACATAAAAGTTTGGTTTCAGCGCATTTGTTTAAATAACAGAAAATATTGCAAATTATAAAAATTTCCATCTCAATTTATGAAACCTAGAAAAGCTAGTCTCAGCTTTTAACTGTGGTTTTCAGAATTCATTAACGTTTTTTTCATAGAAAGTTCGCAAGTACCGACTAAAACAACTTATGCGCGGCCACCTATAGCTTGCAGGGTCATATACGTAATTTAGCACATTTCAATAGAAAGTTAGATTTGAAATTTCCCGTTCAATTCCACATTATTTGTAATGTTTTTATCGCGACCTTAGAATGTTTAATGTATGAGGGCAATTAGGAATGATACATAATTTTCTTTTGCGTGGGAAACATTACTTTTTCGTCCACATTTATACAATATGTTCTTTTTTCTCTTGATTTTTTAGAAAAGTTTCTTGATGATTGTTAGTTGGTTCTTTTCATATGCAGCTGCTTCTAAATTTCGTGAGCCTAGGTTTGAAAGCAAAAACCCCCTCTTCATGATCTTATACAATAAATTCACTAGCGTTGCTGCGTTTATCAGAACTACAATTAAAACATTGTTGACATCATTAACTTACGTTTTACAACTGTACTTGAATGACCTGTTTCTGGAGATGTTTGTTCACTTGACTTGTTCTCACCGTCATGTTCCGTCGATGAATTTTGATTGCCTAAATAAGAAATATAGAACAAACAGTTTAGCAAAAGTAGAACCAGTATGCAGGAACATCATCGCACTCTGACAGATATTTTATTTGATAAGTTTGAAATCAAATGGACTTTGGTTGCCAGGGAATGTTGATGTTACGTGCCGATTGAGATGCTGGAAGACACTTAAAGAAAATTTGGAATAGATCACACAAAATGATTTCATTATGTTGTGCTAATAATATCTGTTAAAAAGCTTCAAAATTACCAATACTGCTTTTTGACGGGTATTGATAACAGTGCTGATGATCCTGAATATATATTTCAACGAAACTCAAAAATGACATGAATGAGAAAGGAAAACAAGCCACCTCTTCCAACCTTCCACAGCTACCAGATTAATTAAATTACTGAATTCATTACTGGAATGAAACATATAAAGCACAGTGGATTTTAACAATAATTCACGGTAGCGAACTCTCTTTGCAATGAAAGCGGATATGTTGGCAAATTTTTTCCCATTGATGGATTGCGCAATCAAAGAAAGGTCAGGGCTTCCAGATTAAAACTTTTTTTCAATAAATAATGAGCCCTTTTCATATTGTACTTAACCCCATGTCACATTTGCCACCGCTCAATGCATGAATTCTCAAGAATTCATTATCGCCTTCTTTATAGAAAGTTCGCAAGCAGCGACTACTAAAACCACTTATGCACTTATGCTCAGATATGTAATTTAGCACATTTCAATCGCGAGTTCGATTACTTTTGCACTATTTATAGTATTTTTATGGCGACCTTATGACGTTTAATGTCGACATTCATACGATACATCTTTTTGCTCCAACTTTTTAGGGCAAATTTGTTGGTTTTGTTGGTTCCTTTCAGGCGCTGCTTCTAAATTTCGTCAGAGAAAGACTTAAAACTAATCCGCTCATCATGATCTTATAAAATCATGAGCTCGTACAATAAATTTACGAACCTTGTTGCGCTTAACTACAAGTAAAACATTTCTGACATCATTAACTTACGTTTGACAACTGCACTTGATTGAGCTTCTCCGTGGGATATTTGTTGACTTGACTTGTTTTCTCCGCCACGTAGCGTCAATGAAGTTTGATTGCCTGAATTAGAAATGGAGAACATACACTCTAACAAACGTAAAACCAGTATGCAGTAAAATCACCAGGTTTGGCGAATGCGGAAGCAGTGCAACTCAATAGCAAAGAGCTACTGCGAGATGTAGTACCAACAAGTGCACCCTAAACGGAAAACATCCAAAATAGAACTAAACTACAGTGGTAAAGTGCAGTGAGATCATGAACTATTGATGGAACGTGCCTATTGAAGCGCTCAATGACACGTGACGGATATAGATTTAACCAGAAGAAAATTTATCAAAATTTACTAAATTTTCTGCGGAACGAATTGACGACACAAAACGCTTTCATTATGCTGTGCTAATAATATCTTTTAAAAAGCTTCAAAATCATCAATACTGTTAAGGCATCAATTTTTGACGGTATTGATGTCAGTGTTGATTTTGTTTATATTTTAATAAAGCACAAAAATTCACAGAAATAAGTCCGAAAAAAACAAGTTTTTGCTCTCTGCCACATTTCACTGCTACCTGATTAATTATGTTAACCCCTAGTCATGTTTGTCACCGCTCAATGTAGCTAAACATACTTCGGCAAACATACCAGTGCAAACACAGGGTTAATCTGATACTTTGTACCGATGGCGCCATTTATTTACTTTAAGACACTACAGTTACTTCCGCGTGTATGGTGAACGTACCGACTTTTTGGCGGAGTAACATAAGTAGGGCTGCGCAGTTCGATTCGGTGATTCGAATCGATTCGAAGTACAGATTATTCGAATCAGTTGGGAATCGGTCATAGGAACAAGAGCATGTATACTGCTTTCATTTTAACGATAAAATGCAATCGATATTGGTCATCGATATTGACCAGACGTCGTGACGAAGCCATAAAAAAATCTATTTTCTTTATCCACCTACTGTTTAGAAAAGTTAAAACAACGAAAAATCACTCATCATGATTTCATGCAATAACTCACGTTTTACAACTGCGCTTGAATCAGCTGCTTCTGGAGATGTTTGTTCAACTGACTTGTTCTCTCCGCCACGTGCCGTCTGTGATGTTCGATGATCTGAAATAGAAGTATAGAACAAACAGTTCTAGAACCGGGATGCAGGAAGATTCTGTGACAGTAATTTTATTTGGCAATATTGAAAGAAATAATTAAACACACATAATGCGTCAAATTTGATTAATTTTGGAATAAATAAATCAGATCCTATCATCCCTGATGGTTGTGGTCATTTCTATTCATCTTCCATACCACTAAGATACTCTGCTAGACAGATACCCGAGGAAAACGATTAAAAAAATTAAAAATTACCGCATAGAATACGAATAACGCTTTGCGATATTATTAATCAAAATGGCCTTTGATTGTGCCGTCATAAAAATATCTGTTAGAAAGCCTCATAATCACCAACACTGTTGAATTCTGAACGAGAATTTTATTCAAATGACAATGAATCACAGTTGGTCCGCACCTTAGCCGCTTCTGGTCGGGATTAATACTAGGGTTGTTGTCTTGAAGCTTTTTGAAAAATGAAGAGAGCGTGCCATAAGATATAAAAAGAGCAGTTTCACAAATAACACATGGTGTCGTCGAATTGGCCGAAAAATATTTCCAGACCTTCATTGCACAAGCATTTCTTGAAAAACAATTATTATTCCATTTTGTGCAATCCTTTCAAAATTTGAAGCTTAGCTGTCTTACCTTTGTTGTCCTGATGTTCTTTATCGTGATCTGCCATTGTTGTTGTAAAATCTTTTTCTAATGTAATATCTTTTGTGATGTTTGTTATTTATATTTTGTTGATGAAGCTATGTTGGTTATTTCTATAACTTTATTGAATTTATTGTAATTGCTGTAAAAAATAAATCGAATAAATTGTTTATATGACCTTTAGGCATCTACTCTGGGTGATGTTACAACGTTGAAAGTTACGAATATAACATTTTGCACGACTAGCTCGTGCGTTTGGCGTTTTGAATTCGGTTCGAGAAATATAGTTGATTCAAACTTGAAGTCAAGAAATATTCTGGCCAAACTACTTCGAACTGAACAATCATTGTCTCAATGATCGTTTAGATATTTTTTAGTTGAAATAATTTGCATTTTACTAAAATCATAGTTGTTTTGCTTTATATTCTGAAATTCTTTTGAACATTGCTTTAAGCAATTCCAAAGCTTAAAAGAGCTGCTATGGATTATGGTAGTATCCACAACCGCACTCTAAGCAGGAAACATTTCAGGCAGAACGGAAAGTAGTAAAGTGCAATGAATGGTATCTTCTCTGGGCGATAGTAAAATCTCCAATCGCTTCTTGTTTTCAATTAGTCGTGTCTGACAGCAGGAAGGAAACACGTTAGGGCAATTCAGATCATGCACTTCCACTTAATTATATCATGCATGCGTCATGAATGGAAGGTTCCAGACCGCACGATCCATCATTGGCCCATGCTTGACAAAACATGTTTATACGATATATCATCTTGTATTGAACCTTCGGCAGCGCAGAAGTAGTTCAATTTTGAGAATGGGCAATACTTCAAAAAACTAAGACTCATTTCAGGACACAAATAAATTTTCCTAAAATTTAAAAAACTATGATAATTTCACAAGTTCTTGTTTCTATAATCGATTAACGACTGATTTGAATAATCTGTGCTTCATATCTACTGGACAACAACGTAACTCAGATGATATTTGTAACCAATTCCAAACCAGACATTTCCCAAATATTCCGAATATTAAATTTGTTCAAACTTAATTAGTCCAACATCCCAACTCACAACCCTGACAATACTAAGCGAATAGTCGAATGAAAAGAGCGATATTATGGAACCCTCTTCATATCATACTTAACCCCATGTCACGTTTGTCACCGCTCGATGTATCTGAACAATGCTTCGGCAAACATGCAAGTCGAACACCGGGTTAACCTGATACTTTGTACTCTAACTTTGTTTGCTAATAATTAAACTGATCACCAGTGGCGCCGATTATTTACTTCACGCTGTCGAATACTGGGGGATTATATCAAGTATAGACCGATGATGAATGATCATATCATTCAGGCCCATGTATGGTTAATGTATGTTATGGAGGACCTGTGATGCTGGTCCCGGGGAGGGCAAGTCGGGAAGAACCAATTTTTATGGAGTCGGGACTTGTGATATTTCTAAAGTCTAAAGTGCGGCAATGTTGCGTATTAATTGAACAGTTGCGCTTAGACGAGTCGATCCACCAGTGGCCCATATTTGACGAAACGTGGCACAAGAAACTGTTCATGACTGGTTTGCTGCCTTCCAGTACCATCGACCACGCACGGTGAATACTTGATTGATTTATGATACCTTTCCCATTAGTTCTCCACGCATGGCAGGTGTTGATTTTTGCGGACTACAGTCGGCTGTGGCAGGAATTGCTTTTTGAAGATTTTTTTTAAAAATAGTTCAAGATATCCATGTGGGTGCGGACTTTAAAATAACCCAGAGGTATTTAATGCACGTGGTTAAATGCAACTAAAAGAAAACAAAGAAATGGTAGAGGGTTTATATATTGAGGGCAGATATCACTCGCTGCGCTCTATTATATTGGTTTTCCGAAATTAAAACATTAAGAAAAAATTCATTGATGACAAGGGTTCATATTATGACCCAACGTTATCATCATAAAAATAAATAAAAAAAAGAGGTGATACGGATGGTTCATGGGTAGGGGTTGGGAATTTGATTCGGTGATTCGAATCGGTGTGAAGCAGAATTTGTTCGAATCAATCGCGTTAATCATTTGCAGGAATAGAAACTTGATGAATGAATCGGAATTTTCATTTTTAATGACAAAATATAATGGATTCGAATTAAAACAACTGCTTTGTATCCGAATTAAATTTGTATCTGAATTGATTCGATTCATGGGAATTAGTTTTGTATCCGAATTGATTCGATTCATGGGAATTGGTTTTGTATCCGAATTGATTCGATTCATAGGAATTAGTTTTGTATCCGATTAATTCAAATCTTGATTCTAAAGGTAACCCATGCGTAACAACCCCTGACTACCCGTGAGACCACCACAAGTTTCTGGGAATTTTCAAGGGCCCGGAAATATTGAAAATATCGAGAATTTTCGTATAATTGCTTTTTTGTATTTCAATCAATCTAAAAGATATTTTAAATGATCTTTATTTGTTCCCGCTTTATATAATATAATCTCATATTTACACAGCAATTGTAGCTTTTAAACTAAGAATAGGTATTCAACCAAGTCCCCGATCAGTTTATCACAATTAGGGCTGGGCAATTTGTTTGATGATCAAACGACCAAAAGCATAAATTATTCGAATTAATCATTAATCGAACAAAAACTTGTTAAATGAAGTAATTTTCCCTTTTTAACGACAAAATGTAAAAATATCCGATTCCGAAAAGAATTTCAAAGATTCAATTTGCAAATTTTATCAAATTATAACCGAATATCAGGAATATGTACCCGAAACCTCCGAATTGGTTTTGTATCCGAATCTTTATGTGATGTACTAGTTTGTATATCATTATACACAAGTATTTCATGTTTAACAACCAATGCGTACTAGCGAGACCAATAACAAGTCAAGTTTTGTCAAGTATGGCGGCGCGATCCATCTGTGGCTCATGCTTCACAAAATAAAATGTGTAATTGTACTGGGCGGGAAAATGGTGAGACCTCTCCGCAACGGCGCGATCCATCAGTGATCCGTACTAAGAAAACATGAGTTTGGATAAATATTTTCTCTAGATTGCCAGAAATTTAATTATATCAAGCATAAATCACAGATATACCGGACACCAAAGACGTATCTTGAAAATCGCCCGAGTACCAGATTAACATGCGGATTTGTTTACGGTGGCATTTATCGGTTCCTTATCATTAACGAAATAAACTTATTCATGGAATATAAAACGATTCGAAGCCGGTAATGTGTGTACGTGTGTTATATAAAATTTATATAAAAAGTAAATTTACACGATATTTCATTGAATGATATCGAATCGAATCAAATATCGTATCGAATGAAAGTATCATTAATTTAAAACCAAAGTTCATTTCAATGTTTCATTTAAAATAGTTTGTTCTTGATCTCAATGAGGAAGTTATAAAATATTACCTGATGTGCCATTCGTTGTTTAACTATTGCGATAAATAGAATCTTAGATATAACGTCACCGACTCTCATGCGATTATAGTTTCCTGACAGTGAGATATTATTGTGCAACCGATCTGAAGGGCGTTTTGCAAGAAGAAGTAAAATGGCAGAGACAAATTAATCGTTTAGACTTTGTATGGGGATACCTCTCCCAGAAATATTTTATTTATAATATATTTCACATGCTGCAGTCTCCCGTCCAGAAATTACCATTCATTAGGTATGAGTCAGTGATGGCCCGATGACCTTCTTTCGTAGTCGAATATTTTCTTTATTTCCATTCTGCTAGTGCTAATATTTACAGATGAGATATATAATAACGAATTTTATACAAACCTTCTTTTAAAAGTTGTCGACAAAAATGAATATTTGTAAAATTCTGCTTTTGAATCTTCTCCTTCCAACGAAATTAGCGAACTCGCCATTATCAGCATATTCATAGTTGAATAATTCCTTTATTATCCTTCTGCTGATTCTAATATTTATCAATATTAATAGGTTTCATACGAACCTATTTTTAAAAGTTGTCGGCAAAAGCGAATAAGCGTAAATTATTCGACTTTGAAATCTTCTCCATGCGCCGAAATGAGCAAAATCGACCATTTTACCCATATTCGAAGTCGACTATATCCTTTATTTTCATTTTGCTCGTCCTAATATTTATATATGTGATATATCAAAGCATATTTTATACGAACCTAATTTAACAAATTGACGGCAAAATAATTATTCGTAAAATTCGACTTTGAGCTCAACTCTTCTCACCGGAATCAGCGATCTCGCAAATTTCAACCATATTCGAATTCGACTATTTCCTTTATTCTCATTCTGCTCGTTCTAATATTTATATATGTGATATATCAAAGTATATTTTATACGAACCTAATTTAACAAATTGACGGCAAAATAGTTATTTGTAAAATTCGACTTTGAGCTCAACTCTTCTCACCGAAATCAGCGATCTCGCAAATTTCAACCATATTCGAAGTCGAATATTTCCTTTATTCTCATTCTGCTCATTCTAATATTTATATATGTGATATATCAAAGTATATTTTATACGAACCTAATTTCACAAATTGACGGCAAAATAATTATTCGTAAAATTCGACTTTGAGCTAAACTCTTCTCATCGAAATCAGCGATCTCGCAAATTCAACTATATTCGAAGCCGAATATTACCAATATTTACAATCTGCTGGTTTTAATACTAATATTTTTGAAATATAATAATAGGTTTTATACGAGTCTAATTTCAAAAGTTGTCGGCACAAGTGAATCGCTGTTAAATTCGACCTTAAAATTTCTTCTACCCTCCGAATTGAGCGAAAGCGACAATTTTACCCATATTCGAAATCGAAGATTTATTTTATTTTCGTTCTGCTGATGCTGATATTCATATATGGGATATATAAAAATAGCTGTTGAACGAACATAATTTCAAAAGTTGACGGCAAAAGCGAATATTCGAAAAAATCGACCTTGAAATCGTATATATCCTTTATTCCTTTCAATTATCACTGTGAATCTGCCCGGAATAATTTATTATTTGACAGAATTTCATTTGTACAGTTTCTACGCGGAAAAAATGATCCCGAGAAAAAAATTTCAAAATAAAAAGAGCTTGAATGGACGAAAAAAAATTCTGAATAATGATGAAAGAAATGAAAACTAAAACACATTAGCATATTTCAAAAGTTTTTATTGAAGTGTTAAATAATATGAAAATTGAAAATATTCCAAAAACGTATTTTCGATAAACAGGGCCCAGAAGAATCCCCAATAGAAAACTTTTGCACACTGAAGGGCAAACTTTTTATATTTCTTTATTGAAGAATATATAAATACTTTTGCAACAATTATAAAACTTGTATATAATACATAAGCTCATACAAATCAGAATATTTTAAATAATTTCATCGAAGGGCTAAAACATATGGAAACTTGATAATATCATAAAATAAAATTACAATGAAAAGGGCCCGAAAGAAACCCCGACGAACAATTGAACCCTGGCGGTCAAATTTTTCATATTTCATGGAATATATAAATACCTTTCCCAAAAATATAAACTTAAATATAGCAGAATATTTGGAATGTTTTTATGGGATAAAACATAGGGAAATTTGAAAAAAAAACAGGAAAAACGGAATTTGGATGAAATGGGTCCGAAACAAACCCAAACAAACAAAAATGTTTCATACGCTGGACAGCGAACTTTTCATATTTTTTCTTGAGCGAATATATTGATACTTTTCCAAAAACTATAAACATATAAATAACAGCATATTCGGAATGTCTTTATCAAAGGTCTAATACATAGGGACAATACAAAATATCCGAAAAACATATTTTCGATGAAAAGGGTCGGAAAATTTTGTACACTGAAGGGCAAGCTTTTCATATCTTATCTTCAGATCACAAAATTTTCTGTTGGGGATTCCTTCGGGCCCTTTCCATCGAAAATCCGCTTTCGGCTTTTATCAAAATTACATATGTTCGATAAAACATTCAAGAAATGCTGCTATATAGAAGTTTATTTTATTTTTGTGAAGAGATATTTAAATATTCTTCAAAAAAAAGTTCGCAGTTTAGGGTACAAAAATTTTTGTTGGAATTTCTTTTGGGCTATTTCATAAAAATTTTCTTCTCCGTTTTAGCAAATTACCTTGTATTTGAACCCTTCGATAAAAATATTCCAAACATGCTGGTATGTCTATGTGTATGTTTTCAAGATGGTATTTATATAATCGTCAAGATAAAATATGCTAAGTTCTTCAGTGTACAAAAATTTTTCCTTACGAATTCTTTCGGGCGTTTTTATTGAAAATTTTTGTTTCGAATAATAGTAAATAAAACTTTCGATTCGATTTTGTTTATTTCGCCGAAGATTGTGTATTTTTTCTTATTCAGAGAAATATTTCTTACTCCTGAAGGCGAATTGTTTTGGGATACAGCTTCCTGTAAAACATCAGGATCCTCTTCCTGTAAAACATCAGCAGTCAATCGTTCATAGCGACGTTGCTTTTTGATCCTTCAATGCAAAAAATTCTTGTACATCCATGGTTTCTTAAAAATTATAGGGATTTCAAAAACGACTTACTGTGAAATATTGACGAAGCACGAATGATGGCGAATATTTTGGAACTTTTCCAACGGCGAGGCATAACAATTTTGAGATTATTCGGAAGAGAAAAATTAGAACAATAATGTCAAAGAAAAAATTTTAGTTCATCTATGGACTAATATCATCGAACTTTTCCCACGATTGGTGCATAAATATTTTAAGACCAATAGTAAGAGATAAATTTGTACAAGCATACGAGAGCTAAACATTTTGGTGCATTTATGATCTTTCAAAAGTTTCAGAGATTTGAGGAAACACCTTTTGTGAACGATCCTCTAGTTGCGTAAAATAACGAATAACGAACTTTTATAACGGCCGGGGCATAAATTTTTTTTATCTTATTCAAAAGAGTAAAATTAGTACAATAAAGTTTAAGCAAAACATTTTGGTGCATCTGTGGTTTTTTAAAGTTATTGGTGATAGAAAAATATAAAATATTTATGTAAAATAGAGGTGTTTAAATATTCTTCAAAAAAAGTTCGCAGTTTAATGTGCAAAAATTTTCTGTTGTAATTTCTTTCGGGCCCTTTTCATCAAAAACCGTCTTTTCCTTTTTAGCAAATTTCAATGTGTTTAAGCGCTTCGATGAAAAAATTTCAAATATGCTGCTATGTATAGGTGTATGTTTTAGGAAAGTATTTATATATTCGTCAAGATAAAATATGAAATTTTTTCTTTTTAATGTACAAAGCTTTTCTGTTGCGAGTTTTTTCGGACCTTTTTCATCGAAAATCCTATTTTCGAATATTAGTAAATAAAACTTGCTTAAATTCGATTTTGTTTTCTTTCGCCGAAGGTTGTGCATGTTTTTCTTATCCGGAGAAATAATCCCAACTTCTGAAGGCGAATTGTTCTGGCATATAGTTGCCTGTGAAAAGTTTTGCTATTTTTTTCTTTTCCTAATTTTTCTAAAAAACTATTCAAATGTAGCAATAACAATCTTTTTATTATTTTTTTTTATACTTCTATATCAAATGCAAGGAAAAACTATCAGAAGGAATTGATTTTCACATTTATTCTGTGGGAAAGGTCGAGTATACGCCTGAACCACATAATAAACCAAGACTTTTCGTCCAGACACCATTACTAAATCTGGATGAAGATTTTGATACTTTTCTCATTTTTCTGTGCATAGACCTGGTTGGTCGAGGAAACCGGAAGCAACGTTAACGTGCTCCACCTTGTGCCGGCGAAGCGTTAAGCTAAGATATTATTTTTATTCTGTGGGAGAGGAAAGCCGAAAATACAGCATAATGATATGGCGAACCACGACCTCTCGTGAAGATATGGCGATGACGATCAGAGATTACCAGTTACGAATCGGGGTGAAGATTTTTAGAATGTCATATTTCTCATTTTTTCTGTGCATGGACCGGGTTGTTGGAGGAAACCGTAATTAGCGTTTATGTGAACCACCGTGCACCAGCGAGGCATCCAGCAGACCTCTCGCATAAAATCATCTCCCGTCACAGAATTCGAACTAACGTCAGAAAGATCAGAGTTGCGTAGTTCGAAGTGTATTCCCAAAGCGTTACCGATTGATCTAAAGTCAAGAATCAAATCAGTACTTTAAATCTGGCAACCATTGATGTGCACTACGACTCGACTGTGAAGACGCCAGCAAATGCACAATTTGGATAATTGCATAATGATTAAATCTGGCAACAATAGTGGAACTTAAGTTCGTTATGTATCGCTACCTCCATGCTAGTAGAATTCCAATGGAATATATTTTGAGTTATTCGCTGTTACATAAGGGTTTCAGATGTTAAAAAAACATTTAAGGCAGACTACACTATAGCCTACCAGTAACCTGTATACAGCTAGCAGACACTTCCAGCAGACAGTTACCGATTTTTCAATTACATATCCGCCTTCCCCAAATCATAAATATTCATTCAAAATAGCGAAATATTTTTTGTCGCGATATTTCTTTGACTAGCGTGTTTAAAACATACTTGCACGTCGAGGGAAAAAATGAAAGACATTCTACCGTGTGGATTATGAGGAAATTCCCCTCCCTTCCCTTGAAAAAGTGAAAAATGGCAAATATATCTTTAGTAAGAGCGTCATTAATTGGCGTAAAAAATTGTTGTAACGCTATTCCTTTCTACAGTATGTTCAAAATATATTACTACACCTATGAAAAAAATTTGAAGAAATTCTACCATACGGATCATGGGGAAATTCCCCTACCTTTGCATTACAAAGTGCAAAAATGGCGAAATATCTTTCATGAGGAAGTCTCTAATTGATGAGAAATTTATTTGTCACACTATTCCTATTGACAGTATATTCAAAATATATTTTACACCTACGAAAAAAATTTGAAGAAATTCTACCGTGCGGATCATGGGGAAATTCCCCTCCCTTTTCATAAAAAAGTGCAAAAATGGTAAAATATCTTTAATTAGGACGTCACTAACTGGCGGAAAAATTATTTGTCAAGCTATTCCTTTTGACAGTATGTTAGAAAAATATTTCTACACCCAGGAAAAAAAATTGAAAAAATTCTACCATGCGGATCAGCGGGAAATTCCCCTCCGTATTCATGACAAAGTGCAAAAAAGGACAAAATATTTTTTATAAGGCCCTATTCTATTCGACGCTGCGAAGGTGACTGAAGAGCTCAGGAATCGGATTTTTGAATTATATATCTCTGTTGTAAAGTCTAATAAAACCTTATCAGGATAAGATAGAGCTAATTAATTATATTTTACATAAAAAATGATATCGCGAAATCAACATCTATTTATTCGCCAGATACTGCCAAAGAATCATTGCAGGCGCAGTAATGCGCCATAAATCATTCCGCAAAATGTCATGAAAGGCTTACGACTTACTATTCTTACTATTCCATTGCTATGCATTGAGGGTACCTGATCAATTTTGATTCGACAATTGTATGTTTTTAGTCAAAACTTCTCCTAAAAAGGTGGGGCGGGTGGGAGTTTGCTGCGAATGACGTAATGTCATTCTCGCTATTCAACTTTCACGCGTCCCCATATTGTCACCGCATATTTAAAAGTTTTTTTCATGCCTTTGACTTTATAAAAGCTAGCATCTTATATGAAGAGAAAAATAGACTTAAGTCATAATGTAGAAGTTGCATCGAGCTCTTACTAAATGCTACAAACTAGAATGCCTTTGGAAAATGTTTGTAGTTTCAACGTCAATGTATTCAAATGTATGCGAGTTCTTGCAATAAAGATTGTTGATCTTTCAATGTTTTTTATTATTAAGGGGACAAGCTTGAGAAAACCTATAACAGCACATCAATACTTCTTCCCCGGTAGTCCCTGCAACTAATTCATAGGTGCAGATTAATATTCCTCAGACTTGAAAAATAAAATCGAAATGAATGCTTATGTATGAAATGTGATTTTCACGAGCAGAGATTTTCGTTCCACAGTTTGCTGAACAGTTTTATATATTTTTGAGATACTGGAAGATAAACAATCAGAATAAAAGCTCCTGTCGGCTCAATGATGAAACTGAATAACGATAATACGGCTTCGAAGGCTATAGGCAATTGTTATAAGAATTAGTATGCAACTTGATCGTGCTCTGTTAGTTACTTTCTCGAAGAAGATGAATGATAAGGTGGCCTGTATAGTAGAAATTGTTATCTAGTTCTTCTTTTAGATTTCAAGGGAATTCTTTTCTCTCTTCAGCCAAAAACATTTTGACGATAACATCTTACGATAAAATTTACGCTTTTAGTGCTTCGGTACAGGTTTCTATTTTTGCTTATTCAAAAAAAAATAAAAAATAGAGAATATGGCCCAACCACCTTCTGTTGTCGCCGATGTGATGAACAATTTTCTCTCCGCAAGGAAGCTAAAAACATTAATCGACATTTTTGTTGTAATTCAATTTTCTCTAAATAAGTCTTTCATAAATCTATTTGGCCCTGTGCTCAAAGATCGGCTGCTTTTGCGACATTGTCTTGATACGTGCAAAAAAACGAAACCTGATTTCAATTCATAAATCCAGAATAGTACCCATCGAAATATTTAAAACAGATATTTTTGACATTTTTCAGTGAAGTTCTGCACTATCAGCAAAGATGGCAAAACAAAAAAAAACTATTGTGGGAGAGTTAAGTTGCGGACGGGATGCATGCTAATAAATTAACATTGCATGTCAGTAAATGTAAAGCGATGATTATTTCTCCGATCTTAAGTTATTAAAGATATCAATGTCCATATAAACAACACACCCCTTGAAATAGCGTCATCTTATAAATACCTTGGTATCTATATGGATAGGTGCTCATCCTGGGATATTCATTTACACAACTTTGCTGTTAAATTATCTGAGGCGGTTGGAAAACACTTGTTGCCAACATCCACCTTATGTATGATTTATTTTTCTTTGTTTCAGTCTTATATGGTATTGTTGCGGCCTTCATCTAATTAGAATCGTAATACTTCAAAATAGAGCAATTTCAAGCATACATATGCGTACCAGGTTAACCCCACACTCTCTTGTTATTAAAATAGATGACATTTTTAAACTTGAAATATTGAAAGTAATGCAAACAGCACCACTACGATCAACTTCCGATTGCTTTTGACAAATATTAATTAAGCAAAATGCTGTTCATTCATACAATACCCCGCTCTGCAAAAAGTAGTGCTTATCATGTTCCAAGATTTTCTACACTTCCAACACAGCGATCAATAAAATTTGTTGGTGTGAAGTTGTGGAATGATCTTTTGATATATATTAAAGAAAACACATACACCGGCTTTAAACGAGTGGGTCAAGAATATTTTTTTGAACTCTACCTCAATTATACGCCATTGAATATCTAGGGTTGTGCAAAATATTCGATTTAAATTTTCTAATGAATCAAAAACAATATAATTAAAAATGTTTGTAAAATTTGATGTAGTTTACAAATTTCTGATATAGCACCTATGTTAGTTTACTATAGATTATGACTCGAATATCTGATTCGAATCTAAAATCAAAATATATTCGGCTTGACCATTGCTGGTGATATCTATTCTAGATAATTAGAAAAATATGAATTATTTGGGAGCAAAATCTTGATATATTTCACAATGTAAATGTCAAGGTGACACATTGTCATGATTATGCTGCATTTATTTTATAAATAACAACATAATTCACCCGAAATTTGTTCCGTTTTATCATAATTTTGCTGTGCATTTGGCATCAGCTTTTTGTAATAGCAGATAACTATTGAATAGCATATAATTGTTGATTAATAACAATCATAATTATTTTTAATCTGAGTTTTGTGTTACATATACCTATTAACGTATTTATTTGGGTTTGTCTCTATTTTGCTAGTTATTAGAATTCCTAATTTTAGAATTATATAAAAAGTTTCTTTACTGAGAAAATTGGTGTATACGTCAATCTTACTTTCATGATTTGATATAGGTCCTGATAAGTCCTGAAATGATATCAACTGATTTCAACCCGGATTTGATTCTACATTCCAAATCTTGTCTATAATTTGATGTCAGGGCATACAGTTACTGAGACTCTACTCTCATATTAGATTATTCGTTGAATATACTGGAACAGTAACGTTAATGTGATTCTTTTCATGAGTTCATCAGTTGACTTTAATACGTTTGTGTGGTTTTATAACTTTGCAACGCTGATTTTTTCTGTTTTCAATCAGTTGTTTGGGTGGCAGGGTGACTGTTTTTGCCAGTTTGCCACTATCTAAATTGTGCCATTTTGACAATGATATTAATATTTGTTGTTTATATTGTCTCATGATATTTATTCATATAAGTACCGTGTACCTCCTGAGATTTAAAAACGTTTTTCCGTTATTGTGTTATGTTAACTATTTATTATGTAATGAAATAAAATTAATTGTGGATATTAATGAAGGTAACTGGGCGCAATAGATATTAATCATTTTATCGCACTGGTTTATTATATATGCTCAGTTTTGAATCTTCAATCTAGAATATATGTATCGAGATAATGCTATGAGGTTAATATCATTAAAATTGAGTTTGGTAAGAACTGCACAACAACGGGACAAATAGAGAATAAATTCACACATACTCTGTATCTGTTTTGCTTTACCTCATGCATGCTTTTGGACGAATTCATCGAAAAATATCATTCACGATTCAAGCATGAATTTCAACTTAATTCTAGGTGCCAACCATACATGTTGATGAGTGATAAATTTACATTATTATATTTTTAATTCATTGTGATTCCTACACCGTACATCACATCTTTTAATCATGTTTGCTATTTATAATTGAAAGGTCTTTAGGTGAATCTACAATCTCAGCAGAATATTCCTTTTTTGTCCCCTTTTTACATATTATGATTATTTATTTTCTGCCTTGTAATATGCTTTGAGTGCTGATAGATGTAATAATAGAGGACTTTTAACAAAAACTACCGTACAAGTTTAACTAAACCCTGTGATCCATGACGATATTCGTCGCGCTGCAAAAATAACACGCATGTTTTGTTATTGCCTATTTAGGGTGGTAGTTTTTGGCTGTCAAAGATTTTCGTTTTCTTCTGATGGGCGAAAGGCGTCAAAATTGTCGACACTGACATTTCCAAGCGGTGTGAATGATTCTGAATCTCTTTTCATATAGTTTGGCTGCTCCTGAAGTACAGTGCTGACTTTGAGCCATCAATCTGGTAATAAGTTAGTAGGTTCTGTGTTCCTAAGGATTTATTTTGTGAAAACGTCTATTTCATGCTTTCTGATTCTTTCCTATGAACATGGTGTCGTAGACTTGATAACATTTGCTGGTTTTTTCACTGCACCAGTCGATTTTGCAGAAATTTGACCACTGCCATTTTTATTAATGTTTCTATACTATTATTTATGAAATAATGGTTATTGCCCGAATTTTTTTTTGCTGGGTGACGAATAAAACATTGAACATTGATTTTTTTCGAATATCATACCAAAGTGCTTCCCATGGAAAGTCTTAGATGATTTATTTAGCTAATAAATCTAAACAATACAAACATACATCAGCATTTCACCATTAAAATAATATAATTACGTTAAACACATTGTTGATTCTGAACTTACATAAAGAATAGGTTCAGGAACTGCGCGATTTGGATAACGAATATTTTCGCACTTTCCGACGGTGTGGGTATAAAATCTTTTAGATTATCCGGAAGGGGAAAATTAGTACAATCATGTTAAAGCTCAATCTCTATTATCTATGTTATCTCTATAATATTTAAAACTTTGTATGTAATATTTTGCGAAGATACAATTTCAGTAGGTTCTAATATAATAATTTGATCAACCCCACTGTGTGTCTTGTATATTTGGAGTTAACATAGTCCGAAAAGAATATTAGAACACTTTTACGTGTGCATGAAAAATCACAATTTTGCTGTCATATTCCGCTAACGTTCTGCTAAATTCACAGTGGTCAATATTGGCATAGGTGAAGGTTATCTCAGTTAGATTCGAACTTGTGAGTTTGGTCGTTTGTTTTGAAGACGCTGTGTTAAAATTTTAAAAATACTTCAAAACCTTCGCAGATTATGTTCATCAGTTCTGATGCTAGATTTTTGCTCGTTGGTATAAGCTTAACATATCAAAACTCATATACAGCCCAGCCAGATAATGCTCCCACAATAGGGATAGAATTTGATTTTTATTTTGTGGAAGAGGAAAGCTACAAATACAGCTTGTCATGATAAGTGATCATGTTAGGTCAAAGGTTATATAGAATGTGGCAACGGCCATAGAAGGTTCTAGTCGCTCTCTTCTCGTAAGCTGGTGCTAGGATGTGGTGCAGGTCTATTATGTCTGTTCAAGTAGTGTTCTAATCTGTCGTATATCTGTGTAATGATAAGTCATCTGTAATAAATACGGATTGTTGAATAATATACAAGCCTCCTATATATGCCTTATGTTTTTGGCGAGACAACACATGACATGGTGTCAGAGTGAAAGCTTCTAACAGTGAAGAGAAATTTGCTGCCGGAAAACTTGTAACGTTTTCGTATATCGTGATTCGCCGACACGTATTTGTGTTTCTGAAGATCGAAAAAGTTTTTCTGACAACAATACAAGACAAATTTGTTCAACATGAATCATTTCAATGCACCTGGAAATCTAGATATTCACCAAGGTAATTTAGCAGAAAATTGGCGACGTTTCAAACAGAGTTTTGATATTTATCTCATTGCTACTGAGAAAAATGGCAAATCTGATGCTGCCAAAGTTGCCATGTTACTAAATTTTGCTGGTGAAGATGCTGTAGAACTGTATCAGTATTTCACATTTGCTGAAGAAGGTGATAATACTGTGAGTTTGGTCGTTTGTTTTGAAGACGCTGTGTTAAAATTTTAAAAATACTTCAAAACCTTCGCAGATTATGTTCATCAGTTCTGATGCTAGATTTTTGCTCGTTGGTATAAGCTTAACATATCAAAACTCATATACAGCCCAGCCAGATAATGCTCCCACAATAGGGATAGAATTTGATTTTTATTTTGTGGAAGAGGAAAGCTACAAATACAGCTTGTCATGATAAGTGATCATGTTAGGTCAAAGGTTATATAGAATGTGGCAACGGCCATAGAAGGTTCTAGTCGCTCTCTTCTCGTAAGCTGGTGCTAGGATGTGGTGCAGGTCTATTATGTCTGTTCAAGTAGTGTTCTAATCTGTCGTATATCTGTGTAATGATAAGTCATCTGTAATAAATACGGATTGTTGAATAATATACAAGCCTCCTATATATGCCTTATGTTTTTGGCGAGACAACACATGACATGGTGTCAGAGTGAAAGCTTCTAACAGTGAAGAGAAATTTGCTGCCGGAAAACTTGTAACGTTTTCGTATATCGTGATTCGCCGACACGTATTTGTGTTTCTGAAGATCGAAAAAGTTTTTTCTGACAACAATACAAGACAAATTTGTTCAACATGAATCATTTCAATGCACCTGGAAATCTAGATATTCACCAAGGTAATTTAGCAGAAAATTGGCGACGTTTCAAACAGAGTTTTGATATTTATCTCATTGCTACTGAGAAAAATGGCAAATCTGATGCTGCCAAAGTTGCCATGTTACTAAATTTTGCTGGTGAAGATGCTGTAGAACTGTATCAGTATTTCACATTTGCTGAAGAAGGTGATAAAAATAAACTCGATAAAGTTGTTGAACAATTTGAAAATCACTGCAATCCACGTAAAAGTATTCTATTTGAAAGATACAAATTCTGGGAGCTCAGACAAGAAAAGACAGAAAATACAGATGAATATGCCACAAGATTGAGAACACAGGTCAAACAATGTCAATTTCAAGAACCAGAAAACATGGTAAGAGACAAATTTGTTTTTGGTTTACGTGACAATTCTGTCAAAGAAAGATTACTTAGAGAGAAAGAACTGACCTTGCCAAAAGCTCTTGAAATAGCACGCACAATAGAAATCTCTAAGAAACAAATCGATGCAATGAAAAATACTTCGAATGCATGCGATACAAATTCATTCAGGAAAGAAGTAAATTCAGAAATAAATCATATAAACAAATCAAGGAGAGATTATATGAAACAGAAGACACAAAATTCAAGACTGAATAAGCAAAAATGTCAATACTGTGGAACATTTCATGCTCCGAGATCCTGTCCAGCATATGGTAAAAGATGCAACTATTGCAATAAAATAGGACATTTTGAGCTCGTATGCAGACTTAAAACAAGAAGGCCTGGGCAGAGGAAGCTTGTTGGTGCTATTCAAAAGAATGAAGATGAAAATTCTTTAACAAAAGACAAGAACGGAGATGAAAATTCTGATAATACTGCTAACCAGACATTATACTGTTTGAATGATGTGAATTCATTGAACGGTAAAGACAACTGGCATGTTGATTTAAATATTTTAGGCAAAAAAGTAAATTTCAAAATTGACTCTGGAGCAGATTGCAATGTAATGATGATGTAATGATGAGTTGAAAGTCAAAAATGTTAAAATTCATCCTACAAATGTGATATTGAGAATGTTTGATGGTAGAGAAATCAAACCTAAGTGCAAAATATGTATACCTTGTGAACATAAAGGCTTCACTAAGATGATTGATATTATGATTGTCAAACAAAATGTACCTTCAGTACTTGGTTTAAATGCCTGTATTGATTTGAATTTAATTAAGAGAGTTGATGGTTTAAAATCTGATATTAATGTTGAAGAAAATTTTTCAGATGTTTTTGATGGCCTGGGTTGCATCAATGGTTTTGTTCACAAAATTCAACTTGATAATAATGTGAAACCTGTTATAAATCCACCACGTAGAGTTCCTATTGCTCTTAGAGAACCACTCAGAGCAGAATTAAAACGTATGGAAGATATGGATGTGATTAAAAAAATCACTGATCCTACTGATTGGGTCAATAGCCTGGTTATTGTTAAAAAGAAAAATAATTCATTACGTGTTTGTATTGATCCTTTGCATTTAAATCGTGCCATAAAACGTGAACATTTTCCTATGCAGACCCTTGAGGATATTATGACACGTATGTCCAATGCCAAATATTTTTCTGTCCTCGATGCAAACCATGGTTTTTGGCAAATCAAGTTAGATGATGAGAGTGCTAAATTATGTACATTTAATACTATATATGGGAGGTATTTTTTTTAAAAGGCTTCCATTTGGAATTATCAGCAGCAGCGAGGTCTATCAAAGAATTATGTCCCAAATATTTGAAAATATTGATGGTGTTGAGATTATCATTGATGATATACTAGTCTGGGGTTCGACCCTAGAAGAGCATGATCTTAGATATTGCAGAGTGCTTGAAAAAGTTAGGCTAAGTAATTTGAAACTGAACCGTGAAAAGTGTAAGTTTCGAATGACTGAAGTCGGTTATATTGGTCATTTACTCACTTCAGAAGGCATTAAACCTGATCCAAAAAAGGTGAAAGCTATATCTGCTATGCCCATACCTACTAATGTCAAAGAATTACAATGTTTTTTGGGCATGACTACTTATTTGTCTAAATTTTTGAATAATCTTTCAGAAACTGCAGCACCTTTGAGGAAATTATTAGAAAAAGATATTGAATGGTTTTGAGGTCCAGATCAGAATGATGCTTTTGATAAATTGAAATATGCTATATCTAATGCTCCTGTATTGAAATATTTTGATATTAATGAGCCAATAATTTTATATGTTGATGCAAGTTCAAAAGGGGTTGGTGCTTGCTTGATTCAAAATAGTCGACCAGTGGCATATGCGTCTAAAGCGCTCACAAAATGTCAACAAAACTATGCGCAGATTGAGAAAGAGATGTATGCGATTGTTTTTGGGTGTGAACGTTTTCACGATTTTCTATTTGGCCAAGTTCGCATCACCGTACAGTCAGACCATAAGCCACTCGAGACGATATTAAAAAAGCCCTTGTGCTCCGACACGTTTGCAACGTATGATTTTAAAAATACAACCTTACCCGCTTGAAGTCAAATACAAAGTGATGCATGATATATGATTCTATTTTTATTAACAAGGGAGATGTCATGATAAGTGATCATGTTAGGTCAAAGGTTATATAGAATGTGGCAACGGCCATAGAAGGTTCTAGTCGCTCTCTTCTTGTAAGCTGGTGCTAGGATGTGGTGCAGGTCTATTATGTCTGTTCAAGTAGTGTTCTAATCTGTCGTATATCTGTGTAATGATAAGTCATCTGTAATAAATACGGATTGTTGAATAATATACAAGCCTCCAATATATGCCTTATGTGTTTGGCGAGACGACACATGACCAAGGCTGTAGTACGGTACGGTACGGTACGAAGTTCGGTACGGTACGATTGAATTTTCCGGTACGATAGTACGGTACGATTCATTTTTCAATTTTCGTACTTGGTACGGTACGGTACGAAGTTCGGTATTTATTTCGTACCGTACTCTTTTTCGTACCTTCGCATTACACTTTATTCTTCTCAAATGAATTCAAAAAATAATTTTATTTAACATCTATGCCGTTTCATAACGGGGCTCTGATAATATAAATTGTGTCTATCAAAGAAGTTTTTAACTAAAGAGCAATTTTAAAATGATTAAAAGCGGCGCAGGTATGGTAATAAAAATGCAACTGATTAGTTCTTCTTCAGTTGATTAGATGAGCTATGTCGGACATCGGTTTTACTGCAGTGGCGTAAAACTTTGTGATTGCGTGGAAATACATATAGGCCGCTGATTTATGATGTATTAATCTGAATGCCTTTTTCTGTAATAACGAAAGTTGTGATAGCCCAATTGAAATCGACAAGATAAACAGCATTCATAATACTAAAATTCACGGTGTTATCACGGTGCCCAAACATACCAACTACAATCGCGGATCCAGAAAAAAAAAATTTAGGGGGCACATTTTTTCCAACATGCAAACACAGGCTTTCAAATTTACAAAAAGATTAGGGTGCCGGAGGCGCGCACAATTTTTGTAAGAACAAAACAAAAATACATGTTTTATTAGTGAAATAAACATTACCAGACAGGAAAATGTATCTGCGCGCCGAAGGCCCGCTGAAATTTTTGTAAAAATTGAATAAAAATTCTCACTTTAAAGGCTAAATGCCACGAAATATACAAAATTAATTAGGAAAAAATATTGCGCAACGCAGGCGCGCGAAAATTTTATAAAAATTAAATAAAAAACTCTCCCTCCCTGACCAACTAAGCTAACCAGTAACCACCGCTATTACGTTTTGTTTGTACTCTGACACGCAGAAGCATATTATCAGAGCAGAAACATCAGAATATAAAGATATATTTAAGCTGTTTTGAGTTGAATGTTAGCTGATGCTCATCTTAAATAGAAGATATATTTTGTAAAAAAAACAGCCAAGTCACAATATAGACAACGAGGCATGCCGGGAATACGTCTGTCTGGTATGAAAAAAATAAATAGCATTATTTATGTGATGTATTATTAATGTGAAGAGAACGTAAATTGCACCAGAAATACCAGATGATAATGATAATGTTCTTATAACCATGCCTTCGAATAAGACCGCACGAAACCCATGTGTGGTGCACAACGCACATTCTTTTGTCGAGAGAGAATTTCTTGTGACGACACAATGGTGCAAATATGCTAAATATTGGTTCATGCCAAATTTTTTTGCGAAAACTGTGCTCATCCTACCACCATTTATCACCACCGGTGTACCATTCTCATATTATACGCAATGTGAACAATGATATTGGCGGGGCATATGCTTAATTACGCGCTTGTTTTTCTGTCCTGGATTTTAAACCAGATATCATAAAACTGCATCACTTTGTAAGATGTTGTAAGATGTTGGTGACTTTTCTTGCGGTGGCCAGATCTTACAAATAAAGCTAATTTGGACATTGGTAGTTGGTGCGGTACGAAATTCCTGCCCAGCGAATCGTACCGGTTTTCGTACTGGTACGAAATTTAGTACGATAAATGGAAAATATTAATCGAACTTAATTTCGTACTGGTACGAAATTCGGTACGATGTACGAAAAAAATAATATCGTACGGTACGGTACGGAAAATTTTCGAAAGGTACGGTACGAAGTTCGGTACGAAATTATTTTGCTGGTTCGAAGTACGATAAAAATTTCGTACCGTACCGTACTGCCACCCTTGCACATGACACAGCTTAATCATATGGCAAGGCCATTTTTCCTGTACATGGACCTTGTTGGTGGAGGAAACCGTAAGCAGTGCTCACATTAACCACCGTGCGCCGGCGAGACGTTCAGCAGACCTCTCGCATATATTCATCAACCCTTACGGGATTTGAAACTGCGCCATGTGTAACTCTAAGCAAATTTCCAATGCTTTATCTTCTACTTGAATTCTGAATTACCAGATTAAATACTAATAAATTGAATCCAAATAAAATTTACGAATAATGTCAAATTTCTAATTTTGTGCATAATGAAAATAAATTTATTCTCTTCTAAACAGTTTGATTAATACCGATTATTCATCTAATTATTCTGCGATAGAGAAAAGCATTGATATCGGTGAGCCTGATGTCTGATGAACTACTTAACCTGAATGATAAGAGGTTAAGCAGAAACAGTCCAGTTCATCTCCACCAGAGGGCTTGCTTCCACCCCTGTGAAGCTGCCAGAAAAAAATTATTACTTGGCAGAATTTCATGCATACAGTTTGTACGCGGAAAAAATGCTCCCACGATAACTTCAAAATAAAAAGAGCGTTACCAGACGAAAAGAACATAATTTCTGAATAATGATCCACGTTGCCAAATTACAAAATGAAATAGAGTATTTCTAAAAAAAAAAAAAAACAGGGCACATCATCTAAAGTCTGTGTTTCCAGGTTATAAAAATAAAGACAATGTTGCTGCAAATACCAAATAAAATTATCAACGTTGGAAATTTGATAAGCATATGTCCGCAGTAAATGGAAAGTCAACAAGATAAATGAACATGTCTTAATAATTACGAGAAAAACGAAAAATATAAACGATGTAGAGAAATGAAAATTTTTTAAATTTGAGGGCGAAATTATAGCCTGTAAACGGAAATATTTTACGCTGAATAAACGAGTATTTTAGAGGAAAGGGTCAGACCCAAGCACACACAAAAAAATTTGAATGCTCAAAAAGGGAATTTCCCATATTTAGCTTGAACAATATATAAAATGAATATACGGAAATTTAATAACTACTAAAAGGGGATTTTAGATGAAAAGGTTTCCAAAAAAAACCCAAGTGAAAAATGTTGTTCTCTAAAGGGCGAACTTTTAATAAATTTATCTTGAAAAATTTACAAATACCTTCGCAAAAAATATAAACTTATACATAGCAGCATATTCGGAATGTTTTGATCGAAGCGCTAAAACATAAGGACATTTGCCAATAATCGAAATGGCAATTTTTGATGAAAGGCTCACAAAAAAAAAAAAACAGAAAATTGCACCGAGGATTGAACTTTTCATATTTTATCTTGAAGAATACATAAATACCTTTCTCAAAATAAACTTGTACATAGCAGCATATTTAGAATATTTTCGAAGAGCTCAATTTGAAAATACCTGACTAAAGGGGGACCAAAACTTATCATATTTTGGACTTTTCCAAAAATATAAACCTATACATAGCAGCTTATTTAAAGTTTTTATATCGAAGGGCTTGAATAACATAGGGAAATTTGAAAATACCCGACAAACGGATATTGGAACAAAAGGGCCCGAAAAAAACACGAAAAAATTTTAGTACACTGAAAGGCGAACTTTTTATATTTTTTGTTGAAGAATATTCAAAATAAGTTTCTAAAAAATATAAACATATACAAGCAGCATATTTTAAATGTTTTTGTCAAAGGTCTAAAACATAGGGAATTTGAAAATATCGGAAAAGTGTATTTTCGATGACAATGGCCTAAAAAAAACCAACAAAAAAATTTTCATACACTGGAGGGCGAATTCTTTATATTTTTTGTTGAATAATATATAAATACCTTTCCAAAAATGTAAACTATAAATAGCAGCATATTTAAAATGTTTTCATCGAAGGGCTAACACATAGTGAAATTTGGAAGTATCCGAAAAGGGGGTTTTAAATGAGTATGGGCCAAAAGAAACCCAGCAAAAAATTTTGTACACTAAAGTTCAAACTTTTTATTTATTTATTTTTTTTAAAGGAATATAAAAATACCTTTTCAAAAAATAGAAACTTTTTCAGAGCAGCATATTTTTGGAATGTTTTTATCGAAGGGCATAAACATAAAATTTTTGAACACTATAGGGCAAACTTTTTGTATTTGTTTTTGAAGAATATTAGAATGAAGAGTTATCTGGTTATCTCCTGTGGTAAATAAGATTACGATGACGATTTATTATGTTTAAATGAAACAACTACTTTGCAGTACGAAATAAAACTAGTGCTTCAGAATTCACTCCCGGGTATGTAGTATGAGCAATTACCAATTTGTTTGACTCCATAGCCTAATATCATCTAAAATTTATTCTGTGTTCGGTAAAACCAAACAAGATCATACCTTGTATTCATCTTCGCTATTTCAACTGTTTCTGGTGCAAGTAGTTGTTTATAATCCACTGCTCATTCGGCAATCTTATTTCAGAACATCTGGACCATATAACTCAACTCCTACCGAAAAGCGTAGTCATTGAATTCGAATTTTAAGCGAGACGAATCAAACGCGCGAATGACGTAAGTGGTCATGAGGAGGCAAAACCGTTTGAGAGTAGAGAAAATTTCACATCCTGGAGGGAGAAAACGAGACAACACAGAAATAAAAAGAGTATAATACTGGTCAAACGCTTGTGAATATTTTTACCGGACGAAAATTACTATTTCAACACTGCAAAATCACTTCATATTTGTATTTTCTGTAGAAAATACCTGAAAAGGGGATTTTCAATGAGAAGAGCCAAGAAGAAACACCAACAAAAAAAAATTCCACTGTTTATCTTGAAAAATATAAAAATACCCTTCCTAAAAACATAAACTTATATATAGCAGCATGTTTAAAATAATTTTATCGAAGGGCTAAAACATAGGGAAATTTGAAAATGCCTGAAAAGCGGATTTTGGAAGACAAGGTTCTGAAAGAAACCCCAACAAATAGCTTTTGTACACTGAAGGGCAAACTTTTTAAATTTTTTATTGAAATAAATGAATACCCTTCCAAAAAATATAAACTTATACTTAGCAGCATATTTGGAATGTTTTTATGGAAGGGATAAAACATAGGCAAATTTGCTAATAACCGAAAATCGGAATTTACTATTAATTAAAAGGAGGATTTTTGATAGGAAGGTTCCAGAAGAAATTTCTGTACACCGAAGGGGGAACTATTTCTATTCTTTGTTGAAGAATATACAAAAACTTTTTCCAAAAATAAAAACTAATACATATCAACATTATTGAAATGTTTTTATCAAAGGCTAATAAAACAAAGGCAAATTTCCTAATTATTGTAAAGTGAATTTTCAATAAGAAGGGCCCAAAAGAAACTCCAGCAGAAAATTTTTGTACACTGAAAGGCGAACTTTTCATATTAAATCTTGAAGAATATATAAATGAATAACTTTCCCCAAAACACAAACTTATAGATATCAGCATATTTGAAATGTTTTTATAGAAAGGCTAACACAAAGGGAAATTGAAAAAAATACCCGAAAAGCAGATTTCCGAAGACAAACGTCTAAAAGACCCCCCACAAAAATATTTTGTACACTGAAGGGCGAACTCTATGTATTTTTTGTTGGGGAATATATAAATACCTTTCGAAGAATAGAAACTTATTCCTTGCCCCATATTTGGAATGTTTTTATCGAAGGGCTAACACATAGGGAAATTTGCTAATAACCGAAAAGTGGATTTTGGATAAAAAGTGCCGGAAGAAACACCAACAAAAACAGGCGAACTGTTTATATTTTTTATTGAAGAATATATAAGTACCTCTCGAAAAAATATAAACTTATACATGGCAGCATATTTGTAATGTTTTTATCGAAGGGTTAAAATTAAGGGAAATTTGAAAATATCCGGAAATCCTATTTTTGATGAAAATGGCTCGAAAGAAACCCCAACAGAAAATTTTTGTACACTGAGGAGCGAACTTTTTAACAGATAAACGGGACTGTACCGAAATACTCAAAGAAACTCAAAAATCAAAATATTATAACAAAAGAACTTACTCATTAACCAACACTATGAAATATTGCGACGCGACGATGCCACAGAAAGAGGGGATATTACAGAAGATTGCATTCTGCTCTTGATGATTTTTTTGAACGGCGACCCTTTTTATGAGAAAAAGACGGTCTGGATCAACGCATTTCGTGAGCACGATACCAGTCAAATTTCTCTAATATAAGAAAATGGAATCGCCGTTTCCTGGATTGATGTTTACACGCTTTGCCCGAGTTGATCGACAAGGTTGATAGATGTCATAAAACCATGAGGGTTACAAAAGCTACCGTCCCGCGGGGCTGAAAAAAAGCATTCTTCATGCCAATATTTCGTTGATACTATAGAAGTCAGGGAGTCGTTCTATACCTCACTGTTCTATGAACAATGTCTAAAAGAAACAAGAAAATGATGTTTTTAACATATTCATACGTTATTCAATAATACTTCGTTCACAAATTACGCGCGACTTTCAACAAATTATTGAATGCACTGATAACTCGTATTTGTGAGCCAGATATTGAATGTCACACGCTTCAGGAATCCCTTGAAATCCTCGCAATCTTTTTTAGAATTAAAAAATCCGGGATATATTATTTATACCAGTATATTGGAATCAACATTATTCGTTGTTGTTCTTCTCTATGAAAACTTTAAATATTACCTTGGTGGTTTAATGCCGTCATTTCGGCATTAACTTGCATATTTAACAAGGCTCGTTTCAGCATCAACAAAATATAATCAATATTTAACGAAAAAGGCTTTTTCGCGGAGAACATCTTCAATATTATGAAGTCTTTGAATTTCGACGAAGTTGTCAGTGATGTAATAATGCATTCTATTATCTCGATTATATGTGCTGGACTAAACGGGACATTGGGCAGTCATCGTGACGCAGCAGAATTCTTTGTATTTCTTCTGAACAAAAAATTATTGAATGAGACCGGGTTAACAACAGTGTGTGCCCTGCAAAGCCAAATGTATACCAAATGTAACCAACAGAATAATTCAGAATAGAATAATTCAGTTGTCTCCATTTTGTTGACTATTTTTTAATGGAGATCGATGAGAAGAATAATCTCTTGTACGGAAGCATGGTCAAAAATCATGACCACTAGGAAAATTTTTCATTCAATATACCAGGTTTATTAAGTTCGAACATCATGCGTCCAACGCATGATCAACAAAATTAGAAAAAAGTTTTCTTACAAGCAATCAAAACCGGATATGATAGTTCCAAAACAAGTTTTAATGTTTTTACACCCGGAATTATAACTCTAATTCGGAACCTTCGACCCTCCAATTCAAAAAGGCCAGTATCGTAGTGAGAATCATACACATTTATGATTAACATTCCGAGATCTCTTTATAGAAAATTGAAGCAAATTTATAGTTTAGGTTGTCCGGTTAATTGCCTTGTCGATGTGTACGACAATTATGTTGTGATCACGTCCGATGAATAGCTATTAGAATATCCAGCCTAAGGCCAACTTGGATGGTCACAGAAAGTGTATAAAAGCGAGTGCAAAATTATTCATTAATAAGATTAGATTAGGTTGAATTGCATTTGCTAAAATAATTCTTTGTGTTGAAATATAATAAAGAAAATCAACTTTGGTTTCTATATCGTGCTTCTATCTTCACCCTTCACTTGCCTCATGCTCCAGCAGCGTATCAAAATATGAATTGGCGTCTTGCTCAACATTACTTTCATGAATGATTGCCAGAACAAGGGAACACCGCACGACAGAAGTGTCTGCAAAAATTAAAACGCAAGAGAAACTAATAGCTCACGACACAACGAATTCCGAGTTTTTAACTTATCGATTGTGTTGTGTTATTATCTATTAAGGGATTTGGGTTCCTTTCATTTAGGTTCATTTAGCGGTGGAATTTCTATATGGTCTGACGTCGGGGTTCGACAGGAATTAGAAAATGACGGCGTTCTCTTCCTTTTCCGCAAAAATGCAGATTTTTAAAAACGCATCTTGTCTAAATTCCAAGGTATTTGTAGGAAAACGAAGGAAGTCGTGTTCTGAACTTAGGTTGGAACGAAGAAAAGAATTGAAGGAAATAAAAACCAAGATATTTTACAGGAAAACATGGGCAGCGCTGGATTGATTTAAATCAGAAATCAAAAACTTAGTTTAGGAAAAGCTCCTTCATCTAGGTAAATTATCCTGTGCCGTTTTAGCAAACTCAATTATGTATACCCGTCCAACTTTTTCTCAACGCGTAAAATTTTTGAACTTGATCTACGACTGAATAAAAATCTCGATAATAGATCATATGACATATTTACAGGAATATTTTGAAAAGCAAGGTTTGCCAAATGAGACATCCAAGTATGTCTGTTTATTTTGTCCGATGTAGTTTGATTACCATGGTTGAATAATCATATACTCAGACTTGGCTCTGCGTTCCATATATAGGCTGATACTGTCAGGCTCGCTTCCGCGCTTTTAGGAATATTTCTGTGTTTTCCTGATTTATTCTCATTTTCTTTCATTGTAGGACTGTCAGTTGAGATTTCAGTGTTTAGTTAGTGCCAATATATATTTAGATATGTTAGGAAACTGTATGCTGTTTTTTCCTACTGCCAGTTTGTAATCATTAGTCTATATTATGCCAATTTATATTTGCGTATGAATTGTGATTAGCACTTTCTGCGATCTAATATCAGATGCGTTAGTCTTTTGTTATTCGTGTGTATTTTGGTATTTAATTAATTGAGTATTTGATTGTATGATTGTACGGTTTGATCCATCTTTTCAATCTATGATTGTTTCTACGTCCATTGTTTCGTACTCTTCGGGTAGCTTCATCTGCCAATTTGTTCGTAAATTGTATTCAAGTGGTCTCAAAGACTGTCAGCTATCGAACCGGATATATTTGGTTGTGACTAAACTCAGCGCCCATTTCAGGTACGCCTCATATCTTCGAATGCGACTGAAAGCAGGGACAAGGCGAAAACGTAATTTTGTCCTCGGGTTCAAGCCGCAGTATTCCCTGGATTGGACCTCATCAATTTGGTGAGCACTCCAGGACTGACAATAAAAATATTTTGGCTGAGAACTGTACTAGACTTTAATAGGGATAAGACTAGTAGGCCATATATTTTATTGTTGCATCTTGGGACATTGTGAAGTTGATTTTTCTGTTGACCACAATTTTGCGATCAGGATGAGGAAGAAAATACGACGAAAAAGGCGAGGGAGAACATTGAACTTTTGCAGTTGCAAATTCAGAAATATAAAGAGAAAGTGAAGGGATCTGAGCAGAGACAGGAAGAAATTTGGGGAGACAAGCAAAAATGCACGAAGTTTTGCTGCAATTTGAACTTGAAACGATCGAATGTCAAAACGCGGAAACGAAGTCATCTTTCTGGCAGATTTACAATATGTTGCAGGACATTTCGATCATTATAAAAGTTAATGGGGATGCTAATGTCGTAGAAACAACGCCAATGTCTCATGATGACCGTCCCAGTCTATTTTCATCTACACCTGTTTATTTTACACCGGTACCTAAACCTCGTTTGAAGCTGTGTTCAAAGTCCCCTCCAATTCTTGAGGTGATGAAACTTCAGATTCTGGCTCAGAGATTGCAGATGGTGCAGAACCGAGAGGCCGACAAAATTCATGTTCTCAAACAATGAAGGTTCGTATTGCGGAACCAGGTCTTGTTAGGAATTTTACAGCTGTTATCCCATTTTCTGGTGATAAAGAGAGCCAAAGACCTGCAAGTAAGCCCTCTGTTCGCATACACAGATCATTTTCTGTTGAGATATAATTTCAATCTACACAAGGCGCTAGTGGTGGTGTTAATACTGCCAATGATTCTCACAAAACCAAACTAATGTTTCTATGTTGACGAGAGCACTTAAGAAATCTATGTATTTTGATGGAGCTCATACCATACCAGACTAACTATAATATGTGGGATAATAATACTGCTGGGCGAGAGTTAGCTACGTGTATGACAGGAAAAGGCCTCGATCTTTTGAAAGATTTGCCGGAATTCAAGCGTACTAGTTACATTGATATTGTGGATCATTTCAATCACTATTTCAAGCCGATAGGAAATGAAAGTTCATACCGTACCAAATTTTATTGTCGCAAAATAAAAACTAAGGGAACTACACGTGACTTTAGTGTTAATTTGAAAGATCTTGTTATTCTTGTATATTCGAATCTTGATTTAGGTCTTATGTAATAAACTAGAACCTAGACCTGAATATTTGTTCTTTGCAATGCGACAATAGTTGGCATTCACGCATCCCTTATAGCAGTTGGGGTCATGATTTATTGTCCTTGGATACAATGGAGCTTGATCGGAAAATTGATTCTTTGTCTACTCGTCACACTGTTGCCCAGTTAGGCATGTCTAATGGAATTTTAAGCATGGACTATCTTTGCGAAAATGATTGTATTCTTTATTTATCATCACGGCACATGATGATACGTGGGCAAGAAATTAAATTGAATACTGAGAAGTCGGTACCCTGTTGCTGTGTCACTATACAGATATTACGATCCCGCCATACTCTATATTGGTCGTTCCTGCTCGACTTAGTTGTCCCTGGTCGAACTCTTCATCTGATGTAGCTGCCATTGTTGAACCGCTAGATTCACGCTTCCTTGCTGATGGTATTCAGCTGGTTTGGTCTATTGTGGATCCGTGTAAATCCTCTGTGCTATTAGCGGTTAATCAGAATGACAAACAAGTCAAAATAATAATAATACCCTGTATTTGATTTTCTCGGACCATTGCCGACTACCGAAAATAGAAACGAACACATCTTAGTGGTTTCGGATTATTTTTCTAAGTGGATAGCGAGTTGATACCACTGCAGATGTGTTAGTCACTCGTTTTGGTGTACCGAGAATTCTCCACTCAGATCAAGGCAGAGACTTTGAATCAAAATTATTCTCCTAAATCTGTGAATTATGTGGAATACGGTAAACTAGGACAAGCCCCTCCATCTTCGCTCTGATGGACAAATTGAACGCTTTAATAGGACGATTCAACAAATGCCTAAAGTTTTTGTCAACGATAATCGCAATAACTGGCATGATCATCTTTGTATGGCGTGCCCATCTACAGTTCACGATAGCACTGGATATTCATCTAAAAAGTTGATTCTGGTCGTGAGATTGATATGCCGGTTGATGTCATGTTTGGCAAAACATATCTCTGTTACATTGATCTTGTCGAATGGTCTTCGAATGCGACTGAAAGCAGCGACAAGGCGATAACGTAATTTTGTCCTCGGGGTCAAGCCGCAGTATTCCATGGATTTGACCTTATCGAATTTTGGATTATTTACTTGATCATTTGTACAGAATTCGGAAGAATTCTAGTTCTCGTACTAGACTTGTGCATGTAGACAAGCTTAGGCCATATCTTCATGACAAAGATGAGGAAGCTGATGTGGATTTAACCAAATAGCAAAGAGGTTCAGGAGACTTTCTAGTCTTTTTACACATAAAAACATTTCCCTAGAAAAGCTTTTTAAACAATCATCGTTTAAAATGCATGTCTAAGAAAGACTGACCTGAGTTAGACGAAACGATACCAAAAAATTCAAGCATGTGTGTAGGAAGGCTGTTGAACCACCATCTATTGGTAGTTCATGAGATTCTCAGGCTTTTTCAGATTTGGGAATCATAAATAAGAAATATTGCAACAAATTTAGGAAAAATTTTGATCGAGTCATATTTGCTATAATTTGACCGATATCAACGATGTGACACAACCAAAAGACACAATGACAATTCAAATATTTAATAATAATAATGAGATATCGTACTTACCCTTGATAGAGCATAATTCGCATTTCGAGATGTTCATTGATTGTTATGTCATCATCCTCGTTTTTAGCAAATGAATGATTCACAGACATTTTTATTATGATCATTCAATCCAATTATTCATCCACTTATAAGATTATAATTATATTTAATACATCATATTTGTACTAATTATTACATCATAATACAACTAATATAACTTATTACAACACTGCAATCAGTTGATGAATAAATCAATTAAAAATAAGTCAAAACTTAATTAATTACATCACTATAATAAGTTGTCCACAATCTGCTGTCCTTCCAAGTAGAGACGTTTAATAGGTGTAAGAAGTTGTTGGCGAAGATTTCCTATTTTTCTTTCAGATATGCTGATTACGAAGCCTGCACTACTATTGTTTATTGCCATATTAAATCTGATCGGGGTAAATTTACTTCTGATGTCAGCAATTTTTTCCGACACCCAAATGAATGGCTTCAAACGGAAAATCTAGCATAAATGATATATATGTATTAAATGACACATCGGACTCGAAATAAAAAAGTTTTACCATTAAAAAATTATGTTTCTCTGTTCCTGAGACATTTTTCATGAAGCCTAATTGAACATTATCATCAATGCCACCAGTTAGTTCCTTTTGAGCGCCGCCTTCGGCCTTGCTTAGAGTGAAATTTAACTCATCTCGGCCCTCCTCTCACATATTATCAGGTTATTCTGCTGCTGAACTTTTAATAGGATTGTTTCAAATAAATCTTTTGCTCACTTGTGAATAACATTAACATTGCCGTATTGCCTTAAGGCAAGGTATTGTATTAAATCTTCACCTATTCACGACATGGGCCTTGTTAATAAGTGTTATTTTAACAGGCATGAGCCACACCTCATAGGTACTGTTCATTTGTGAATCATGCTTGGGTGAAATTAATTTCAGTTTTCATTGAGTAGGAATTCAGCCAGGTATATATTTTAATATTTCGAAAACATTCTAAATTCAGTTTATTTTTGATGAAAAAGAGCAAGAGCACCACTATTTTAAGATAAAATACTAATAACAAAAACTAGGAAGTCATGAATTAAGTCGACAAATTTCCTATGTTATGTTAGTGTATTAATTTGATGAGCATTGAAAGAAAGTTTACAAATGGGCAATATATCTGCGACTAGAAGATTTAAATGTCTCTTTGAACTTAGAAGCGTAACAACATTATTATTGAAATATTAATCACCATCGCATATGATAAAAAGAAGCCCCCCCCCCCCCCCCCCCCCCCAGTTAGCTTAAGATTTCAGTAAAGATGCTGCAAACTGCGCCTCTCGTTGTCTGCATTGGTTCTAGTCCTGTGAGAATGATTATACGGAGAGGGGTGCTGGACAGTGCGCTGGCGCCATGCAAAAACTTTATTAAATCCTGACTTGGAATGTCTGCACGAGAAGTCGTGGTTCGTCATTTAAGTCACATTCCTGGTTCCCTATCCCGCCGGATAAGAATGCTACATCTACCTAGAGCTGGGCAGCATATCGGTAGGATGGTAAATACAGATATTTTGCTTTCCAAAATTTTCACGTTACGTTTCACGTTAAGTTTCGCAATGTTGGCTTGCCGTGATACTGGTATTTTGTGACATACTGCCTGAAATGGTTACAAGTTGATGCATTATCGCGTTAGATAATGACCAAAAACGGGTCTTCAGACCTGCCTGCATACAGAGGTATGTACCTGATTTTTTTAACTAGGCCTCACGTGGCTCTTTAAACGACACAATAGCATGTTCTTGATAGCAGAAAATGGCTTGGCATATTGGTAATTTGGCATAACCGGCATTTTGACGCGATATGCCAGTACAAAATATACCTGATGCTGCCCAGCTCCAACATCTACATAAACCCATTTAGAGAACAAAGGTTATGCTATATCAAATATTGTAATTGAATCCAATTGTTCCACTAAAATTGTAGTGCTGTATTCAAGTAGTTAAATTTTCCGACTCAAAACTATTCTGAAATCTCCTCCCTTATTGCACCAGTATATGAATTCTTTATTCCAACACGTAATGATGAAGATTCCTTGGTCTTCTTTGCTGCACTTATGTAGCTCTGAACCAGTGATTTTCAAGAGACTCGCATTAAACCTTGCTCTAAGCGAAACTAGAATAGATGAAGAACTAACATAATGTGACAAAACAAAATGAAAAGTTGAAAACGAAACAGACTAGATGTAATAATGATGACAACTTTTTTAAGCAAATTGCTCTGTCGATATGCATCAATGATTTTTTTGCTAATCTGACCACAGTTTTCCTTGATCACAGAACAATTTTGCGATGAGCAAGTCACGGAGGACTGGACATTGAGATATGCTTGGATATATGTGTCTGTCTGTCTACACATAGAAATATAAATTTGAATATAAATATGTTAAAAAATATGAACTGTGAGAAAACTGTCGTGTGGACTAATAATATATCGTAACGGTATATTACATTTCTATCTTACAAATAGTAATTAGTAAATATAGTATAGTAATAGTAGTAAAAAAAATAGTATGTCTCCAAGTAAAAGAATAAAAATAAAATTAAAAAATAAAAAAAAATTCCAAAAGGTGTAGCAATCTCCAATAATAATCAATTACCCAATTCAGTTATTGCGCTAGCACTGAGATGATTAAAATCAAAATAGCTATGAAATATCTCCGAAGAAATGATTATGAAGAAAAATCATTATAAATTGTCTCAAGTTATGGCCGAACTACATGCATTTGACAGAAAACACTGGTTCACAAGCAACGTACATTAGACGTTTGAACGTAGAAGTAACATACAATAGCCGTTCGAACGTACATTAGACATTCGAACATCGCAATATTATTGCAACATACTCGTTTATTTATGTTAATTTGAAACAAAGAAAACCTATTTTTTACGTTGGATTTTGATGAGTAATTTTCATAGGACAGTTCTGATATAAAAAGTCAGCACTAGAGGTTTGCCTGCACTTTTCAGTCAAGACTTATTTGCTCTTAGCTGCCTGGAAGTTTGACAACTGATAGAACCTATGCCAAGGTCCTTTATATATTATTTTCTGAGGATGGGATATATTGTAATTCACGTTTACTGCATCATTTTCTCTCAGCAATATTATCCTTATTGAATAACTATTAATTTAATAATTAAACTATGATTATGCATTACTTTTACAGCCACTTCTGTGGTGGATCACCATGTCCAAGGCTCTGTAAAAGTGGCCACTTATAGACGGACAGTATTATACAATTGCTGGAAAGATATGACCTTTTCCTGTTCGACTTAGTCTGCCCAAGTTAATAGTGGTGGGCATGGATAAGCGGGACTCGAACCAGAGATCTTCACCCTGCGATGATAACATGTTTAACCACTAGGCCATCGCGCCCACAAAATTTGGTCAGACTCTGGATGGAGACTAATCAATCGAAAAAAAATATTGCCAGAAAATCTTTTGTCAAGCATGTGCCACAGATGGACCTCGTCTAATATTTCTGATTGGGAACTACCTCTACTTCATCAAGGCCTTTGAGTTCCTGGATCCGTTCGCAGAATTCCGTGATACAGCAGCAAGAGACGAAATTTACAGGAAGAAATTTGTTAGCCCTGTAGGTACGGACTATAGAACAGTCCTAACATATTTCCTGCATGTCGTAATAGGCGACTGAAAAGAAGCAAAAATGTGGTAGATGCTATTATCATCATCCAGAGCACATACAACTCACTGCACTTTACCATTATGGTTCAGTTTGGTTTGGGATGTTTCCCGTTTAGAGTGCAGTTGGTGGTAGCATATCTTTTAGTAGCTCTTTGCCATTATTAGTTGTTTCCCTTTTAGCCACCATTTCAGGCCATGCTCAGAGTGAATTTCAATGAAAAAAAGTGAAGCAGGACTTTGAACCTCTCTAGAAACTGGGATAGATGTTTAACTTTACAACATAAACTCTGTGAATGAAAAACTAATTTAATCTCATCCAGAATACCCGACTATCCGGAAAAGATATTCCCCAGCTGAACTGAAAAATCACGCAACAACTTCTATGCAGTCATAATTCTACAGACAATTTATGATAGATAAGTACTGTGATGAAACAGTGACTGATGTGTTGGCGAAGAAATAATAAATAATTCATGATGTAACAATGACTCATGAAAGGTTGTTTATTAATTAATAATGGCTAAATGAAACACTGATGAACTTATTGAGAGCAATGGTTAAATTTTATATGTAAACTAGGACTGTCCAAAATTTTAAATTCTTGATCTGCAAATTCATGAATTATTTTATTATCAAAACTTTCTCCAGTGTTTCGAAACTAGCATAAACAAGAAAGCACGTCTTGTTTAATTAACATGTTTAATATAAGATTTTAATCGATTTAAGACATTCCTACACATCAACCTTATTTTTATTAGGATCGCCACCTCGAATCTACATTGGTCTTTAAATTTATTGGAAAAATAACTGGTCAATTGATTCTGGGACACCAAATATTTATTTCAAATACATTCTAGAAAAATCTTCAGAATATGAAATTTCGAATACATTGATGAAAAAAACGCATTAAAACTATTTCAAAAGAAATGTTATTCAGAAAAATCATTCAATATATGTCACCTTTTTTCCATGAAACAATATCGATTTGGAGAGCAATTTTTTTCAAATTTGTACAAATTTTTGTATTCCGCCACTATTCTGAAATATATCTAAAATCAAAAAGGTCACTATTTCGAATATGTTGATTTCCCAATGTATATTCGATTCGTTTGGAACATTCCTGAATTCATTCCAATCAGGGAAATAGGCTTTGTTCGGCAGAAATCATTTATTGTTGGGAGAACGTCAAACTAATCTACTTCTTCTATGCCTTTGTGGACCTGAATGCTTCAAGCAAGGATGCTACCGATAGAATATCAACGGTAGAGGAAAGAGGAGTTTTTCTAGTCTCTTTACACACACACAAATTATTTTTCTGTTGCATTTCGTCTTACAAAGGTCAGATTTCCTCAGAAAAGAGTTTTAAACCTTATTGTTTGAAATGCATGTCTATGAAAGACCGACCTGAGTTAGGCGAAACGATACAAAAAAATTCAAGCATGTGTGTGAATCTCATGAACCACCATCTATGGTAGTTCATGAGATGCTTAGGCTTTTTCAGATTTGGGGAACAAAAATAAGAATTATTGCAACAAATTTAGGAAAACATTTGACCGAAACCAATATTTGTTATAATTTGACAGATATCAACGATGTGATGACCAATACCGATACCGAAATACAGAATGACAATTCAAATAATAATAATAATAATGAGATATCATGCTTACCCTTGATAGAACATAATTCGCATTTCGAGATGTTTCATTGATTGTGATGTCATCATCCTCATTGTTAGCAAATGAATGATTTACAGACATTTTTATTATGATCAAACAATCCAATTATTCATCCACTTATAAGATTATATTTAATACATCATAATTGAACTCGTTATTACATCATAATAACACTAATATAATTTATTACAACACTGTAATCAGTTGATGAATAAATAAATAAATTCAAAACTTAATTAATGACATCACTACAACAAGTTGTCCATGTCTTTTTAAGTAGGGACGTTTAATAAGTGTAGGAAGGTGTTGGCGTAGATTTCCTATTTTTCTTCAAGAGTTGCTGATTATGAAGCCTTCACTTTACTATTGTTTATTGCTATGTTAAGTCTGGAAATACCGCTGATCAGGGTAAATCTATGAATTCTCTTCGGTTGTTTCAATCATTGCTGATATTTGGCCATATTTCGCTGAAAATTCTTGATTTACAACGTAAAATTGGGCATACATAAACAGATAAACAGAATATCTGACTATTCTGGTAAGGGCATCCCTACTCAGTAGTCAAAAGCATAGCAGCTGACATTCTGCAAATTTAAGAGACACAGAATACTGATGCTTTTACTACAGGCTGCAGTCCTTTCGAGAAAGGTTCAATATGGTTCATAAAGTGTAGTACTTCCTTGAATGAAATTATAATATGTCATTGATAGGATCGTTTTACCTATAGAGCTGGGCGACATTAGGTATATTTTGTACAGGCATAACGCTGCAAAATGCCGGTATTAGCGGTATGCAAGCCATTTTCTCCCATCAAAAAAAAAAAAAAACATTAAAAATGAAAATTCCACTTATTTAGTGAGTTTTTGTTCCTATGAAAGTCCACGAATAATTCGAATCTCCGAATGAAACTGCCCAGCCTTAAAACTGAAGCAACTGAAGCAACTGAAGCAAAACAGCTAGGTATATCTTGAATTTTCGAGAACAAATCGCTTGATCTGGTTACGTATAATAGAACCTATTAACAGGATTGGAATATGATTTGGCGTCATAATAGCCTCAGGCAAACCGGCAAAATGTCAGTTACACAGACACCCGAATGAATGGCTTCTAACGGAAAATCTACCATAAATCATATATATATATATATATATATATATATATTATCTGACACGTCAGACCGAAAAATAAAAGAAGTTTTACCATTAAAAAAATTATGTTGCTCTGTTCCTGAAACATTTTTCATGAAGCCTAATTAAACATTATCATCAATGCCACCAGTTAGTTCCTTTTGAACGCTGCCTTCGGCCTTGCTTAGAGTGAAATTTAACTCATCTCTGCCCTCCTCTCACATATTATCAGGTTATTCTGCTGCTGAACTTTTAATAGGATTGTTTCAAATAAATCTTTTGCCCACTTGTGAATAACATTGCCTTAGGGCAAGGTATTGTATTAAATCTTCATCTTTTCACAACATGGGCCAAAGATGGGCCATGTTAATAAGTGTTATTTTATCAAGCATGAGCCACACCTCACAGGTACTGTTCATTTGTGAATCATGCTTGGGTAAAATTAATTTCAGTTTTCATTGAGTAGGGATTCAGCCAGGAATATTTTAATATTTCGAAAACATTCTAAATTCAGTTTATTTTTGATGAAAAAGAGCAAGAGCACCACTATTTTAAGATAAAGTACTAATAACAAAAACTAGGAAGTCATGAATTAAGTCGACATATTCTCCTGTGTTATATAAGTGTATCAATTTGATGAGCAAGATTTTTCAGATTTTTTTGATGGATTTTTGCAATAAAAACAATATAAAAAGCATTCATTTCAAAATACATCGAAAATCAAGAATTTTTCTACATCGAATATGTTCAATTTCAAATGCATTCGAATATTCGACTAGAAGGAAACAAAAAAGTGGTATAAACATTTCAGACACCCAACGAAAAAAAAAGATTTTGCTGCCAATCGGGTCTCGTACTTATAGCCAGTCTCAATTATATCTTCTTGATAGTGATTGCTTGAGATGGATAAACATACGTATACATACGTACAAAAATACCTATTTTTCATTGTAATTCAATCTAAGGTCACAAGCAGCGTTCTAAAGACGACGACTAACGATCACTCAAATTGCAGAGGGCTTTTGCAAAATGCTGTACCAGTAACTGCAGTAACCAGTACCACCAGTAACCAGTAACACCACTTCTTAAAAGTACTGGTGATTTTTTGAGCTTTTTCTTCAGTACTACTACTACCAGACACGCAAAAGATAAAGTCCCGTTTTTTTTTTTACATGTGAGAAGTTGGCATTCTATTACTCTGGCTCTGAATGCAGATCGCATACCCCTGCCTACTACTCGATTCAGGGTGTAATAGCGGGTGGGTCGCTGGATAACAAGACGACCAGAGTCCATTTTAAAACCATTTAAAACATAAATTAAAAAATGTTCATTTAGTTTTGTTCTCCAGCGACGATATCTTTCCAACAACACAAACTCCGTTTGCCTTAGACAAACCCATCTAATCAAGGACACAAAAAATTGAATTCCAATACAGCACATATGGCACACGCTCTGAGGCTATTTATAGAAACTTTGGCAACTACTGCATTAAATTGCATGATGTATTGGGTTTTAGTTCAGCCTTGACCATAGATGGACCGTTCTTAAGTGACACAATCATCAGTGGACCATACTTGGGGTAATATAGTGATTTCATGACTCATGGGGGAGAATGAATAATTTATCAAGTCTACAA
This sequence comes from Styela plicata, assembly GCA_963675895.2. NCBI lineage: Eukaryota > Metazoa > Chordata > Ascidiacea > Stolidobranchia > Styelidae > Styela > Styela plicata. The sequence continues at coordinate 20,638,182 of OZ023143.1, read as the reverse complement.
GCCGTATAGAGTGAGAGAGAATGATGTTATTAAAAACTGCGACCATCAAATTTAAGCAAATTTCCAGAAGAAAATTTTTTTGTTTGTCAGAACAGTCATAATAAAACTGAACACTATTTGCTGTATAAAATGATAAAAAGAATTCGACTTCTGAAAGCTGTCTTACACTATGGTAAAGGATGATGAAATAAAGATAAATTTATAAGCCTTTGGAAACATTTAACTTTCCTTGTCTTTAATACTGCTTTGATCCTTGTGAATATGATACGTGTCTAAGAATAATCTTTCCTGTAGTGCTCTCCATTCCCTAATATTCTGATAACTTATAGTATAAGAACATCTACAGCAAACAATATCAAAAAAAAATCACAGCAAAACTGTGTCTCACATTTCCAAAATTCAAACCTAAGCGAATCAGAGCTCTGTGACGGTACAATCATCCTATGATTGGTTTGTTTAAATAAAATGAAAGAAAAAAGCATTTTGCAAGCAGTTTCCGCTGAACGTGTGTGACAATTTCCTGAAATGATTATTATGATGTGATAATACTACACGGCAACGATGGATGACTCAAATACTATGATGTAACAATATTACTACGACATCGTTGGATTCTCTCTGGCAGAATGCCAGCTCTGCTGCAGTATTTCACTAAATATTTGTAACAAGAAGATTTGATGTCTCTGTTTGAATGCCCGGTAGTAACCAAACTGTGGAAAAAGGTTAAAACCATCAACTACTGTGAGATAGTAGTATTGATGATTTTAACCAGGAAAATTAATCTTTCAAGACCAAGGAGTTACATCATGAAATATTGGTCATTTGCTAAATTTTCTTCTGATGGTATTTTCTTCAGGTGTCTGAGCAGCAGCGTAGCGGACATTCTACCAGTCAAGTTCACAGGTTGACCTAGGTTTTCAAATTGAATAATCTTATGATGACATCATTATGAAACAATGATGACATATGTTGTTAGAAAACATTTATGACATCAACAATATGATTGAGATGAAATTAGGTCATTGCATAACATCATATTTTGCAGTTAATATAAAGATGCCATCACCCTGGGCAGCTACTACTGGGTATCTTAAACCACACTGTACTAAAGCCATTCGGTTTTATGAAATATCTTCTAATCAAGGAGCAGTTTCAAGGTTGTCTCTGGTTCTAGATTTAATTTAAATAAAAAAAAAACTGTGAATAATGAAATCATTATTAGAATTGAAGTGATCACATCGTCAGAATCTACTCAAATCTGAATTCTGAGAAAGGGCGTCGTACCGGTGGTAGGACGGTGAAAACTGGCATCTTGCTTTCCAAAATAGTAAATAAAAATCTAATGTCTAATATCTCTCAAGACATGCTTTTCCAATTAGGACGTAATGTAATAAAATCTTTTTTGGGCAAAAAGTAGCCTAATGTACAGACAATAACTGTATCTTGATGGCGGTATACCGGTACAAAAAATACCCTCATGCTGCCCGGCTCTGGGCATCCTAACCTATTACTAAGGTTTTTGGGCTTATAGTTTAAACAGTATTTGGAAATTCACTTTACAACTAGAACGTTTTAACATTTCAGATAAATTGCTTATATTTCACCATATTTTGCAGTTAATATAAAGATGCCATCACCCTGGGCAGCTACTACTTGGTATCTTAAACCACACTGTACTAAAGCCATTCGGTTTTATGAAATATCCTCTAATTAAGGAGCAGTTTCAAGGTTGTATCTGGTTCTAGATTTAATTTAAATAAAAAAAAAAACTGTGAATAATGAAATCATTATTCGAATTGAAGTGATCATATCGTCAGAATCTACTCAAATCTGAATTCTGAGAAAGGGCGTCGTACCGGCGGTAGGACGGTGAAAACTGGCATCTCGCTTTCCAAAATGATAAATAAAAAAGACATGCTTTTCCAATTAGGACGTAGTGTAATGAAATCTTTTTTGGGCAAAAAATAGCCTAATGTACAGACAATAACTGTATCTTGATGGCGGTATACCGGTACAAAAAATACCCTCATGCTGCCCGGCTCTAGGCATCCTCACCTATTACTAAGGTTGTTGTGCTTATAGTTTAAACAGTATTCGAAATTCACTTTACAACTAGAACGTTTTAACATTTCAGATAAATTGCTTATATTTCACCATATTTTTCGGCGAAGGTAACGTTGATGTCAAAGTTGCCATATATCGTGACTTCGCTGCAAAATAAATCGATTTAAAAAAATAAAAAAAAGTAAAAGACATCCTTATAGTCGTATCCTTTGTCCTGAACTTCACTTTACAAAATACTAGACTGCTACAGACGCCACGTCTACCAACAACAAGTCTTTATTTCGTCAAGTATGAGCCACAGATGAATCGCGCCACAGGGGTGTGATCCATATGTGGCCCATGCTTGATGAAATAGACCATAGTTAATTATTAAGTCATGGGAGTAAACAAAACATAATTATGTTGTAATAAAAGGCGAGATAACAAATTAATAACTCATAAATTTAATGATGCAAAGTTAGGATAGGGTTTCATTTATATGCTACAGAAGAGGAAAGCTAAGAACACGGCCTTATGCTGATATTTGACAATGTTTTAACCAATTTTCAGCTAAGTCGCAATCTATGTTAATTGTTCGTATTTTAAATTTTGCCAATATCATGATTTCACTGCAAAATGAACAAATTTAAAATTATTAAAAATGAAATTATTCGCCTGTTTTTCGAACTAACATTTCACCTTTCTGGAGTAGACTTATTGAATAATATATACCTGTAAACACATGATTAATTAGAAGAGAAGAAAGAGCTTTCTATTCTCGTACCTCAAAACAATATTTTTAACTTGTCAATGCGACTGGCTACCCATACAATGGAAGAAACACGAGTGTCACACACACATTCTATGCAAGAATTTTTATTTTTTTTTAATTTCTTGCCCCTACACTGCTTTCCCGATCATGTGAATCTGCAAGATTGTAATAAAACTCCAGTCCAACCCTTTAGGGATAAGGTTTCATTTCCGCCATTATGTAGATCTGCACAATAATGGTTTTGGGTGAACTTTATATGAAGTCTCTTAAAAAACTCATTCTGAACGAAATCACACTAGAAAAAAAAAACCATGAAATATCAAACACACACGATTCATAAACAAAAATTTTTCAGTTTAAAAAGAAACAAAGTTGCTCACCGGATTTAAGTTCTATCCCAAACCGCTGTTCGTTGTGTGTAAACTCCAATATCGTTTTTTCGATGAGAATATCCGTTACTAAAGATTGTCGCATCAAAGACTAATTACAGTACGGTGTATAATAATCTGTGGACTAAAACATTGACTAAGTCAAACTGGTGTAACCAGACGATGTGCCGATGATTAAGGGGAGAATTCCGGTGAAATTTATTTACAAATATGTATCATGCATAAATGCTGCTTGCCTTGATACAAGATGATTATATAATTAATTTTTACATCCATATATATTATATTGATTGAATATAACTTTAACACTCAGACAACAACGCACTTTATTACTCCCGGCAGAATCTTGGTTTTGTTTGGTTGTCTGATAAGGATGGTCAAAATGTTAATCTAATAACTTTTCCGAATGAAACCAGAAGTCGAAGAATAAAAAATACATTTATATACTTGCTTATAGTTTATCTCAAAATTCTTCTTTTTGAACAAAATTCAATTTTAGAATGTTGTTGATTTCTAATTATTGTTGCAGAAATCGAATCAATTATTTTGAGCAGTCGTTGTCCGGAATGTTCATGTCGCTTTTCTTCAAATGGACAAATCAGCTTCAAACTATCAACACTACTATTTCATACCAGATGATTTAGAACATTTTTACACAGTTTGATCACTACCAGACACTCAAAAGAAAGACATTTAATCTTCTAGCCACAGATATATGATTAACTTATTAAAGTGGATAACCTGACCTAGGCAATTCGATTTTGATTTGACAAGATGTGATCCAACGAGAGTTTTGAGAGAAATTAGCATCGTATAAGCTGAAATTTTTTTGCAAACATTTCAATTCTTTTTGTCAACATACTAAAAAGGTTGGCCCCTTAAAAAAGTTTTTGTATAAATTCCTGACATAAAATCACGGATTCAAAATTATATGTTCAGAGACTGAAAAACTGTATCTAAAAATTGCAAACTTTAGCAAAACATTCGTAAAGTAAATTACATTGACGAGCATTGTAAAATCTCAGCTCTCTATCAGCACCAAGTGAGCTACTAATTAAAATCCACTGTAATTTCAGTTCGTTTCTATAGTAACAATGTAGTTAGCAAACAATAGACGTCAGACAACAACACACGCGCGTGTCGATATACCACATGCTTTATTGTGACTAACAATAGGTCGGTTTACGTTTCAGCTCATTTACAAAAATGATTTCAATCAATAAATATTCACATTCTTCTTGAAAACTCAAATAAAGAAAAAGATTGTCATCAGCAAATTTTTATAAATTGAGGCTAACAGTTTTCTAATTGACGGATTTATCACGTTGAAAACAGAATTTTGCTTTTTTCAAGTGTTGGAAATGACATTTTCTTCGAAAGTGCAAAAAACTTCGAAACAATCAAAACTGCTATTTCATGGCACCGTAGCAATATTGATGATTTTACAGTTTGACTACAGTGACTGCTAGACACTCACAAAGAGACATTTTCTTCTTCTAGCAAGAGATATATCATAAAATACTGCCCATTTGCTAAACTCAACACAACACTGCATTCATTTGATTAAATAATTTTCATTTACATTCTTAATCAATTTCCAAGGTTAATAGACGGCTTGTTATGCTGAACACATCATCAATGTATTTGGGGAGGTCTTCCTCTTTAAGTGCAGTTGCTGGTACTACATTTTATATCAGTTCTTAGCCATTTCAGTGGTTATCACTTACAGCCATGCTGGGGGCGAGCTTCATTAAAAAAATATTCTGCCAGTATATGCGAAACAGATGTTCAACAAACTCCCTGGAGTATTTTAATCAATATCAAAGCACAAAGGAAAAGTTGATCAAAATAAAGAATGAGCCACAGATGGACCAGACTGGCACTCGCGAAAATAGGTTTATCAGAAGGGAATATAGCAAATGGGCAATATTTCATGATACATCTGTGGGTAGAACATTTTAATAGCTCTTTATAGGTGTTTGCATAAAAAGCATCAAAATTAGCATTTTTGCCAATTCAAAGACAACGACATGAACATTTCGGGCAGAAATGATCGGAACAGACAAACCAAAGACGTACCATAAAGCATAGAAATAGTATTGTAAATGGTATTGAGCTTATTTGTTGCTCTACGAAAAGGACAAATTGATCTTTTCGGACACCAGAAGAAAAACCATATTCTATGGGCCTTATTAGGGCATCCCTGATTTTATGTCCATATTATATTGTGAATATTAAAGTAAATTCTCCTAACTTCCTGAGTATCACACCATACATTAGTTGAAAGGTGTGGCGGATGAGTTGAATACAAGAGCGTTCAATCATGAATGATATAGTGTTGGCTTCACAATACGGGTTCCAAGACTGGCACAACGTCTGTCACTCTGCCATCCACACCCAAGACATCCAACGAAAATGAGCAACGAAATTTGGAGATATATATCTCTTACTAGATCTATTTTTAGTGTCTGCTAGCTGTAGAAAAAAAATTGAAATCATAATACTGCAATGAAATGGCAGTGTTAATGGTTTATGAAGTTTTTTGTCCATCCGAAAAAAACGACATGGATGTTTGGCATCCAGAGAGAAATAAATGTTCTGTCACGCTGATGGGTCCATTACAGAAAAATTAGCAAAAAATGCAACATCATCCAATTTATAAAAATTTGGAAATTTGTCTTTAGCGTCTCGAGCAATAACAAGACTGTAAAAAGTCTTGGCAAGATTATACTTTTTGAAACTAAAAACAGCTTTTTAAGGTGATCTGAATATATCAAACATTAGTAATAGAGAACATTTCTAAAGAATTTGTATGAAAATATGAAGAAAATAGGACAAAAATACCTAAAGGGCGTTTATTGATAAACGTCTATAATAAGAAAAAAATATATAAATCGCAAAATGGTTACAGAACAAGTTTTTAAATAGTTAGTAGAAGTACAAACTAATGGGACAACCATGTAAATTGAAGATGTCCTTGTCCAAGTAGTCAGATATTTTACAAGGCTGATTAAAAATATTGAGGTAATAAATTTTTTTGATTATTCTAAAAATGATTGAAATGCTCAAAATGGACAAACAAATGGTCAAATATCAGCAATTTCATTCATTTAAAATGTTAAAACCTTATTCAATTCATATATTGAATACGGTGTCGGTTATCAACCTAAACAATAAGGACAACTCGACCAGCGTCTATAAACTCAACAAATCAGATGACTGTATGCAGGTAACCGATGCGACTCACTGGTGACAATGACATTGTCTAATTATGAATGATTTATTATGAGTTGCCATGGTGATGCTTAGAGGCAGACGGATGGCATTGTCATGGAGACATGGTCTGTTGACTTATCAGTAAAAAACTTTAAATATCACTCTACCTCCAATCAGGGATTTCCAGAACAAATCAAATACATTTGAAAATGAACATATTCGATAAAGTAAAATCCTTGATTCTGGATTTATATCAGAAGTGGGAAGTGGAAATATGTCATTTCAATCGCAAGGAAAGAGAAATTGATTTGTGCTCTCTTGTTTTGGACGTCCCTGGATCAAATGCATAACTTTATTGCAGGCTTCAAGCCAATATTAGTATTAGTAATAATAGCAGCAAATATCGACAAATGTGAAATAAAACTAATAAAATTAACAACATCACACAGGAACATAACAGCAGGATACAATACAACAGATTAACAAAATATCAGCTCTGGCGTAATTGCAAAATTTTAGTTTCATAACATACACCAGGGCGTGTTTCAATATGACGCAATGGCACACTTTTGATGACAGAAGACAGCGTGACATAACGGTAATACCAACATTTTGGCGAAGTTATGCCAGTAGATAATATAACCGAAGCCGCCCACCTCCACCCCCACACATTCCACAGACAGTGGTTCTCTTAAACCTCGATCCCTCTTTATATTTGCCTTACAGTAGTTAACTGGATTAACTTTCACGTTTGAAGGGAGGTAAAAATATGGGGTCTCATGAAGTTTAGTACCATATATCCGATTATCATAAAAATTTCCTATGTTGCAACGGACTCATCCTAACCCAGGGGCAGGGATGCAGTAAGGTACAGAACGAATTTTTTATCGCACTTCGAACCAGCATTGGCGCCGCCTAGTTTGGATGAGATCGTTCTGCCAGTTTTTATTTTGCTGACATTCGGGAATATGGTACTAAACTTCACTAGACCCTAATGAGGTCTCATGAAGTTTAGTACCATATATCCGATTATCATAAATATTTCCCCATGTTGCAAGCCACTTATCCTAACACGGGAGACAGTGCCAGATGCTTGCAGCATTGGCGCCCCTAGTTAAGATTAGAATATTCTGCCAGTTTTTAATTTGATGACATTCGGAAGTATGGTACTAAACCCTCTTAATGTAGGTTGAATCAATCGAGGGATGGTTATATGTGAGAGGTCTGTTGGACGCCGCGACGCCGCACGGTACCGGTAACCAATGCTTAGAGTTTCCTCCACCAACCATCTCTGCGCACGGAGTAAATCTCCATCCCCGATCCAGAACTGGTCTCTCCACTTCAGCCGTATACTCGACTCTCCTCCCGAGGGAGTACGAATAGGCTCCAATTCTAATTTTATGTTTTAAATCGATATTTGGTCCAACTAACCTTTTTTTTTTTTTTTTTTTTTTTTTTTTTTTTTCAAACCGAAATGAGTTATAAAAGAGAAAGTTTTGCATAGTTATTTATCCCAAATCCCAGTTATAGTCCAAATATATATATTTATTATTATATGTAACATTATACATCACACATACATATATGTAATATATCATGTTAACAGTGCATAATATAGAATAATTGATAGCAAGCAATAAAGTTTACATATAAGTACATATATTACACATATCATAAATACCAATTAACCAATATATCGTTACCATATGTTATTTGTACCAATTGTTTATTTGAGTTCGATTTGTTGGTTATTTCATTAAAGTCCATTTCCATATTATCCATCCAGATTCGTAAGGTTATGATTGTTTTGATTCACCATGTTTTGATTCACCATATATCCAGTGCATATAGTTTTGTAGCCATTTCACCACATTAATCATCATGCCAATACATGAATGTGGTTTTGTTCAGTTATAATTTAAGTTTATATATAAATACCATATTTTATATTGAAGAAAAAAAAAAAAGAAAAAAGAAAAAAGGATTAGCACTAACCACACACATACCAGAAGACTGCTAATTGATCTGCCTTGTCTTAAAGCATTATGGATTTGTTGAGAATATTGTCCATGTGTTCATGCATGACCAAGTTCTCCCTTTTGTTTTCAGGCATGAGTTTGAGCACTCCTACCAATTTACATTTAAACATGGCCCTTAAGTTACATTTATTTTTTTGCAAACCATCATATTTGACAGAATTTCTGTATTCCCAGATTGCCGACTTTGCGCAGAGCAGAGTCAGCAATTTCGATTCACATATTGTGTCATTGGCAAAAACCACATCAGCTACCATTGGCATTCCACACCAATCCCAAAAATATTTTATCCACTGACATTGGAAAAATAAATGGTAACAACTCTCTTCGATATTTAAATCACATAAGATACAATAACCTGGTTCATTAGCATACCAATACCTCATTTTATCTGCTGTGGGTAGGCCATTTTGTAGAATTTTCCATGACAGTACTTTATATTTGTTTAAAATTTTCAATTTCCAAATACTTCCCCACTTTATTGTTTGTGTTAGCTGGAATTTATTTTTCAAGTAGTTGTTACGACTCAATACCGATGTAACTAATGCTTTTTTTTGAAGAAAATTATATATATTTTTGGTATTAAGGTCTTTCGAATTCGCGTATCTTTCAGCCAGATTTCTTGTGGTGCCAACATTACGGTTTTGTGCTAAAATCTCTTTCCAATTGGTTGGGATACATCTCATCACATGCATAAGTTCATTTGAACATTTTTTAATCAGGTTGTTTTTTTTTTGTAAATTCGTTCTTGGCGAGTCAAAATCTGGATATATTCGTTTTGTTAAATCAGATAAATTGGTGTAAATGATATCACCAATTGTGATCAGTTTAGCTACGACCCAGTCTGTTTTAGCTGGCAATTGTGAATTGACATTGTCAGTTATTAACGGGTTATGCCAAATAATTTCATGGAGTATTTCGTGTGAGTTTGTGGGTTCATTGTACTGTAATCCTATATCTTTAAACGCGTTCACTATACTGGTATAAAATTGTGGAGCAGCAATATTTCTATTTAATCGAATATTCAGATGAAGACATTCAAGGTTGCCTTTCGAAAGAAAATCACAATAACTGTTTATATAATACTTTGCCCTCAAAGCCCAAGGTTTAGAAGAGCCATTCAGTATTTTAAAAACCCATTTTACCTGTATTGCTTTCAATTGGTTCCTGATATTCATCATTTTTAAACCCCCCTGGTTGAAATTTGCACTAATAATTTTTCTATTAATAAGCTGCGTTTTATCATTCCAAATAAATTTATATATATCATAGTTTCAAGTTTATTTATAAAGTTTTTCTGGCATAAATTCAAAGCTGGCAATGTACCAAAGCTTAGACAACATTAAAGATTTTGTAATTAGTATTTTTCCAATCATAGTCAAACTACGTCCTTTCCACATATTTATGATTTTCTGAATATTAACTAATATTATATCCCAATTTTTGTCTCTTGACCGAATAGTATTTCCCAAAATTGCTCCCAGAATTTTTTATTTCGTCTCGCCTCATTTCTATCCCTTGATGTGCATTACCCATGATATCAGTTTTTGCTGAGCCACAAAGCAAGATCGAACTTTTTGTTTTATTGATGGTTTGCCCAGTACCCGGAGTAAAATTTTCCAATACTTCTAGGGCCTTGTCTATAGATATTAAATTCTGAACTGTAATATAAGCATCATCGGCATAGCCTTTATATATCTCCATATTATTGCTACAGTTTTTGAATCCAATGATTCCTGTATTGCATTTTATATTGGAAGCTAATAGTTCAGAGATAAAAATATACAGTAGGGGGGCCAAGGGACATCCTTGCCTTACACCCCTGGTCAAAAGAAAATCATCCGATATAAAACCATTAGTTATTATTTTAGATCTTGTGTTGGTAAGTAAGGTTACAATCCATTTAATGAAATATGGACCAAACCCAAGTCTTTTTTAAAATTCTAATCAATAAAAACCTGTCAACCATATCATATGCTTTATGTTGGTCAATTGATAGCACAATCAGTGATAAGTTTTGCTTGTTGGCCCAAAAAATGTCGTCTCGTAAAGTAAGTAGATTTTCATGTATTGATCTTCCAGGTATGAACGCCGTTTGGTCATTATCGATGATGTTTGGCAAAACAATTTTGAGTCTATTTGCTATAACTTTTGCTATTAATTTATATTCGAAGTTCATCAAAGTGATAGGACGCCAGTTACTAATTTCACATTTTTCTCCTTTTTTATACAGGAGAGTGATAACTCCCATAATTGTTTGGTTTGATGTTTCAAGTATATTGTGATACCCTTTGTACAATAAAAATAAAATTGGTCTCAGTAGTTTCCAAAATCGTGCATAAAATTCCTTTGTTAGGCCATCTAGACCCGGGGATTTATTTATTTTTAGGCCTTCTAAAGCTTCATCCATTTCCTCTTCAGTGATTTGATTTTCTAAACAATCTTTATCCCATTGTGTCACTTGTTTGTTATAGTTTGCCAAAAGCCTTTCTTGAATATTTTCATTTAGTCCCGTATCCCTTTTATATAAGTGTTTAAAATATCGAAGTTGTTCGTTTTGTATTTCTTCCAAACTATAGGAAACAGATCCATTTTGTTTTTTTATTGATTTGAACATACGAGTCTGACCCCTACTTTTTTCTAAATTTAAAAAATATTTTGTGGACTTTTCTCCCTCCTCTGTCCACCTTATCCTTGACCGAATTATAGCCCCTTCAGATTTTTGTCTGTATAAGTCGTTTATTTCATTTTCAATCTCCTTCAATTTTTTAGCTGTTTCCTCATCAGAAACATTCATTTCTATTTCCCGATTTATTTGTCTAAATTGTGATATCAATCTATATTCTTTTTCATTTTCTTCTTTGACTCTACGTTTGGAACAGTGCATTGCCCATAATTTAATTTTAATCTTACAGGCATCCCAGAAATCTCCTCTCAAAGACTCATCAAGATTGAGTATTTGCACATGCCATTTTTTCAGAATGGCTATAATGCCATTGCAAAAGTATTCATAATTATTTAGTTGGGCATTAAACTTCCAATATCCTGGTCCTCGTTTTAAATTCGATATTCCAGTTATAGTCAAGTATACTGGAAAATGATCTGAAGAAATTGTGGGTTGAATTTGAATTTTTCCAATTAGATTTCGTACGTTTGTACTTATATACCATCTATCAAGTCTGCTCATTTTCGTATAAATATTATTATTTTTTTGTTTCCATGTATATTGTTTCGATGTACTATTATATTCTCTCCATATATCAATTAACCCCCATTTACTTATTAAATCACCAAGTTGATTCGTACTACTGTCTTCCTTATAATTAATTTCTGGATATTTATCATTTTTTTTCATGACACAATTGAAATCTCCCCCTACAAAGAATTGATATGGTACATTACTATATTTGTTTACTATGTCGTGAATTTTGTTGTCAATCAAAACAAAGAAATTTTTTCTATCACAACACCTATTTGGAGCATATAAATTAATAAAAATATAACTCATTTCAAAAGATTTCCAAACAAATATTATATAACGTCCAAATTTATCTACATCAATGTGTTCGAACTCCACATCAATTTTATTAGAGAATAGAACTGCTACCCCGCAAGTTAGGTTCGAAAATGTTGACCAAATCGCTTTACCCTCCCATTCTTTGGTCCAAATTTTCACATCTGTGTCATTTTGACAGTGGGTTTCTTGAAGAAATATAATGTCAGCACCACTTTTTTTTAGATAATTAAAAATCAGCATTCGTTTACCCACATTTCGAAACCCATTAACATTGTATGTCAAAAGGCCTACCGAGCAACTGGTTTGGCTAGTGAACGGAATTATGTTATTTTAGTTTGTTAACCAACATAAAATTAAAAAGAAAATCTAGATACTTGATCATATTCAGTCTATCATCACTTATAGCACCTGTGTCTGTATGTCTGCTACAGTTGGATGTGGGGTACTTGATTCTATACAAGCAGCATAAACATCTGGGGTAGGTTGAGAGCAGGATGGTATATCATCATGTGCGGTACATTTTTTAGTGTAATCGTTTTGCTTTTCCAGGGTAGGTTGAGAACAGTATGGTCCATAGGTATGAGAGGTATTGTCTTCAGGATAAACATGAATAAGTCCCGAGGTAGGTTGAGAACAGGATGGTCTATCAGTATGAGCGGTACTTGCTTCAGAACATTCATTGGGGAGATCCGGGTTGGGTTGAGAGCAAGATAGTCTATCAGTGGGATTTATTTCAGACCCGTCTTGTTGAGTACTCGAGGTTGATTTGGGACAGGGTGGTTCTTCATCATTATTAACTTCATTTGTTTCCATCTTTTCATTAAAAGGCAGATGGTGAGTAGGAACAGGGATAGGAGGATGATTTGTGGGATTCGTTCTTTTCTTTTTTGATGTTTTTGGACTCTTTTCATGAGCCCGTTTCAATTTTTCAGCTTTGACTTCAACTATTTTATTAATGTTGTCTATCACAGTATTAGCTCCTAGTTTAGTCAGGTGCACCATATCGTTTCTAAAAAATCCATCTATTTTTCTGTTTTCTGACATACATTCTGGACGAGGTATGTATGAAACATGTGAGGCCCATGCCTGTCCTTTTATAATGTTGTTTATTCGGTCACAGCCCGTGGGTCCCTCGCTTCTTCTATACTTAGGCACCATGCCACAAAGATATATATCATTTGAGATACTTTTAGCAAGTTCCACTGCTGTGGTGATGTTTTTTTTGATAGTTGGTCATATTTGCCTGATTGGCTGGTTTTGATTTCATTTGTTCCAGAGTATATTATAATCTTTTCATATTTCTTTTCCAGGTTAGCAAAAGTTCTTGAAAGGTCTACGAATCGACCTCCAGGGACATGTATGGTGTCAACTTTTTTTGGGTCAATACAGCTGCTCATTCTTTCAACTTGGGAGTCACCGATCAAGAGGATTGGTGCATTGATTGTATTGCTTGATGTTGTACTCGCTGACGGTGTTGTTAATGTTGTATTAGATGATTTGGTACCAGTTGCTTGTTGATTTGTGTTGTCTGAATTTGTATTTTCTTGAATATTGCTTATCGAATTGTGAGATTGCTTTTGAATTTCCTTTTGAATTTCAGCAACTATTGATCTTGTTTGGCGTCTTGCTTCATGGATTAGAGTCTGTTCGCTTGAAAGTGTTGGGTTTTGGTCGGTATGTGTTGTTAACTGCTGTGTAGTAGTAGTTTCTGCATGTGTGACTGATGATGTCTGTTGCATTTCTCTGCCTTGATGGCCGAGTAAATGAGGATTTTCTTTCTTTCTCAGTAAGCAGTCCTTCTCAAGATGTGGTCTACCGCTTATCCCTTTACAATAACGACATGTTCTCCTTCTTGGGCAGGCTAAGACGTCATGTTCGATGGAGTGACAGATATAACACCAGTTTAGGAACTTTTTCAAATTTCTAGGTCTAGTTGGATATGTTACAAATATTTCTTCTCCTGTATATTTTGGAGGCATCCTTATTTTTGGTGGTATGTCTTGATTTAAAATAACTTTACATTTTCGGATACCGTTTTCCGCACCATCAGGATCTGCTGATCTTTCAACAGATTTCACATTTCCGTAATTGGATAAAACATTCCTTATGATGTTGTCTGGAATTTCGTCAGGAACTTTGCTGACTGTAACGGTGATAACATTTGAGAACACTTCTTCCACCTCCGCTAACATTTTTTCACCATTAAATTCGTATTCTAGATCTTCTGATAGTACTTTTAGAAAGGGAGTTTTGTTTGCAAATTTGACTCTCCAGACCTTTTCTATTTCATATATGCACTTGATTGTGCCAGGCCCAGTGAGAGCATAAACAATATTTTTCACAGCATTTCTGTCTAACCATCCGTTGCCTTTGAGACGAATGTTCACGGTGTTGACCTGTTCTATATGGTCATCGTCGTCATCTTCATCGTCACCCATACTAGTTTATCAACAATTTAATTATAATTCGCCTATATTTTCCAGTAGTAGCCTATCACCTTATCAAACAGCTTATAAAACAGCGAATACAACCGTTCCCACCGACGACGGTATGCGTGGTCGATCTCCACTCTCGACGGTATGCGTGGTCCAACTAACCTGACGACACTTTTCCATATTGCCATTCTCAGATTGAATATTGCCACAAAATGTTAAATCCCGCAAATGTACATAGTTCTGTGTCTTTGGAAAAATTCGAAATAAATTGGAACTTTCGATGCTAAAAGTATGTAATTTTATTTAACCAGTATGTGAAGAATAAAATACAACAAATATAGTTAGCAAACAATAAATTACTAAACATCACGCGTAGAGGGCATCATTGAGCACCACCAGGGGGTTTTCGAGCTGTAAAACCAGAGTGTTCAAAGGTAAATTTGTTAAATGATAAATAAACATGATAATCATTTTTTGGGGGGGGGGGGGGTGTGTCCAGATTCTTTTTGAGTAGAATCGCGTATCGTCTAACTATAATGAATAGACGGAAGATCATTGCATTTTTAAAGATAATTGTTTAAATTAAAAGAATGTTGACACTAAAACAGAAATATTCGGATTCAAAATTCTTAAAGTTGCATAGTAATTTTTCATACAATGATCATTGCAAAAATGCAAGAATACACTGGTTGGTGGAGGAAGCCGTGAGCAGTTTTACGTGAACTACCGCGCAACTACCCCCCCCCCCCCCCCCCCCCCCCCCGCATATAATCATCATTCCTCACGGGACTCAAACCTGCGTCAAGACGATCGGAGATGAGCATACCTGTAGTAAAAAAGTTTCAGTGCTTTCAAAAAACTAAAACTCAGTTGTGCACCTGTCGTGATTGATTATGGGGTTGACAACAATGAACTTACCTTTTCAGATTTGGATATTGGTAACTGCACTTCCAGTGGAAAACAACTAAACCGGGATACTAAAGTGCAGCGAGTGGCACTTGCCCCTTGAGTGGAAAAAACATCCTACCACTTCGAATAATTGGATATTTTTTTACAGATTGGTTCCTACTTTTTATCATATACAAGTTTTGACGTTAATAAATTCAAGAGTGAACAGACATATTTGTTGTCATTTTGAAAGAGTTGGGTACTGCAGAATCGAAAAGACATTCATTTCTAGTGTCTGCGCAAGATTGATGCCCTTCGTATTCAATATAGGAGGTGGGGTGGATCGAATAAGCGGGGAGATTTAACGTGGAAAGCGTTTTTGGCTTGTCATATTTCTCATTTTTTCTTTGCATGGACCTGGTTGTTGGAGGAAGACGCATAAATCATCTCTCATGGGATTAGAACCTGCGTCATGACGATAAGAGATGCGTAAGCATGGAGTAATCAGGAAATTGTTAAATACACCAAACCTCCATTCTCTAAAATGCAAACCTGTAGATTCTAATATCTTGAAAAAATTAAATCGAATAAATTAAGGATTTTATTGTCACGAATCGAATATTTTAAAATGAACTTTATTTCACAGTATGCAATTAACAATGTTCACAATTATATCTGGTTACGAGATTTTTCTCGCATCTTGCCATTCCACTCCGTTGGTAACATATGAAAAATCGTTGAGGTTATCGAGCATATCCCCAGGGCTGTGGGTTATAGTACCTCACTCATGGGCACCCCGTATGTATTACTCACTGAAGCCTGTTTCGGTATTGTCGGTCTCATTACGCCACCCTGGCCCACGTTTTGGACAATTCCGTTCATGACCATCCGTCTCTGCTGCATATTTCTCACACCGAAACCATTTCAAGATTCCCCTCAAACAACGAAGGGGCAGAGAAAACTATGGTGCGCACTATCAAGGTGTCAACTTGTCAAAATGAAGCCATTATCACATAGCACTCGGCACTTGTGCAAAAGCTTATTCTATACATGCTTAGGGATGTCGATCAGTAATGTAGGCGAACACGAATTGCCGCTTTCCTATGTCAATCTAGTTCAACGGCGACGAAAAGAAGCACTGGTGACAGAAGCGAGGGAAACGTAACTCGCTCCCAACTGTTGGGGGCGCAACCACCAACGATAATACAAAAAAAGTCCATGATAAAAGATGAAACGTTAAAGTTGACCTACCTGTTCATGAAGGGATATGGAACGGGAGGAAGGCTCCCTGCCTCTAAGACAAGAGCAGTAGGATGCATCAAAAGCACCAAATCATCCCCTACCTAGGCCTATTTTGTGCCGTTTGGTAAAGTTAAACACGTGCAAATTTTCAAGTTATTTAATTAATATTTTGGAGGCGCCTTGTTCAAGTCAAAAATCGAAAATCTGGCAACATTCATTTTACTAATTCATAAACGTATAGAACACCACGGGCCATACAAGCAACGGCACGAAGTAATTGTATTTCAATATATATAATATATGTACGGTAAGAATTGTTTTCGGTCAAAATTGTATTTTTCATTGATGATTATATCCGAGAGGTCTGCTGTACGCCTCGCCGGTGCACAGTGGTTTGCGTGATCACAGCTTCGTCCACCAATCAGGTCCATGCACAGGAAAATGTTAGGCCGAAAACTTTCACCCTCGATTCGGAACTGGTGTCTGCACGAGAGGTCGTGGTTCGCCATATGATTAAGCTACATTCTCTGTTTTCTTCTCAAACAGGATAACAATGATATCCTATCCTATACATTCATATTTATCCACTACTACACCATATTATTCTGAACATTTTAAAATTCAATTCGAGACCTTTGGACTCTCCAATATTCAGCTTTGGGAGTGGGCAGCTCATAAGTCACTTCCCAATAAGAAGTCAGCAAAACCCACAGACAGACCCTCCCCCACCATCAGTGACTCTAGCTTAACCAAACATGTCCTGCGGAAGCAAACTTAAACCTGATTGTTTTTATAAGTGACAATAATCCGGCGTTTATGGCGCGCGGTCTTATCTAATTACATGGATGAAGGAATTGTTTTTCCAAAACTCATCAGATGATCAATCGTTCAATACAGGGTCAAAAACGCTACCATCATCGTGACGTCTCTATTCTATAACTTTGAAAATACACAGTGTGGCACTGAAGATTAGCAGGATATTGCTTATGAAATGTTGGCGAACAAGTTTGTAGTTGAAGGAGGGAGATTTTAAAAATAACGTCTTACGTCCTAATCTTGGGGTTAGAATAATTTTCCTCTTTTTTGTCGGTATGGGGGGTGGTGAAATACCCAGAACAATTAGAGACCGACCGTTGCAGCGTTTATGTGCTGTGTGTCAAAGTGTGTTGCTGAAGGACGCGCCCTCATCATCAATCAGATACAAATAATAGAAATAAAATATATTAGGATGTTTCGAAATGTCACTGCTTTTCATAACCAATCAGATACAAATAATAAGAATAAAATATATTGAGATGTTTCAAAAAGTCGCTGCTTTTTATTGTCAATCAGATACAAATAACAAGAATAAAATATATTGAGATGTTCCGATAAGTCGCTGCTTTTCATTATCAATCAGATACAAATAATAAGAATAAAATATATTGAGATGTTTCGAAAAGTCACTGCTTTTCATTATCAATCAGATACAAATAACAAGAATAAAATATATTGAGATGTTCCGATAAGTCGCTGCTTTTCATTATCAATCAGATACAAATAATAAGAATAAAACATATTGAGATGTTTCGATAAGTCACTGCTTTTCATTATCAATCAGATACAAATAACAAGAATAAAATATATTGAGATGTTTCGAAAAGTCACTGCTTTTCATTATCAATCAGATACAAATAATAGGAATAAAACATATTGAGATGTTTCGATAAGTCGCTGCTTTTCATTATCAATCAGATACAAATAACAAGAATAAAATATATTGAGATGTTTCGATAAGTCACTGCTTTTCATTATCAATCAGATACAAATAATAGGAATAAAACATATTGAGATGTTTTGATAAGTCGCTGCTTTTCATTATCAATCAGATACAAATAATAAGAATAAAATATATTGAGATGTTTCGATAAGTCACTGCTTTTTATTATCATACAGATACAAATAACAAGAATAAAATATATTGAGATGTTTCGATAAGTCACTGCTTTTCATTATCAATCAGATACAAATAATAGGAATAAAATATATTGAGATGTTTCGATAAGTCGCTGCTTTTTATTATCAATCAGATACAAATAATAAGAATAAAATATATTGAGATGTTTCGATAAGTCGCTGCTTTTTATTATCAATCAGATACAAATAATAAGAATAAAATATATTGAGATGTTTCGATAAGTCGCTGCTTTTTATTACCAATCAGATACAAATAATAAAAATAAAATATATTGAGATGTTTCGATAAGTCACTGCTTTTCATTATCAATCAGACACAAATAACAAGAATAAAATATATTGAGATGTTTCGATAAGTCACTGCTTTTCATTATCAATCAGATACAAATAATAGGAATAAAATATATTGAGATGTTTCGATAAGTCGCTGCTTTTCATTATCAATCAGATACAAATAACAAGAATAAAATATATTGAGATGTTTCGATAAGTCGCTGCTTTTTATTATCAATCAGATACAAATAATAAGAATAAAATATATTGAGATGTTTCGATAAGTCGCTGCTTTTTTTATTACCAATCAGATACAAATAATAAGAATAAAACATATTGAGATGTTTCGAAAAGTCACTGCTTTTCATTATCAATCAGATACAAATAATAAGAATAAAACATATTGAGATGTTTCGATAAGTCGCTGCTTTTCATTATCAATCAGATACAAATAATAAGAATAAAATATATTGAGATGTTTCGATAAGTCGCTGCTTTTTATTATCAATCAGATACAAATAATGAGAATAAAATATATTGAGATGTTTCGAAAAGTCTCTGCTTTTCATTATCAATCAGATACAAATAATAAGAATAAAATATATTGAGATGTTTCGATAAGTCGCTGCTTTTTATTATCAATCAGATACAAATAATGAGAATAAAATATATTGAGATGTTTCGATAAGTCGCTGCTTTTCATTATCAATCAGATACAAATAATAAGAATAAAATATATTGAGATGTTTCGATAAGTCGCTGCTTTTTATTACCAATCAGATACAAATAATAAGAATATAATATATTGAGATGTTTCGATAAGTCGCTGCTTTTTATTACCAATCAGATACAAATAATAAGAATAAAACATATTGAGATGTTTCAAAAAGTCACTGCTTTTCATTATCATACAGATACAAATAATAAGAATAAAATATATTGAGATGTTTCGATAAGTCGCTGCTTTTCATTATCAATCAGATACAAATAATAAGAATAAAACATATTGAGATGTTTCGATAAGTCGCTGCTTTTCATTATCAATCAGATACAAATAATAAGAATAAAATATATTGAGATGTTTCGATAAGTCGCTGCTTTTTATTACCAATCAGATACAAATAATAAGAATATAATATATTGAGATGTTTCGATAAGTCGCTGCTTTTTATTACCAATCAGATACAAATAATAAGAATAAAACATATTGAGATGTTTCAAAAAGTCACTGCTTTTCATTATCAATCAGATACAAATAATAAGAATAAAATATATTGAGATGTTTCGATAAGTCGCTGCTTTTCATTATCAATCAGATACAAATAATAAGAATAAAATATATTGAGATGTTTCGAAAAGTCACTGCTTTTCATTATCAATCAGATACAAATAATAAGAATAAAATATATTGAGATGTTTCGAAAAGTCACTGCTTTTCATTATCAATCAGATACAAATAATAAGAATAAAATATATTGAGATGTTCCGATAAGTCGCTGTTTTTCATTATCAATCAGATACAAATAATAAGAATAAAATATATTGAGATGTTCCGATAAGTCGCTGCTTTTTAATATCAATCAGATACAAATAATAAGAATAAAATATATTGAGATGTTTCGATAAGTCGCTGCTTTTCATTACCAATCAGATACAAATAATTAGAATAAAACATATTGAGATGTTTCGAAAAGTCACTGCTTTTCATTATCAATCAGATACAAATATTAAGAATAAAACATATTGAGATGTTTCGAAAAATCACTGCTTTTCATTACCAATCAGATACAAATATTAAGAATAAACAATCTTTTTACAGCCACTTCTCGGACAGGGTAAGAATAGCTGGAAAGTTATGATTTTATCCTGCTTGACGTAGCCTACCCAGATATTACACCCTGGGTTGAGTGGTGGGTATGGATAAACAAGCCGGACTCGAACCAGAGATCTTCAACCTACGAAGCCAACATATTTAACAACTAGGCAACCGCCCACATATATATTCGCTGTTTTCCGTTATCATTTAAATGCAAATAATAAGATTAAAATATACTCATCTAAATCTCTGCGATTATATGAGCTACACTTAACAAAATGTGCTGGTCAGTTGTCATTATTATTTAATCGGCCAAGGCATCATGTTGCTAAGTTGTATATTTTGTGTTTTCGTACGAAGAAAAAAATCGGCTCCATAACTTCAAAAAGGGAAGATTGGGATTCCAGATAATTTGTAGCAGAGTTTTGATGTTGAGTCATCCATACATTGGAAATAAGTTCGCAGATGCGTGAACACTTTTTAAAACTTTGTCCGTTATGAAAAGCTTATTCTCAACGACACAATTAATAAGTGGTAACAGACCTCCCAGGCTTCGGAAAAAGGAATTTGAGTTTACAGATACTCGAGGCTGCTATAAACAATCGAATTTAAAGATTAATTTTTTTATCGCATATTTTATAATTACGGGTCTAACTGACAAACCACGATCTCTATTGAAGCCATATTTTCCTATTTCTACGAACATCACAAAATTATTCACCAAAATGGTGTGTGGGGCAAATATGGGAAATCCCTAAATGCTGAAACTTAATCTCTTCATCTATCACTCCAGTCGCATCTTTACATTCTCATTTCAACCATGAAGGAACTCAACCCCGGTATCAGCGATCGACGCTTTGAATCTTTTCAACTGATCTTTGTTGAAGTCGCAAAACCACATTCGCAATGTTTCAACCTGACATTGATGAACGATTTTACTGATTGCAGATAATCCTTTATCTCCGAAACTCCTGATGTAGTTTGCACTCAGATCCAGGTGCCTTATCTGGAAAAGAATCAAGAATATTTATAAAACTATCGTTTCCGAAGAACTTTATCTCGGCACGCATCGCAGGGTTGGAGAATCTAAACTATTGAATCCTTAGTTACTTACTGTACCAAGCATGAGCAGATGATACACACAATCACGTTTCATAGTTTATCAACAGTCCATACATGGCCAAATATAAATAATATTGAATTTTAATAAAATTTATAAAACCAGTTAGTTCATCTCATACATTTTATCTGTTAAATCCATGATCTTCTGTGTTTCATTTATGACTGACTGGTTGGTGAACGGATTTAAAATGAGGATTTAAAAAACAGTGAGGCGCGATGGCCTAGTGGTTAAGCATGTTAGCATCGCAGGTTGAAGATCTCGGGTTCGAGCCCCGGCGAGTCCGGCTCGCTTATCCATGCCCACCACTCAACCCAGGGTGTAATAACTTGGGTAGGCTAAGCCGAACAGGAAAAGATGATATCTTTCCAGTAATTGTAACCTTGTCCGTCTACAAGTGGCCACTGTTACAGGGCCTTGGACAGGGTGATCCACTCTAAGAAGTGGCTATAAAAAAAATAGAAAGAGACAAACACAATAATTCAATATTCATGAGCATCCACGGGGTCTCTATTCAGCGAAAACCATTGTTGAAAATTAAATTCTGCACAATATCACGTGGAAAGTGCAACAAAATACCTCGTTAGTATTAATGAACATTTAGTTTTCGTTCATTGAAATTCACTTTGATAGCAAAGAACTACTAAATGATTCAGTACCAGCAACTGCACTCCGAATGAAAACATCCTAAATGGAACTGAACCACCACAGTTAAGTGCAGTGAGTGGTATCTGCCATGGGTGATGGTTAAACCACCTAAGACTTCTTTGCTTCCTTTTAGCTTTTAGTCGCCACTTATAACACGGAGGAAATACGTTAGAACTATTACGATTATTATATATTAGTTTTATATAGTATAGGTGTGAGATGACATTGTCACCATGATTTATCCATGGATCATGCCTGGCAATACATAATACGACATAAGTCTTCTGATAGGGTCATGACGTCAATAATTGCGCTTCAAAAATTGTGATCTTCGAAAATCATTCTTCAAACAACTCAGATCAATGATGCGAGATGTTTCAATACTCCGGGTTTAGGACAAAATACCCCTGGACAGAATCTCTCCCACTGAAAAGAGGACAAAATCCCTCCGGCACTGAGATGCAGAGATAATGCAGTTTTGTATATTTAATAACATATGCGATATTTATATAGGTATGACCCGTCTTAGTGGCTCAGCGCGATCGTATTTTCCGGAAGGCCGGTGCTTGACCGTTTCACCATCGAGCGTGCCCTGCGGCAAGGCACTTCGCGGGTAGCTTCAACGTAGAACAAATACTCAGTCACTACGAAGGTCCGTGCCTAACGATTGTTGGGTATAAGCCTCCCGGTAGGTTCACGGACAGGCCATAGCAAAAAAAAAAACAAAAAAAAAAATCATTCCTGGGAACGGCTTTCATATTTCGCTTAAACAAGTTTGTAAATTATTAAACAAACTTCTCAGACAGATGTGAGATTTTTCAAAACTCACCTTTGCATTGCGAGTGTTTTCTTTGAAAGCTTCGAATCCATCTATTTTTATATCACATCCCCCAGCATTAAGTTTCTTCACCCGACATTGTGAAACAACTGATCCAAGTTCACCGCAACCACCTGCTGTACCAAGGTTCTTGCTGCCTCTGACATCCAGTTCATCGAACTGAAACAAATAAAATATGCGAACTATTTGGAGCGGACTTTTAGTCCTATAGGTTCGGGCTTTAGAACTGTCTTAGAGTATTTCCTACATGTCACTAGAAGCAGTTAAAAGAAAACAGAATGGCGATAGGGGGTTTTACTGTCATTCAGAGCAGATATCACTTACTGCACATTACCATGATGTTTCGATTTTGTAATGTTTTCCGATAAAAGTGTAGTTGCTGACACTGAATTCTGTAGTAGATATTCGGTAAATTCCAACTCCACTCAAATTTTCCTGGACAAAAATGACAGAAACGTAAAATTGAGTCCCAGTCACCAATAAAAATCGCCACATCTCTTCAAACCAGTGGGATCCTTATAAAGCTCAATACGAGAAATTCAACAAGATAGCATATATTTTCTGAATATTTTGAAAAATAACATTCCTTTTTTTTGACATTTCCAATCACCGCTGGTATGTATTAAATTTGGGATCCTTATAAAGCTCAATACGAGAAATTCAACAAGATAGCATATATTTTCTGAATATTTTGAAAAATAACATTCCTTTTTTTTGACATTTCCAATCACCGCTGGTATGTATTAAATTTATTCTGCCTGATCTGTATTCATTGATTTTTGTTAAAAATGCCCCATAATTTTTGACTGATTACTGTAGAAAATATCCTTTCTAAAGTGCGATGTTCCCGAACATTTTTCTCGTTATGATTTCACAAATCATATCATTCAGGCACACCAGCACGAAAATCTATCCTAAACTTACCTAAGTCATCGATGGGTTGAAATAAAGATTTAATATTGAGTTTAATTTGTCATGTCTGGATCAAGTATGACTGAGCATGGATGTGGATAACATGCTTAATCAGTAACCCATTAGATATGAACAATTTGAATTTTATGCAGAAAAGATGACTAAACCTTCAATCACTTTGACAAAAGGAAATAAATCGTAAATGAACTGATTAAATTCCAGATTTAAGTTCGTTTTATTAGAATCCTAAATGAATATTACAGCCTAATTCAATGCGCTTTTTGTATGTCGGTTTGTCTTGCTGGTCGGCGACACGTTATATACGCGTCATCTGTTTTTGCCTTTTCCCTCACTCCCTATGTTTTTTCAGTTGTCTCGGGCGCATGACGTTGAATAAATTTTAAACTTGTCGAATCAATGACTTCTGTATTGACAATATTGTTATTCGTTACAGAAGACCAACAGTTAGGTCCGAAGAGACCACCGGTTACGTTATACATTGATATTCATTGAATATTGGCGATGAAATTGTGACTGGTTACAACAAAAAATATCATTTTTTATTTCAGATGAAATATTTTTAACGACAAATATCGTCATCTGTCAAAGCATTCAACGATCAGAAAATCGTCGATCGTGACTGATAAAATATGTATACGGATGTAAAAGCAATAATTAAATTTTAAAAACATTTTCAAATATCACGGCTTCTTACACCAACTAGGTCCATGCACAGGAAATAGGAAACCTGACAAACCAAAAATCATCACCCCGATTCGGGTCCGTGGATCTTCACGAGAGGTCGTGGTTCGTGATTCGGCCTTATTCTCGGCTTTCCTCTCCTGAATGATGAAATGAAATTCTATCCTAATGATTTTAACTGGTCTGTCTTATTGGGCAATTCCATGTCACTATGGACACAAACTTATGGAAATAAATTGTTATTCAACACTGATGAGGCACATGACCTCATGATGTATAACTCTGGGTTCGAAATATACTTTATATTTTAATTGAGAAAGTTAAATATCAGAACCAAGACAACTTTAAGTAAATCAACTTCTGCTGCAACAGTTGGTAAAATAAATTTTGAATTTTCGACTATTTACAACAGAGTCCAACTGTGGTTGTTTTATTGTGAAAGCTTTAAACCCCAGGCCAGAAACCAAGCTACGCCAAAGACCGCGTAAATCCCAATGAACAAAAAGGAGTGATAAAGTTTATATCTTGTACAGAATGTCAAATTTCATTTCTTCGCCACTGCTCTGAAGACATATTATATAACAATCGTTCAATTTGTTTCTTGTTTCAAATTTCTTGCAACAAATGATTTATTACGGTTTTATTCTAAATTTTTCTTAAAAAACTCAAAAAAAATTCTATGTATAAGCCGATCTAATCACCTCGAGTCTGTTATTGTATCTTTGTTTTATCGCATTTTCTTAAACTTCTGTCATGCATGTACTCATCACCTGTCTCACATATTTGTATTTGTCGTCCATGTTTATTCACATAGGTGTGTTTATGTTTTGTCAGTCTTATTGAACTCGTACAGTACGAGCAGACAGATGTGACGGTCGAAAGGCGTTACCCTAAATTTGAAAAAACGGCGCCTAGGTGCCTCAAAAAGAATGTATTCATAAGAAATGGCAGCTGCAGGTGCCCCAGATTAGAATTTGATTAAACGATGTTTCTTGCTTTAGAATATACGAGAGGGTTTTATCTGTTCTAAGAATTAGAATAAAATGGAGTTTTCTCATTTAAAAACTACAAAAATATTAATAGTTTTTGTGAGTTCACATCAAACTACGTATGTGGCAAAGTTTCATAATTTTAGTCCACTGCGTCCCCTCAATGTTCGTTATTGACGCTGATACAAATAAAATATGTCAGTTAGTTGGAGTCAGCTATTAACCGTGGTGTTCAAAGCAAAATACACACAAACAGATATAGCAATGAGATGGGCACAGGGGAGACTCAAGTAGGGGGTGAATTTCAAATCTACACCAATTAATTTGGACAAATACGGAGAAACAAAAACTGGGCTCCAGTCACCTAGCCGTTCACTTTTCAGTTCAAATATACTTTCTAATATTTTAGAAAAACAAATTGTTGATGGAAGAGGAGAGGGGGTAGTTGCACTTAGGAAAGAGAGAAGTTAAAGTTTGAAGTGTATCAAGTTTCTTCATTTCGATTTAAATTGATTTGAAATGTGCTTGTGTTTTAAAAACCCACAAAGGCCTTGTATGTGAATACCTTCTGTTGCCAGATACCGAGAGTCTCCTTATCATTGACAAATACCGTTGTTGGACATTTTCTGTTGATATTAACCACGGATCTGGATGAGCGCAGTTGTAAAATCAAAGCACAGTTTTTAGTTTTTGTTTAATGTGTAAATATTGCTTGAAGGTGAAATAATACAGATGACTTTTGCAGTGTTGGGTTTTATGATAACATCCTACAATCAGGAATTAACTTTATTTTCTGCAAATATAATCGTATTCAAAATTATTTTATTCGAGATTTGATTCGATAAACATTGTTAACTTCCACTCGGAATAAATGCAATTGTTATCAAACTAGAGCGTTTACTTCATATTTATTATTTTACTTCTTTATTCAACAACATTTAGGAGAGTTTATCAAAATTGGAACATCAATGAATATTGTTGTTACGAACTCAAAGGTGAGAATCGTACAGACATATTTTGTTATTCGCCAATGATGGATCGCTAGAGACGACTATGGCTCATGCTTCATAGAATGAATCTCTGATAATGAAAAGCCATAGATACTAAACAACGATTTGCTCTGTCTACATTTATATCGCGTTGATTCCATTCTCTCATCATCATTTCTTTGATCAGGATGAGCTTTGTGGTGGTCGCAGATTTAGCGTAAATGTGACCTTTTTCGGTTGAATAATGTCGGCCTAATGTTCGAATGTTCTACGCGAACGACGTTAGTTAAGATGGATTTGATAGTAGCGTTACAATGTTTAAAGTTTTCTGAAATTGTTTTGCGTATTTTCTATGGTTGCCCAGGATACCTGACCAAAAGTGATAATCGAACAAGTTGAAAAGCTTTTCACGACTTTCCTAACTTTTCATGCTTGAATCATGCATGGCCGAACATAAACATGTACAACACGAATTATCACCGACCCATGTTTGTACCGAGATAATATTTCTGGATTTATTTATTATCTCACCGGGTAGTAGAAAATATTATTTTTAATTTGTGATACAAATTGTTAATGCAACAAATTACGGTACAAATGAGCCATAAGTCTTCCGATGTGATACGGCTTTGATATTTTCTTCTAGAAGAGTTATTAGACAAGCGTGAGATGTTTCAAAACTCACCTTTGCATTGCGAGTGTTTTTTTTGAAAGCTTTGATTCCATCTATTGTTATATAACAATCCGCAGCATAAAGTTTCTTCACCTGACATTGTGAAACAACTGATCCAAGTTCACCGCAACCACCTGCTGTACCAAGGTTCTCGCTCCAACTGACATTCAGTTCATCGAACTGAAACAAATAAAACATACGAACTATTTGGAGCGGACATTTAGTCCCATAGGTTCGGGCTTTAGAACTGTCCTAGCATATTTCCCACGTGTCTCTAGAAGCAGTTAAAAGAAAACAAAATGGCAATAGGGGGTTTTACTGTCACCCAGAGCAGATATCCCTTACTGCACTTTACCATGGTGATTCGATTTTGCAATGTTTTCCGATAAAAGTGTAGTTGCTGACACTGTATTCTGTAGTAGATTTTTGTTTTGTCAGTGTTATTGAACTCGTACAGTACGAGCAGACAGGTGTCACGGTCGAAAGGCGTTACCTTAAAATTTGAAAAAACGGCGCCTAGGTGCCTCAAAAAGAATGTATTCATAAGAAATGGCAGCTGCAGGTGCCCCAGATTAGAATTTGATTAAACGATGTTTCTTGCTTTAGAAAGTGCGAGAGTGTTTTATCTGCACTTAGAATTAGAATAAAATGGAGTTTTCTCATTTAAAAACTACAAGAATATTAATATTTGTTGCAAGTTCACATCAAACTGTGGTAAAGTTTAATAATTTAGTCCACTGCGTCCCCTCAATGTTCGTTATTGACGCTGATACAAATAAAATATGTCAGTTAGTTGGAGTGAGCTATTAACCGAGGTGTTCAAAGCAAAATACACACAAACAGATATAGCAATGAGTTAGGCACAGGGGAGACCCAAGCGAGGGGGGGGGGGGGGTGGGAGTTACATGGCGGTTCTCGACTCCCAAAAGAGAGATTAAACGCTTGCATTTTTAGGCGCTTCGGATGCGCATTGACTGTGGTCCTGTAAGTACGGTTTCAGAATAGTCTGTATTTCCTGTGTGTCGTAAGAGGCAATTAAAAGGAAATTATGGGATGTCCAAAGTAACACGGTGAATTTCAAATCTACACCAATTAATTTGGACAAAAACGGAGAAACAAAAAACTGGGCTCCAATCACCTAGCCGTTCACTTTTCAGTTCAAACATAATTTCTAATATTTTAGAAAAACAAATCGTTGATGGAAGAGGAGAGGGGGTAGTTGCACCAAAAACTATCAACTGCTATCACACTTTAGGGAAGAGAGAAGTTAAAGTTTGAAGTGTATCAAATTTCTTCATTCGAATTGAATTGATTTGAAATGTGCTTGTGTTTTAAAAACCCACAAAGGCCTTGTATGTGAATTCATTCCGCTGCCAGATACTGGGATCCTCCTTATCATTGACAAATACCGTTGTTGGACATTTTCTGTTGATATTAACCACTGATCTGGTTGAGCGCAGTTGTAAAATCAAAGCACAGTTTTTAGTTTTTGGTTAATGTGTAAGTATTGCTTGAAGGTGAAATAATACAGGTGACTTTTGCAGTGTTGGGTTTTATGATAACATCATACAATCAGGAATTAAGTTTATTTGCTGGAAATATAATCGTATTCAAAATTATTTTAAACGAGATTTGATTCAATAAATATTGTTAACTTTCACTCGGAATAAATGCGATTGTTATCAAACCAGAGCATTTACTTCATATTTATTATTCTCCTCAGAGGTGAGAATCGTACAGACATATTTTGTTATTTGTCACTGATGGATCGTTAGAGACGACAATGACTCATGCTTGATAGAATAAATTTCTGAATATGAAAAGCGATGGAAACTGAACAACGATTTGCTCTGTCTACATTAATATCACGTTGAATCCATTCACTCATCATCATTTCTTTGATCAGGATGAGCTTTGTGGTGGTCGAAGATTTTGCATAAATGTGACCTTTCTTGGTTGAATAATGTCAGCCTAATGTTCGAATGTTTTACGCGAACGACATTAGTTAAGATGGATTTGATAGTTGCATTATAATGTTTAAAGTTTTCTGAAATTGTTTTGCGTATTATTCATGGTTGCCTAGGATACCTGACCAAAAGTGATAATCCAACAAGTTGAAAATCTTTTCACGACCTTCCTAACTTTTCATGCTTGAATCATGCATGGCCGAAGATAAACATGTACAACACGAATTATCACCGACCCATGTTTGTACCGAGATAATATTTCTGGATTTATTTATTATCTCACCGGGTAGTAGAAAATATTATTTTTAATTTGTGATACAAATTGTTAATGCAACAAATGACGGTACAAATGAGCCATAAGTCTTCCGATGTGGTACGGCCTTGATATTTTCTTCTAGAAGAGTTATTAGACAGATGTGAGATGTTTCAAGACTCACCTTTGCATTGCGAGTGTTTTCTTTGAAAGCTTTGATTCCATCTATTGTTATATCACATCTCCCAGCATTAAGTTTCTTCACCTGACATTGTGAAACAACTGATCCAAGTTCACCGCAACCACCTGCTGTACCAAGGTTCTCGCTCCAACTGACATTCAGTTCATCGAACTGAAACAAATAAAATATACGAACTATTTGGAGCGGACATTTAGTCCTATAGGTTCGGGCTTTAGAACTGTCCTAGCCTATTTCCTACGTGTCTCTAGAAGCAGTTAAAAGAAAACAAAATGGCGGTAGGGGGTTTTACTGTCACCCAGAGCAGATATCCCTTACTGCACTTTACCATGGTGATTCGATTTTGCAATGTTTCCGATAAAAGTGTAGTTGCTGACACTGTATTCTGTAGTAGATTTTTGTTTTGTCAGTGTTATTGAACTCGTACAGTACGAGCAGACAGATGTCACGGTCGAAAGGCGTTACCTTAAATTTGAAAAAACGGCGCCTAGATGCCTCAAAAAGAATGTATTCATAAGAAATGGCAGCTGCAGGTGGCCCAGATTAAAATTTGATTAAACGATGTTTCTTGCTTTAGAATATACGAGAGTGTTTTATCTGCTCTAAGCATTAGAATAAAATGAAGTTTTCTCATTTAAAAACTACAAAAATATTAATATTTTTTTGTAAGTTCACATCAAACTACGTATGTGGCAAAGTTTTATAATTTAGTCCACTGCGTCCCCTCAATGTTCGTTATTGACTCTGACACAAATAAAATATGTCAGTTAGTGGGAGTCAGCTATTAACCGAGGTGTTCAAAGCAAAATACACACAAACAGATATAGCAATGAGTTGGGCACAGGGGAGACTCAAGCGAGGGAGGGTGGGAGTTATATGACGGTTTTCGACTCCCAAAAGAGAGATTAAACGCTTGCATTTTTAAGCGCTTCGGATGCGCATTGACTGTGGTCCTGTAAGTACGGTTTCAGAATAGTCTGTATTTCCTGTGTGCCGTAAGAGGCAATCAAAAGGAAATTATGGGATGTTCAAAGTAATACGGTGAATTTCAAATCTACACCAATTTATTTGGACAAAAATGGAGAAACAAAAAACTGGGCTCCAATCACCTAGCCGTTCACTTTTCAGTTCAAACATAGTTTCTAATATTTTAGAAAAACAAATCGTTGATGGAAGAGGAGAGGGGGTAGTTGCCCCAAAAACTATCAACTGCTATCACACTTTAGGAAAGAGAGAAGTTAAAGTTTGAAGTGTATCAAATTTCTTCATTTCGAATTAAATTGATTTGAAATGTGCTTGTGTTTTAAAAACCCACAAAGGCCTTGTATGTGAATACCTTCTGCTGCCAGATACTGGGAGCCTTCTTATCATTGACAAATACCGTTGTTGGACATTTTCTGTTGATATTAACCACTGATCTGGTTGAGCGCAGTTGTAAAATCAAAGCACATGTTTTAGTTCTTGTTTAATGTGTAAATATTGCTTGAAGGTGAAATAATACAGGTGACTTTTGCAGTGTTGGGTTTTATGATAACATCCTACAATTAGGAATTAACTTTATTTTCTGCAAATATAATCGTATTCAAAATTGTTTTATTCACGATTCGACTCGATAAATATTGTTAACTTTCACTCGGAATAAATGCAATTGTTATCAAACCAGAGCGTTTATTTCATATTTATTATTTTACTTCTTTATTCAACAACATTTAGGAGAGTTTATCAAAATATCAACATCAATGAATATTGTTGTTACGAACTCAGAGGTGAGAATCGTACAGACATATTTTGTTATTCGTCACTGATGGATCGCTACAGACGACTATGGCTCATGCTTGATGGAATAAATTTCTGATTATGAAAAGCGATGGAAACCGAACAACGATTTGCTCTGTCTGCATTAATATCACGTTGATTCAATTCTCTCATCATCATTTGTTTGATTGGGATGAGCTTTGTGGTGGTCGCAGATTTTGCGTAAATGTGACCTTTCTCGGTTGAATAATGCCAGCCTAATGTTCGAATGTTTTACGCGAACGACGTTAGTGTTGAAAATCGTTTCACGACTTTCCTAACTTATCATGCTTGAATCATGTATGGCCGAACATAAACATGTACAACACGAATTATCACCGACCCATGTTTGTACCGAGATAATATTTCTGGATTTATTTATTATCTCACCTGGGTAGTAGAAAATATTATTTTTAATTTGTGATACAAATTGTTAATGCAACAAATTATGGTACAAATGAGCCACAAGTCTTCCGATGTGGTACGGCTTTGATATTTTCTTCTAGAAGAGTTATTAGACAGATGTGAGCTGTTTCAAAACTCACCTTTGCATTGCGAGTGTTTTCTTTGAAAGCTTTGATTCCATCTATTGTTATATCACATCTCCCAGCATTAAGTTTCTTCACCTGACATTGTGAAACAACTGATCCAAGTTCACCGCAACCACCTGCTGTACCAAGGTTCCTGTTGCCTCCGACATCCAGTTCATCGAACTGAAACAAATAAAATATGCGAATTATTTGAAGCGGACTTTTAGTCCTATAGGTTCGGGCTTTAGAACTGTCCTAGCGTATTTCCTACGTGTCCCTAGAAGCAGTTAAAAGGAAACAAAATGGCGATAAGTGGTTTTACTGTCACCCAGAGCAGATATCCCTTACTGCATTTTACCATGATGTTTCGATTTTGCAATGTTTTCCGATAAAATTGTTGTTGCTGACACTATATTCTGTAGTAGATATTCGATAAATTCCAACTCCACTCAAATTTTCCTGGACAAAAATGAAGCTTATAAAGCTCAAATTCAACAGGATAGCATATATTTTCTGATTATTTTGAAAAATAACATTCTTTTGATATTTTCAATCGTCGCTGGAATGTATTGAATTGATTAAGCCATCTGTATGCATTGGCTTTTGTATAAAATGCCCCATAAAATTTTGACTGATCACTGTAGAAAATATCATCTCTAAAGTGCGATGTTCTCGAACACATTTTTCGTGGTGATATTACAAATCATATAATTCAGACATCCCAGCACGAATACAACACTGCAGCTTGCAGTCATTACCCATTATGTTAGTTTTAATTAGATTTTTGAATAAAAAAGATAAAAACGTCGACCAAAACAGGGTTCGAAATCCTGCATTTTTAAAATCTATCCTGAACTTATCTATCAATCAATCAAATCATATTTTATTAGGCATTCAAGCAAAAACACATACATAAAGTAAGATATTAAAACGGAAAATACATGAATTAGTGTGATCAGAAAACTCGATAGAGTCAACTGCATTTGCTTGTGATGGGCAGGATAACCGCCAAACGACCGTACGGTCTACTATGTCAGCGGCTACCTTTACGAGACAAACCTGTTACAAATGTGCGTAACAAAAACCATCCTGCCTGCAGACCAAGACAAAATATTTACAAGGTGGCGCTAGCTGGCAGGATGACTCAGCGGAAAAATTTGCAGCAGATTTAGGTCTGCTAAGTTGCAAACTGCAAGCCACGCATATCGTAAGTTTTTATGAATGCTGAGCCACGATTTCCCGTCTCCACAGCGCTACTCCGTTTTGGCCTGACAGACTGGAGCGTATCTAAGTTATCGGCGGGTTGAAATAAAGATTGATTATTGAGTTTAGTTTTTCATGTATGGATCAAGCATGGTCGAGCAAGAATACTTATAACATGATTCATCCGTCACCCATGTTTGTTCAAATATAAGAAATCAGGATTTGTTTATTATCGCACAATTGGTAGATTAGATATGATAAATCTATATGATAACCGCCGACATGATACTTTTCTTTTATTGAAATTCACTCTAAGCGAGGCCGAAATCAGTTTGGTTACGTTTGTGCAAATGTATTATGATTATTAATGTAGATTAGGTGAAATTATTATCGCTTAAAAGAGTTTGTAAATTATTAAACAAACTTCTCAGACAGATGTGAGATGTTTCAAAACTCACCTTTGCATTGCGAGTGTTTTCTTTGAAAGCTTTGATTCCATCTATTGTTATTTCACAATCCCAAGCATTAAGTTTCTTCACCTGACATTGTGAAGCAACTGTTCCAAGTTCGCCGCAACCACCTGCTGTACCAAGGTTCTTGTTGTCTCTAACATCCAGTTCATCGAACTGAAACGAATAAAATATGCGAAGTTCTTAATAGAAAGGCTCAAGTAGAAATCTTCGTTTAATTTCAACTCTACTGAAAAAGTTGTTCGAATAAAGTTGACTTATTTACAAATTTCACTCAGCTCGGTAGTCAAATATAGCATATTTTTATCCGGTCATTTTTAAAAATTATTCCAATTGGTTAAATATTTTTTAAGTTCAAAAACATTCAAAATGATAAAGCGTATTAAATTTTATCATTACATCTAAGGGTGGTGCGGAGCCTCTCGCGAATTTATTATAGGGCAAGATTTCACTTTTATCCTGTGGAAAAGGGAAGCCCGAAATACGGCTTACCCATATGGCAAACCACGACCTCCCATATAGACACCATTTATTAATCAAAGTGAAGATTTTTAGCTTAAAATATTTGTCATTATTCCCGTACGTGGACCTGGTTGGTGGAGGAAACCGTACGCAGTTGTTACTTCGACAACCGTGCATCGATGAGGCGTCAAGCAAACCTCCCGCATATATTCATCACCCCTCACGAGATTCGAACATCCGCCCGAACGATCTGAGATGTCGCAACACACGAAAGGATGAAACAAACCACAAATACGCAATGAGCTACTTTAAATGTAAAACCAACAGCTGAACCTGGGCGAAAACACTCTGTACAAATCTGTACAAAATATTTCAGGACGAAATTTACTATAAATGATGTGGTAACCATGGCAACAAAAAAAAAACGCAGAACCGTTTTCTAAATGCATTAAATAGTAAAAAATCCCTGAAAACTTTGTGCGCCATCGGTACACATATTATATTTTATTAGAAAATATAACTAGACCCCTGAAATTCCAAATATTTCATTGATACAAGAAAAAGGGCTGGTTTTTATAAAGCTTTTTACTTAGATTTTCAAATAAAAACAAACCAAATCTCTCTACTAAGTGATTTGATACAATAATGATCGAAACGCATATCATGTTCATGTTTGGATCATGCATGGCAGAGCATAAAAATCGATGACATGATTTATCAGTGCCCTATGTTTGCTCAAAGATAAGAGTTCTGGATTTGGTTATTATCTTATCACGTGGGTTCTAGATGAGATACAAGGTATTCCTTTAAAATGAAATAAATAAAATATGCGAACTAGATGTGGCGAATTTATCAATGAAGAATGTCTGAATTAGTGAATCTCACTTTGTCTAAAAAAATAAATCGTGGATGAACTCGATGGGTTATATATTCAAGTTCGTTTAATTAGAATTTTACATGAATTTATATTTCAGTCTAATTTAGCATTGTTTTTAATATATTACGCGCCACCAGTATGCACTGAGATTTGCAGAATACATATCATGAGATTTATAAATTGGAATGTTAAAAATAAAAAATTGGTTTTCGAGAATTTCATTTTAACGACTTCTTGGAATGGATCGCCTTGTACCAGATGGGGAAGAAGATAGACAGGACCTGGTTTAATTTTAACAAAATAAAATATCATAAATGCAACATTTGTAGTTTTGCTGCAAATATTTGAAGTGATCCAGTGGTTGTAGTCATTTGATACCTTTTGTTTGGAAAAATTAAACGGACTAATATTTTATAATCAACCTTTCTACGAGCAATTGCAATACGAAAGCTCCCTGCAAATTTTATGTTCTCATGTTCAAACATCTCACTATGTAATTGATTATATGACCGATTGGATTGTAGAGAATTAAGGTAGGAAATCATTCGAATTTCAACCTTGTGAATTTTATGTAGCATTTCATACCTTCCCACAAACTTTATATTTGCTCAATTCCTTAATTTCTTCCTCATTGGCTTTTAGTCCCTTAACCTGATTCATCAGAAGATTCTTGACTTCACTTTGAGTTGAAACTTTAGAGATCGCACAGAAGAGTTTGGTCGTCATGTTGGTGATTGATCGGACATCAAGAGTGTGGACCTTAATTTGAATATATTATAGAAAATGGCGGGCAAATGATGATATTGATATGACAAATCAAAGCGATAAATTATATTGGAAACTGAGACTAGATCCCTTCGACTACTGTTCTGCCAACAATCTAGTCTGACTGAACCGCATTATTTTTTTGCGAAAATCTTCATAGTATAACTACTTCTCATTATTCAGAAAACTAAATTTTTGTTTCCTGAAACAAATGAAATAATAGATCCTTTATAGATGCGAATTCTGATGATTTTTTGCGCGGAAAAATACGTAGCAATGTACATACGTTGTGTACCCTTTTTTTGTTTTTGTTTTATTGAAATTCGCTCAGAGCAAGGACACAGAAGAAGAATCAAACTTGAAAATGCTTCTGGAGCCACTAAAGTGCAAAGAGCAACATGAAATGCAGAAACAGGAATTAAGGAACCCCCATCCCTGATAGATGTCTATTAACGCGAGTTTTAAAGCCTTGTAGATCAACACGATCTGGAAAGCAGCAAGAAGGCAAGGAATTCCAAAGTTTAGATATTCTTGGAAAAAAGTTTCTTGCATAAAACTGTTTGTGACATTGTGGAACCTCCTCAATGAATAGGTGCAAATTGGTAGCCAATCGTGATGACCGATTAAAAAACGAGAGCAGAAAGCTCCTTTGAACAAAGACCATTATAATATCTGTAAAATAAACATAGCGAGGCAACGTTGCGGCGGTGTGTCAAACTTTGCAGACCGTAAGAAAGTTTAGGACCAATTATATTGATCACACGCCTTTGAATACGATCGAGCATGCTAATAACAGTGACAGCGGCACTGCCCCAAATGTTACAGCAATACTCCATGGAGAATGATTTCGGGGGCTTGTTTAGCAATACTAGTGACATATTCATTCCAACTCATATCCTGAGACAGTGTGAGTCCAACGAGACGAATATTTAAGGATTCCTCCAGAACAGTATCAGATAATGAAATTTGTGTTGCATTCGTATTAGTGTAACGATTACTTGATAAAACTTCAGTCTTCTCCGAGTTAAGAGTTACCTGCCAAGTGTTACCCCAATTAGATACTGTGGCCAAATCACACTCAAGCGATTTTGCCAGAGCTAGACGTTGTTCCGGGAGGGATTTTTCGTTGAGACAAGAATATAGAGTTGTACCCTATTAAAAATTTACTATAGAATACTATAAAATTACTTTAAAATTACTATAGAATTACTTTAAGTTTATAGCATATTTATAGTAAGGAACTTTAGACGTCAAAATTGCTTTATGTTTAATAGAAATCTTATAGTAATTTTATAGTATTCAACTTTAAGATTTCGCAATATAATATTTTCTATAGTAATTTTAGAGTAATATACTATAAAGAGTTATTCAAAGTATTTTTTTAAAGTAAACTTAAAATCATTTTATAGTAATCGACTTTAAAAGTGGAAGTAGTGAAAAATTTTTTTTAGAAAACTTAAAAGCAAATTTATCGAATATAACTCGAAGATTTGGCCCGTAATATTTCTGTAGTAATTCTATAGGATTTTTATAGTAATATACTATAAGATTTATTCAAAGTAATTTTTTGAAGTGAACTTAAAGTCATTTTATAGTATTGGCTTTAAAAGTGAAAGTAGTGAAAAATTTTTGTAGGAAACTTAAAAGCAATTTATCGAATATAACTCGAAGATTTGGCCCCGTAATATTTCTATAGTAATTCTATAGTAATTTTATAGTAATATACTATAAGAGGTATTCGAAGTATTTTTTTAAAGTAAACCTAAAGTCATTTTATAGTAATCGACTTTAAAAGTGAAAGTAGTGAAAATTTTTTGTAGAAAACTCAAAAGTAATTCATCGAATATAACTCGAAGATTTGGCCCCATAATATTTCTATAGTAATTCTACAGTAATTTTTATAGTAATATACTATAGTAGTTATTCAAAGTATTTTTTTTAAAGTAAGCTTGAAGTCATTTTATAGTAATCGACTTCAAAAGTGAAAGTAGCAAAAAATTTTTAATCAACTTAAAAAAATTTATAGTATATGCCTTTAAGATTTCACCTTGAAATTATAGAAATTGTAGAAATAGTAGAAATTGTATAGTAATTTTATAGTAATACACTATCGGAGGTTTTCAAAGTAATTTTTAAAGTAAACTTGGAGTAGTCAATTTTATATCAAAATTTTTGAAAATAATCCCCATAATAAACTTCTATTGATGTGATAGAATAGCAACCAATTTTAATGGTAAATCTTTTAGCAACAAGATAATGATCAACTGTTAGTACCTGAATCACCTGAACCTGAAGATTTTTTACTATAGTAATTCGATCAGGCTTGGTCAAGCATGTGATACCATTTTGTTATACCTACAATGAGCCTACAATTAACAAGCTAGTTGCATATTTATGATTAGAAATTTAATCTTGATATAATATATTTTTAGTGATAACTTTAATTTTTAGGGTAGGTTACGTCTTAACTTTGATTTTAAACTTTCGCAGATTGTGTTACACTTGCTGTCCAGCAACTGTTAGCGTTATTAAGTAACTGTTATGGTCTTTTTCCAGGTATTGGTACGCTGGCCCATGCAAAGCACTGTCCATTCAACATTAGGGAAGAAATCTTACAAGCCTGGATTATTCACCAATTTTAAGTGGTGTCCAGCATATGTGCTCAGGGAAGGAGGTAATAGCCTCATAAAATTGTATATATATATATATGTGATTGAAGTAAATTAGTACACATAGTCACTATATGCAGAAGTTTACTAGCGGTGTACCAATATAGGTTTTGTCGTATTTGGCTCCAAAAACAATTATAAAAAATATCAATGAATTCAAATAACTAGTATCATATATCAAGATGACATGGAAATGGGAAAACAGCTTAAAAAAAGACTAGTTATTGTATTATATAAACATCTCGAGCGGTTATTTTTATGAAACATGCTGAACCATTACATCGTTATTATTTCACCATTTGAGCATATCCCACAGAACTGAGAGTTTATACTTGGTGGGAACCGCTTGCTATTTGGTTGTTTTCCAACAGATTTTATGATTGTATTTGTATGGTAATTGCTATCATCGTGTCACCGTGTCATGGCTGTATTTTGATATATGGGTACCACGCTGATACAGTAGTTCCCAACTTGCCCCAGTCAGTCTAGGCATGTTTGTTTCTCATATAAACTGCTATCACAATTATGATTCAAAATAGAGTTTTCTTTTTTGATCCGAACTTCATTTTGTGTAAAATTTTTAAATTCAGATATTGCAAACCTGCGAGAGCAAGCAGAAATAATATCACAAGGGGAGGAAGGAAGTGGAAGTGATGATGGTATATCAGAGTTGTTATCAGAAAATGAAATTGAATCAAACGGAGGACAAGCGGTGAAAAACAAATTTAGGATGAAAGAAAAAAATACTATGGTAAAAATTTATTTCAATATTTGAGCTACTGGATCACCATGAATTTATTGGTTTCGATGTTTAAATTTATATTAAGCGTTATTTTTAACAATAGTGTATGTGATTGAAGTACAGTGAGTTTAAATTAATATAAGACGTTAAAGATAATTGTCATTTCATGAATAATATTGGGCAGATTTTCAAATTGCATGCCACTCTTTTGGAAAATATCAAGTATAAGCCATTGGTAGCCTCTTATGCAGCTCAACTAAATGAAATTCGAAATTGTCCAAATTAGAAAACTTTATTGATTTAAAATATCTTGCATCTAGTTTAAAAATTGAATGCGCAGTAGCTAAAAATGGTACCACCTATACATCTACAAATGGCGTCCCATATTATGTCTTAATAATAATTATTTAATTGATCAATATATTATCAACTCGTTCATGGCATCTGGGAAATGATATTCAGGGAGGTTTTCCAAATTCACTCTTTTTTCATGTGAGGGATTGAGTTTTTTCTTTTTATTTTTATCATTGTAGGCTGGATTGAAAAGAAAATCTAAGGCTGATGCTATAGGTTTGCACACACCAAAATCCTCTCGACGTAATAATGAAGAAAGTGAAGCTGGATCACAAAAGTTACTCAAGTATGACTGTGATATTGAAAACAACATCACCAGCTTGAAAACAAGAGTAAATAATATATTTTTATAGAATTTTATATAAAAGACTCTTAAAAAGGTATACTTTTGTACTGATCCTCTGTACGAATACTGACATCTCTATACTATACTCATTAAATATTGTACCCTAAATATTTTCTCATCAAGCATGCGTCACAGATAAATCACATACAAATATCTCACTAAACCATCGTCTCATAGGATTATCATACAATTTTATTTATAATTTGATAAAGATAAATTTTTATCAAGCATGTGCCACAGATAGATCACATGTATATATCTCACTCAACCATCATCATCATCATTATGAAACATTTTTTAACCGCTTTTAACTTTTTAAACAGACTTCCCCACTGAAATCGAAGAAATCTTCGATAAAGCGACTTGGCATTGGAACTAACCACAGGGTTACTTTGAAGGTGATTATGTTAATGACATCCCTTGTTACGCTGCAATATTAGCATAGTGAAGACTCTGTAACAATTTTCCATTTTATTGAAATTTTGGTATCTCAGCAAACAAAATTATGATAAAGTGCTGCCAGAATTTTAGAGTACATTTTAAACTAAACCACGAGGACAACCCCAGTCGAAAATTTCAAAAGTGCTTGGCTATGTAATAATGCTTAGTCTAACCTTAGTTTTATGCATTTACCTTATTTTCTCATTTTCATGTTCTGTTCTACAGGAGAACATCCAAAATAAAAGTTACACAGAAAAGACAAAATTGCCCGATTTGGATGATTGGATCAGAAGCTCTCTGGAAAATCCATCTATGGTATGTAAGAATCAAAATCATCTAATATAGTATATGTCATGTGTTTTTAAGTGATTCAGTTTCTATGATAGACTGCCATTCGTGATGACCTAGCTAAAACATGCCATGGATTAACACGTAGTATGGATATGTTGTTTAATTACGTACCACAGTTATCGTAACAACTTCGATTTGAATATTGCTTAACATCTTAACTAGATTTTAAAAGTCATCTTGGTGGAAACTTTGATTTGAAGGCTGTTGTTAAAGGCTACCTAGATGTCAGAAGTCATCTAGATGGAACATATCTAAAAAGTTGTCTTTTTGTTTAGGACAATCAAACAGACGTTTTAACAACTATTCTTGAAGTTGTATCATCTTCGGCAAAACGTCAAAAACGGCTAGAACGTACTGTTGCTGAATTAAAGGATGTTATATGTGGTACGTATTTTCATTTTCAATATATTCAGGGTTTCGAGTTTGCTGCTTAATAACAGCATATGGTGGCCAGTTTGGTCAAATGAATTGTAGAATAAATGTTGTAAATTATAAGAATCTGTTATCTCAAGGTATTATCTGGTCTTTAACATTTTGAACCTTTATTCATTTAACCATTCTTAGGTATTGCTTGCGAATTCTGAGTTTATGTTACTGTTTTAAGTGAAATGATGTGCTAAACTAGCTTGAAAGTAAAGTTGAATGTAGGGTTTAAATAATGAGAATTTAATGAGACTTTCTGATGGCAAACAAATGAAATTGATGTAAAGCTAAGACGCAGTATAGATACTGATCATACAATAAAAACTTTTGAAGAGCATTTTATGACTTGGACTTGACTTTGCGGCATTGTATTGCAAAATATAGGGGCATATCATTAGATGAGTATACGAATATTATCATATGTTGACTGTCGCCGGAATCGTGTTGACTAGTTTATTTACCGCTGCATCATTACTCATCACAGATCTTCAAAATCAAGTTCTAGGCATAAATGATACCATTGTCAGTTTGAGTGTAGAAGAGGAAATGAATAGGGAAAACACTATGGTAAGCTGTCTCATTATACAGAAATATTTGGAGAATGAAATGTTTATCCTGATTTTAGGCACCACATGCTTGAAAGCTGAAACGCATTAATTTTTCTGAAGTTTCACAAAGAACATTCTCATTTTATTCTTAAAAACAGTCAGTAAAAACGAACAAATAGAATGTGTATAGAAATATTCACTATTTTAGCTCAAAACAATGAGGTTTCAAATTCTCAATCATACGCGAGATAGGGAAACAGGTCAAATTTTTTGAAGGCAACCAATGCAAGCTGAACACAGAATCTGTCAAAAAGAATCGGAATACCTCCAAATAAGTTTATAATCACCAATATTTTTTCTATTTCAGATAACAATTTGGCCTTGACAAGAGGTGGAGAAAGCTCAAGCAGCTATTCTCCATCACAAAATTTCAAATGTGGCTGATTTCACATACACATTAATGACAATCCTTTACACAAAGGACGTTCTAGGTCAAAGTTCTCTAACCGGAAGAGGGTCGAATGCCCACAAAGGAAAAGTCACAAAACCGCGTCTCCCTAATGTTGAAAATTTGATAAGTAAGTTTAAACACTGCAGTATTTGCTTATATCATGCTGGCATATACTTGAATTACTTTATTTTTCAATCAATGGGAAAGTCGCCGCTAATAAAAATTTGAATATTTACCAAGCCTCTATACAACAGCAATGCTACTGAAGAGA
Organism: Styela plicata; assembly: GCA_963675895.2. NCBI lineage: Eukaryota > Metazoa > Chordata > Ascidiacea > Stolidobranchia > Styelidae > Styela > Styela plicata. The sequence goes on along the minus strand of OZ023143.1, from coordinate 20,595,612 downwards.
GAGACTTGCAATCGTGTATAAAAGGCGTTCTCTTATCTAGAGCTGAAAAAATTCCCAATGCAATTTATGCCCCCTATTCAGGGTCCAGTGCAGACTATTATCATACAGATTATTATCACCTTTTTCAATAATTAATTGTCAACTTTAAAATTAAAATAAATTATCTGAAACTCTGATGCAATGCAATACGATGTGAAATTTCGAAATGTGCACCACTAATCCTTAAAATTTCATAAATCATAAAAATATACGTAGTTTTGTGTTGAACAATACCTCATAATATCAAATTAATTGTTTTTGCGACCCTATTTGCTCCTGAACATCACTGTTTTTCTTTTTTAGAATACATCGTAAAGGAGACTAACACAACTCCTGAAAAGATTAAAAAACTGATCACTTGGAAGCTGAATGCAGAGTCCAAAAAATTTTGTTCATAGCTATTTTGATTTCTTTGCATCGTGTACATATTCTCTTGAATCCTGTTTTGTTTTTTTTGTGTTCATTTATTAGTTCCATACAATTTTATGCTGTTCAATTATCCTGAGTATCGCTTTTTATTTTTCCCAATAAAAACATGAGCATTTTATCAAACTGGTCATAGCTTGCGGGTTTTGGGTGGAATTAGAACAATGTATTGTAAGAGATATAATTTTAGTAATAGTAATTTTAAAGTAATCCTATAGTATTCTATTGTAATTTTAAAGTAATCCTATAGTATTCTATAACATTCTTAGAGTAATCCTATAGTATTCAATAGTAATTTTTAAGTAATCCTATAGTATTTCTATAGTAATCCTAAAGTAATTCTATAGTATTCTATAGTAATCTTATAGTATTCTATAGTAAATTTGAAGTAATTCTATAGTATTCTATAGTAATCTTAAAGTAATCCTATAGTATTCTATCTATAGTATTCTATAGTAATTTATAGTAATCCTATAGTATTCAATAGTAATTTTAAAGTAAATCCTATAGTATTCTATAGTAATTTTAAAGTAATCCTATAGTATTCTATAGTAATTTTAAAGTAATCCTATAGTATTCAATAGTAATTTTAAAAGTAATCCTATAGTATTCTATAGTAATTTTAAGGTAATCCTATAGTATTCTATAGTAAATTTAAAGTAATCCTATAGTATTCTATAGTAATTTTAAAGTAATCCTATAGTATTCTATAGTCATTTTATAGTATTCCCATAGTAATTTTAAAGTAATCCTATAGTATTCTATAGTAATTTTATAGTAATCCTATAGTAATATTAAAGTAATCCTATAGTAAAATTTAATAGTGATTTTATAGTAAATCTGTTCCAATTTACTATAAAAATTACTATAAAAAATGCTATAAAAATACTATAGAATTACTATAAAATTACTATAAAATTTTTATAGTAATTTTATAGTATTCTATAGTAAATTTTTAATAGGGTATCATCAGCGTAAATTACCAAATCACATCAAATTATCGGGCAGGTCATTAATATATATCTAGAACAAAGTTAGACCAAGGATCAAGCCCTGAGGGACACCGGATGAAATGGAATAATTTCCTGAACGTTGTCCGTCCAAAACAACATTAATCTTGCGATTGGATAAGAAAGATTTGACAATTGAAAAAACTTGTCCAGAAATCCCATACGATTGAATTTTCTGCAACATACCTTGGTAGCAAACTCTGCCGAATGATTTAGAAATGTCTAGAGTAACAGAATTTGCTTCCTCACAACGATCAAGGGCATGAAATATTCGTTCGGTTATTACTGTCAACAAGTCAGCAGTAGAGCGAGAACGACGAAAACCATACTGCTTGTCAATGAGGAGACAAAGCGACTCCAGGTGTCCAGAAATTTTATTATTAATATTTGTTTAAAAAAATTTACTTATTATTGGTAAGAGACTAATTGGACGATATTTATTAGGATCAGTTCGGTCGCCACAGTTTTTGAATGCTGGCACAATCGTTGCACATTTCCATGTATTGGGGAAGGTGCATTCTTTTAGGCATTTATTAAACAGTTTGGCCAAAATAGCGGACAACTCAGGTGAAAGAATCTTCAGAATCACAGATGAAACGCAGTCAGGACCAGGAGATATGTTCGAATCGAGTTTGGCAATTATTCTAGAGACAAGTAGAGAAGTTACTGACATGCTCCCCAATGTAACGTCGGTTCGATTTGAAAAATTAGGTGGTGAGGTACCAGAAACCGAACCAAGCCTGCAGTTATTAGAGAACATCCTGGCAAACAACTCCGCCTTGTCTCTGGAAGAACACAAAATTTCAGGGCTATTTAAAAGAGGAGGGATACTAAATTTACCCCTGTTCATTGCATTATTTATTTATTTTCCAAAAATCTTTGGAACTGGATCTGAGACAAAACAAAGATCCAGTCGGGAAGGAGCGTGAGCCGGGTTGCCGGGGATCCTAGTCCCAAAATCCACCATCTGTGTCAGTGACTCAGTGATGGCGAAATTATGAGTTTTAATTCCGGCCAGGTGAGTTGCAGCTGAATTCAACCAGGTATCGTGATGGGAATTAAAATTTCCCATTATGTAAAATTTTGCAGATTGACAAGACATCAAAATCTTGACCATCTGCAAAGAGATGTCATCCAGGACAGAACAATCTTGGGTTGCGGGGGATCTGTATACGAAGAATAGAAATGATGTCGATGTCAGAAGCGACATGCGGAGGCACAGATACGAAAGTGATGTAGACTCAAAGGCAAATGCACGAGCTACAGGCAGATTGCTACGAACGTAGACAGCTAGTCCGTGCATACGCTTTGGAGAATCCTTGCGTATGAGCAGCAAATAACCCTCGACCCCGAAATCAGAATATGAGATTCCAGGATTAAGGTTGGTCTCGCAGAGTGCAAATACATCTGGACTATTCCTCGCAAGGAATGATTCCACAGAAACGAAGTTTCTTCTCAACCCACGAATGTTAGAAAAACAAATTGAAAATTTGTTGACCGTGAGATTCTTAGCCCCTATTATGGGGTGCACGGGACTGGGGGCCATTGACTTTATTCGGACGCGTCATAATATGTGAAAAAAGTAGTGAGTATGAACTCTCTACCACTTCATGAGATTGGGATTACGTTTGGTTTACCTTCTGTCTGTAGAAATTCCTGATAAGGGTGGCCCTGCCAGGAGAGAATATCTCCAGTCAGTATAGCGCTACAGATTACAAAGGCAATAAGCCCATCCGCCACGACAAGGCAGTAATCCCATGCAAGAGTTACGCTGAATTCACAAAATCCTATTTGAGTTTAACTACACAAAGAAGCCAGTGATAATATAACTCACAGAATACAGTTTTATAAGATTACATTATGATCAACAAATGATTCTAGTATCAAATGCTTCTCATATTCCTGTACATTTAGGCGCTATGCAGGAAGCCGTTCAATACCAGGTAAGATTTTGTCTCATTATCTTGTGGTTGTCATGTTGGATCACTTCAAATATTTGCAGCAAATTTTGCATTTGTGATGATTATTTGTTCTAATTAAACCAAGTTTTTCGGGCATTTCTGCTCAAACGTAACTTCTATGCCCAAACATACCCCTGGTGCCTCCAAGTGAGAAGGGATCATTTACTTCCTCAACTCTGAACCAATTTTCTTTAACAATTTGGGATTTCAGCGATCAAACCACAGTTATAAAAGTAGAATTTTTACTAAATTACTGTCAACGCGCAACATATGATAGAGAAACTGAGATACAAATAGTGTTTTTTATAATTTTTTGCATTAGGATGACGCTGAAATATAATTGGGCTTGAAGAATTCGAAATACATTATGTCTATGTCATTCAAGGAGAAAACACTATATTGGGAAAGAAGGATAGCCAGAGAGGTCAAAAACACTATTTTTCCGACATTTTTCGCCTGCGGTGCCCATTACGATGTCATTATTTTACACCGAAATCATACAACACAAGTTTTTTTATGTTAAGTATGAGTCACTGATAGACCGCGACAACAAGGCGTGCCCATCTGTGGCTCATGCCCGAATTAACAATATAATTTGTGATCGCGTTTATTCATGTGCAATCAGTGACGTATTTAAAACTTCAAAAAAAGGTGACAAAATTTTAAAAGCTTCAGAGCGCAGATTTAGTCGCCATAATAGATACTTGTAATTTATTTCGTTTAAAGCATTAAAAGACGATTTGGCGAGGCTTTGTGTGTTAACAATTATGAACCGTTTAATAATGGGTCTCATGACTTCAGCGATTCATCATAAGCCGGGGAGCAATGCCATATATGCTTACAGCATAGGCACACTCTGGCTCTGGCTAGTAGAGCGAAAAATACAAATAGTATTTTTCCCCAAAATTTTGAATGTCTCTGCAGGCGTTCGATACTAAATTATATGATTTGCGATTTGATTCCAATTTGAAAATTGATGTATTTAAAAGATGTAATCTTCAAAAATCACATGTGCCAGTGTTATATAACATCATGGTTGTTCAGACACCCTAAGAAAATGGGTACCATCGGAAAAAAAATTAGCGAACTGGCAATATCTGTACCTAGAAGATATAAATGTCTTATGAAAAACACTATTTGTATCTCAGTACATCTATCATATGTTGCGTTTTGACAGTAATTTAGTAAAAATTACACTTTTATAACTGGGGTATGATCGTTGAAATCCCAAATTGTTAAAGAAAATTGGTTCAGAGTTGAGGAAGTGAATGATCCCCCCTCACTTGAAGGCACCAGGGGTATGATTAGGTCTAGAAGTCTAAGTTGAGCAGAAATGCCCGAAATACTTGGTTTAATTTGAACAAAATAAAATATCACAAATGCAACATTTGTACTTTTGCAAATATTTGAAGTGATTCAGTGGTTTGTGGTATAGTCATATTATACCTTTTGCTTGGAAAAATTAAATGGACGAATTTATAAGTTTTCTACGAGCAATTCCAATACAAACCCTTCAAGCAAATTTTGTGAGTTCTGATTTTCAGATATCCTAATATGTAATTGATTATTTGACCACTTTGGAGTGCAGAGTATTAAAGTAAAGAGAACATTCTAATTTCAACCTTTGTAAATTTTATGTAGCGTTTCATACCTTCCCACAAACTTCATAATTGCTCAATTCCTTGATTTCTTCGTCATTGGCTTTTAGTTTCTCAACCTGATTCATCAGAAGATTCTTGACTTCACTTTGAGTTGAAACTTTAGAGATCGCACAGAAGAGTTTGGTCGTCATGTTGGTGATGGATCGGACATCAAGGGTGTGGATCTTAATTTGAATTTATTTTTGGAAATGGCGGGCAAATGATGATATTTATATGACAAATCACAGCGATAAATTAGATTGGAAACTGAGACTAGATCCCTACAACTGCTGTTCTGCAAACAATCTAATTAGACTGGACCACATTATTTTTTTGCGAAAATGTTCATAGCATAAATTCTCATTATTCAAACAACTAAATTTTTGTTTCCTGAAACAAATGAAATATTAGACCTTTTATAGATACGAATTCTGGTGATTTTTTGCGCAGAAAAATACGAAGCAAATGTACATACGTCGTGTATGCATTTTTCCTTGCTTTTATTGATGCAAGAGTTACGTTGAATTCACAAAATACTATTTGAGTTTCACTACACAAAGAAGCCGTGATAATATAACTCACAGAATATAGCTTTATTAGATTACATTATGATCAACGAATGATTTCCACATATTCTTGTGAGCAATAGCAATGACAAAGGCATTTTCTTTTATCCGCCCTTAAAAAAATACAAAGAACATGCACAGCATTTCAAATACAGTGACTATGCCACTTGCTTCTATTATTATACTATGTGGCAAAACGAAGTATTAAAAAAATCTATGCTGACAACTTAATTGGAAGGTCATCCGTATCATACCTTCCCAAAAACTTTATATTTGCTCAATTCCTTAATTTCTTCCTCGTTGGCTTCTAGTTTCTCAATCTGATTCATCAGAAGATTCTTGACTTCACTTTGAGTTGAAACTTTAGAGATGGCACAGAAGAGTTTGGTTGTCATGTTGGTGATGGATCGGACATCAAGAGTGTGGATCTTAATAGGAATATATGATTGGGAATGACAGACCAAGGTATTTATCGCCAATGACAAGTCATAGTAAAATAATACATTGAAAATTAAGATTCAAATAAGACATGTAACCGAGTTGAAACTAAAGTTACGAATTAGGACACCATTAGATAATTATGCAGATGATTCAATATTGAAATTGATCTCGTTATTATTTCTTCATTTCTGGTAAATCTCAGTAACGATTCTACTTAAATCTATTCTATTGCAAGGCCAGTGAAAATCAGTATTTGTAACTAGGTAATTGAAAAAAGCTAAGTCAAACCTTTCCACAAACATGATATCTGCTCAGTTCCATAATTTCTTCCTCGCCAATTGTCAGTTCCTCCATCTGATCCACCAGAAGATTTCTTATTTCATGTTCAGTCGCAGCTTTAGATATCGCAAGATAAAGTTCAAAGGTCATGTTGGCGATAGATCGGACATCTAGACTGTAGACCTGAAAAAAGTGATATTATTCATAAGGTTCATTTCTATACTGTTGAACCATAGTGTTGTTTTTACCAATCTTTTAGGCAAACACGAATCAGTGATAAAATTGGAATTTTCTATTGGCTCGAAATATTCACGCTGGAATAGGAAAATGGAATTCCAAGCTGATAATCTCGTTACATTACATTTTTTACCAAAAGATGGAGTTATAAACTCAAAAAATTATGTTAACGATTCATCTTTTTGAATCGAGCATGTTATCACGCACCTTTCACCGAGCAACACAAACTGATATATACAACTTCACCTTCATTCGCGAGTGACTGCCAAATACTTCAATCTTTCGTTTCGTAAGTTCGCAATTCTGCATGTTGAGTTCCCCAACTTCTATGCTTCCCAGAACAGAACCAAAAGTATTGAAACCTTCCACATCCATTGGGTTTCCACTGATGTTGAACTTGGATACCTGCAACCCAGTAAGATAAAATTTGACTAAACATATTAAGTGTGAATCACAGAATGTGCTCTCCACCTGTGACCCATGCTATACAATTCGGATATTTTAATTCAGGTCAATATACAGTAATAAGTCTCTATGTAGATAAAAAAAATTAATATTAAAATTTCACTTCAATTATTAAATAATTTCACATTTATTACTTTACAGAAAGGAGTTCAATAAGCCTTTGGACGATTATTCTTGAAAATATTTAAATGTTAACTTAACAATAGTCGATTAATCGCAATCAACGTCCCAATAATCTTTCGTGTGTGGGAACCACATTGAACGTGTTTGATTCCAAACAAATCAAATAACTTAAAATAAACATAAGATGTAAAAATGAAATGGTTTTACCTTCAAACCAGAATTTTTCAAATTGGATTCCATACTTTGCAGTAGATCAGAGTTGAGCCAGCATTTTGCCAAATTCACTTGATCTAGTTGACCACAACGTCTCATAACTGACGACATTGCGTACATTCCTGCTTCAGTGAAAGACTCGCCTTCAAAGTTGATATCACAAACATGAGATTGAATAAGCTCGGCATCATTGGCTTCGTACAACGCTCCAAACAATTCCAACTTTTGATATGATTTCTCACATCGACTAATCGCAGTTGCAAGGGTTTCCTTCAAAAATTTCCTCTTGTTTTCTCTTTCTTCCACTGAGGATCCTGCAACCAAGGATTCAGATAAATAAAGACTAATTAGCACTTGCTCGGGCATCGTTTTTTCTCCTATAACTTTACTAATTCTCTAACAGAGAGCGTAAAACAGAAATCAAGATTTAATATTTTGCCAAAGAACTTGTGTTTGATCTTCAAAAATAGGGGGATATTCTACTAGATCGATACAATTTTCTCGGTTGCATAAAAATGGATCAAAGTAGATATTAGATTACACAGCATGGCCCATAGATAAATCAACAATTTATCAAAAAAACGCTTGATTCTTGAAGGTATCCCAGTCAATCTTGGGCCGAGTGTTAAGTATAGGATTAAGTTAGTGTCATATCGTCAAAATTTCAGCTTGGAAGCGTATCAGTTTTGATCATTTTCCAAATCTCTGCAAGCTTTGTGCTTATATTTTTTGTTGTCGTGTCTTCGTTTTGGGGATTTCAAAATGCACTATGTCTAAGAGACGGATTTGACAAATTGTTCCCGAATGCAAACGTTTTAAACCCACCTGGATCAAAAAGTTCTCTATGATCTGAACTTCCTTGCGTGAGCATAGAAATGACCACTAGCGTCTCAAAAACGACCTATGTGCTATGAGCCATGAGGAATCTCTAAGATTTTGGAAAATTACATATTTATTTGCCAAATACATTTCGTGGTAAAATTTTTCACCAATCACAGGCCTGACTCAATCGGACAAGAACCATTTTTAAACTACCACATATTACAACTTAGTTATTCTGGTATGAGAAATATAGATATAAACATTGAAGATGCCCTTGGTAAAATTTATAAGTAATACGGCTAAACAGTTGTGGTTCAGTGGTGCACGAATCATTTTTACTTGGCACCATCCCTAGAGTCGTCTAAAATATTCGATTCGATTCGGAATATTCGAATCATAAATTACTCGATTTCTGCAAGAATTCGAAATAAAAAATGATAATTTCCATTTTTTTTATAAATAAGTGTGGATTTTCAAGTAAATTGTAATCTAATAAAAAAATGTCTTTGTTTTTTATATGACGTCCGATTCGAATATTCGGTTCGATTCAGAAACCAAAAGATATTTGATTTTATCCATCCCTAATCATGACGTAAAATAAGTATTTTTTAAAAATCTGTTCAAATCTCAAATTGGAAACATCATCGCCCTGAAATATTTAAGTCAGACGTTACCTCTTCAATATGGAATGCGGTTCATGGTTGTATTTACTTATTTAGTAAAGATCACGTGGTGATGTATGACAGCTTCCTATACTTCGGGAGGTTTTATTATTTAAATCTTTGAAGCTGTATTGTGATTGGTTCAAATACTGTTATGGCGTCACGGTGGGATCGGTGAAACTGATTCTGTTGTTAATCAAGGTTGATTTCGACACCAAGATTCCCTAAGGATGAAACCGACTAAAGGGCGTATAAATTTTTACTATTACATATTGTATTTAGGCGAGACGATGTTTTCTACCCTGTTTCAGGCAATGATAAAAATAAGAGCTTACCGATTATAAGATCTTTCATGAAGCCGGTTTCAATCTTTTGATTCAAAACGATTCCGCTCAGCAGACGCAGAACAACGGCCCAGTGATCGTTATGAATTTGTTCAGAGATAAATGAACGAAATGATGGAACATTCATGTTGGCGATGTATAGAGCTGAGAGTATTTCTTGAAGGATTTGATGGCTAAAAAATAAGATTTTGTCCCCCTCCATAAGATTATGACTCAGCATGTTGTTCCCGGGTACTTTTGTGACTATATCTCCGACTTCATCTGCTTTAAGTCCAACCTTGAGCAAATCACTAACAGTGAAAACGACTCGTTTTTCTTTGGTCCCTTTGAATGACATTTCCATCAACTTGCGAAGTATTCTTGGTATCTGTGATTGTTCCTTAGTGTGCTTTGATCGCTTTAAATTGTTGAGTATTTGAATCATCACTTCTGTCATTGTATCAGGTGGATTCTCAGGGTTAAATTTGTGAACGATTGCATTGAAAATTAGGAATAATGGAACAGATGAGAATGGTACGAGCGCAGGTGATTGGAGTGTTAACTTCCTCCACGATTCTTCTCCGGTTTCACCTAAAACTGCAACAAATAAATCCTTAATATCTTCCCGAACAAGACCAGCCAGTGAAACTATGAATTGAGGCCGCAATTCGAAAGGAAGAGATGCGATGCTGTGCTCACGTGAAGAAATAAGAACGGTTGCATCAGGAAAGACATTGCCTATGATGAGGTTGTACATAATTGTAGCTGTGCTTGATTTATCATAATACCCCATCTTGTTGTACTTTATCCGGATATTCCAAGGAGCCTGATCCAAACCATCGAGAACAAACATTAACACAGACTGATTTTTCTGAATCCATTTATATCCTTCCTCCAATTCCTTTTGTGTCAGGTTTGATGCATTCTTCCCAAACAGCAATTCGCACGGAGTTATCGCTTCTTCTGGACTGGTTGCTTTGTGCACGGGAATATCTTTGATATTCAGGTGATGAACGAATTTGAACTGACGTTTCTGACGTCGAAACAATCGAGTGAATAAACTGTCACCTGATCTGGCTTGCTTTACTAATTTGTTGGCTGAAAGAACACTTCTAGTTAGACGTTTTACGATCGTTGTTTTCCCACTTCCTGCCTGCCCAACCACTGCCATGTATCTGCAACTAGGCTTACCCAACTGTTCCACAACTTCACAAGGACTTATCACTTCACCAACATTTCCATCTTTGGCTGTGACAGTGAATACTGATTCCTTCTTATACTCTGTAGTATCGGGCACAAGCTCGCCACTGTAGAAACGGGTCACTCGTCTTAGCTGAGGGTTGGCTTCAAAGTCAGGTTCTTTCAGGTTTTGCTCTTTATAACTTTCCGTAATTTGAACTTGAGTTTCCCTCCATGATCTTTTGTTGTGGATCTTCACAAATTTTTTTCCTGAATAGTTTTTATGCATATTTGCAATTTTCGATAAAAGGGATCGTGATCAAGATTGATTGCTTATAATATCTAATTTAAGTTGCGCCGTTATATATAAGCTGCGATCTAAAATGAAAAATGATTCTGATATTGCCTTTCAACCCTGCTTGGCGATCAAAAAATGGGTTCATTCATTCGTTCGCAGAGTAAAATAATTCACAATGCTTTTTGATTATGAAGTGCCGTACCGTATTGCATATCCGTTTGGCATTTCGAATTTTTGCAGCAAAGAAGCGACTACCCAACAATCGTTTCTGTTAAATTGCAACGCATCAAAGTCCTTTATCTGGATTGATACAAAAACAAAAGCGAGAAGCATTGTGGAGGCGATCACTGACGGCGAGAATGAATTATGGTGGCGATAGACGCACCCTGAATTATTGTAAAATTGTGAAATATTTTTCGCAGCTTGAAACAAAGATAACATTATTAATTTCATTCTTGTTTTTATTATTATTATTATTGTTCGTTCAAAAATTGACTGTTCAACTTCATACTTTGTGTATATTTTGATATATAAATAGATTGAGTTGTCTAAGGAATTGTCATTGTTGAATTACACTTAAAATTTGAGCCGCAACAAAACGTTGAGCGCTGCAAGCTCAACGATGTTCTCACCTGCATTCTTGCCTTTTCTCTTTGATTTGCCTGTGAAAGAATCGTATTATTTGGTATTAGTGCAGTCTATTGCTGTTTAATTCGAGTTAACTATTACTCCAGTAACCTCTAATAAGAATCCAGGTCACTGCCAAGTCCTAAAAGGTAAGTTTCAGCGTGTTCCCACAATCTCTGATTCGTGGAATTGCTAATTTTATTATTATTCTCCCAACCTCCTCGTAAACTGTAAAAGGTATACCAGTCAAACTTGGACCCGAGTAGTAGATGGATCAGGCATGAGTAGTAGATAAAAATTTGATAAAATGAAATCAGTTCCATGTATGGTCCAAAGTTAAACCATAGATATGTAAAAAACAAGTATTTCCGTTTACTAAAAAAACTGTAAAAGGTGCACTGATCAAACTTGGACCGAGTCTCAGATAAAATTAGTAGATTCAAGTAGACAAGTTACTGTCATATCAGTTCTAAACATGGCCCACAGATAAATTACTCATCCATCGATAAATGCTCAGCTATTGAAGGGATCCCATTCCAATATTTCCATATTTCATATTTGAAATCATTAATCCTTTGGCTATGCACTTTAATATTAGGTTTTGACATTTATCAAGATTGTGCTGCATATTTATTTCTGACATGCCGCTGATGCCTTGTCCTCTATTGTGCGATGTGAGATTTGTCATGATTCTGCTCCATTTTTAAGAATGTTTTCGATATATATAGAATTTATCGTCACTGATATTTATCATTTTGCCGCTGGGTCAGGCTTTTGTAGGATTTCACAATGTTTTGTATTGTTCCAACAAATTCAACAATCTGCTTTTGATCAGAGTTCTGCACTAGTTACGTAAACAAATAATGTTGTAATTCGACTCGCCCAGCGTACGACAAGAAATGATAATTTGACTACCCACGTTCATTCAATAATATACCATACAGTGTGGCAGAATCTTGATTTTCTTTGGTGTCCTAGGTGTTCATGTCAATTTTTCGGGTGAAAAAAGCTTCAAAACCATAGATGATTTTTGAGGGCATTTAAATCTTCTGGTAACAGATATATCATAAATGTTGTCCATTTGCAAACTTTTTTTCACGTATTCAGATGCTATGTAACGTGTTTTTATTAAATTAATCTTTAGTGTATTTTTATTTTAGGATTACCCAAATGTTTGCTTGAAAAAATGATATACAATTGATTGAATATTCAACATCGTAAGATAAAATTAAATCAAAAAATAAATTGGGCAAAGAACACGGAGCAATTATTGTATTATTGTCTGGGTGGGCGTGGTTGCAAGGATTGTCAAATCACCATTTTTGTGATACAACTGCCACCACCACCAAACATTAACAAAGACCTCCAAATTAAGATCAAATATAATTTTTCAATAAATTGCTCAAATCCGGATGCTAAATTCCCCTCCTCCACGTCCACAGGCTCCGTGGACGGAATATGGCGTCATCGATTAAGATTCTTTGTTTAATGACCCAATTTTAAGAGGTTATATCTGATGAACAAGAGAAGTACGTGCCATATTGCTATATTTATTCGCTGACTATGAATTGAGACACTAAGCCCACTATATCTAGATCGTGCAGCTTTGATGGTCTGATAAAATAGCATAATAGTAACAACAACAAAACATAGAATTTCAATAAGACTTCCACTTCAGGGCGAAAACCTCAATTATATGTTCTGATACTAGGCCACAGTACTGAGTATATAAATGAGCGATATGAAATACTAATTTAGTCATTGTAAACTATAATTTGCTCGAGGAAATGGCAGACTTGACTTTAAAAAAACGCCTAATCGAGCCCAGTATGCTTGAGAATTTACAGCACACCCAGGCTAAACTTGTTCCATTGTCTCTCTGGTTAGAGTCTGACAGCTGCCCGTTAATTACCTTCTCATGCCAAACAAATTTGTGAGGCGCGATGGCCTAGTGGTTAAACATGTTGGCATCGCAGGTTGAAGATCTCGGGTTCGAGCCCCGGCGAGTCCGGCACGCTTATCCATGCCCACCACTCAACCCACTATAAGTGGCCGCTGTTAAAGGGCCTTGGACAGGGTGAACCACTCTAGGAAGTGGCTATAAAAAAAAAACTGATAACCAGCTTTACGAAACTGGTAGGATAAATACCCAATCGACGAAAGCACAACGTTCCATTTCGAAGCGGAACAGAGTAACAACCCCAAAACCTGTAGAGACTCTTTAATGAATATCTCAGCAAAACGAGTCTTAAAGCAGTTCTGCGCAGTAGAAATATTCGCAAAATATTTGCCAAAAACGAGGCACCGACTACTTGTAGTGTGCTGTGGGAATATCGTATGTTGTTTACTTTAGTTCGTTTGTTTACATCAATGATTACCTGCCGCACCGCAGTACCGACTTGGTCTAGTTCTGTTTACTTATGTTTTGTCTGTGCTTAAGTTAGGACCAAATGAGCTCTCGTTTAGGTTGATGTTTATCTGCATTCTTGTGAATCATTACATGGCGTTGTCGGCTTGTTAAATGGATTTATCTAACCTGGTTGTTGTTTGACTTATCTAAAGAATTATTGCCGATCTCCAATTCGATGAGCTTATACAAGCCTTGGGAGACCCTGAATATCACAGCGCAGAAATCCGATGGCAAAGTTTCATTGGCATTCGCGTTGAAATCAGAGGTTGACAAGAGAGCAGAACATAAAGTCATTCCTCCTACAGTAGAAGTCCCACATGCATTCGCCGAAATGTGGGCACAAGCTATTGCGAAAACACAAGCAACTGCGATGCAGAGTGAGACTGCAGTTGCGGATCTCCAGGGGGCAGTTGCCAACTTTCAAAGGGAAGCAGAAACACCTGGATCAGCAAAGTTTCACATAAGGCAGCCAGATATATTGCCTGATGATACTAACTTTAGAATTTTCAAAACCAGGTTAAATTCTTGGTCAGCCCATTAATTACGCAGCTGACGAAAAGGCCGCAACAAGATCAAATACCAACATTGTTGACATTCTGTTCACCCCGCCTACTAGACAAGATCAGACCTGACGCCGGGATCGAACACGACACCACCCTGTCACTTACATGAGGTTCAAGATAAACTGTCGGACTATTTCAGGAACTACGGGAATAAAGGAACTACAGGATAAAGGTTGCAAGATCAATTCCCATTCCAGAACGGTACGAAATTAGAGAACAAATCGGCGATCAATAACGTCAGGGAATTATCGAACGAGTTGGCGATAGATATGGGATTGTGGTAATATTGTATGTTGTTTACTTTAGTTTGTTTGTTTACAGCAAAGATTACTTTCCGCACCGCGGTACCGACTTGGTCTAGTTCTGCTTACTCATGTTTTGTCCGTGCTTAACTTAGGAGCAAATGAGCTCTTGTTTAGGTTAATGTTTATCTGCATTCTTGTGAATCATTACAGATGCAAATATTCTTTGTTGCTCACCAGAACCATGTAGCTTTGCTACATTCTGAATAAGAGGAGAATATTCTGCAAAATTTGTTTTAATCACATTTAAGAATAGAAGTACTAAACTTGATGACCTATCCTTATAGACCTAGATAGAATAGAACGCATTTACCTGATGGACGCCTCCCACTGTAGACAGGATCCGGTTCTTCATCAGCAGTCGGTCGTGTTGGTCGAGTACGTGATGATCCGGGGTTTTCTTCCCTCGGGGTTGGAGTTTGTGATGAGGACGACGCACCTGAAAATGACGATTATGATATGTATATTTTAAGATTTTGAAATAAACAACTTGTTCTCCTGGTAATTCAGCTACAGAAAACACCAATCATACTTTATGTCAGTCCTTTCCAGGTATCAATAATAAAGCTTTATATCAACGAGAATGATTTAATCTAAATTCCACAAAGTTTGCGAATCTTTGAGAAGTTTTATAAATGTTGCATTAGATTTACTTTCGTTCACTGTTTTCATACATTCATCCCAGAATAAAATTATTTTTCCGATTTGCTACAGTTTTATTAGATATTGCATTTGGTATTAATTTTTATTTCTTCATGTCCTGTGATGATTGGTAGGAAAATTATTAAATGTCAGAATCCCTTTTTCCAACTTCCACAAATTTACACAAATTACTAAAAATATTGTTTCAGAGAAATTATATTTTATGAAACTTCCATTGTTACATTGGAATGAAAATCATATCACAACATGCAGGGTTCTAAATTTTCACATGGAGATGTATAGACAAATAATATTTCTCAAATGCAATAACTTGTCATGAACAAACAAAAAAAAATAGGACCTATGATATTTTCGTCATAATAGATTCCAAGCAAGATTAGAAACGGCACCTAAAATAGCCTACAAAGACGACCAATGTGAAAAAGAGCAACATATAATGAAATGCGTGAAAATATAAATCATGGTTAAACAAGGTCAAAAACAAACAATTACCATGAACATGTGTGATATTTTGTACGACTTTCTCTATATTGACCTTGTCAGCATGAACTTCTTGAATTTGAGAACCTGAAATATTTGTTAAATAATTAATATTTGCAAAATAAATTTATTAAAAGTTTTGAAACTACTTCAGTATAAGAAAATATGAAGAAATACAAATATAACAATACGATCTGATAAACTTTTTTCAAACATGTATCGTTTATCTGCGACTCATGAAAAATAGGAGGTTTCCTAGCCTGTGCTTCTAAATATTCATCGAATCTACAAATTTGGACGTTCATTTTTTGTATTTGTTTTTAATCAATTTCATTTTACTTTCTACAGATGTTAAAATAGCAGAGAAGCTGAAATACTGCTTATAGTTGTCGAAAATTTGCACAAAGCCACACTTTTTTCGTGTGTGATAGCCAAATCCGTATCATTTGGGGGTTCAGGCATCATAGCACCAAATAGACGGATCAGTATTTTTACTGGGATGGCCCGGTCTATGCCGGAAAACTGCATGGAACGAGCAATGGAATTACCCGAGATCATGCTTGACACAATAAATTTCTGAGATGTTAGACCCAACTCTTGAGACGCTGAAAAACAATACCACATTCATGGCCAAATCGGTATTCGTGCTCAAGACACAATATTAAGGCATATTAGGTTACATTTGTTACATTTGCTGTTGACGCGCTCAACGTTGCTTCAATAACTGAATTTTTTCGACCCTTATTTTCGAAAAATACATTATTTTGAAGAGAAATACTATAAGACTCTGTATAATTTGCGATTACACGCTAAAAACGCGTGCCTATTTTGGGGAACTTTTAGTTAAAATTACGAAATCTATTTATTTATTTTCCCCTGAAATGGTTTTTAGGATCAAATTTCATGTACAGTATTAGTCACGAGAAAGAATTACGCGATTTAGCATAGGCAGATTTTTTGTTGGCTGGAAAGGAGGAAATATCTTTCAAAGTCGCCTGGCTTTACGATATTCTCCAAGTTGCTCCATTTTAAAATTGTCCTATTATCGTCACTCAAAAAGTATACTTAAAATCTATAGTTAATTTAAGTTAATGTTTTCAGAGGCTTAATTTGCCAAAACTCCTGTGCGCACATAAAATTTAGCCAAGTGTGCAATCAGCCATTTTTGTCAGTATTTTGGTGCAACCATTTTGAATCTTTTTAATGGCACAAGATGTATCACTATTGTATGAACATTAATAGAGCGGTTGATGATGTGAAATCTGGCATCAGCAAACCAAAAAAAGCGAATGGGGCATTCGGCAGGAATAATAATAGGGTAAGTCATGTTAATATCCAAATATCGCTAAATTGACACAGAGCGTGAGGTGCTCACTTATTTCGTTAAAAGTCGATATTCGTTCTCAAAGAATATTAGTTCATGGCTTACCTGTTACATTTGTTTGATAGACAGTCCCTGCCGTGACATTTGCTGTTGACGCGCTCAACGTTGTTTCAGCAGTTGATATCGAAGCAACTTCTGCAGTGACAACTGTTTCACCTGCTGCTATGTCAGCCTGATTAGCAGTTACTTCGATGTTCTCCGCATTCTCGATCTGAAGCTCATTAACGTGAGAGTCACTGATGTTCGATTCTGAAAAGTTGAATAAAATCTTAATAAACCTGAAGAATGCTACAAGTATACCTGAATGTTGTCATCATCATCATGACACTTCGCATGTCAAACACCTTGTGTTCGAGTCTTGGTGAGTCCGGTTCGTGAATCCACTCTCACCATTCAACTCAACGTAGTGAATGCATGTTTGGAATGTAAACAATGTAAAGTGCACATAAAGTCGTAAACTACGTCACCAAGTGTTGAGTTGGTTCTCGTTAAATATTTTTATCAAGGATATTTTATAAGCTTTCCAACAAAAGTATTTAAAATAAAATTCTGATGGAATAAAGACAATCAAACTGCCCTCGAAATTATCATAATTTTTAGGCAATTTTGCAGGTCTTTCTACAATCAGTAATTTATTTTAAGAATTTTTGGGTACCGGGAATTTTGGAATTATCTTTTTAAAAATATAGAATATTGGGCAGCCAAAAGAACACTAGGCGGCATGCAGTGCGGCTTTAGAATAACCGATCGTATTCCTTGTGTTCCACAAAAAGGCAATTAATGAGAAGTAAGGAAGTGGTAGATAGATTTTCACCACCCAGGGCAGATATCACTCACTCACTTCATCATGGCACTTTAGTTTTGTATGGGATGTTTTTGCTTAGAGTGCAGTTACTTGCATTTTATCTTGTGGCAGCCATTTGACTGTTCGTTAGTTAGATCCTTTTAGGCACTGTTTTCATCCTTGCTCGGAGCGAACTTATAGAAAAAAATTTGTAGTTTATTTTGTTAGGAATAAAGTAAAGCTTGATTCTGCAAATAAGCGAGTGATAAATAGAAAATTCAACAATTGTTAAATTGAAGAATATCTTTTGTGAAGTATTAGCTCAGTGGAACTTTAGGATAAAAGTTATTGATTTAGTCTATTTCACAATTTTTAAAAAAATTGTGCTAAATAACCAGAACTTAGCAAATTTGCTACAAAAAATGCTTTAAAATTTACCGTTACACAATATAGTCTAACGTTAGAAGTCATACCAGTATGAAAATAATGCTCTTATCATTGTTGTGAAAATTTCAGGAAGAACATATAAAAAATATTAAAATATTTTTGTAACAAAACTTGCAGATCGAAATCACAACTGAATTTTTTCGACCCTTATTTTCGAAAAATACATCATTTTGAAGAGAAATACTATAAGACTCTGTATAATTTGCGATTACGCGCTAAAAACGCACGAAAGCTTTGCGTATTTTGGAGAACTTTCAGTTAAAATTCCGAAATCTTATAAATTTATTTATTTTTCTCTGGAATGGTTTTTAGGATCAAATTTCATGTACAGTATTAGTCACGAGGAAGAATTACGCGATTTAGCATAGGCAGATTTTTTGTTGGCTGGAAAGGAGGAAATAACTTTCAAAGTCGCCCGGCTTTACGATATTCTCCAAGTTGCTCCATTTTAAAATTGTCCTATTATGGTCACTCAAAAAGTATACTTAAAATCTATAGGTAATTTAGGTTAATGTTTTCAGAGGTTTAATTTGCCAAAACTCCTGTGCGCACATAAAGGTTAGCCAAGTGTGAAATCAGCCATTTATGTCAGTATTTTGGTGCAACCATTTTGAATCTTTTTAATGGCACAAGATGTATCACTATTGTATGAACTTTAATAGAGCGGTTGATGATGTAAAATCTGGCATCAGCAAATCGAATACAGTTAATGGGGCATTCGGCAGGAATAATAATAGGGTAAGTCATGTTAATATCCAAATATCGCTAAATTGACAGAGAACATGAGGTGCTTACTTATTTCGTTCAAAGTCGATATTTATGCTCAAAGCATATTAGTTCATGGCTTACCTGTTACATTTGTTTGATAGACAGTCCCTGCCGTGACATTTGCTGTTGACGCGCTCAACGTTGTTTCAGCAGTTGATATCGAAGCAACTTCTGCAGTGACAACTGTTTCACCTGCTGCTATGTCAGCCTGATTAGCTGTTACTGCGATGTTCTCAGTTTTCTCGATCTGAAGCTCATTAACATGAGAGTCACTGATGTTCGATTCTGAAATGTTGAATAAAATCTTAATAAACCTGAATAATGCTACAAGTATACCTGAATGTTGTCATCATTATCATGACAGTTCGCATGCCAAACACCTTGTGTTCGAATCCTGGTTAGTCTGGTTCGTGAATCCACTCTCACCATTCAACCCAACGTAGTGAATGCGTGATTGGAATGCAAACAATGTAAAGCGCACATAAAGTCGTAAACTACGTCACCAAGTGTTGAGTTGGTTCTCGTTAAATATTTTTATCAAGGAAATTTTATAAGCTTTCCAACAAAAGTATTTAAAATCAAATTCTGATGGAATAAAGACATGCAAACTGCCTTCGAAATTATCATAAATTTTAGGCAATTTGCAGGTCTTTCTACAATCAGTATTTTATTTTAGAATTTTTGGGTACCGGTAATTTTGAAATTATCTTTTTAAAAATATAGAATATTAAGAAGCCAAAATAACACTAGGCGGCATGCCGTGCGGCTTTAGAATAACCGATCGTATATCTTGTGTCCCACAAAAAGGCAATTAATGAGAAGCAAAGAAGTGGTAGATAGATTTACACCACCCAGGGCAGATATCACTCACTCACTTCCCCATGGCACTTTAGTTTTGTATGGGATGTTTTTGCTTAGAGTGCAGTTGCTGGTACTTTACCTTGTGGCAGCCATTTGAGTGATCGTTAGTTAGATCCTTTTAGGCACTGTTTTCATCCTTGCTTGGAGCGAACTTACAGAAAAAATATGGGGTTTATTTTGTTAGGAATAAAGCAAAGCTTGGTTCTGCAAATAAGCGAGTGATAAAATAGAAAATTCAACAATTGTTAAATTGAAGAATATCTTTTGTGATTTATTAGCTCAGCGGAAAATGTTATTTATTTTGTCTATTCCACAATTTTTAAAAAATTGTGCTAAATAACCAGAACTTAGCAAATTGGCTACAAAATGCTTTAAAATTTACCTTTACACAATATAGTCTAACGTTAGGAGTCATACCAGTATGAAAATAATGCTCTTATTATTGTTGTGAAAATTTCAGGAGAAACATAAAAAAAATATTAAAATATTTTTGTAACAAAACTCGCCCATCGAAATCACAACTGAATTTTTTCGACCCTTTTTTTCGAAAAATACATTATTTTGAAGAGAAATACTATAAGACTCTGTATAATTTGCGATTACACGCTAAAAACGCACGAAAACTTTGCCTATTTTGGAGAACTTTCAGTTAAAATTACGAAATCTTATAAATTTATTTATTTTTCCCTGGAATGGTTTTTAGGATCAAATTTCATGTACAGTATTAGTCACGAGAAAGAATTAAGCGATTTAGCATAGGCAGATTTTTTGTTGGCTGGAAAGGAGGAAATATCTTTCAAAGTCGCCCGGCTTTACGATATTCTCCAAGTTGCTCCATTTTAAAATTGTCCTATTATGGTCACTCAAAAAGTATACTTAAAATCTATAGTTAATTTAAATTAATGTTTTCAGAGGCTTAATTTGCCAAAACTTCTGTGCGCACATGAAAGTTAGCCAAGTGTGAAATCAGCCATTTTTGTCAGTATTTTGGTGCAACCATTTTGAATCTTTTTAATGGCACAAGATGTATCACTATTGTATGAATATCAATAGAGCGGTTGATGATGTAAAATCTGGCATCAGCAAATCGAATACAGTTAATGGGGCATTCGGCAGGAATAATAATAGGGTAAGTCATGTTAATATCCAATTATCGCTAAATTGACAGAGAACATGAGGTGCTTACTTATTTCGTTAAAAGTCGATATTCGTGCTCAAAGCATATTAGTTCATGGCTTACCTGTTACATTTGTTTGATAGACAGTCCCTGCCGTGACATTTGCTGTTGACGCGCTCAACGTTGTTTCAGCAGTTGATATCGAAGCAACTTCTGCAGTGACAACTGTTTCACCTGCTGCTATGTCAGCCTGATTAGCAGTTACTTCGATGTTCTCAGCATTCTCGATCTGAAGCTCATTAACGTGAGAGTCACTGATGTTCGATTCTGAAAAGTTGAATAAAATCTTAATAAACCTGAAGAATGCTACAAGTATACCTGAATGCTGTCATCATCATCATGACATTTCGCATGTCAAACACCTTGTGTTCGAGTCTTGGTGAGTCCGGTTCGTGAATCCACTCTCACCATTCAACTCAACGTAGTGAATGCATGTTTGGAATGTAAACAATGTAAAGTGCACATAAAGTCGTAAACTACGTCACCAAGTGTTGAGTTGGTTCTCTTTAAATATTTTTATCAAGGAAATTTTATAAGCTTTCCAACAAAAGTATTTAAAATAAAATTCTGATGGAATAAAGACAATCAAACTGCCCTCGAAATTATCATAAATTTTAGGCAATTTTGCAGGTCTTTCTACAATCAGTATTTTTTTTAAGAATTTTTGGGTACCGGGAATTTTGGAATTATCTTTTTAAAAATATAGAATATTGGGCAGCCAAAAGAACACTAGGCGGCATGCAGTGCGGCTTTAGAATAACCGATCGTATTCCTTGTGTTCCACAAAAAGGCAATTAATGAGAAGTAAAGAAGTGGTAGATAGATTTTCACCACCCAGGGCAGATATCACTCACTCACTTCATCATGGCACTTTAGTTTTGTATGGGATGTTTTTGCTTAGAGTGCAGTTACTTGCATTTTATCTTGTGGCAGCCATTTGACTGTTCGTTAGTTAGATCCTTTTAGGCACTGTTTTCATCCTTGCTCGGAGCGAACTTATAGAAAAAAATAAGTGGTTTATTTTGTTAGGAATAACGTAAAGCTTGGTTCTGCAAATAAGCGAGTGATAAATAGAAAATTCAACAATTGTTAAATTGAAGAATATCTTTTGTGAAGTATTAGCTCAGTGGAACTTTAGGATAAAAGTTATTGATTTAGTCTATTTCACAATTTTTAAAAAATTGTGCTAAATAACCAGAACTTAGAAAATTTGCAACAAAATGCTTTAAAATTTACCGTTACACAATATAGTCTAAAGTTAGGAGTCATACCAGTATGAAAATAATGCTCTTATTATTATTTTCAAATTTTCAGGAAGAACATAAAAAAATATTAAAATATTTTTGTAACAAAACTCGCACATCGAAATCACAACTGAATTTTTTCGACCCTTATTTTCGAAAAATACATCATTTTGAAGAGAAATACTATAAGACTCTGTATAATTTGAGATTACACGCTAAAAACGCACGAAAGCTTTGCGTATTTTGGAGAACTTTCAGTTAAAATTACGAAATCTTATAAATTTATTTATTTTTCACTGAAATGGTTTTTAGGATCAAATTTCGTGTACAGTATTAGTCACGAGAAAGAATTACGCGATTTAGCATAGGCAGATTTTTTGTTGGCTGGAAAGGAGGATATATTATTCAAAGTCGCCCGGCTTTTCGATATTCTCCAAGTTGCTCCATTTTAAAATTGTCCTATTATCGTCACACAAAAAGTATACTTAAAATCTATAGTTAATTTAAGTTAATGTTTTCAGAGGCTTAATTTGCCAAAACTCCTGTGCGCACATAAAAGTTAGCCAAGTGTGAAATCGGCCATTTTTGTCAGTATTTTGGTGCAACCATTTTGAATCTTTTTAATGGCACAAGATGTATCATCATCACTATTGCATGAACATTAATAGAGCGGTTGATGATGTAAAATCTGGCATCCGCAAACCGAAAACAGCGAATGGGGCATTCGGCAGGAATAATAATAGGGTAAGTGATGTTAATATCCAAATATCGCTAAATTGACAGAGAACATGATGTGGTTACTTATTTCGTTCAAAGTCGATATTTATGCTCAAAGCATATTAGTTCATGGCTTACCTGTTACATTTGTTTGATAGACAGTCCCTGCCGTGACATTTGCTGTTGACGCGCTCAACGTTGTTTCAACAGTTGATATCGAAGCAACTTCTGCAGTGACAACTGTTTCACCTGCTGCTATATCAGCCTGATTAGCTGTTACTGCGATGTTCTCAGCTTGTTCGATCTGAAGCTCATTAATGTGAGAGTCACTGATGTTCGATTCTGAAAAGTTGAATAAAATCTTAATAAACCTGAAGAATGTTACAAGTATACCTGAATGTTGTCATCATCATCATGACAGTTTGCATGTCAAACACCTTGCGTTCGAGTCCTGGTGAGTCCGGTGCGTGAATCCATTCTCACCATTGAACCCAACGTAGTGAATGCATGTTTGGAATGCAAACAATGTAAAGCGCACATAAAGTCGTAAACTACGTCACCAAGTGTTGAGCTGGTTCTCGTTAAATATTTTTATCAAGGAAATTTTATAAGCTTTCCAACAAAAGTATTTAAAATAAAATTCTGATGGAATAAAGACATGCAAACTGCCTTCGAAATTATCATAAATTTTAGGCAATTTTGCAGGTCTTTCTACAATCAGTATTTTATTTTAGAATTTTTGGGTACCGGTAATTTTGAAATTATCTTTTTAAAAATATAGAATATTAGGAAGCCAAAAGAACGCTAGGCGGCATGCCGTGCGGCTTTGGAATAACCGATCGTATTTCTTGTGTTCCACAAAAAGGCAATTAATGAGAAGCAAAGAAGTGGTAGATAGATTTACACCACCTAGGGCAGATATCCCTCACTAACTGCACTTCACCATGGCACTTTAGTTTTGTATGGGATGTTTTTGCTTAGAGTGCAGTAGCTGGCACTTTATCTTGTGGCAGCCATTTGAGTAATCGTTAGTTAGATCCTTTTAGGCACTGTTTTCATCCTTGCTCGGAGCGAACATACAGAAAAAATTTGTGGTTTATTTTGTTAGGAATAAAGCAAAGCTTGGTTCTGCAAATAAGCGAGTGATAAAATAGAAAATTCAACAATCGTTAAATTGAAGAATATCTTTTGTGATTTATTAGCTCAGTGAAACTTTAGGATAAAAGTTATTGATTTAGTCTATTCCACAATTTTTAAAAAATTGTGCTGAATAACCAGAGCTTAGCAAATTTGCTACAAAATGCTTTAAAATTTACCGTTACACAATATAGTCTAACGTTAAGAGTCATACCAGTATGAAAATAATGCTCTTATTATTGTTGTGAAAATTTCAGGAGAAACATAAAAAAAATATTAAAATATTTTTGTAACAAAAC
Organism: Styela plicata; assembly: GCA_963675895.2. Classification (NCBI taxonomy): domain Eukaryota; kingdom Metazoa; phylum Chordata; class Ascidiacea; order Stolidobranchia; family Styelidae; genus Styela; species Styela plicata. Next base: position 20,571,065 of record OZ023143.1, on the reverse strand, counting down.
TTGCACATCGAAATCACAACTGAATTTTTTCGACCCTTATTTTCGAAAATTATATTATTTTGAAGAGAAATACTGAAAGACTCTATATAATTTTCGATTACACGCTAAAAACGCACGAAAACTTTGCCTATTTTGGAGAGCTTTCAGTTAAAATTAAGAAATCTTATCAATTTATTTATTTTTCCCTGAAATGGTTTTTAGGATCTAATTTCATGTACAGTATTAGTCACGAGATAGAATTACGCGATTTAGCTTAGGCAGATTTTTTGTTGGCTGGAAAGGAGGAAATATCTTTCAAAGTCGCCCGGCTTTACGATATCCTCCAAGTTGCTCCATTTTAAAATTGTCCTATTATCGTCACTCAAAAAGTATACTCAAAATCTATAGTTAATTTAAGTTAATGTTTTCAGAGGTTTAATTTGCCAAAACTCCTGTGCGCACATAAAGGTTAGCCAAGTGTGAAATCAGCCATTTTTGTCAGTATTTTGGTGCAACCATTTTGAATCTTTTTAATGGCACAAGATGTATCACTATTGTATGAACATTAACAGAGCGGTTGATGATGTAAAATCTGGCATCAGCAAACCGAATACAGTTAATGGGGCATTCGGCAGGAATAATAATAGGGTAAGTCATGTTAATATCCAAATATCGCTAAATTGACAGAGAACATGAGGTGCTTACTTATTTCGTTCAAAGTCGATATTTATGCTCAAAGCATATTAGTTCATGGCTTACCTGTTACATTTGTTTGATAGACAGTCCCTGCCGTGACATTTGCTGTTGACGCGCTCAACGTTGTTTCAGCAGTTGATATCGAAGCAACTTCTGCAGTGACAACTGTTTCACCTGCTGCTATGTCAGCCTGATTAGCTGTTACTGCGATGTTCTCAGTTTTCTCGATCTGAAGCTCATTAACATGAGAGTCACTGATGTTCGATTCTGAAATGTTGAATAAAATCTTAATAAACCTGAATAATGTTACAAGTATACCTGAATGCTGTCATCATTATCATGACAGTTCGCATGCCAAACACCTTGTGTTCGAATCCTGGTTAGTCTGGTTCGTGAATCCACTCTCACCATTCAACCCAACGTAGTGAATGCGTGATTGGAATGCAAACAATGTAAAGCGCACATAAAGTCGTAAACTACGTCACCAAGTGTTGAGCTGGTTCTCGTTAAATATTTTTATCAAGGAAATTTTATAAGCTTTCCAACAAAAGTATTTAAAATAAAATTCTGATGGAATAAAGACATGCAAACTGCCTTCGAAATTATCATAAATTTAGGCAATTTTGCAGGTCTTTCTACAATCAGTATTTTATTTTAGAATTTTTGGGTACCGGTAATTTTGAAATTATCTTTTTAAAAATATAGAATATTAGGAAGCCAAAAGAACGCTAGGCGGCATGCCGTGCGGCTTTGGAATAACCGATCGTATTTCTTGTGTTCCACAAAAAGGCAATTAATGAGAAGCAAAGAAGTGGTAGATAGATTTACACCACCTAGGGCAGATATCCCTCACTAACTGCACTTCACCATGGCACTTTAGTTTTGTATGGGATGTTTTTGCTTAGAGTGCAGTAGCTGGCACTTTATCTTGTGGCAGCCATTTGAGTAATCGTTAGTTAGATCCTTTTAGGCACTGTTTTCATCCTTGCTCGGAGCGAACATACAGAAAAAATTTGTGGTTTATTTTGTTAGGAATAAAGCAAAGCTTGGTTCTGCAAATAAGCGAGTGATAAAATAGAAAATTCAACAATCGTTAAATTGAAGAATATCTTTTGTGATTTATTAGCTCAGTGAGACTTTAGGATAAAAGTTATTGATTTAGTCTATTCCACAATTTTTAAAAAATTGTGCTCAATAACCAGAACTTAGCAAATTGGCTACAAAATGCTTTAAAATTTACCGTTACACAATATAGTCTAACGTTAGGAGTCATACCAGTATGAAAAAAATGCTCTTATTATTGTTGTGAAAATTTCAGGAGAAACATAAAAAAAAATATTAAAATATTTTTGTAACAAAACTCGCACATCGAAATCACAACTGAATTTTTTCGACCCTTTTTTTCGAAAAATACATTATTTTGAAGAGAAATACTATAAGACTCTGTATAATTTGCGATTACACGCTAAAAACGCACGAAAACTTTGCCTATTTTGGAGAACTTTCAGTTAAAATTACGAAATCTTATAAATTTATTTATTTTTCCCTGAAATGGTTTTTAGGATCAAATTTCATGTACAGTATTAGTCACGAGAAAGAATTACGCGATTTAGCATAGGCAGATTTTTTGTTGGCTGGAAAGGAGGAAATATCTTTCAAAGTCGCCCGGCTTTACGATATTCTCCAAGTTGCTCCATTTTAAAATTGTCCTATTATGGTCACTCAAAAAGTATACTTAAAATCTATAGTTAATTTAAGTTAATGTTTTCAGAGGCTTAATTTGCCAAAACTTCTGTGTGCACATGAAAGTTAGCCAAGTGTGGAATCAGCCATTTTTGTCAGTATTTTGGTGCAACCATTTTGAATCTTTTTAATGGCACAAGATGTATCACTATTGTATGAACATCAATAGAGCGGTTGATGATGTAAAATCTGGCATCAGCAAACCGAAAACAGCGAATGGGGCATTCGGCAGGAATAATAATAGGGTAAGTCATGTTAATATCCAATTATCGCTAAATTGACAGAGAACATGAGGTGCTTACTTATTTCGTTAAAAGTCGATATTCGTTCTCAAAGAATATTAGTTCATGGCTTACCTGTTACATTTGTTTGATAGACAGTCCCTGCCGTGACATTTGCTGTTGACGCGCACAACGTTGTTTCAGCAGTTGATATCGAAGCAACTTCTGCAGTGACAACTGTTTCACCTGCTGCTATGTCAGCCTGATTAGCAGTTACTTCGATGTTCTCCGCATTCTCGATCTGAAGCTCATTAACGTGAGAGTCACTGATGTTCGATTCTGAAAAGTTGATTAAAATCTTAATAAACCTGAAGAATGCTACAAGTATACCTGAATGTTGTCATCATCATCATGACATTTCGCATGTCAAACACCTTGTGTTCGAGTCTTGGTGAGTCCGGTTCGTGAATCCACTCTCACCATTCAACTCAACGTAGTGAATGCATGTTTGGAATGTAAACAATGTAAAGTGCACATAAAGTCGTAAACTACGTCACCAAGTGTTGAGTTGGTTCTCGTTAAATATTTTTATCAAGGATATTTTATAAGCTTTCCAGCAAAAGTATTTAAAATAAAATTCTGATGGAATAAAGACAATTAAACTGCCCTCGAAATTATTATAATTTTTAGGCAATTTTGCAGGTCTTTCTACAATCAGTATTTCATTTTAAGAATTTTTGGGTACCGGGAATTTTGGAATTATCTTTTTAAAAATATAGAATATTGGGCAGCCAAAAGAACACTAGGCGGCATGCAGTGCGGCTTTAGAATAACCGATCGTATTCCTTGTGTTCCACAAAGAGGCAATTAATGAGAAGTAAGGAAGTGGTAGATAGATTTTCACCACCCAGGACAGATATCACTCACTCACTTCATCATGGCACTTTAGTTTTGTATGGGATGTTTTTGCTTAGAGTGCAGTTACTTGCATTATATCTTGTGGCAGCCATTTGACTGTTCGTTAGTTAGATCCTTTTAGGCACTGTTTTCATCCTTGCTCGGAGCGAACATACAGAAAAAATTTGTGGTTTATTTTGTTAGGAATAAAGCAAAGCTTGGTTCTGCAAATAAGCGAGTGATAAAATAGAAAATTCAACAATCGTTAAATTGAAGAATATCTTTTGTGATTTATTAGCTCAGTGAGACTTTAGGATAAAAGTTATTGATTTAGTCTATTCCACAATTTTTAAAAAATTGTGCTCAATAACCAGAACTTAGCAAATTGGCTACAAAATGCTTTAAAATTTACCGTTACACAATATAGTCTAACGTTAGAAGTCATACCAGTATGAAAATAATGCTCTTATCATTGTTGTGAAAATTTCAGGAAGAACATATAAAAAATATTAAAATATTTTTGTAACAAAACTTGCAGATCGAAATCACAACTGAATTTTTTCGACCCTTATTTTCGAAAAATACATCATTTTGAAGAGAAATACTATAAGACTCTGTATAATTTGCGATTACGCGCTAAAAACGCACGAAAGCTTTGCGTATTTTGGAGAACTTTCAGTTAAAATTCCGAAATCTTATAAATTTATTTATTTTTCTCTGAAATGGTTTTTAGGATCAAATTTCATGTGCAGTATTAGTCACGAGGAAGAATTACGCGATTTAGCATAGGCAGATTTTTTGTTGGCTGGAAAGGAGGAAATAACTTTCAAAGTCGCCCGGCTTTACGATATTCTCCAAGTTGCTCCATTTTAAAATTGTCCTATTATGGTCACTCAAAAAGTATACTTAAAATCTATAGGTAATTTAGGTTAATGTTTTCAGAGGTTTAATTTGCCAAAACTCCTGTGCGCACATAAAGGTTAGCCAAGTGTGAAATCAGCCATTTTTGTCAGTATTTTGGTGCAACCAATTTGAATCTTTTTAATGGCACAAGATGTATCACTATTGTATGAACATCAATAGAGCGGTTGATGATGTAAAATCTGGCATCAGCAAACCGAATACAGCGAATGGGGCATTCGGCAGGAATAATAATAGGGTAAGTCATGTTAATATCCAAATATCGCTAAATTGACAGAGAACATGAGGTGCTTACTTATTTCGTTAAAAGTCGATATTCGTTCTCAAAGAATATTAGTTCATGGCTTACCTGTTACATTTGTTTGATAGACAGTCCCTGCCGTGACATTTGCTGTTGACGCGCACAACGTTGTTTCAGCAGTTGATATCGAAGCAACTTCTGCAGTGACAACTGTTTCACCTGCTGCTATGTCAGCCTGATTAGCAGTTACTTCGATGTTCTCCGCATTCTCGATCTGAAGCTCATTAACGTGAGAGTCACTGATGTTCGATTCTGAAAAGTTGATTAAAATCTTAATAAACCTGAAGAATGCTACAAGTATACCTGAATGTTGTCATCATCATCATGACATTTCGCATGTCAAACACCTTGTGTTCGAGTCTTGGTGAGTCCGGTTCGTGAATCCACTCTCACCATTCAACTCAACGTAGTGAATGCATGTTTGGAATGTAAACAATGTAAAGTGCACATAAAGTCGTAAACTACGTCACCAAGTGTTGAGTTGGTTCTCGTTAAATATTTTTATCAAGGATATTTTATAAGCTTTCCAGCAAAAGTATTTAAAATAAAATTCTGATGGAATAAAGACAATTAAACTGCCCTCGAAATTATTATAATTTTTAGGCAATTTTGCAGGTCTTTCTACAATCAGTATTTCATTTTAAGAATTTTTGGGTACCGGGAATTTTGGAATTATCTTTTTAAAAATATAGAATATTGGGCAGCCAAAAGAACACTAGGCGGCATGCAGTGCGGCTTTAGAATAACCGATCGTATTCCTTGTGTTCCACAAAGAGGCAATTAATGAGAAGTAAGGAAGTGGTAGATAGATTTTCACCACCCAGGACAGATATCACTCACTCACTTCATCATGGCACTTTAGTTTTGTATGGGATGTTTTTGCTTAGAGTGCAGTTACTTGCATTATATCTTGTGGCAGCCATTTGACTGTTCGTTAGTTAGATCCTTTTAGGCACTGTTTTCATCCTTGCTCGGAGCGAACTTATAGAAAAAAATTTGTAGTTTATTTTGTTAGGAATAAAGTAAAGCTTGGTTCTGCAAATAAGCGAGTGATAAATAGAAAATTCAACAATTGTTAAATTGAAGAATATCTTTTGTGAAGTATTAGCTCAGTGGAACTTTAGGATAAAAGTTATTGATTTAGTCTATTTCACAATTTTTAAAAAATTGTGCTAAATAACCAGAACTTAGCAAATTTGCTACAAAATGCTTTAAAATTTACCGTTACACAATATAGTCTAACGTTAGAAGTCATACCAGTATGAAAATAATGCTCTTATCATTGTTGTGAAAATTTCAGGAAGAACATATAAAAAATATTAAAATATTTTTGTAACAAAACTTGCAGATCGAAATCACAACTGAATTTTTTCGACCCTTATTTTCGAAAAATACATCATTTTGAAGAGAAATACTATAAGACTCTGTATAATTTGCGATTACGCGCTAAAAACGCACGAAAGCTTTGCGTATTTTGGAGAACTTTCAGTTAAAATTCCGAAATCTTATAAATTTATTTATTTTTCTCTGAAATGGTTTTTAGGATCAAATTTCATGTGCAGTATTAGTCACGAGGAAGAATTACGCGATTTAGCATAGGCAGATTTTTTGTTGGCTGGAAAGGAGGAAATAACTTTCAAAGTCGCCCGGCTTTACGATATTCTCCAAGTTGCTCCATTTTAAAATTGTCCTATTATGGTCACTCAAAAAGTATACTTAAAATCTATAGGTAATTTAGGTTAATGTTTTCAGAGGTTTAATTTGCCAAAACTCCTGTGCGCACATAAAGGTTAGCCAAGTGTGAAATCAGCCATTTTTGTCAGTATTTTGGTGCAACCATTTTGAATCTTTTTAATGGCACAAGATGTATCACTATTGTATGAACATCAATAGAGCGGTTGATGATGTAAAATCTGGCATCAGCAAACCGAATACAGCGAATGGGGCATTCGGCAGGAATAATAATAGGGTAAGTCATGTTAATATCCAATTATCGCTAAATTGACAGAGAACATGAGGTGCTTACTTATTTCGTTAAAAGTCGATATTCGTGCTCAAAGCATATTAGTTCATGGCTTACCTGTTACATTTGTTTGATAGACAGTCCCTGCCGTGACATTTGCTGTTGACGCGCACAACGTTGTTTCAGCAGTTGATATCGAAGCAACTTCTGCAGTGACAACTGTTTCACCTGCTGCTATGTCAGCCTGATTAGCTGTTACTGCGATGTTCTCAGTTTTCTCGATCTGAAGCTCATTAACATGAGAGTCACTGATGTTCGATTCTGAAATGTTGAATAAAATCTTAATAAACCTGAATAATGTTACAAGTATACCTGAATGCTGTCATCATTATCATGACAGTTCGCATGCCAAACACCTTGTGTTCGAATCCTGGTTAGTCTGGTTCGTGAATCCACTCTCACCATTCAACCCAACGTAGTGAATGCGTGATTGGAATGCAAACAATATAAGGCGCACATAAAGTCGTAAACTACGTCACCAAGTGTTAAGTTGGTTCTCGTTAAATATTTTTATCAAGGAAATTTTATAAGCTTTCCAACAAAAGTATTTAAAATAAAATTCTGATGGAATAAAGACATGCAAACTGCCTTCGAAATTATCATAAATTTTAGGCAATTTGCAGGTCTTTCTACAATCAGTATTTTATTTTAGAATTTTTGGGCACCGGTAATTTTGAAATTATCTTTTTAAAAATATAGAATATTAAGAAGCCAAAATAACACTAGGCGGCATGCCGTGCGGCTTTAGAATAACCGATCGTATTTCTTGTGTCCCACAAAAAGGCAATTAATGAGAAGCAAAGAAGTGGTAGATAGATTTACACCACCCAGGGCAGATATCACTCACTCACTTCACAATGGCACTTTAGTTTTGTATGGGATGTTTTTGCTTAGAGTGCAGTTGCTGGTACTTTATCTTGTGGCAGCCATTTGAGTGATCGTTAGTTAGATCCTTTTAAGCACTGTTTTCATCCTTGCTTGGAGCGAACTTACAGAAAAAAATATGTGGTTTATTTTGTTAGGAATAAAGCAAAGCTTGGATCTGCAAATAAGCGAGTGATAAAATAGAAAATTCAACAATTGTTAAAATGAAGAATATCTTTTGTGATTTATTAGCTCAGCGGAAAATGTTATTTATTTAGTCTATTCCACAATTTTGAAAAAATTGTGCTCAATAACCAGAACTTAGCAAATTGGCTACAAAATGCTTTAAAATTTACCGTTACACAATATAGTCTAACGTTAGGAGTCATACCAGTATGAAAATAATGCTCTTATTATTGTTGTGAAAATTTCAGGAGAAATTTCGACCCTTTTTTTTGAAAAATACATTATTTTGAAGAGAAATACTATAAGACTCTGTATAATTTGCGATTACACGCTAAAAACGCACGAAAACTTTGCCTATTTTGGAGAACTTTCAGTTATAATTACGAAATCTTATAAGTTTATTTATTTTTCCCTGAAATGGTTTTTAGGATCAAATTTCATGTACAGTATTAGTCACGAGAAAGAATTACGCGATTTAGCATAGCCAGATTTTTTGTCGGCTGGAAAGGAGGAAATATCTTTCAAAGTCGCCCGGCTTTACGATATTCTCCAAGTTGCTCTATTTTAAAATTGTCCTATTATGGTCACTCAAAAAGTATACTTAAAATCTATAGTTAATTTAAGTTAATGTTTTCAGAGGCTTAAATTGCCAAAACTTCTGTGCGCACATGAAAGTTAGCCAAGTGTGAAATCAGCCATTTTTGTCAGTATTTTGGTGCAACCATTTTGAATCTTTTTAATGGCACAAGATGTATCACTATTGTATGAACATCAATAGAGCGGTTGATGATGTAAAATCTGGCATCAGCAAACCGAAAACAGCGAATGGGGCATTCGGCAGGAATAATAATAGGGTAAGTCATGTTAATATCCAATTATCGCTAAATTGACAGAGAACATGAGGTGCTTACTTATTTCGTTAAAAGTCGATATTCGTGCTCAAAGCATATTAGTTCATGGCTTACCTGTTACATTTGTTTGATAGACAGTCCCTGCCGTGACATTTGCTGTTGACGCGCTCAACGTTGTTTCAGCAGTTGATATCGAAGCAACTTCTGCAGTGACAACTGTTTCACCTGCTGCTATGTCAGCCTGATTAGCAGTTACTTCGATGTTCTCAGCATTCTCGATCTGAAGCTCATTAACGTGAGAGTCACTGATGTTCGATTCTGAAAAGTTGAATAAAATCTTAATAAACCTGAAGAATGCTACAAGTATACCTGAATGTTGTCATCATCATCATGACATTTCTCATGTCAAACACCTTGTGTTCGAGTCTTGGTGAGTCCGGTTCGTGAATCCACTCTCACCATTCAACTCAACGTAGTGAATGCATGTTTGGAATGTAAACAGTGTAAAGTGCACATAAAGTCGTAAACTACGTCACCAAGTGTTGAGTTGGTTCTCGTTAAATATTTTTATCAAGGATATTTTATAAGCTTTCCAACAAAAGTATTTAAAATAAAATTCTGATGGAATAAAGACAATCAAACTGCCCTCGAAATTATCATAATTTTTAGGCAATTTTGCAGGTCTTTCTACAATCAGTATTTTATTTTAAGAATTTTTGGGTACCGGGAATTTTGGAATTATCTTTTTAAAAATATAGAATATTGGGCAGCCAAAAGAACACTAGGCGTCATGCAGTGCGGCTTTAGAATAACCGATCGTATTCCTTGTGTTCCACAAAAAGGCAATTAATGAGAAGTAAGGAAGTGGTAGATAGATTTTCACCACCCAGGGCAGATATCACTCACTCACTTCCCCATGGCACTTTAGTTTTGTATGGGATGTTTTTGCTTAGAGTGCAGTTACTTGCATTTTATCTTGTGGCAGCCATTTGACTGTTCGTTAGTTAGATCCTTTTAGGCACTGTTTTCATCCTTGCTCGGAGCGAACTTACAGAAAAAAATATGTGGTTTATTTTGTTAGGAATAAAGCAAAGCTTGGTTCTGCAAATAAGCGAGTGATAGAGTAGAAAATTCAACAATTGTTAAATTGAAGAATATCTTTTGTGATTTATTAGCTCAGCGGAAAATGTTATTTATTTAGTCTATTCCACAATTTTTAAAAAATTGTGCTCAATAACCAGAGCTTAGCAAATTGGCTACAAAATGCTTTAAAATTTACCGTTACACAATATAGTCTAACGTTAGGAGTCATACCAGTATGAAAATAATGCTCTTATCATTGTTGTGAAAATTTCAGGAGAAACATAAAAAAAAAATATTAAAATATTTTTGTAACAAAACTCGCACATCGAAATCACAACTGAATTTTTTCGACCCTTTTTTTCGAAAAATACATTATTTTGAAGAGAAATACTATAAGACTCTGTATAATTTGCGATTACACGCTAAAAACGCACGAAAACTTTGCCTATTTTGGAGAACTTTCAGTTAAAATTACGAAATCTTATAAATTTATTTATTTTTCCCTGAAATGGTTTTTAGGATCAAATTTCATGTACAGTATTAGTCACGAGAAAGAATTACGCGATTTAGCATAAAAGTTAGCCAAGTGTGAAATCAGCCATTTTTGTCAGTATTTTGGTGCAACCATTTTGAATCTTTTTAATGGCACAAGATATATCACTATTGTATGAACATTAATAGAGCGGTTGATGATGTAAAATCTGGCATCAGCAAACCGAAAACAGCGAATGGGGCATTCGGCAGGAATAATAATAGGGTAAGTCATGCTAATATCCAAATATCGCTAAATTGACAGAGAACATGAGGTGCTTGCTTATTTCGTTCAAAGTCGATATTCGTGCTCAAAGCATATTAGTTCATGGCTTACTTGTTACATTTGTTTGATAGACAGTCCCTGCCGTGACGTTTGCTGTTGACGCGCTCAACGTTGTTTCAACAGTTGATATCGAAGCAACTTCAGCAGTGACAACTGTTTCACCTGCTGCTATGTCAGCCTGATTAGCTGTTACTGCGATGTTCTCAGCTTGCTCGATCTGAAGCTCATTAACGTGAGAGTCACTGACGTTCGATTCTGAAATGTTGATTAAAATCTTAATAAACCTTAAGAATGTTACAAGTATACCTGAATGTTGTCATCATGATCATGACAGTTCGCATGTCAAACAACTTGTGTTCGAGTCCTGGTGAGTCCGGTTTGTGAATCCACTCTCACCATCCAACCCAACGTAGTGAATGCATAATTGGAATGCAAACAATGTAAAGCTCACACAAAGTAGTAAATTACGCCACCAAGTGTTGAGTTGGCTCTCACTTGTTAAATATTTTTATCAAGGAAATTTTACAAGCTTTCCAACAGAAGTATTTAAAATAAAATTCTGATGGAAAAAAGACATGCAAACTGCCCTCCAAATTATCATAAATTGTAGGCAATTTGCAGGTCTATCTACAATCACTATTTTATTTTAGAATTTTTGGGTACCGGTAATTTTGGAATTATCTTTTTAAAAATATAGAATATTAGGGAGCCAAAATAACACTAGGCGGCATGCCGTGCGTCTTTAGAATAACCGATCGTATTTCTTGTGTTCCACAAAAAGGCAATTAATGAGAAGCAAAGAAGTGGTAGATAGATTCACACCGCCCAGGGAAGATATCACTCACTTCCCCATGGAACTTTAGTTTTGTATGGGATGTTTTCTCTTAGAGTGCAGTGACTGGCACTTTATCTTGTTGTAGCCATTTGAGTGATCGATAGTTAGATCCTTTTAGGCCCTGTTTTCATTCTTGCTCGGACCGAACTTACAGAAAGAAATAAGTGGTTTATTTTGTTAGGAATAAAGCAAAGCTTGGTTCTGCAAATAAGCGAGTGATAAAGTAGAAAATTTTAACAATTGTTAAATTGAAGAATATCTTTTGTGATTTATTAGCTCAGTGGAAAATGTTATTTATTTAGTCTATTCCACAATTTTTAAAAAATTGTGCTAAATAACCAGAACTTAGCAAATTTGCTACAAAATGCTTTAAAATTTACCTTACACAATATAGTCTAACGTTAGAAGTCATACCAGTATGAAAATAATGCTCTTATCATTGTTGTGAAAATTTCAGGAAGAACATATAAAAAATATTAAAATATTTTTGTAACAAAACTTGCAGATCGAAATCACAACTGAATTTTTTCGACCCTTATTTTCGAAAAATACATCATTTTGAAGAGAAATACTATAAGACTCTGTATAATTTGCGATTACGCGCTAAAAACGCACGAAAACTTTGCCTATTTTGGAGAACTTTCAGTTAAAATTCCGAAATCTTATAAATTTATTTATTTTTCTCTGAAATGGTTTTTAGGATCAAATTTCATGTGCAGTATTAGTCACGAGAAAGAATTACGCGATTTAGCATAGGCAGATTTTTTGTTGGCTGGAAAGGAGGAAATAACTTTCAAAGTCGCCCGGCTTTACGATATTTTCCAAGTTGCTCCATTTTAAAATTGTCCTATTATGGTCACTCAAAAAGTATACTTAAAATCTATAGGTAATTTAGGTTAATGTTTTCAGAGGCTTAATTTGCCAAAACTCCTGTGCGCACATAAAGGTTAGCCAAGTGTGAAATCAGCCATTTTTGTCAGTATTTTTGTGCAACCATTTTGAATCTTTTTAATGGCACAAGATGTATCACTATTGTATGAAAATTAATAGAGCGGTTGATGATGTAAAATCTTGCACCAGGAAACCGAAAACAGCGAATGGGGCATTCGGCAGGAATAATAATAGGGTAAGTTATGTTAATATCCAAATATCGCTAAATTGACAGAGAACATGAGGTGCTTACTTATTTCGTTCAAAGTCGATATTTATGCTCAAAGCATATTAGTTCATGGCTTACCTGTTACATTTGTTTGATAGACAGTCCCTGCCGTGACATTTGCTGTTGACGCGCTCAACGTTGTTTCAGCAGTTGATATCGAAGCAACTTCTGCAGTGACAACTGTTTCACCTGCTGCTATGTCAGCCTGATTAGCTGTTACTGCGATGTTCTCAGCTTTCTCGATCTGAAGCTCATTAACATGAGAGTCACTGATGTTCGATTCTGAAATGTTGAATGAAATCTTAATAAACCTGAAGAATGTTACAAGTATACCTGAATGTTGTCATCATCATCATGACAGTTCGCATGTCAAACACCTTGTGTTCGAATCCTGGTTAGTCTGGTTCGTGAATCCACTCTCACCATTCAACCCAACGTAGTGAATGCGTGATTGGAATGCAAACAATGTAAAGCGCACATAAAGTCGTAAACTACGTCACCAAGTGTTGAGTTGGTTCTCGTTAAATATTTTTATCAAGGAAATTTTATAAGCTTTCCAACAAAAGTATTTAAAATCAAATTCTGATGGAATAAAGACATGCAAACTGCCTTCGAAATTATCATAAATTTTAGGCAATTTGCAGGTCTTTCAACAATCAGTATTTTATTTTAAGAATTTTTGGATACCGGTAATTTTGGAATTATCTTTTTAAAAATATAGAATATTGGGCAGCCAAAAGAACACTAGGCGGCATGCAGTGCGGCTTTAGAATAACCGATCGTATTTCTTGTGTTCCACAAAAAGGCAATTAATGAGAAGCAAAGAAGTGGTAGATAGATTTTCACCACACAAGGCAGATATCACTCACTCACTTCACCACGACACTTTAGTTTTGTATGGGATGTTTTTGCTTAGAGTGCAGTTACCGGCACTTTATCTTGTGGCAGCCATTTGAGTGATCATTAGTTAGATCCTTTTAGACACTGTTTTCATCCTTGCTCGGAGCGAACTTACAGAAAAAAATATGTGGTTTATTTTGTTAGGAATAAAGCAAAGCTTGGTTCTGCAAATAAGCGAGTGATAGAGTAGAAAATTCAACTATTGTTAAATTGAAGAATATCTTTTGTGATTTATTAGCTCAGCGGAAAATGTTATTTATTTAGTCTATTCCACAATTTCTAAAAAATTGTGCTAAATAACCAGAACTTAGCAAATTTGCTACAAAATGCTTTCAAATTTACCGTTACACAATATAGTCTAACGTTAGGAGTCATACCAGTATGAAAATAATGCTCTTATTATTGTTGTGAAAATTTCAGGAAGAACACAAGAAAATATTAAAATATTTTTGTAACAAAACTCGCACATCGAAATCAGAACTGAATTTTTTCGACCCTTATTTTCGAAAAATACATCATTTTGAAGAGAAATACTCTTAGACTTTGTATAATTTGCCATTACACGCTAAAAACGCACGAATGTTTTGCGTATTTTGGAGAACTTTCAGTTAAAATTACGATATCTTATAAATTTATTTATTTTTCACTGAAATGGTTTTTAGGATCAAATTTCATGTACAGAATTAGTCACGAGAAAGAATTACGCGATTTAGCATAGGCAGATTTTTTGTTGGCTGGAAAGGAGGATATATTATTCAAAGTCGCCCGGCTTTACGATATTCTCCAAGTTGCTCCATTTTAAAATTGTCCTATTATCGTCACTCAAAAAGTATACTTAAAATCTATAGCTAAATCAAGTTAATATTTTCAGAGGCTTAATTTGCCAAAACTCCTTTGCGCACATAAAACTTAGCCAAGTGTGAAATCAGCCATTTTTGTCAGTATTTTGGTGCAACCATTTTGAATCTGTTTAATGGCACAAGATGTATCACTATTGTATGAACATCAAAAGAGCGGTTGATGATGTAAAATCTGGCATCAGCAAATCGAAAACCGCGAATGCGGCATTCGGCGGGAATAATAAGAGGGTAAGTCATGTTAATATCCAAATATCGCTAAATTGACAGAGAACATGTGGTTTTTACTTATTTCGTTCAAAGTCGATATTGGTGCTCGAAGCATATTAGTTCATGGCTTACCTGTTACATTTTTTTGATAGACAGTCCCTGCCGTGACATTTGCTGTTGACGCGCTCAACGTTGTTTCAGCAGTTGATATCGAAGCAACTTCTGCAGTGACAACTGTTTCACCTGCTGCTATGTCAGCCTGATTAGCAGTTACTTCGATGTTCTCAGCTTGCTCGATCTGAAGCTCATTAACGTGAGAGTCACTGATGTTCGATTCTGAAATGTTGAGTAAAATTCAATAACCCTGAAGAATGCTACAAGTATGCCTGAATGTTGTCATCAACATCATGACAGTTCGCATGTCGAACACCTTGTGTTCGAGTCCTGGTGAGTCCGGTTTGTGGATCCACTCTCACGATTCAACCCAACGTAGTGAATGCAAGTTTGGAATGCAAACAATGAAAAGCGCACATAAAGTCGTAAACTTTATCACCTAATGTTGAGTTGGCTCTCACTTGTTAAATATTTTTATCAAGGAAATTTGATAAGATTTTCAACAAGAGTTTTATTTTAAAATAAAATCCTTATTTTTATTTTAAACTTTTTAGGTACTGGTAGTTTTTGATTTATCTTTCTCAAAATGTAAAAGATTTTGGAGCAAACATCCCACTAAGTGGCATGCTGTGCGGCATTAGAATACCCTATCGTACTTCCTGTGTGCCGCAAAAGGAAATAAATAAGAAGCAAAGAAATGGCAGATAGTTCTTCATCGCCCAAGGTAGATATCACTCACTCACTGCACTTTGCCATGATGATTTAACTCTGTATGGGATGTTTTCTGCTTAAAGTGCTGCACTTTATGTTGTGGTAGCATCTGTGTGACCGTTAGTTAGCTCCTCTACGCACTTCTTTCGTCCTTGCTTAGAGCGAATATGCTGTTTATTTTGATAAAAATACCAAAATTTTAGGTAAATTTGATTTGAATGCCTTCCCCTCATCATCATTTCATTTTTAATATTTTTGTTGGAAAGCTTATTAAATTTCCTTTTCAAAAATGTTCCCTTATCAGTTGCACTCGTATGATGCTAGACCACACCAGTGTTGCGCTACTCCACACTCTTGAACGCATTCGCATGTTCAACCGTTACATTTGGTGTAACTTTGGCTGGTCTTACTTTAATTTCTCTTAAATTAAATAAACAAAATTGGGATTTGGGATCAAAAATAACACTAAGTGGCATGCTGTGCGGCTTCAGGGCTTTAGAAAAACCGATCCTATTTCTTGTGTCACGCAAAAAGGCAATTAGTGAGAAGCAAAGAAGTGGTATACAGCTTCTCGTCGCCCAGGGCAGATATCACTCACTCACTTCACCATGGCACTTTAGTTCTGTATGGGATTTCTTGCATAGAGTGCAGTTGCTGGCACTTTACCTTGTGGCAGCCATTTGAGTGACCGATAGTTCCCTCATTTCAGGAACTGCTTTCATCCTTGCTTGGTGCGAACTTATAGAAAAAAATATGTGGTTTATTTTGTTGGAAATGAAGCACAGCTTTGTTCTGCAAATTAACGAGTGATAAAAATAGAAAATTCAACAATTGTTAAATTGAAGAATATCTTTTGTGATTTATTAGCACAGTGGAACTTTAGGATGAAAAAAATTTATTTAGTTTATTCCACAATTTTTGAAATATCTTTCTAAATAACCAGAACTCAGCAAATTATCTACAAATTGCTTTAAAATTTACCGTTACACAATATAGTCTAACGTTAGCTTTTTTTTTATAGTCACTTATTAGAGTGGATCACCCTGTCCAAGGCCTTTAACTGCGACTACTTATAGACAGACATGGTTACAATTGCTGGAAAGATATGATCTTTTCTTGTTCGGCTTAGCCTACCAAATTCAAAACACAATGGGTTGAAGGGTGGGCATGGATGAGCGACCCCGACTCGCCGGGACTCGAACCCTAGATCTTCAACTTGTGATGCCAACATATTTAACCACTAGGCCATTGCCTCCACAAATTAACTAAAAATTGGTCATACCAGTACGAAAATAATGCTCTTATTATTGTTGTAAAAATCTTAGGGGGGACATAAAAATAATATTAAAATATATTTGTAACAAAACTCGCACATCAAAGTCACACAGATTTTTTCGACCCTTATTTTCGGAAAAATATCTCATTTTGGGGGCCAACACTATAAAACTTTGCATAATATGTGATTGCACGCCGAAAACGCACAAAGATTCTTCCTATTTTGGAAAGTTTTTAGTTAAAATTACAAAATCTTATAAATTTATTCATTTTTCCTTGGAATGGTTTTCCGAATTAAATTTCACGTTTAAAGGAGGCTTAGAAGCATAGAATAACACTTTTAGTTATTTTATTAAATTCTTTTCCTGCAACAAAAGCTATCAAGAATAATGATGAACTATTTTGTATTCAATCTTATCAAAATCGCTCGCCAACGAGACCTTCGAAAAAGTCGCACATTTCCACATTTTTGAAGGTGAAAAAACTTCTTAGTTATTTGCTTAAAAGCTGAGGAGACGTACAGTGTTAGTCATGAGAACAAAATACCAGTTTATCATAGGCAGATTGTTTTTGTTGGTTGGAAATGAGAAAAAAATCATTCAAAATCTCCCGGTTTCACTGTATCCGAGAACCTCAGCCATTTTGAAGTTGACCTATTATCGTCACTCCAAAAAATTATACATAATCCAAACTTCAGTGGGCCTGGTGGTTAAACATGTTGGCATCGCAGGTTGAAGATCTTGCGTTTGAGCCCCGGCGAGGCTGGTTCGCTTATCCATGCCCACTACTCAACCCAGGGTGTAATAACTTGGGTAAGCCTTATCAGAACAGGAAAAGATTACTCTTTCCAGTAATTGTAGCCCTGTCCGCCTATGAGTGGCCGCTGTTACAGGGCCTTGGACAGGGTGATCCACTCTACAAAGTGGCTATAAAACAAAAAAAACTAATTTCAAGAACATTTTTCCGATGAAGACTTCCAGGCCATTTATTCGCAAGCAATCACTTAAAAGTTAAAACATCGTGTGAGATATTAGCTATGGTGGCAAAATTTTCCCATATTCCCATGCCCACATAACAGTTTGCCAAATGTGAAATCAGCCATTTTTGTCAGTATTTTGGTGCAACCATTTTGAATCTTTTTAATGGCACAAGATGTATCACTATTGTATGAACATTAATAGAGCGGTTGATGATGTAAAATCAGGCATCAGCAAACCGAAAACAGCGAATGGAGCATCCGGCGGGAATATTAATAGGGTAAGTCATGTTAATATCCAAATATCGCTAAATTGACAGCGAACATGAGATGCTTAGTTATTTCGTTCAAAGTCGATATTTGTGCTCAAAGCATATTAGTTCATGGCTTACCTGTTACATTTGTTTGATAGACAGTCCCTGCCGTGACATTTGCTGTTGACGCGCTCAACGTTGTTTCAGCAGTTGATATCGAAGAAAATTCTGCAGTTACAACTGTTTCACCTGCTGCTATGTCAGCCTGATTAGCTGTTACTGCGATGTTCTCAGCTTGCTCGACGTGAAGCTCATTAACGTGAGAGTCACTGATGTTCGATTCTGAAATGTTGAGTAAAATCTTAATAAACCTGAAGAATGCTACAAGTATACCTGAATGTTGTCATCAACACCGTGACAGTTCGCATGTCAAACACCTTGTGTTCGAGTCCTGGTGAGTTCGATTCGTGAATCCACTCTCACCATTCAACCCAACGTAGTGAATGCAAGTCCGGAATGCAAACAATGTAAAGTGCACACGAAGTCGTAAACTATACAACCCAGTGTTGAGTTGGCTCTCACATGTTAAATTTTTTCATCACAGAAATTTAATAAGCTTTCCAACAAAAGCATTTGAAACTTCAAAACTTCTTAATTATTTTCTTAAAACCTTAGGAGATGTACAGTATTAGCCACAAGAAAGAATTACCATAGCATAGTTTAGCATAGGCAGATTTTTTTTGTTAGCGGGAAATCAGAAAAAATCATTCAAAGTCGCCCGGTTTTAAGGTATCCTAGAAGTTGCGCCATTTTGAAGTTGTCCTATTATCGCCACTCCAAAAAATTATACATAAAATCCAAACTTCAGTGGGCGCGATGGCCTAGTGGTTAAACATGTTGGCATCTCAGGTTGAAGATCTCGGGTTCGAGCCCCGGTGAGATCGGCTCGCTTATCCATGCCCACCACTCAACCCAGGGTGTAATGACTTGGGTAAGCCTTACCTACCCTCATCATAATTTCATTTTTAATATTTTTGTAGGAAATCTTATTAAATTTCTTTTTCAAAAATGTTCCCTTATCAGTTGCACTCGTATGATGCTAGACCACACCAGTGTTACGCTAGTCCACACTCTTAGACGCATTTGCCTGTTTATCTTTTACATTTGGATTAATTTGTACAAAATATCGTTGGAACCATCACAATACAGAAATTATCAAGTCAATTAACCCTCTGATTGATGTGTGAACTTTCATAGTCTGGACATTGTGAAATGTTTTGGTTTTATTTGGGACATCTAGCTTGCCTTGTGATCATTACTATCTGCTATTGTTGTCAGAAGCAATCATTTGTTATTGTTTACATTCTATCATTACTTAATTACTTTGGTGTCTGCCCAACTGTATAAAACTGTTAAAGCTTATTATTGTATGACCTAGCATAGAGTGAAGAGCTCCGGTGTGTTTGCCTTGAGGGCAACTTAGCTTTTCAGATGGAAGAGTAGGATGGGCGAGTTAAAGAAAACTATATTCATGCTCAAAGCATATTAGTTCATTGCTTACCTGTTACATTTGTTTGATAGACAGTCCCTGCCGTAACATTAGCTGTTGACGCACTCAACGTTGTTTCAGCAGTTGATATCGAAGCAACCTCTGCAGTGACAACTGTTTCATCTGCTGCTATGCCAGCCTGATTAGCTGTTACTGCGATGTTCTCAGCTTGCTCGATCTGAAGCTCATTAACGTGAGCGTCACTGATGTTCGATTCTGAAATGTTGAATAAAATCTTAATGAACCTGGAAACTAATTTCCGGAAAGTTTTTCATATGAATATTTGCAGGCCATTAAATCGTAAGAAATGGTTCAAAATTTAACAAAAATCGGGTGAGCGATTAGCTACGGAGGCAAAATTTGCCAAAACTCCCATGCGTACACTAAAAGTTGGCCAAGTGTGAAATCTGTCATTTTTGTCAGTATTTTGGTACAACCATTTTAAATCTTTTTAATGGCACAAGATGTCTCACTGTTATGAATCAAATCTTATCTTCATCCCAAAGTAATGAATACAAATTTGGAATGCAAACAATGTAAAGTCAAAAACTACGCCACCTAGTGTTCAGTTGGTTTTCGCATGTTAAAAATTTTATCATGGAAATTTGGTTAGCTTTCCAACAAAGGTATTCAAAATAAAAAACTGATCACGGCATGGAAATTGAAATCATTATAAATTTTAGGCAGTTTTACATGTGCAAAAGGATTGGATTCTTCTCTAACACGACAGTACGACCATACGCATGCCTATTTATATACCGATTTTTCACTCAGATCTCCCTGTTTTTGAAAATTTGAAATATAGATCTTTGTTTAGGTGTTTTTAGTTTTTTCCTAAATTTGTTTAAATTTTCCCGCGTTCCAACTCTCAATCGAATTTTTAAGATACTGTAAACGTAATAGCTGAGGACAGCGTTATGTCCGCGCGATGCTGCGCATTATTGAAATAATAAAATTTCCACTCATTGTTATCTACTAAACATCGTTTACATTGGCCATTTTTCAATATAGAAAATGTACCGAACACTGAACATATGTCAGAGTTTACCTGTTGAACGCTAAATAAAGTTTAATTAAAAAAAAAATTGAAGCGACACTTGTTCGTACGTTTTATTAAATTTTGAAAAATCTCTGATCATATTTTTTCTATTCGCACGCGGTGTCGGAAGTGTGCGAATACCTTCCCCTTGAAATTATGAAAATTTTCATCGCAATCATCCGGAAGCTCGCTGGGAATGCTTGGCCATCTCACCACCGAGCATTTGAGCATTCAACTTGAGGGCAGCTGTAACGCACAGTACATCCACCACCGCCGCAATGGCCCCATTTAAATACATTTAAAATAACGACATCTAAACATACATTCAACTAAATATTCTCTTGTAAACCCCTAGAGTAGCACGGTTAACCAAAATGTAACGCGCGGCTGAAAAGCGATGATTTTTTTCCTCATTCACTATTTTGATACAATTTTAATTTTGTATGCGATAATATCGGTGATATGCGATCATATCATATTTGAGTCGACAAATAAATTCTTTCTACTCATTTCATTGTTCAGAGTCACTTTGCGGGATATAGAGTATGTTATTCTAGTTGGAATGAGAGAGGAGGGGGAACGTTCATGAAAATATTTAATTATTTACTTATTTTAGGTCAAATAAGGTATATCTACCTATTATAACGTCATTTACGGTGAAAAATTATCAAGTTAGGGAAGACTTTTCTGAATTGATAAAAAAGAACAGTAAAATGGAAAAATACACTTTCCCCAAAAAAGACAAAAAATTATCTTGATGAATAACCGCGCTCTACGCAGAAAGCATCCCGAACAAAACTGAACTACTATGACGGAGTGCTGTGAGTGATATCTACACTGGGCGGCGCTGAAACCACCTATCACTTCCTTGGAACCCCCAAACCCCTTTTTAACATCGTGAGCTTGCAGGGTCAGATACGTGATTTCGCACACCTCAATCACAAGTTCGATTTAAACTTTCCCGATTACTTTCACTTTATTTATAGCATTTTTGTCAAGACCTTATGACGTTTAATGTATGAGGCAGCAAGGATGGATACATAATTTTTTTTGAAGGCGCATTACTATTTGGTCCACATTCATGTGATATGTTCTTTTTGTTTCCTGATTTGTTTAGAAAAGTTTGTTGTTGATTGTTAGTTGGCTCCTTTCAGGTGCATCTGCTTCCAAATTTCATGAAAGTAATTTTGAAAACAAAAAACCGCTCATTATGATCTAATCCTAATGCAATAAATTTACGAA
Source organism: Styela plicata (assembly GCA_963675895.2). Taxonomy (NCBI): domain Eukaryota; kingdom Metazoa; phylum Chordata; class Ascidiacea; order Stolidobranchia; family Styelidae; genus Styela; species Styela plicata. Next base: position 20,549,362 of record OZ023143.1, on the reverse strand, counting down.
ACTTATTGCGCTTTTCAGAGTAAGTACAAGTAAAACATTGTTGACATCAATAACTTACGTTTTACAATTTCACTTGAATAAGCTGCCTCTGGGGATGTTTGTTGACTTGACTGGTTCTCGCCGTCACGTTCCGTCGATGAAGTTTGGTTGCCTGAATTAGAAATGGAGAACATACAGTGTAGCAAATGCATAATCAGTATCCAGTATAATCACCAGATTTCGACGAAAGCGGAAGCAGTGCAACTCAATAGCAAAGAGCGACTGCGAGATGTAGTACCAACAAGTGCAAAATAGAACTAAACTGCCGTGGTAAAGTGCAGTGAGATCATGAACTATTGATGGAACGTGCCTATTGAAGCGCTCGGTGACACGTGAAGGATATAGATTTCACCAGAAGAAAATTTACCAAAATTTACCAAATTTCCTGCGGAACGAATTGATGACACAAAACGCTTTCATTATGTTGTGCTAATAATATATTTTAAAAAGCTTCAAAATCATCAATACTGCTAAGGCATCAATTGAAGGTTATTGATACCAGTGTTGATTTTGTATATATTTTAATAAAGCACAAAAATTTACAGAAATGAGTCACTCGGTAAAGACCAGTTTTTGCTCTCTGCCACCTTTCATGCTACCAGTTTAATTAGGTTAACCCCGTGTCACGTTTGTCACCGCTCAATGTAGCTGAACATGCTTCGGCAAACACACCAGTGCAAACACAGGGTTAATCTGATGCTTTGTACCGATGGCGCCATTTATTTACTTTAAGACACTGTAGTTACTTCCGCGTGTCAAAAATTATCTTGATGAATACCCGCTGCCAGATTTATTCAATTACTCGAACGAAAAATATCGAGCACAGTAGATTGTAAGTTAACAACATTCAGAGTATTGAACTTGCTATTAGAACAGATTCGTTGATAGTTTTATTCTCATTGATGGGTTGCGCAATCAAGGAAAGGTCAGGGCTTCCAGATTAAAACTTTTTTCATCAAACAATGAGCCCTCATCAGATTGTACCTAACCCCTTGTCACGTTTGTCACCGCTCAATGTATCTGAACAATGCTTCGGCAAACATACTAGTGCTGACGGTTTAACCTGATACTTTGTACTCTGCTAATAATTAAACTAATCACCGATGGCGCCGATTATTTACCTAAAAACACTGTAGTTACTTCGGCGTGTCTGGTGAATGTACCGACTTTATAGGTGAGTGCGATAAGTAAACCTGCGTGCACACTCGGGGAAAGTGCAAACTCAGCATTTTTTATACAATTTTTTTCATTTATTCTAGATATTCACATTGATTCATTGATTCTAGATAGTGTGTGCCGGTATTGATACCAGTGTTGATGATCCTGAATATATTTTAATAAAACACAAAAATGGATGAGTTGCATGAGAGTAAACAAGTCTTTGCGCTCTTCCAACCTCCCACTTCTACCAGTTTAACTAAAATAACCCCGTGTGACGTTTGTCACCGCTCAATGTAGCTAAACATGCTTCGGTTAACATACCAGTGCAAACACAGGATTAATCTGATGCTTTGTACCGATGGTGCCATTTATTTATTTTAAGACACAGTAGTTACTTCCGCGTGTCTGGTAAATTTACCAATTTTTTGGTGGAGTAATAATGGAGCTATAAGTAATCCTATGTGCATTTATGGGGGAAAATGCAAACTAGCATTTTCCGATTCAGTTTCCAACTGATTCTAAAAAGTCATGTAAGAATTTCTATAATTTAACATTTCATCGGATATGTCGTCATAATGATCGGATACTGCAAAAGTGGCCAAATAGTGTTTTTATTGCTTTGTTGTGATCAGTAAACATTCCTGGATCATGCTAATTAATATTATTCGGCCTGTTCTTTGAATAATATGAACTAATTCGACAAAACGAAAAAAATTTTAGTCACCAAATAAATTCTCATTTTAGTCACCAAATAAATTCTTTCTACTCATATACAACCTATACATACAACCTATGGTCGTAACAATTGAGGGACTGTTCAAATTCATTTCGTATGATATATATAATGTTATTTCAGTGGTAATAAGGCGGAGGAGCGTCGATGAAAATATTCAATTATTTTGGGTCATTTGTTATTTGCCTATTTTGACGTCATTTATGATAAAAAATGTCAGGTTAAGGAAATAAGACTTTTCTAATTCAGTAAAAAAATGAAAAGTTGAGAGTTAATCGAACACAACAAAACCAAATTTATCTTAATAAATAACCGCTACTAGATTAATTAAATTACTCGAATTGAAGATATAAAGCAAACTAGATTGTAAGTAGGGCTGGACAAAACCAAATCATTTAGAATTCGAATATGATTCGAATAATTCTTTCGAATCATATCGAATCATAAATTCCATATAAATTATAAATATCTCACTTTTACTATTACAACTTGTCTTCACTATGAAAGTCAAGAAATTTATAGTTTATAGTGCATTTTCAATTCACACTAAAAACAACAATTTTCATATTTTAACGATAAAACCAATTCGAATTTAGTAAAACTTTATAGAAATCGATTGTAATTTTTTGTTGAAAATGAAAATTCTTGTTCATTTAGCAAATTTGTTTTTCTGTGAATGACAGCTTCGAAGCGATTCGAATCGCACAATCACATTCCCCAGCCCTAATTGTAAGTTAACAATATTTCAGAGCATTGAACATGCTATGAGAACAGATTTGTTGAAAGATTTTTTTTCTCATTGGAAAATTGCGCAATCAAAGATTCGAATCGCACAATCACATTCCCCAGCCCTAATTGTAAGTTAACAATATTTCAGAGCATTGAACATGCTATGAGAAAAGATTTGTTGAAAGATTTTTTTTCTCATTGGAAAATTGCGCAATCAAAGAAAGGTCAGGGCTTCCTGATTAAAACTTTTTATCAATTAACAATGAGCCCTGTTTATATTGTACTTAACCCCGTCACGTTTGTCATCGCTCAATGTATCTGAACAATGCTTCGTTAAACATACTGGTGCAACGACAATGTTAACCTGACACTCTGCACTAATAATTAAACTAATGACCGATGGCGCCGATTATTTACTTAAAGACACTGTAGTTACTTCCGCGTGTCTGATGATCGTACCGACTTTATAGTGGAGTGCGATAAGTAATATTGTGCGCACACTTGGGGAAAGTGCAAACTCAGCAATTTTTGATTCAGTTACTAGTTACTTTTACTAAATTTGATTGAACTGTCCCGCGTTCCAAGTCTCACTCGAATTTTTGAGATACTGTAAACGGAATAGTTGAGGACAACGTTATGTCGGCGCGGAGTTGCGCAATATTGAAATAACAAAAAATTCCCACTCATTGTTATATTCTAAACATCGTTTACATCGGTAGCTTCCCGATGTACAAAATTTACCGAACTCTGAACATTTGTCAGAGTTCACCTGTTGAACGTTAAATTAAGTTCAACTAAAAAAATTTTAACGCGCCACTTTTTCGTTCGTTTTACTAAATTTCGCAAAACCTCTGATCATATTTTGTCCCCTCGTCTCCACACAGCGGTATCGGAATAGTGTAATACCTCACTCTCGACCCACGGCGGCAGTTAGATGCCTTTCCTCACCTAAGAAATTCATATAAAGAGACATTTTGAGACATATACATATTCCAAATTCATTGCCAAAAAAATATGGTTTTTCATTCGTTGCATCGTTGGAAAGGTATAAAATGAACTTTTGGCTCATTGGTATGCATTGTTTGGTCGGAAGATACATTAATGAATCCTCACTCAGCGCCAAGGCTGGTAGTACGGTACGGTACGGTACGAAGTTCGGTACGGTACGATTGAATTTTTCGGTACGATAGTACGGTACGATTCATTTTTCAATTTTCGTACTTGGTACGGTACGGTACGAAGTTCGGTATTTATTTCGTACCGTACCGTACTATTTTTCGTACCTTCGCATTACACTTTATTCTTCTCAAATTAATTTGAAAAATTATTTCATTTACCAGCTATGCAGTTTCATAACGGGGAGCTGATAATATAAATTGTGTCTATGAAAGAATATTTAAATAAGGGGCAATTTTAAAATGATTAAAAGCGGCGGAGGTATGGTAATAAAAATGCAACTGATTCACTTGAACTGATTACATGACTTATGTCGTATATCGGTTTTAGGTATATATAGGCCGTTGATTTATGACGTCCTAATCGGAATGCATTTTTCTGTAATAACGAAAGTTGTGATAGCCCAATTAAAATCGACAAGATAAGCAGCATTCATAATACTAAAAATCACGGTGTAGTTTCTGAATATATCGTCAGCATCGCCGACGTACTTTGACCGGTTTTTATGTAAAATTCACAATGGCGTAGGAAGCACTGCCCGAATATACCAACTCCAGTAGCGGATCCAGAAAAAAAATTAGGGGGGCACATTTTTTCCAACATGTAAACATAGGCTTTCAAATTTACAAAAAGATTAGGGTGCCGGGGGCGCGCAAAATTCTATTGAGAACGAAACAAAAATTAATGTTTTAAGAGTGAAATAAACATTACCAGACAGGGAAATGTACCTGAGCGCCGGCAGCCCGCTGAAATTTTTGTAAAAATTGAATAAAAAATTTCACTTTATAGGCTCAATGCTACGAAATATACAAAATTAATCGGGGAAAAATATTGCGCAACGCAGGCGCGCGGAAATTTCATGTATATTAAATTGAAAACTCTCCCCCCTGACCAACTCTGCAACTAAGATAACCAGTAATCACCGCTATTACGTTTTGTTTGTACTCTGACACGCACAAGTATATTATCAGAGCAGTAACATCAGAATATAAAGATATATTTAGGCTGTTTTGAGTTGAGTGTTAGATGATGCTCATCTTAATTAGAAGATATATTTTGTTAAAACAGCGAAGTCGCGATATAGACAACGAGGCATGTCGGGAATAAGTCTGTCTGCTATTAACAAATGAATAGCATTATTCAGTAATGTGAAGAGAACGTAAACCCGTGCGTGGTGCACAACGAACATTCTTTTGTCGAGAGAGAATTTCTTGCGACGACACAATGCTGCTAATACGCTAAATATTGCTTCATGTCAGATTTTTTCGCGAAAACTGTGCTCATCCTACCACCATTTATCACCCCCGGTCTACCATTCTCATAATATGCGCTATGTGAACAATGATATTGGGGTGACATATGCTTAGTTACGCCCATGTTTTACTGTGCTGGGTTTTAAACCAGATAGCATAAAACTGCATCACTTTGATGTAAGATGTTGGTGACGTTTCTTGCAGTGGCCAGATTTTTACAAATAAAGCTGATTTGGACATTGGTTGTTGGTACGGTACAAAATTGCTGCCCAGCGAATCGTACCTGTTTTCGTACTAGTACGAAATTTAGTACGATAAATGAAAAATATTATTCGAACTTAATTTCGTACTGGTACGAAGTTCGGTACGATGTACGAAAAAAATAATATCGTACGGTACGGTACGGAAAATTTTTGAAAGGTACGGTACGAAGTTCGGTACGAAATTATTTTGCTGGTTCGAAGTACGATAAAAATTTCGTACCGTACCGTACTGCCACCCTTGCTCAGCGCCCACCTCGAAAATACATAAAAGTTTGGTTTCAGCGCATTTGTTTAAATAACAGAAAATATTGCAAATTATAAAAATTTCCATCTCAATTTATGAAACCTAGAAAAGCTAGTCTCAGCTTTTAACTGTGGTTTTCAGAATTCATTAACGTTTTTTTCATAGAAAGTTCGCAAGTACCGACTAAAACAACTTATGCGCGGCCACCTATAGCTTGCAGTGTCATATATGTAATTTAGCACATTTCAATAGAAAGTTAGATTTGAAATTTCCCGTTCAATTCCACATTATTTGTAATATTTTTATCGCGACCTTAGAATGTTTAATGTATGAGGGCAATTAGGAAAGATACATAATTTTCTTTTGCGTGGGGGTCACTATATTTTCGTCCACATTTATACATTATGTTCTTTTTGCTCTTGATTTTTTAGAAAAGTTTCTTGATGATTGTTAGTTGGTTCTTTTCATATGCAGCTGCTTCTAAATTTCGTGAGCCTAGGTTTGAAAGCAAAAACCCCCTCTTCATGATCTTATACAATAAATTCACTAGCGTTGCTGCGTTTATCAGAACTACAATTAAAACATTGTTGACATCATTAACTTACGTTTTACAACTGTACTTGAATGACCTGTTTCTGGAGATGTTTGTTCACTTGACTTGTTCTCACCGTCATGTTCCGTCGATGAATTTTGATTGCCTGAATAAGAAATATAGAACAAACAGTTTAGCAAAAGTAGAACCAGTATGCAGGAACATCATCGCACTCCGACAGATATTTTATTTGATAAGTTTGAAATCAAATGGACTTTGGTTGCCAGGTAATGTTGATGTTACGTGCCGATTGAGATGCTGGAAGACACTTAAAGAAAATTTAGAATAGATCACACAAAATGATTTCATTATGTTTTGCTAATAATATCTGTTAAAAAGCTTCAAAATTACCAATACTGCTTTTTGACGGGTATTGATAACAGTGCTGATGATCCTGAATATATATTTCAACGAAACTCAAAAATGACATGAATGAGAAAAGGAAAACAAGTCACCTCTTCCAATTTTCTACAGCTACCAGATTAATTAAATTACTGAATTCATTACTGGAATGAAACATATAAAGCACAGTGGATTTTAACAATAATTCACGGTAGCGAACTCTCTTTGCAATGAAAGCGGATATGTTGGCAAATTTTTTCCCATTGATGGATTGCGCAATCAAAGAAAGGTCAGGGCTTCCAGATTAAAACTTTTTTTCAATAAATAATGACCCCTTTTCATATTGTACTTAACCCCATGTCACATTTGCCACCGCTCAATGCATGAATTCTCAAGCATTCATTATCGCCTCCTTTATAGAAAGTAGCAGCGACTAAAACCACTTATGCACTTATGCTCAGATATGTAATTTAGCACATTTCAATCGCGAGTTCCATTACTTTTGCACTATTTATAGTATTTTTATGGCGACCTTATGACGTTTAATGTCGACATTCATACGATACATCTTTTTGCTCCAACTTTTTAGGGCAAATTTGTTGGTTTTGTTGGTTCCTTTCAGGCGCTGCTTCTAAATTTCGTCAGAGAAAGACTTAAAACTAATCCGCTCATCATGATCTTATAAAATCATGAGATCGTACAATAAATTTACGAACCTTGTTGCGCTTAACTACAAGTAAAACATTTCTGACATCATTAACTTACGTTTGACAACTGCACTTGATTGAGCTTCTCCGTGAGATATTTGTTGACTTGGCTTGTTTTCTCCGCCACGTACCGTCGATGAAGTTTGATTGCCTGAATTAGAAATGGAGAACATACACTCTAACAAACGTAAAACCAGTATCCAGTAAAATCACCAAGTTTCGACGAAGGGGGAAGCAGTGGAACTCAATAGCAAAGAGCTACTGCGAGATGTAATACCAACAAGTGTACTCTAAACGGAAAACATCCAAAATAGAACTAAACTAGTGGTAAAGTGCAGTGAGGTCATGAACTATTGATGGAACGTGCCTATTGAAGCGCTCAATGACATGTGAAGGATATAATTTTCACCAGAAAAAAATTTACCAAAATTTGCCAAATTCTCTGCGGAACGAATTGATGACACAAAACGCTTTCATTATGTTGTGCTAATAATATCTTTTAAAAAGCTTCAAAATCATCAATACTGTTAAGGCATCAATTTTTGAAGGTTATTGATACCAGTGTTGATCTTGCATATATTTTAATAAAGCTCAAAAATTTACAGAAATGAGTCACCCGGAAAAAACAAGTTTTTGCTCTCTGCCACATTTCACTGCTATCAGATTAATTAAGTTAACCCCTAGTCACGTTTGTCACCGCTCAATGTATCTGAACAATGCTTCGTTAAACATACTATTGCTGACGGTTTAACCTGATACTTTGTACTCTGCTAATAATTAAACTGATCACCGATGGCGCCGATTATTTACCTAAAAACACTGTAGTTACTTCGGCATGTCTGGTGAATGTACCGACTTTATAGGTAGGTGTAATAAGTAAACCTACGTGCACACTCGGGAAAAGTGCAGACTCAGCTTTTTTTTATACAATTTTTCTCATTTATTCTAGATAGTCACATTGATTCATTAATTCTAGATAGTGTGTGCCGGTATTGATACCAGTGTTGATGATCCTGAATATATTTTAGCAAAACACAAAAATTGACATGGATGAGTTGCCCGAACGAAAATAAGTTTTTGCTTTTTGCCACCTTCCACTGCTACCAGTTTAATTAAATTAAGCCCGTGTCACGTTCGCCACCGCTCAATGTACCTGAACATACTTCGGCAAGCTTACCAGTGCAAACACAGGGTTAATCTGATACTTTTTACCGATGTTGCCATTTATTTACTTTAAGACACTGTAGTTACTTCCGCGTGTCTGGTAAATTTACCGACTTTGTAGTGGAGTGCTATAAGTAATCCTATGTGCATTTATGGGGGGAAAATGCAAACTAGCATTTTCCGATTCAGTTTCCCACCGATTCCAAAAAGTCATGTCGGAATTTCTGTTATTTAGCATCTCACCGGATATGTCGTCATAGTGACCGGATACTGCGAAAGTGGCCAAATAGTGTTTTTATTGTTTTGTTGTGATCAGTAAACATTCCTGGATCATGCTAATTAATAATAATTAATAATTAATAATCATTCTTTCGAATCATATCGAATCATAAATTCCATATAAATTATAAATATCCCATTTTTACTATTACAACTTGTCTTCACTATGAAAGTCAAGAAATTTATAGTTCATATTGTATTTTCAATTCACACTAGGAACAACAATTTTCATATTTTAACGATAAAACATATTCGAATTTAGTAAAACTTTATAGAAATCGATTGTAATTTTTTGTTGAAAATGAAAATTCTTGTTCATTTAGCAAATTTGTTTTTCTGTGAATGACAGCTTCGACGACAGCTTCGAAGCGATTCGAATCGCACAATCACATTCCCCAGCCCTAATTGTAAGTTAACAATATTTCAGAGTATTGAACTTGCTATGAGAACAGATTTGTTGAAAGATTTTTTTTCTCATTGGAACGTTGCGCAATCAAAGAAAGGTCAGGGCTTCCTGATTGAAACTTTTTATCAATTAACAATGAGCCCTGTTTATATTGTACTTAACTGATGTCACGTTTGTCATCGCTCAATGTATCTCAACAACGCTTCGTTAAACATAAAGTGCAACGACGAGGTTAACCTGATACTCTGCACTAATAATTAAACTAATCACCGATGGCGCCGATTATTTACTTAAAGACACTGTAGTTACTTCCGCGTGTCTGATGATCGTACCGACTTTATAGTGGAGTGCGATAAGTAATATTGTGTGCACACTTGGGGAAAGTGCAAACTCAGCACTTTTTGATTCAGTTTTTTTCATCGGATATGACATCATAGCGGCCTAGTACTGCAAACATGACCAAGAGTTTCTCTTGTTTAGCTGTGATCAGTAAACATTCCTGGATCATACTAATTAATATTTTTAGGTCTGACGCTTGAATAATATGAAATATTTGGAAAAAATTGTAGGAAAATATATTGAACAAACAAAACAAGATTGCAAAAAGTATGGGCCTTTCTCTAAAACGATACAACGAACGTACGCACGCATATTTATATACCAATTTTTCACTCAGATCTGCCTATTTTCAAATATTTGAAATAAAGATATTTATTTAGATATTTTTAGATTTTTTTACGAAATTTGACTGAACTGTCCCGCGTTCCAAGTCTCACTCGAATTTTTAAGATACTGTAAACGGAATAGTTGAGGACAACGTTATGTCGGCGCTCAGTTGCGCAATATGGAAATAACAAAAATTTCCCACTCATTGTTATATTCTAAACATCGTTTACATCGGTAGCTTTCCGATGTACAAAATATACCGAACTCTGAATATTTGTCAGAGTTTACCTGTTGAACGCTAAATAAAGTTTAAGTAAAAAAATTTAAAGCAACACTTGTTTGTACGTTTTACTAAATTTTGCAAAATCTCTGAGCATATTTTCTTCTATTCGCACGCGTTGGCGGATTTGTGTGAATACCTCACTCTCGACCCACGGCGGTAGTTAGATGCCTTTCCTCACCTAAGAAATTCATATAAAAAGACATTTTCGTAGATTTTGAGACATATACATATTCAAAATTCATTGCCAAAAAAATATGGTTTTTCATTTGTTGCATCGTTGGAAACGTATAAAATAAACTTTTGGCTCATTGGTATGCATTGTTTGGTCGGAAGATACATTAATGAATCCTCACTCAGCGCCCACCTCGAAAATACATAAAAGTTTGGTTTCAGCGCATTTGTTTAAATAACAGAAAATATTGCAAATCATAAAAATTTCCATCTCAATTTATGAAACCTAGAAAAGCTAGTCTCAGCTTCAGAATTCATTAACGTTTTTTTCATAGAAAGTTCGCAAGTACCGACTAAAACAACTTATGCGCGGCCACCTATAGCTTGCAGGGTCATATATGTAATTTAGCACATTTCAATAGAAAGTTAGATTTGAAATTTCCTGTATACTTCCACATTATTTGTAGTGTTTTTATCGCGACCTTAGAATGTTTAATGTATGAGGGCAATTAGGAAAGATACATAATTTTCTTTTGCGTGGGGGTCACTATATTTTCGTCCACATTTATACATTATGTTCTTTTTGCTCTTGATTTTTTAGAAAAGTTTCTTGATGATTGTTAGTTGGTTCTTTTCACATGCAGCTGCTTCTAAATTTCGGGAGCCTAGGTTTGAAAGCAAAAACCCCCTCTTCGTGATCGTATACAATAAATTCACTAGCGTTGCTGCGTTTATCAGAACTACAATTAAAACATTGTTCACATCATCAACTTACGTTTTACAACTGTACTTGAATGACCTGCTTCTGGAGATGTTTGTTCACTTGACTTGTTCTCACCGTCATGTTCCGTCGATGAATATTGATTGCCTGAATTAGAAATATAGAACAAACAGTTTAGCAAAAGTAGAACCAGTATGCAGGAACATCATCGCACTCCGACAGATATTTTATTTGACAAGTTTGAAATCAAATGAAATGGACTTTGGTTGCCAGGGACTGTTGATGTTACGTGCCGATTGAGATGCTGGAAGACACTTTAAGAAAATTTGGAATAGATCACACAAAATTATTTCATTATGCTGTGCTAATGATATCTGTTAAAAAGCTTCAAAATTACCAATACTGCTTTTTGACGGGTATTGATAACAGTGCTGATGATCCTGAATATATATCAACGAAACTAGTGAGCGAAATTAGTGAGGCGCGATGGCCTAGTGGTTAAACATGTTGGCATCGCAGGTTGAAGATCTCGGGTTCGAGCCCCGGCGAGTCCGGCTCGCTTATCCATGCCCACCACTCAACCCAGGGTGTAATAACTTGGGTAGGCTAAGCCGAACAGGAAAAGGTGATATCTTTCCAGTAATTGTAACCCTGTCCGTCTACAAGTGGCCGCTTTTACAGGGCCTTGGACAGGGTGATCCACTCCAAGAAGTGGCTATAAAAAAAAAAAAAAACTCAAAAATGGCGTGAATGGGAAAGGAAAACAAGTCACCTCTTCCAACCTTCCACAGCTACCAGATTAATTAAATTACTGAAATCATTACTGGAATGAAACATATATATAGCACAGTAGATTTTAACAATAATTCACGGTAGCGAACTCTCTTTGCAATGAGAGCAGATATGTTGGCAGATTTTTTTCTCATTGATGTATTGCGCAATCAAGGAAGGGCCAGGGCTTCCAGATAAAAACTTTTTTGCAATAAACAATGAACCCTCTTCCTATTGTACTTAACCCCATGTCACATTTGTCACCGCTCAATGATGTTGGCAAATTTTTTTCTCATTGATGTATTGCGCAATCAAGGAAGGACCAGGGCTTCCAGATAAAAACTTTTTTGCAATAAACAATGAGCCCTCTTCCTATTGTACTTAACCCCATGTCACATTTGTCACCGCTCAATGCTTCGTTAAACATACTGGTGAAACAAAGGGGTTAACCTGATACTTTATACTCTGCTAATAATTTAACTAATCACCGATGTCGCCATTTATTTACTTTGAGACACTGTCGGTACTTCCGCGTGTCTGGTGAACGTACCGACTTAATAGTGGAGTGCGATAAATAATCTTGTGTGCATTTTTGGCGAAAGTGCAATGTCAGCATTTTCTGATTCAGTTTTACTCATTGATCCTAGAAAAGCTTTTTCTTTTAAAAGGTAAAACGATCATACGGATGTATATTTAGATAACAATCGTTCACTCCAGGTACCTATATTTTTGACTAGTTTAAATATATTTTTTTATAAACCTTGTTAAAATCTCAGATTTTAACTTTGGTTTTCTTTAACGTCCGAAACGCATCGGAATGAACTTTCCTTTCCCTCTTTGACAAAGATTAAATTTATTATTTTTATTAGAATATAGAATTTGCAGGAATTCATTAACGTTTTTTTTTTCATAGAAAGTTCGCAAGCAGTGGCTAAAACGACTTATGCACGGCCTCCTATAGCTTGCAGGGTCATATATGTAATTTAGAACATTTCAAAGACGAGTTCGATTCAAACTTTCCCGATTACTCTCATATTATTTGTGGTGTTTTTATCGCGAACTCATAACGTTTAGTATATGAGGGCAGTTAGGAAAGATATATAATTTTCTTTTGTGTGGGGGGCATTACTTTTTTTGTCCACAATCATACAATATTCTCTTTTTGCTCTTGATTTTTTAGAAAAGTTTGTTGTTGGTTGTTAGTAGGTTGTTTTAGGTGCTGCTTCTAAATTTCGTGAGAGTAGGTTTGAAAGCAAAAAAACCCTCCTCGTGATCTTATACAATAAATTCACTAGCCTTGCTGCGTTAATCAGCACTACAAGTGAAACATTGTTGACATCATTAACTTACGTTTTACAACTGTACTTGAATGAGGTGCTTCTGGAGATGTGTGTTGACTTGACTGGTTCTCACCGTCACGTACCGGTGATGAAGTTTGGTTGCCTGAATTAGAAATATAGAACAAACAGTGTAGTAAACGTAAAACCGGTATGCAGCAAAATACCCGCATTCTGCCAGATGTTTTAAATAAAAAATTTGAAATCACATGGACTTTGGTGTCCAATTATGGACTGTTGGTGTAACGTGTCGATTGAGACGCTTGGAAGACATTTGGAGAAAATCGTCCAAATAAAATATCTGCTGAAAAATTGATCCCACAAAACGATTTGATTATATTGTACTAATAATATCAGTTAAAATTTTTCAAAATAATCAATACTACTAAGGCATCCATTTTCTGACGGGTATTGATACCAGTGTTGACGATCCTGGATATATTTTAATGAAGCACAAAAATTGACATGGATGAGTTGCCCAAAAGAAAACAAGTCTTTCACCTCTTCCAACCTTCCACAACTACCAGATTAATTAAATTACTGAAATCATTACTGGAATGAAACATATAAAGCACAGTGGATTTTAACAATAATTCACGGTAGCGAACTCTCTTTGCAATGAGAGCGGATATGTTGGCAAATTTTTTCCCATTGATGGATTGCACAATCAAAGAAAGGTCAGGGCTTCCAGATTAAAACTTTTTTTCAATAAATAATGACCCCTTTTCATATTGTACTTAACCCCATGTCACATTTGCCACCGCTCAATGCATGAATTCTCAAGCATTCATTATCGCCTCCTTTATAGAAAGTTCGCAAGCAGCGACTAAAACTACTTATTTTTAGTGCAAATTTGTTCGTTTGGATGGTTCCTTTCAGGCGCTGCTTCTAAATTTCGTCAGAGAAAGACTTAAAACTAATCCGCTCATCATGATCTTATAAAATCATGAGCTCGTACAATAAATTTACGAACCTTGTTGCGCTTAACTACAAGTAAAACATTTCTGACATCATTAACTTACGTTTGACGACTGCACTTGATTGAGCTTCTCCGTGGGATATTTGTTGACTTGACTTGTTTTCTCCGCCACGTAGCGTCAATGAAGTTTGATTGCCTGAATTAGAAATGGAGAACATAACTCTAACAAACGTAAAACCAGTATGCAGTAAAATCACCAGGTTTGGCGAATGCGGAAGCAGTGCAACTCAATAGCAAAGAGCTACTGCGAGATGTAGTACCAACAAGTGCACCCTAAACGGAAAACATCCAAAATAGAACTAAACTACAGTGGTAAAGTGCAGTGAGATCATGAACTATTGATGGAACGTGCCTATTGAAGCGCTCAATGACACGTGACGGATATAGATTTCACCAGAAGAAAATTTATCAAAATTTACCAAATTTTCTGCGGAACGAATTGACGACACAAAACGCTTTCATTATGCTGGGCTAATAATATCTTTTAAAAAGCTTCAAAATCATCAATACTGTTAAGGCATCAATTTTTGACGGTATTGATATCAGTGTTGATTTTGTGTATATTTTAATAAAGCACAAAAATTCACAGAAATAAGTCCGAAAAACAAGTTTTTGCTCTCTGCCACCTTTCACTGCTACCAGATTAATTATGTTAACCCCTAGTCACGTTTGTCACCGCTCAATGTACCTGAACATACTTCGGCAAACATACCAGTGCAAACACAGGGTTAATCTGATACTTCGTACCGATGGCGCCATTTATTTACTTTAAGACACTACAGTTACTTCCGCGTGTATGGTGAACGTACCGACTTTTTGGCGGAGTAACATAAGTAGGGCTGGGCAATTCGATTCGGTTATTCGAATCGATTCGAAGTACAGATTATTCGAATCAGTCGGGAATCGGTCATAGGAACAAGAGCATGTTAACTGCTTTCATTTTAATAACGATAAAATGCAATCGATATTGGTCATCGATATTGACCAGACGTCTGGACGAACCCATAGAAAAATCTATTTTCTTTATCCACCTACTGTTTAGAAAAGTTGAAACAACGAAAAATCACTCATCATGATTTCATGCAACAACTCACGTTTTACAACTGCGCTTGAATCAGCTGCTTCTGGAGATGTTTGTTCACTTGACTTGTTCTCTCCGCCACGTGCCGTCTGTGATGTTCGATGATCTGAAATAGAAGTATAGAACAAACAGTTCTAGAACCGATATGCAGGAAGATTCTGTGACAGTAATTTTATTTGGCAATATTGAAAGAAATAATTAAACACACATAATGCGTCAAATTTGATTAATTTTGGAATAAATAAATCAGATCCTATCATCCCTGATGGTTGTGGTCATTTCTAATCATCTTCCATACCACTAAGATACTCTGCTAGACAAGATACCCGAGGAAAACGATTCCCACCAGACAAAAAATTACCAAATAGAATACGAATAACGCTTTGCGATATTATTAATCAAAATGGCCTTTGATTGTGCCGTCATAAAAATATCTGTCAGAAAGCCTCATAATCACCAACACTGTTGAATTCTGAACGAGAATTTTATTTAAATGACAATGAATCACAGTTGGTCCGCACCTTAGCCGTTTCTAACTAGGGTTGTTGTCTTGGAGCTTTTTAAAAAATGGAGAGAGCGTGCCGTAAGATATAAAAAAGAGCAGTTTCACAAATAACACATGGTGTCGTCGAATTGGCCGAAAAATATTTCCAGACCTTCATTGCACAAGCATTTCTTGAAAAACAAATATTATTCCATTTTGTGCAATCCTTTTAAAATTTGAAGCTTAGCTGTCTTACCTTTGTTGTCCTGATGTTCTTTATCATGATCTGCCATTGTTGTTGTAAAAATCTTTTTCTAATGTAATATCTTTTGTGATGTTTTTTATTTATATTTTGTTTATGAAGCTATGTTGGTTATTTCTGTAACTTTATTAAATTTATTGTAATTGCTGTAAAAAATAAATAATAAATGGAATAAATTGTTTATATGACCTTTAGGCATCTACTCTGGTTGATGTTACAACGTTGAAAGTTACGAATATAACTTTTTGCACGACTAGCTCGCATTGACGGCGTGCTTCACGATATGCATGACAAAACATTCTTGAATTCAGTTCGAGAAATATAGTTAATTCATACCTGAAGTCAAGAAATATTCTGGCCAAACTACTCCGAACTGAACAATCGCTGTTTCAATGATCGTTTAGATGTTTTTTAGTTGAAATAATTTGCACTTTACTAAAATCATAGTTGCTTTGCTTTATATTCTGAAATTCAATTTTTTTGAACATTGCTCTAAGCAATTCCAAAGCTTTAAAGAGCTGCTATGGATTATGGTAGTATCCACAACCGCACTCTAAGCAGTAAACATTTCAGGCAGAACGGAAAGTAGTAAAGTGCAATGAATGGTATCTTCTCTGAGCGATAGAAAATCTCCAACCGCTTCTTGTTTTCAATTAGTCGTGTCTGACAGCAGGAAGGAAACACGTTAGGGCAATTCAGATCGTGCACTTCCACTTAATTATATCCTGCATGAGTCATGGATGGAAGGTTCCACACCGCACGATCCATCCATCCATGCTCGTCAAAACATGTTTATACAATATATCATTTTGTATTGAATCTTCGGCAGCGCAGAAGTAGTTCAATTTCGAGAACGGGCAATACCTCAAAAGACTAAGACTCATTTCAGGACACAAATAAATTTTCCTAAAATTTTAAAACTATGATAATTTCACAAGTTCTTGTTTCTATAATCGATTCACGACTGATTTGAATAGTCTGTGTTTCATATCTACTGGACGACAACATAACTCAGATGATATTTGTAACCAATTCCAAAACCAGACATTTCCCAAATATTCCGAATATTAAATTCGTTCAAACTTAATTGGTCCAACATCCCGACTCACAACCCTGACAAACTAAGCGAATAGTCGAATGAAAAGTGCGATATTATAGAACCCTCTTCATATCATACTTAACCCCATGTCACGTTTGTCACCGCTCGATGTATCTGAACAATGCTTCGGCAAACATGCAAGTCGAACACCGGGTTAACCTGATACTTTGTACTCTGCTAATAATTAAACTTATCACCAGTGGCGCCGATTATTTACTTCACGCTGTCGAATACTGGGGGATTATATCAAGTATAGACCGATGATGAATGATCATATCATTCAGGCCCATGTATGGTTAATGTATGTTATGGAGGACCTGTGATGCTGGTCCCGGGGAGGTAAAGTCGGGGAAGAACCAATTTTTATGGGGCCGGGACTTGTGATATTTCTAAAGTCTAAAGTGCGGCAATGTTGCGTATTAATTGAACAGTTGCGCTTAGACGAGTCGATCCATCAGAGGCCCAGATTTGACGAAACGTGGCACAAGAAACTGTTCATGACTGGTTTGCTGCCTTCCAGTATCATCGACCACGCACGGTGAATACTTGATTGATTTATGATACCCTTCCCATTAGTTCTCCACGCATGGCAGGTGTTGATTTTTGCGGACTAAAGTCAGCTGTGGCAGGAATTGCTTCAAGATTTTTTTTAAAAATAGTTCAAGATATCCATGTGGGTGCGGACTTTAAAATAACCCAGAGGTATTTAATGCACGTGGTTAATTGCGACTAAAAGAAAACAAAGAAATGGTAGAGGGTTTATATATTGAGGGCAGATATCACTCGCTGCGCTCTATTATATTGGTTTTCCGAAATTAAAACATTAAGAAAAAATTCATTGATGACAAGGGTTCATATTATGACCCAACGTCATCATCATAAAAATAAATAAAAAAAAGAGGTGATACGGATGGTTCACGGGTAGGGATTGGGAATTTGATTCGGTGATTCGAATCGGTGTGAAGCAGAATTTGTTCGAATCAATCGCGTTAATCATTTGCAGGAGAAGAACTTGATAAATGAATCGGAATTTTCATTTTGAAAGACAAAATATAATGGATTCGAATTAAAACAACTGCCTTTGTATCCGAATTAAATTTGTATCTGAATTGATTCGATTCATGGGAATTAGTTTTGTATCCGAATTGATTCAATTCATGGGAATTGGTTTTGTATCCGAATTGATTCGATTCATAGGAATTAGTTTTGTATCCGATTAATTCAAATCTTGATTCTAAAGGTAACCCATGCGTAACAACCCCTGACTACCCGCGAGACCACCACAAGTTTCCGGGAATTTTCAAGGGCCCGGAAATATTGAAAATATTGAGAATTTTCGTATAATTGGTTTTTTGTATTTCAATCAATCTAAAAGATATTTTAAATGATCTTTATTTGTTCCCGCTTTATATAATATAATCTCATATTTACACAGCAATTGTAGCTTTTAAACTAAGAATAGGTATTCAACCAAGTCCCCGATCAGTTTATCACAATTAGGGCTGGGCAATTTGTTTGATGATCAAACGATCAAAAGCATAAATTATTCGAATTAATCATTAATCGAACAAAAACTTGTTAAATGAAATAATTTTCCTTTTTAACGACAAAATGTAAAAATATCCGATTCCGAATAGAATTTCAAAGATTCAATTTGCAAATTTTATCAAATTATAACCGAATATCAGGAATATGTACCCGAAACCTCCGAATTGGTTTTGTATCCGAATCTTTATGTGATGTACTAGTTTGTATATCATTATACACAAGTATTTCATGTTTAACAACCAATGCTTACTAGCAAGGCCAATAACAAGTCAAGTTTTGTCAAGTATGGCGGCGCGATCCATCTGTGGCTCATGCTTCACAAAATAAAATGTGTAATTGGACTAGGCGGGAAAATGGTGTAGACCTTTCCGCAACGGCGCGATCCATCAGTGATCCGTACTAAGAAAACATGAGTTTGGATAAATATTTTCTCTAGATCGCCGGAAATTTAAATATATCAAGCATAAATCACAGATATACCGGACATCAAAGACGTATCTTGAAAATCGCCCGAGTAACAGATTAACATGCGGATTTGTTTACGGTTCCTTATCATTAACGAAATAAACTTATTGATGGAATATAAAACGATTCGAAGCCGGTAATGTGTGTACGTGTGTTATAAAATTTATATAAAAAGTATATTTACACGATATTTCATTGAATGATATCGAATCGAATCAAATATCGTATCGAATGATAGTATCATTAATTTAAAACCAAAGTTCATTTCAATGTTTCATTTAAAATAGTTTGTTCTTGATCTCAATGAGGAAGTTATAAAATATTACCTGATGTGCCATTCGTTGTTTAACTATTGCGATAAATAGAATCTTAGATATAACGTCACCGACTCTCATGCGATTATAGTTTCCTGACAGTGAGATATTATTGTGCAATCGATCTGAAGGGCGTTTTGCAAGAAGAAGTAAAATGGCAGAGACAAATTAATCGTTTAGACTTTGTATGGGGATACCTCTCCCAGAATTATTTTATTTATAATATATTTCACATGCTGCAGTCTCCCGTCCAGAAATTACCATTCATTAGGTATGAGTCAGTGATGGCCCGATGACCTTCTTTCGTAGTCGAATATTTTCTTTATTTCCATTCTGCTAGTGCTAATATTTACAGATGAGATATATAATAACGAATTTTATACGAACCTTCTTTTAAAAGTTGTCGGCAAAAGCGAATAAGCGTAAATTATTCGACTTTGAAATCTTCTCCATGCGCCGAAATGAGCAAAATCGACCATTTTACCCATATTCGAAGTCGACTATATCCTTTATTTTCATTTTGCTCGTCTTAATATTTATATATGTGATATATCAAAGCATATTTTATACGAACCTAATTTAACAAATTGACGGCAAAATAATTATTCGTAAAATTCGACTTTGAGCTCAACTCTTCTCACCGAAATCAGCGATCTCGCAAATTTCAACCATATTCGAATTCGACTATTTCCTTTATTCTCATTCTGCTCGTTCTAATATTTATATATGTGATATATCAAAGTATATTTTATACGAACCCAATTTAACAAATTGACGGCAGAATAAATATTCGTAAATTTGACTTTGAGCTCAACTCTTCTCACCGAAATCAGCGATCTCGCAAATTTCAACCATATTCGAAGTCGAATATTTCCTTTATTCTCATTCTGCTCGTTCTAATATTTATATATGTGATATATCAAAGTATATTTTATACGAACCTAATTTAACAAATTGACGGCAAAATAATTATTCGTAAAATTCGACTTTGAGCTCAACTCTTCTCACCGAAATCAGCGATCTCGCAAATTTCAACTATATTCGAAGTCGAATATTTCCTTTATTCTCATTCTGCTCGTTCTAATATTTATATATGTGATATATCAAAGTATATTTTATACGAACCTAATTTCACAAATTGACGGCAAAATAATTATTCGTAAAATTCGACTTTGAGCTAAACTCTTCTCATCGAAATCAGCGATCTCGCAAATTTCAACTATATTCGAAGTCGAATATTACCAATATTTACAATCTGCTGGTTTTGATACTAATATTTTTAAAATATAATAATAGGTTTTATACGAGTCTAATTTCAAAAGTTGTCGGCACAAGTGAATCGCTGTTAAATTCGACCTTAAAATTTTTTCTACCCTCCGAATTGAGCGAAAGCGACAATTTTACCCATATTCGAAATCGAAGATTTATTTTATTTTCGTTCTGCTGATGCTGATATTCATATATGGGATATATAAAAATAGATGTTAAACGAACATAATTTCAAAAGTTGACGGCAAAAGCGAATATTCGAAAAAATCGACCTTGAAATCGTATATATTCTTTATTCCTTTCAATTATCACTGTGAATCTGCCCGGAATAATTTATTATTTGACAGAATTTCATTTGTACAGTTTCTACGCGGAAAAAATGTTCCCGAGAAAAAAATTTCAAAATAAAAAGAGCTTGAATGGACGAAAAAAAATTCTGAATAATGATGAAAGAAATGAAAACTAAAACACATTAGCATATTTTAAAAGTTTTTATCGAAGTGTTAAATAATAGGAAAATTGAAAATATTCCAAAAACGTATTTTCGATAAACAGGGCCCAGAAGAATCCCCAATAGAAAACTTTTGCACACTGAAGGGCAAACTTTTTATATTTCTTTATTGCAGAATATATAAATACTTTTGCAACAATTATAAAACTTGTATATAATACATAAGCTCATACAAATCAGAATATTTTAAATAATTTCATCGAAGGGCTAAAACATATGGAAACTTGATAATATCATAAAACAAAATTACAATGAAAAGGGCCCGAAAGAAACCCCGACGAACAATTGAACCCTGGCGGTCAAATTTTTCATATTCCATAGAATATATAAATACCTTTCCCAAAAATATAAACTTAAATATAGCAGAATATTTGGAATGTTTTTATGGGATAAAACATAGGGAAATTTGAAAAAAAAAACAGGAAAAACGGAATTTGGATGAAATGAGTCCGAAACACACCCAAACAAACAAAAATGTTTCATACACTGGAGAGCGAACTTTTCCTATTTTTTCTTGAGTGAATATATTGATACTTTTCCAAAAACTATAAACATATACATAACAGCATATTTGGAATGTCTTTATAAAAGGTCTAATACACAGGGAAAATACAAAAAATTTTGTTGGTATTTCTTTTGGGCTATTTCATAAAAATTGTCTTTTCCGTTTTAGCAAATTTCCTTGTATTTGAACCCTTCGATAAAAATACTCCAAACATGCTGGTATGTCTATGTGTATGTTTTCAAGATGGTATTTATATAATCGTCAAGATAAAATATGCTAAGTTCTTCAGTCTACAAAAATTTTCTCTTGCGAATTCTTTCGGGCGTTTTTATTGAAAATTTTTGTTTAGAATAATAGTAAATAAAACTTTCGATTCGATTTTGTTTATTTCGCCGAAGATTGTGTATTTTTTTTTTATTCAGAGAAATATTTCTTACTCCTGAGGGCGAATTGTTTTGGGATACAGCTTCCTGTGAAAAATCAGGATCCTCTTCCTGTAAAACATCAGCAGTCAACCGTTCATAGCGACGTTGCTTTTTAATCCTTCAATGCAAAAAATTCTTGTACATCGAACGTAATATCATCGAACTTTTCCGACGATTGGTGCATAAATATTTTAAGACCAATAGTAAGAGATAAGTTTGTACTAACATACGAGAGCTAAACATTTTAGTGCATCTATGATCTTTCAAAAGTTTCAGAGATTTGAGAAAACACCTTTTGTGAACAATCCTCTAGTTGCGTAAAATAACGAATAACAAACTTTTATAACGGCCGGGGCATAAATTTTTTATCTTATTCAAAAGAGTAAAATTAGTAGAATAAAGTTTAAGCAAAACATTTTGGTGCATCTGTGGTTTTTTAAAGTTATTGGTGATGGAAAAATATAAAATATTTATGTAAAATAGAGGTATTTAAATATTCTTAAAAAAAAGTTCGCAGTTCAATGTGCAAAAATTTTCTGTTGTAATTTCTTTCGGGCCCTTTTCATCAAAAACCGTCTTTTCCTTTTTAGCAAATTTCAATGTGTTTAAGCGCTTCGATGAAAAAATTTCAAATATGCTGCTATGTATAGGTGTATGTTTTAGGAAAGTATTTATATATTCAAGATAAAATATGAAATTTTTTCTCTTTAATGTACAAAACTTTTCTGTTGCGAGTTTTTTCGGGCCTTTTTCATCGAAAATCCTATTTTCGAATATTAGTAAATAAAACTTGCTTAAATTCGATTTTGTTTTCTTTCGCCGAAGGTTGTGCATGTTTTTCTTATCCGGAGAAATAATCCTAACTTCTGAAGGCGAATTGTTCTGGCATATAGTTGCCTGTGAAAAGTTTTGCTATTTTTTTCTTTTCGTAATTTTTCTAAAAAACTATTCAAATGTAGCAATAACAATCTTTTTATTATTTTTTTTTATACTTTTTTATGAAATGCAAGGAAAAACTATCAGAAGGAATTGATTTTCACATTTATTCTGTGGGAAAGGTCGAGTATACGCCTGAACCACATAATAAACCAAGACTTTTCGTCCAGACACCATTACTAAATCTGGATGAAGATTTTGACACTTTTCTCATTTTTCTGTGCATAGACCTGGTTGGTCGAGGAAACCGGAAGCAACGTTAACGTGCTCCACCTTGTGCCGGCGAAGCGTTAAGCTAAGATATCATTTTTATTCTGTGGGAGAGGAAAGCCGAGAATACAGCATAATGATATGGCGAACCACGACCTCTCGTGAAGATATGGCGATGACGATCAGAGATTACCAGTTACGAATCGGGGTGAAGATTTTTAGAATGTCATATTTCTCATTTTTTCTGCGCATGGACCGGGTTGTTGGAGGAAACCGTAATTAGCGTTTATGTGAACCACCGTGCACCAGCGAGGCATCCAGCTCGCATAAAATCATCTCCCGTCACAGAATTCGAACTAACGTCAGAAAGATCAGAATTGCGTAGTTCGAAGTGTATTCCCAAAGCGTTACCGATTGATCTAAAGTCAAGAATCAAATCAGTACTTTAAATCTGGCAACCATTGATGTGCACTACGACTCGACTGTGATGACGCCAGCAAATGCACAATTTGGATAATTGCATAATGATTAAATCTGGCAACAATAGTGGAACTTAAGTTCGTTATGTATCGCTACCTCCATGCTAGTAGAATTCCAATGGAATATATTTTGATTTATTCGCTGTTACATAAGGGTTTCAGATATTAAAAGAACATTTAAAGCAGACTACACTATAGCCTACCAGTAACTTGTATACAGCTAGCAGACACTTCCAGCAGACAGTTACCGATTTTTCAATTACATATCCGCCTTCCCAAAATCATAAATATTCATTCAAAATAGCGAAATATTTTTTGTCGCGATATTTCTTTGACTAGCGTGTTCAAAACATACCTGTACATCGAGGGAAAAAATTGAAAGAAATTCTACCGTGTGGATTATGGGGAAACTCCCCTCCCTTTTCATAAAAAAGTGAAAAATGGCAAAATATCTTTAATAAGGACGTCATTAATTGGCGAAAAAAGTTGTTGTAACGCTGTTCCTTTCTACAGTATGTTCAAAATATATTTCTACACTTATGAAAAAAATTTGAAGGAATTCTGCCGTACGGATCATGTGGAAATTCCCCTCCATTTGCGTTACAAAGTGCAAATATGGCAAAATATCTTTAATAAGGAAGTCATTAATTAATGAAAAATTTCTTTGCCACGCTGTCATTGACAGTATGTTAAAAATATATTTTACACCTACCAAAAAAATTTGAAGAAATTCTACTGTGCGGATCACGGGGAAATTCCGATTCCTTTTCATAAAAAAGTGCAATAATGACAAAATATCTTTAATTAGACCCTAGTCTATTCGACGCTGCGAAGGTGACTGAAGAGCTCAGGAATCGGATTTTTGAATTATATATTTCTATTGTAAAGTCTAATGAAACCTTATTAGGATAAGTAGAGCTAAATAATTCTATCTATTTTACATAAAAAATAATATCGCGAAATCGACATCTATTTATTCGCCAGATTCTACCAAAGAATCATTGCAGGCGCAGAAATGCGCTATAAATCATTGCGCAAAATGCCATGAAAGGCTTACAACTTACTATTCTTACTATTCCATTGCTATGCATTGAGGGTACCTGATCAATTTTGATTCGACAATTGTATGTTTTTAGTCAAAACTTCTCCGAAAAAGGTGGGGCGGGTGGGAGTTTGCTGCGAATGACGTAATGTCATTCTCGCTATTCAACTTTCACGCGTCACCATATTGCCACCGTCTATTTAGAAGTTTTTTTCATGCCTTTGACTTTATAAAAGCTGGGATCTTATATGAAGAAAAAAATAGACTTAAGTCATAATGTAGAAGTTGCATCGAGCTCTTACTAAATGCTACAAACTAGAATGCTTGTAGTTTCAACGTCAATGTATTCAAATGTATGCGAGTTCTTGCAATAAAGATTGTTGATCTTTCAATGTTTTTTATTATTAAGGGGACAAGCTTGAGAAAACCTATAACAGCACATCAATACTTCTTCCCCGGTAGTCCCTGCAACTAATTCATAGGTGCAGATTAATATTCCTCAGACTTGAAAAAGAAAATCGAAATGAATGCTTATGCATGAAATGTGATTTTCACGAGCAGAGATTTTCGTTCCACAGTTTGCTGAACAGTTTTGTATATTTTTGAGATGCTGGAAGATAAACAATCAGAATAAAAGTTCCTGTCGGCTCAATGATGAAACTGAATAACGATAATACGGCTTCGAAGGCTATAGGCAATTGTTATAAGAATTAGTATGCAACTTGATCGTGCTCTGTTAGTTACTTTCTCGAAGAAGATGAATGATAAGGTGGCCTGTATAGTAGAAATTGTTATATAGTTCTTCTTTTAGATTTCAATAGGAAATTCTTTTCTCTCTTCAGCTAAAAACATTTTGACGATAACATCTTGCGATAAAATAAACGCTTTTCGTGCTTCGGTACAGGTTTATATTATTGCTTATTCAAAAAAAAATTAGAGAATATGGCCCAACCACCTTCTGTTGTCACTGATGTGATGAACAATTTTCTTTCCACAGGGAAGCTAAAAACATTTTATCGACATTTTTGTTGTAATTCAATTCTCTCTAAATAAGTGTTTCATAAATCTATTTGGCCCTGTGCTCAAAGATCTGCTGCTTTTGCGACATTGTCTTGATACGTGCAAAAAAAAACCTGATTTCAATTCATAAATTCAGAATAGTACCCATCGAAATATTTAAAACAGATATTTTGACATTTTTCAGTGAAGTTCTGCACTATCAGCAGAAGGTGGAAAAACAAAAAAAAAACTATCGTGAGAGAGTTAAATTCTGGGTGTAGAATAAAAAATAAAAGTCGAATTTTGGAAACGAACTTTGAACGCAGAAGGCGCGTAGATTATTTATAGCCTTTATTTTGGATAAATTTGCCTTTTTAAGAGCATGAGCAATAAGAATGTTTATTTTAAAATTAATTTTACTTTGGTTTATACCATCGCATCAAGGGCGATGTCCACATACCCGGTAAAACCGCAGCGGTCGGGGAAACCCCGTTTAACGATTCGTCGCACGGCACCAGTCGGCGCAGATCTTCACGATTCTAGTGTCCACATGTCAGACTACACGATTTTCCAATTCACACGTGATCGATCAAATTTTTTTTTACACGTTGCTGGAACCTAACTTTTTGGAACTCTCGTAAATTTAACCGTTTCAGACTTTCCATATTCTTTCCTTGATCCTATATTCAAATTGTACCGTTTTTTATTCATTTTCTGCCGCGCGCTTTCGACGCCATAAAAAACCACCCAATCATGCTTCGCCATATAAATTCCGGTTGCATCAAGTACGGTGCCATTCGGTTATTCGGGATATAGGGAAGGAAATAGATTGGCTAACTCCAACGCCACCTACCAGAATTATGACATTTTAACAAACAAAAAACTATGATAAAAGATTAAACCAACAAAAACACATGAAGATTCACCCTGTATGAAAGAATTGAATTAAAAAAAATTTTAATCACATCATAAAAACACAACAAATGGGTTTAATGAGGTACATTTATTTATTAATTTTTGGAATTTCTCAAAAAAATATCTGTTCACTACACAGAACCTTCATACCCAATTCAGAAAATTGACTCACCGACCACCTCCCAAAGTGTCATACAGCAAAAACATACCAATGGCTCTAGAAGTGATATTTATTCTCCTGTCCATAGTCTAATATAACCACACAATTCGTATAAATTAACGTTACAATTTGATATCTCAAAACACTGCAAAACACGCATATAGAAAGATATATTTGCAATGGAGAGCAAAGTACACAGTACAACGGAAAAATCAGCACTAGGCATAACGTAACGATCTAGCGACAAAGCTGAACATGTTTGACTTTGTCGTGGAGCCGTGGGACCCTGCAAAACAACCACCGCTCGGCAGTCGTGTCTGTCGCGTCGTACGCCAAAAGTCGGCGGTGTGTGTATTGAAATCGTCAGAAACGACGACAGCCAATCGTGGGTGATCGTAGTCAGCCGTGTATGCGTGCATCCCCCGCCAGTATTATAAGGCGTTTCATGTGTGCGGTCTTATTTATTGTATCCACTGTGGTTCCGTGTTCTTTATGCTCCACTGATTCCGCTGTTCACCATGCAAATAAATATCTCTTTGTCTGAGTATTTCCACCCAACGGTTATGTGTTATTTGTCTGCATTAGGAGCAGGGAATTATCGCCATTTACTGGCGTGGTGGCAGCAAAAGTCGAACTTCACGTCATCCTGCAGTGTACTGGAGCTCTTCGGGTAAACATTTTAGTCAAGTTTAGACAAAGTTGTTTGTGGCCAGGATGGCAGCCTGCAAAGCACCCAAACAATGGCCTCTCAAAAAGAGTGAAACAATCACCACTTTCGAAACTTGGCGACAGAATTTACTATATACTTTGACTCTAGACAACAGTTTTACACCTTACCTCGCTTCCGACTTTCAGTGGCAAAAGAAAACCAAACACAATCTATTGAGGGGCTTTACCGACGATGGAGAGGATATAGTTGCTGATCAAGGGAAAACGGCCGTCCAAAAAGATGCAACGCTGGACTTAATGCTTGGACAAATAGCCAACTTTTGTCCAATCTCCAGAAACACCATCATAAAAAATTCAACATCTCTTTGCAATATTTGGCAAGCTATACGTATGCATTACGGATTTCAAACCACATGAGCTCATATGCTCGATTTGTCCTCTATCAAGCTTGAAGTTGGAGAGAAAATAGAAGATCTATATCAGCGACTCAAGTCATTTTTTAAAGATAACTTAGTTACAGCTAATAGTTCCATTACCCACCACGGAATTGCCGCAACAGAAGATGAGGACATGTCTCGAGACCTACACTGGAATCCTACACTGGAAAATTTAGTAGTTCACCATTGGTTGTCATTACTTCACCAGGATCTGCATTCTTTTGTTAAACAAAGGTACGGCACTGAGCTCCGTTCACGTACACTCGCCTATATAAAGCCAGAAATTTCTGGTGCTCTTGACTCTCTAATCGATGAGTTAACGAGCATGGAATTCGCCAAAGTTTCCAGAGCTATTCAATCATCCAGCATCAAAGGCAAGAATCGGGCGCTCAACAGTCGCTCGAAGACCCATAAGACAGATTCTCGTGCATCCTGCCCATTATGCAAACAGAGTGATCGTTCATCCAATCATTACTTCAATCGTTGCCCATATTTGCCGGACAATGATTTGTCGATTCATGGCAAAAGCTCGCGCAATTCGCTCCAAACACCATGATGATGATGCAGCTGAGATCAACGACTCTGAACTTTCTACAGGCTACCTTTCAGACACCCCAAAGGTGAAAAATAGTTGTTTTCGTTTAAGACGTGTAAATATTTGTCAGTGCTCATACATGGATATGTTTTGCAATAGTGTGCCAATCCGTGTCATACTTGACACAGGAACTGAATGTAACATGATTTCTTTCTTTCAAAACCCAGAATCCCATGATATCACAGTTGAATATCTGAACCCTTCCTTTTTGGTCAAAAAGTCATCTGGCGGATATCGTCTAGTCATTGCCTTTGCAGAGGTTGGGAGATATTCAAAAACACAACCTTCCCTTCTCCCCGATGTTGATTCTGCCCTACGCAAAATTGCCTGTTGGAAGTACATTGTAGTTTCTGACCTTACTTCTGCATTTTTTCAAATTCCCCTTGATCGTAGGTCTATGAAATATTGTGGTGTGGTGACCCCATTTCGCGGAGTTTGTGTATATACTAGGTGTGCTACGGGCATACCCGGAACTGCACTTGAAGAACTAATTTGTCGAGTTTTAGGTGATCTTTTACGAGATGAAATTGGCAATACAGCATCAGAGGTACTTAAAAACTGGGGTAAAGTTTTATCTGCACTTCCAAAATGCGTCTTATGTTTGTCCGCTTCTAAAACGATTATCACACCAAAGTCTACTACCATTCTTGGTTGGAGTTGGTGTGAAGGTACGATTAGAGCATTTCCCCATAGAGTGGCCAATTTAGACAACTGTGACCCTCCTAAAACGGTCTCTTCAATGAGATCATTTCTTGGTGCTTATCGTGTTTTATCTCGTGTAACACAAAATTCTGCCAATTTTCTCAGCGACTTACAGAAAGTCACTGATGGTAGAAACTCCCAGGAATCTATAGTATGGGACGACAAACTTAAAGCTAGCTTTACTCAGGCCCAGTCCCATTTAGCCAATGTTAAAACCATTATTTTACCCAAACCTAGTGACTTTTTGTGGATAGTAACTGATGGCTCCGTCTCCCACCCGGGCATCGGAGCAACCTTTTACTTGACACGAGAGAATGTAACTCATCTTGCCGGGTTTTATAGTGTTAAGCTCAAAGAGCGTCAGATGTCCTGGATACCCTGCGAGTTTGAGACTTTGAGCACAGCGTGTGCCATCAAACACTTTTCCCCATACATTGTTCAGTCTCATTTCCGTACACATGTCTTGACTGACAGCAAGCCTTGTGTGCAGGCATTCGATAGACTGTGCCGCGATGAGTTTTCCGCCAGCCCTCGTTTGTCAACCTTTCTTACTATTGCCAGCCGATACCAAGTATCTTTAGAGCATTTGACGGGAGCTAAAAATCTGCCCTCTGATTTTGCCAGCCGCAATGCCCCTGACTGTACGGACGACAAGTGTGCAATTTGTGTTTTTGTTAATCATATAAAATTTATTCCCGATCTACGGGACATTTCTGTTCATGATGTGCTTGCTGGTCATACTAACATGCTTTTTACCCCCAGGTCTGCTTGGCGTGTGATTCAAAAAGACTGTTCTGATTTGAGGAGAGTTCATGCTCACCTACGATATGGCATAAGACCTACCAAAAAAATGACAGATATAATTGATGTCAAAAGATATCTCAAGTATGCCTCCATTTCTAATGATGATTTTGCTCATTTACCCCAGTAAGCGTCCTTTTTGCTCGCGCCAAGATCGCATTATTGTTCCACGTACTGCCCTCGGTGGTATTTTAACTGCTTTACATTTACAATTAAGCCATCCCTCTGCCTACCAGTTAGCTTATGTTTTTAATCGTTATTTTGTTGCTCTCGATTCTGATGCCATGACAAAAAAAAACAACTTTTAATTCATGCCACCAATGTCCCTCTTTTAATAAATTCATTTCTCGCCCCATACCCCAATCAACAAGTGACCCATTCCCAGGTATTGGAAGAGAGTTTGCCGCTGATGTTATTAAGCAAAGAAAACAATTAATTCTTGTTTTACGAGAAACCGTTACATCGTTTACAAAGGCAACTTTCATCGAAGATGAAAAAGAAATGACCATCCGTAATGCACTAATATGTTTGGCAATTGATATGATTCCTTCGGATGGTCCCAGCTCAATTATTCGGACTGATTCTGCCCCCGCTTTTGCAGCCATGGTTAAAAATAACAATCTTGCTTCGCACCGGTTAGTCATTGATGTTGGAAGAACTAAAAATATCAACAAGAATTCCGTTGCGGAAAAAGCAGTACAAGAAGTTCAGGAAGAAATTTTACGACTGGCACCAGATGGTCAACCAGTTCCTTCATTTACACTTGCCCAAGCCATTGCCAAACTCAATTCACGTATACGTAAGTGGGGTCTTTTCTCACGGGAAATGTGGACTCAGAGAGATCAATTTTCCAACCTACAGTTACCGCTTGATGACAGGATGCTTATTGAGCAGCAGCATACTGAACGACTCCGTAACCACCACCCAAGTGAAAAGACGAAATGTCCGCGACGAGGTCTCTTATCCCCCAGCATTCGTGTTGGTGATCTGGTCTACTTGGTTACCGATCGCAGGAAAACACGGGCACGTGACAGATATCTTGTTGTTTCGGTAGATGGAGAATGGTACAATATAAAAAATTGTTGGAAATCAACTACGTGCTAACTCGTACAAAGTGAGAAAAGATGAATGTTTTCTTGTATCTTCAACTCTTCCACAAACATCCGAAGTCATACCAAACATCGATTTGAATAAAAGAGAGCCACGACCCATTCCTCCCTCACAATTTTTTCCCATGATACTGATCCTTCTTCCTGTTTATAATTCGTCCGACCAATTTTCTCCAGGTCCCCTGGAGCTGTTCTCTGCTGAAACTCCTAATGATTCCTAATGAGTACCAAATGATTCTGTGAGTCTTGGTATAGAACCAACCCATCGTTATCCCCGCCGAGAGCACCGTAAACCATCATACATAAATGAATATGTTCTGGACTAATCAATGTTATTATTAATTTCGTTCGTTTCCACTTTTCTTGCATATTTTTAAGGGATAAAAAGAATGAAGGGATGCGCCAGTATTATAAGGTGTTTCATGTGTGCGCTCTTATTTATTGTATCCACTGTGGTTCCGTGTTCTTTATGCTCCACTGAATCCGCTGTTCACCATGCAAATAAATATCTCTTTGTCTGAGGTTTTCCATCCAACGGTTGTGTGTTATTTGTCTGTATTAGGAGCGGGGAATTATCGCCATTTACTGGCGCCTCTTTATTTGTTTAGCATCGTATGGTTTTGATATCTGGCGGTCAAACACAAGCTTTTGACATGTCTCGATTATTCTTTATCTGAAAGACAGAACTTCAATAACAATAAGTATGTTCAAAAAAAGAATATTGTACAAAGATTTCACGAAGATTTTGCAGTCAGGAATAAAAAACTGCCAGATTTAGATAGCAGCAGCATGGATTCGTGGACCATAGTTGCTAGAAATTTGTTTCATCCTAAAAGTAGGCAAAGGCTTCATGCATTAGGTTTGAGCATGAAACATGTGTTTTCGGTAAAATTATAAAGAAGAAGAAAAGAGGAAGAGAAAGAATGGAGAAAGGAATTCCGTGGTGTTGAAAACAAGTAAGAATGGAGAACATGAAACTATGAAAGAGAGAATATGTAAAAAGGAGAAGAAATATGGTAAAGATGAGAATGATATGTCGTTGGAAAAAATATATGGCGACGAAAAGCTTAGGGAAAATGAAGGTTTTTGTCAGTGGAAGGTAAGAATGGAATAAGTGGGTGTTTTATTTTAATGGAAAAAGTAGATGGGAAAAAATGTGGTAGAGAAAATGCAATGTCAACGGAAGATGAAAGAAGTGGAGAAGAAAATGAAGATTTTATAACGAAGGAAAATAGTAAAGATGAAGGGGATGACAGACCCAGGGCAAATTGTTAACACAATGAATATGGTAAGGGAATTGAGAATGGCGAGTTGAAGGAAAATATTGAAAGTGAGGAGAATCGTATAAATGTAAGGGTGTTCTGATGAAAGATGATGAGGATGGTACGAATGGAGATGACGATTGCATGGAAAGAATAGGTTGTGAAACTGGAGAACGTGGCCGAGAAGATAAGGATTTTAAGACCAAGAAAATTGGGAGAGTAAACGAAAAATTTAATGGTCAGTATGTTATAATGGATGGTGGCAGTGAAGAGGATGGAGAAATAAATGTAAAACAGAAGAATTGAAATTGTAAAAAGAGTGGAAAATTAGGAATTCCTGTATCCAAATGGCGGTTAATTATGACTAAAGATTTGAAATCGGCCAATCCCTACTGCAGTTTTGTCTACAGGTACCCCAAAGTAATATTGTGTGCCAGTTCTTTAATTCAATTCGTGAATTTTTCTGTACAGGTTCATGCACTTGTAAAAATTGTCCGATATCGTTTTGGATAAACATACCTGATGGCAGCTCAAGGGCTGATTAAGCATTTGAGACTTGAAAGACGAAATAAAGGCCAGACAAGTTCAATGAGAGAAAATTACGGATATTCTAAAACATAAGTCAGCAAGGCGGCATCACCTAGATTGCCTCAGATGTTTGCCGCAAAATATATTATTGTCTGGTTGCCGTGATGTGGCACCGAAGAGCGACGTTTTATGACAAATATCACTTGAACAAAACAAGTATTTGCTTGGTGCAGAGAATGAGTTTCTAGCATTACTCCGAATTTATTCTGAGCAACAATCAGACAGTAGGAAAAAAGGTATTTTGCAAAAAATATCGTGCATTCCACCATCCATAATGCTTTGCGACGCCGCGCATTGCCCACAGTCGCAGAAAAACAGAAGTCATCTATATCGACGCCACAGGAAGCATAGTAAAACATAAGAAAAATATTAGGCCATATTATTCCCATGAAATAATGGTGCGACATCCTGTGAAAGGAAACTCTCCATTCGCATTTGCGTCTTACATAACTTCTGATCACGGGATAACATCAGTATCTTATTTTGTCTCTAGCGTTTCCGTCTCACTACGGTTTTTATTCGGGAACAAAATGGTATCCTCGACTGGCGATTTTTGATGGAAGTATAATGATAATAACGTTCACCATAATGACCATCACCGGTGAATCACTAGCCGAGTACAATCATGGGATGGTTCAAATTGTCACTGGATATGCCAAAACCACGTTGATGAAAAAAAACTTTTTCCATATTTGCACAAGCCACGTGATGAATATGAATCAACTGTGCCGTAAAATGTAAGTAATATTTTACGCGGTAGAATAGTAATATATTCTGACATGTGGTGGATGCATGTCCCTCCAGTCCCAATGATTCCAAAAGTGTAATAGGCACACAGAAACGTGAACATTCTCCGCATGCTGACTCCCTGGCCTTTTCACAAAACGCTTGTAGGCAATAACACCTTGAAGCACTAAATTTCCTATGAAGGGGAAAATGCTATTCTTGGAAGTCTAATAACCAGGATTAGAGATTATTTTTTTCGCTATTCTATTTTTCCGATGTGGATATTATCTGGCTAAATGAATGAAATGACTCCTAATTATTCTCACCTTCAAGAGGCAAAAGTAATAGTCGCCAGGAGACAGTGATCATGAGAAAGCGCCGAGCTGATTAAAAACTTCGGTGCTTCGTACCTATATATTAAACTCTATCAGATGACGAAATTGACATTTGCAATTTATTCCCCCTCACAGCGGGTGGGACATGTCTTTCAAAGAATTTGATAACGGGGGTGACACTTCTCCCCGAAATTTTTTAATTACACTCAAAAATGTTAAAAGTATGCAAGTTTCTTTTTCTTTTTTTTTCGACTCCTTCACAACCTGGTTACATTCCGCCGCTTCGAAATGCACAACGAATGTCTCATCACTCAATCCAGTCTGAAATTAATTCAAAACTAGCACTGAACCTAACACGCCTTGTCAGATTCAATTAATTAAAATATCGACTTCCGTGCGATGCTTTGTTTTGTATACTATGGCCGAATAATGAAAAAACCGTTAAATGTGGTGCAGTCGGTATTGATTCAAAATTCAGAAAGTTGTAGTTAAGAATTAACAAAAAAATATTAAAATAACTGCAAAAGTAAATTTCATACTTTCAATGTTTGCGTTATAGTCTTGGTATCAATAGCCCCAACATCGGTTTCCGCTCCGCAAACGATTTCATCATTTTCCCCGGTTTGCCCGTGTCGAAATCACTGTTTTACATCATTTTTTCAAGGTAATTGCTGTCTTTTCATCAGTTATCCAAAATAGGCGGCAATACTGTATTCAGCACGAACAGCAGCTCAATGAGCAATCTCAAACTAGGTGTTGTTAAAACTCGATTAAAGGTCGCAAATTTTTAGAGAATATTCAAGTTGTTCTTCCACGAAAACTAATATCTTAATAAGAATGAACTACTGTGATAAGTGGCGTTGTAGATAGTGACAGAACAAGATTCAATAAGGCTTTACGGCTGCACTAGATATAGGATGGTACAAATATATTGTAAAAATTATGCACGTCTCCCACATTTTATAACTTAAATGAATTAATCAGTAAGCCTTGATAAATATGTCCGTAAATGAGAATGTGATGTTTTGAATCTTAATTTTTTCAAGTCCTGTAGCTATTCAAGATTAAGCTGTCAATTTCTGATGAGTACAAAAGATAGTATTACCATTTTTTAAGGTTTAGCGAAAATCCTAGAGTAGCGAAAACGTTCATTAACGTTCAAAAAATCTTATCACTTTTGTGTCATTGTCTCTTTCAGTTTTTTCATGTGATTATTTCAAATGTAAAAAACAATTTAAATAATAAATAAAAATATAACAGGAATAAAACACGTGTTAAAACAGTTTGTCCTAAACAAAAGTTAAAAACATACCAACTATGATACTCATAAAATATAAATAAAAACAAGATTTCACGTTCGTATTGGCAAATGAGCAGATAATATAATTATTCCTATTAAATATATTTTGCCATTTTTGCACTTTTTAATAAAAAGGGAGGGGAATTTCCTCATGATCCGCACCGTAGAACTTCTTCAAATTTTTTCATAGGTGTAGAAATATATTTTGAACATACTGTCAAAAAGAATAGCGTGACAAATAATTGTTTCATCAATGACGACTTTTTCATGAAAAGGAGGCAAATTTCCCCTAGATCATCACGATAGAATTTCTTCAAATTTTTATAAAAGGTGTAGAAATATATTCTGAACATACTGCCAAAAGGAATACGGTGACAAATAATTTTTTCGTCAATTAATGACGTCCTTATTAAAGATATTTTGCCCATTTTGCACTTATTCATGAAAAGGGAGGAGAATTTCCCCATGATCCGCGCGGTAGAATTTTTGCAAATTTTTTTCATAGGTGTAGAAATATATTTTCAACATACTGTAAAGGAAATAGCGTGACAAACAAACAACTAGATATAAGATGGTACAAATACATTGTAATAATTATACACGCCTCCCGTATTTTATAACATAAATGAATTAGTCAGTAAGGCTTGATAAATATGTCCGTAAATGAGAATGTAGTGATATTTTAAATCTTAATTTTTTCAAGTCCTGTAGCTATTCAAGATTAAGCTGTCAATTTCTGATGAGTACAAAAGATAGTATTACCATTTTTTAAGGTTTAGCGAAAATCCTAGAGCAGCAATAACGTTCATTAACGTTCAAAAAATCTTATCACTTTTGTGTCATTGTCTCTTTCAGTTTTTTCATGTGATTATTTCAAATGTAAAAAACAATTTAAATAATAAATAAAAATATAACAGGAATAAAACACGTGTTAAAACAGTTTGTCCTAAACAAAAGTTCAAAACGTACCAACTATGATACTCATAAAATATAAATAAAAACAAGATTTCACGTTCGTATTGGCAAATGAGCAGATAATATAATTATTCTTATTAAAGATATTTTGCCATTTTTGCACTTTGTAATGAAAAGGGAGGGAATTTCCCCAAGATCCGCACGGTAGAATTTCGTCAAATTTTTTCATAGGTGTAGAAATATATTCTGAACATACTGTCTAAAGGAAATAGCGTGACAAATATTTTTTTAGTTAATTAATGACGTCCTTCTTAAAGATATTTTGCCATTTTTGCACTTTTCAATAAAAAGAGAGGGGAATTTCCCCATGATCCGCACGGTAGAATTTCTTCAAATTATTTCATAGGTGTAGAAATATATTTTGAACATACTGTCTAAAGGA
Organism: Styela plicata; assembly: GCA_963675895.2. Taxonomy (NCBI): domain Eukaryota; kingdom Metazoa; phylum Chordata; class Ascidiacea; order Stolidobranchia; family Styelidae; genus Styela; species Styela plicata. Next base: position 20,512,761 of record OZ023143.1, on the reverse strand, counting down.
ATAGCGTGACAAATAATTGTTTCATCGATGACGACTTTTTCATGAAACGGGAGGGGAATTTTCCCTAGATCCTCACGATAGAATTTCTTTAAATTTTTTTAGTAGCTGTAGAAATATATTTTGAACATACTGAGAAAAGGATTACCGTGACAAATAATTTTTTCGTCAATCAATGACGTCCTTATTAAAGATATTTTGCCGATTTTGCACTTATTTATGAAAAAGAAGGGGAATTTCCCCATGATCTGCGCGGTAGAATTTCTTTAATTTTTTGTTCTTTCGATGTACAAGTATGTTTTGAACATGCCAGTCAAAAAAATATTGCGACAAACAAATATTTCGCTATTTTGCATGAATATTTATGATTTGAATTCTACTATCAAGTAGAGCCAATCTTTTCTATCATCAATTTTTGGTTCTCTACTTTATTCCTTGAAAGTCACTGAAACAACGTCAAGCTGAATAAAAAGAAAATTAGGGATCTTGAGCAAAGAGTAAACGAACTTGAAGAAGATTTAGATTATGCTGTTGATATGCTGCAAGACCGTGACAGACTGGACACATTGAAGTTTCGTGGTGTTCCATCATTCGAATCAATTGAAAACACTGACCAACAAATAGTTACATTCTGTGACATAATAGATGTGCCCATATACTTGTCTGATATATCCATATCTCATGAAATGGTACCATTTGATAAAAATAGACTTCCCCCTCCTCCAATCACTGCAAAATTTGTTCAAAGGAAAGTACGGAACGAAATTTATGCTAATCGCAGCAATCTCAAAACCGCTGAAAAAATAGAGGAATTTCCTTAAAAAAACTTTTTATAGTAGTATTTGTAATAAGAAATTGTTCTACAAAGTTAAAAAACTTAAAAATGACCACGGTTACCAACACCCCCGGACAATGAATGGGAAAGTATTAGTGAAGAAAAATAGTTATACTAATGATGAAGATCTGGAATATATAAATAGGTTTGCCTATCTGGTATTATTTTATTTATGTAATAACTTAGTAATTAATGTCCAACAACACAACTTCCTTTTGTGGTCATAGAAGACCTGAGACAACTATAAAAGTTTTTGATCATTTTAATGCCCTAAGTGGATGTGAATGCCAACTTGTGGAGGTAAACCAATTATCTAATAAAATTACAATTTGTGAAAAAGACTTATCATTCACTCATGTTAACATCCGCTCTTTGCCAAAAAACATTGATTGTCTTACAAATGGTCTTTTAAACTTCTTATCTTCCTTCAGTCACTTGCCCCATGCAATTTGCTTATGTGAGACAAAACTTTTTATGAATATTAATTTGGATGGTTATAACTTTATTCATTCTTCTTCTCATTTACGAGCTGGAGGTGTCGGTGCATTCATTCGTAATGATATTTTCTATTCCATGTGCTCTGATATAAAACTAAATTATTCAAATTAGGAAGACTTGTGGTTTGTACTTAATTATGATAAATGTAAAAATAAATTAATAGTTGGTGTTATATATAAACATTCACGTAATAATATCTCATCTGTTACAAAAACTTTCGCTAAGACTCTAGAAACCTTATCGTCAAGGCCAATCATTATCGCGGGTGATTTTGACATTGATTTGATGTCAACAGGCAATAATAAGGCTATGTCTTTGTTTATTGACATTGTATATTGTCATGTCCACAAAATTTGAATCTTTCAATGAGTTTGATTTCGATTTTAAAAATTTGATAGATAAGTTAGAGAGGTTAAAAGCCTTGCTTCACACTTATCCCAAATCTATTTCTATAACGTTTCGTCTGACCAAAGTCAGACTTCCTCAGAAAGGCATTTTAAAAATGTGACTAAAAGAGATTTACATGCAATATAAAGCGAAGAACGCTTCAAAGTAAATAATTGATTAAATTAAGTATGTCCATTAAACAGTGGGAGCGTGATCGAGATGGTCAAGATGGATGGTCGAGATGGGGGAATAATAATATAAAAATATTTAGGCGAGAGTAATTAAAACGAAATTGGTTACATTCACATCATCAGATCAAGAACTAGTCAAGTAGACACATAGTTCATACTTGACTCGAGCTTTATCGGACATAGCTGTCAAGTGGTGACGGTATCGATATGTTTATCCATCTTTGAGGTTCATGCCAGTTGGTTCCAACTGATAGAAATAAATAGATAGATAGATAAGCATGCACCTTTTAAATTGATGACTAGAAGTGATCTTAGAATCGAATCTACACCATGATTGACTAAGGCCTTACATATATCTATACGAAGAAAACATAAAATGTACAGAACTTTTTTCCTTCATGGAAGCAGCGAAAATGAAGTTTTTTTTTAGATCTTACCGTAATACTTCGGGGAAACTTGTGGATAGAGCTAAACAAAACTATTTTTATGATGAAATAAGGAATAATCGAGGTGATGTCACGGTAACTTGGAAAACTGTAAACAAAACATTATATGTGATTCGTTGATATCTTGCAATGAACTACCTATCCCTCCTCCTTGTTTCCTTGAAATCCTAGATCCGTGTGTGAGAGATTCACAAGGATACACAAATAATATAATATGAAGCAAATATACAAAAACGTCAAAATTGTCATGCTCTCATTTCACAGAAATATAAGTTTATTGTAAGATTTCGTTAGAACATGCTCTGACTTCTTCAGACAAGATTACTTTAATCTTGTCCGAAGAAGTTAGACTATGTTCTAACTAAAGCTTACAATGAACTTATATTTCTGTAGAATGAGAATATGATACTATTGATATTTTTAAAAATTACATCCCTTAAACAAAAATCATCAAGTACTGTCCCTGAACTACAACTTGATACTGAACAAATAGTGACTGATGAGGAACCATAGCGAGAGAATTTAATGACTTCTTCTAGAAAATTGGCCTCGATTTATCTCGTAAAGTACCTCAGGCCGATCAAAGTTTCAGTGCATTTATGGGAAAGAGAGTCAAAGAAACAATATATTGATGTGCCTTCAGGTAATGGAGAAATGTTATTGGAAATACTAAATTTGAAAAACAACAAGGCTGTCGGTGCAGATAACGCCTCACCATTTTCCCTTAAGTCGCTGATATCATAACATCATGCCTTACAAAGCTATATAACTGATAACTTAACCTTGGTATCTTTTCATCTGCTCTCAAAATAGCTAGGGTCATTCCTATTCCAAAATCCGGTGTCCAATTATAAACCAATTTCTATTCTGCCATGCATTGCAAAGATTTTTGAGAAGTTAATTTGTAAAAGACTGAATTCCTTTATTGGAAAACATCAACTTATAAATAAACACAAATTTGGCTTTCAGCAAAAACACTTAACTGGGCATGCTACTTTAGATTTGACATCATATATCCAAGACAAAATTGAAAATAGAGAATATGTTTGTGCCTTTTTTTTTTTTTATTAAAAAAAGGCTTTTGACACAGTCGATCATTTCATACTGATCCAAAAGTTGTGTCATTATGGTATTCGGGGCACTGCTAAACGGTTAAATTATCCGGTTGGAATACTCTATAAACTCTTGTTGCCAACATCCACCTTACGTATGATTTATTTTTCTTTGTTTCGGTCTTATATGTCATTGTTGCGCCCTTCATCTAATTAGAATTGTAATACTTCAAAATAGAGCAATTTCAAGCATACATATGCGTACCAGGTTAACCCCACACTCTCTTGTTATTCTTAAAATAGATGACATTTTTAAACTTGAAATATTGAAAGTACAGCAAACATAACCACTACAATCAACTTCCGATTGCTTTTGACAAATATTTAATTAAGCAAAATGCTGTTCATTCATACAATACCCCGCTCTGCAAAAAGTAGTGCTTATCATGTTCCAAGATTTTCTACAGTTCCAACACAGCGATCAATTAAATTTGTTGGTGTGAAGTTGTGGAATGATCTTTCGATTTATATTAAAGAAAACACATACACCGGCTTTAAACGAGCGGGTCAAGATTATTTTTTTGGACTCTACCTCAATTAGACGCCATTGAATATCTAGGGTTGTCCAAAATATTCGATTTAAATTTTCTAATGAATCAAAAACAATACAATTAAAAATGTTTGTAAAATTTGATGTAGTTTACAAATTTCTGATATAGCACCTATGTTAGTTTACTATAGATTATGACTCGAATATCTGATTCGAAACTAAAATCAAAATATATTCGGCTTGACCATTGCTAGTAATATCTATTCTAGATAATCAGAAAAATATGAATTATTTGGCAGCAAAATCTTGATATATTTCACAATGTAAATGTCAAGGTGACACATTGTCATGATTATGCTGCATTTATTTTTATAAATAACAACATAATTCACCCGAAATTTGTTCCGTTTTATCATAATTTTGTTGTGCATTTTGTGACGTAATGTGTTGTTTACTCCTTGATGAGTAACGCAATAATCCTTAATTGTGGCGACGCATTGCGATACACCAATTCGTCTCTATCGCCATTGCTATATTGCAGTGCTAGCATGTGTATGTCTGTTTATCTTATATGTTTACCACGTCTTTGTTAAGTTGTGTCACTGTTCTCAATAAATAGAGTTCGGTTGTCATTGAAGTTTATGTGTAGACACACAAAGATCGAGAAACGCTACATGGTGTCAGAAGTGGTGCTTTCCGAATGTAATAGCGTAAAGATAAATGGAACGAATATCTACATTTAATTGTTTTGAAGATGAATTTACCCGTTCCTGCGCCTTTAAACGCTAAGAGTGGAAATTTAGCCAACAACTGGAAGATATTCAAACGAGCATGGGATTACTATGAAATTGCGTGTAAACTCGATAAAGAAACTAAGAGCTTGAGAACGACAACGCTAATGACAATAATTGGCACTGACGCTGTTGAAATATGCGACAGATTCAAGTTTCAATCAGATGACAATAAGAACGATATTATTAAAGTTCTCGAAAAACTAGAGTTGTTCTGTGTGGGCGAAACAAATGAAAGCTATGAGAGGTATGTGTTCAATCATCGTGGACAATCACCTGGGGAACACTTTGATACATTTTTATCGAATTTGCGAACCTTGGCGAAAACGTGTAACTTTGGGACATTGGAAGATAGCCTCATAAGAGATAGAATTATTGATGGAGTGCCAGATAATAATTTGCGAAGAAGACTATTGCAAGAACGTGATCTAACTTTGACAAAGTGCATAGATCGATGTCGGGCTCACGAATCTACCATGACACATTTGGAAGCTATGAAATCCACAATGGAAGATGTCAATGCTGCTGAAAACCAAGAGGCGAAGAAAAGGATCAATATTGGGTCGGCGGAACAACGTAACGTGAAATTTCGTGAGTGTAAATTTTGTGGTAGAAAGCATCTTTTTGGCAGAATACATTGCCCCGCTTGGGGAAAACTGTGCAATATATGCCAAATGAGAAATCATTTCGCTATTAAGTGTCGACAGAGAACTGGTTATCCGAAAGATGATCAAAATGTTGAATGTGTCGATACCGATGGAAATGAAATTTTAATTTGTGATGATATTTTTACAAATGGTGGGTTATCACATAAAAAATTGTTTACCCATTTGCTGGTTAATTATTGTAACATTAAATTTCAGATCGTACCTGGTTCGAACTGAATATGGTGGCCTTTATCGAAGAAATCGTCGTCATTTAAGACACACAAGAGAGTTGGACAAGTTCGAACCATATTCCAAACATCAAGATTATGATCAAGCTGTTATTTCTTCAAATGAAAATCGTAGTGAGATGGAAAGTAAATTTAAACCCAATGATTCCATTTTACCTACTAGCCCAGATCCTAGTGTAAATTCCGGTGATTCCAATGCCTCGTATGACCCCGATATTAAAATAGAAAACAATCCACTTCCTCCCCTTCGTAAATCTACTCGCACAGTTAGAAAGCCTGATAGATATGGATATTGATATTTACTCGTGTTGTTGTGATATTTCTTATATTAGAATGAGCTTTTCTTTTGACGGGAGGATGTGACGTAATGTGTTGTTTACTCCTTGATGAGTAACGCGATAATCCTTGATTGTAGCGACGCATTGCGATACACCAACTGGTCTCTATCGCCATTACTATATTGCAGTGCTAGCATGTGTATGTCTGTTTATCTTATATGTTTACCACGTCTTTGTTAAGTTGTGTCACTGTTCTCAATAAATAGAGTTCAGTTGTCATTGAAGTTTATGTGTAGACACACAAAGATCGAGAAACGCTACACATTTGGCATCAGCTTTCTGTAATAGCAGATAACTGACACACTTGTTCTGTGTAACAATTGAATAGCATATAATCGTTGATTAATAACAATCATATTTATTTTTAATCTGAGTTTTATGTTACATATACCTATTAACGTATTTATTCGGTTTTGTCTCTATTTTGCTAGTTATTAGAATTCCTAATTGTAGAATTATATAAAAATTTTCTTTACTGAGAAAAATTAGTGTATACGTCAATCTTACTTTCATGATTTGCTGTAAGTCCTGATCGTGCTGCGGAAGATGCAAAACAAAATAGTAATTGTGATATCTAAATGATATCAACTTATTTGAACCCGGATTTGATTCTACATTCCAAATCTTGTCTATAATTTGATGTCAGGGCATACAGTTACTGAGACTCTACTCTCATATTAGATTATTCGTTGAATATACTGGAACAGTAAGTAACGTTAATGTGATTCTTTTCATGAGTTCATCAGTTGACTTTGATACGTTTGTGTGGTTTTATGACTTTGCAACGCTGGTTTTTTCTGTTTTCAATCAGTTCTTTGGGTGGCAGGGTGGCTGTTTTTGCCAGTTTGCCACTATCTAAATTGTGCCATTTTGACAATGATATTAATATTTGTTGTTTATATTGTCTCATGATATTTATTCATATAAGTACCGTGTACCTCCTGAGATTTAAAAACGTTTTTCCGTTATTGTGTTATGTTAACTATTTATTATGTAATGAAATAAAATTAATTGTGGATATTAATGAAGGTAACTGGGCGCAATAGATGTTAATCATTTTATCGCACTGGTTTATTATATATGCTCAGTTTTGAATCTTCAATCTAGAATATATGTATCGTGATAATGCTATGAGGTTAATATCATTAAAATTGAGTTTGGTAAGAACTGCACAACAACGGGACAAATAGAGAATAAATTCACACATACTCTGTATCTGTTTTGCTTTACCTCATGCATGCTTTTGGACGAATTCATCGAAAAATATCATTCACGATTCAAGCATGAATTTCAACTTAATTCTAGGTGCCAACCATACATGTTGATGAGTGATAAATTGACATTATTATATTTTTTATTCATTGTGATTCCTACACCGTACATCACATCTTTTAATCATGTTTGCTATTTATAATTGAAAGGTCTTTAGGTGAATCTACAATCTCAGCAGAATATTCCTTTTTTGTCCCCTTTTTACATATTATGAATATTTATTTTCTGCCTTGTAATATGCTTTGAGTGCTGATAGACGTAATAATGGAGGACATATAACAAAGACTAGCGTCCTAGTATATAGCACGATTACCGTACAAGTTTAACTAAACCCTGTGATTCATGTCGATATTCGTCGCGCTGCAAAAATAACACGCATGTTTTGTTGTTGCCTATTTAGGGTGGTTTTTGGCTGTCAAAGATTTTCGTTTTCTACTGATGGCCGAAAGGCGTCAAAATCGTCGACACTGACATTTCCAAGCGGTATGAATGATTCTGAATCTCTTTTCATATAGTTTGTTTGCTCCTGAAGTGCAGTGCTGATATTGAGCCATCAATCTGGTAATAAGTTAGTAGGTTCTGTGTTCCTAAGGATTTATTTTGTGAAAACGTCTATTTCATGCTTTCTGATTCTTTCCTATGAACCTGGTGTCGTAGACTTGATAACCTTTGCTGGTTTTCTCACTGCATCAGTCGATTTTGTAGAAATTTGACCAATGCCATTTTTAATAATGTTTCTATATTATAATTTATGAAATTATGGTTATTGCCCGAATTTTTTTTGCTGGGTGACGAATAAAACATTGAACATTGATTTTTTTCGAATATCATACCAAAGTGCTTCCCATGGAAAGTCTTAGATGATTTATTTAGCTAATAAATCTAAACAATACGAACATACATCAGCATTTCACCATTAAAATAATATAATTCTGTTAAACACATTGTTGATTCTGAACTTACATAAAGAATACGTTCAGGAACTGCGCGATTTGGATAACGAATATTTTCGCACTTTCCGACGGTGTGGGTATAAAATCTTTTAGATTATCCGAAAGGGGAAAATTAGTACAATCATGTTAAAGCTCTATCTCTATTATCTATGTTATCTCTATAATATTTAAAACTTTGTATGTAATATTTTGCAATGATACAATTTCAGTAGGTTCTAATATAATAATTTGATCAACCCCACTGTGTGTCTTGTATATTTGGAGTTAACATAGTCCGAAAAGAATATTAGAACACTTTTACGTGTGCATGAAAAATCACAATTTTGCTGTCATATTCCGCTAACGTTCTGCTAGATTCACAGTGGTCAATATTGGCATAGGTGAAGGTTATCTCAGTTAGATTCGAACTTGTGAGGTTGGTCGTTTGTTTTGAAGACGCTGTGTTAAAATTTTAAAAATGCTTCAAAACCTTCGCAGATTATGTTCGTCAGTTCTGATGCTAGATTTTTGCTCGTTGGTATAAGCTTAACATATCAAAACTCATATACAGCCCAGCCAGATAATGCTCCCACAATAGGGATAGAATTTGATTTTTATTTTGTGGAAGAGGAAGGCTACAAATACAGCTTAATTATATGGCAAGGCCATTTTTCCTGTACATGGACCTTGTTGGTGGAGGAAACCGTAAGCAGTGCTCACATGAACCACCGTGCACCGGCGAGACGTTCAGCAGACCTCTCGCATATATTCATCAACCCTTACGGAATTTGAACCTGCGTCATCGCGATCAGATATGTGCAACTCTCAGCAAATTTCCAATGCTTTATCTTCTACTTGAATTCTGAATTACCAGATTAAATACTAATAAATTGAATCCAAATAAAATTTACGAATAGTGTCAAATTTCTAATTTTGTGCATAATGAAAATAAATTTATTCTCTTCTAAACAGTTTGATTAATACCGATTATTCATCTAATTATTCTGCGATAGAGAAAAGCATTGATATCGGTGAGCATCCAGCTTCGAAATCATTGACAAACTGCTGCTGACGGACATGTCTGATGAAATACTTAACCTGAATGGAGAGAGATTCAGCAGAAACAGTCCAGTTCATCTCCACCAAAGGGCTTGCTTCCACCGCTGTGAAGCTGCCAGAAAAAAAATTATTACTTGGCAGAATTTCATGCATACAGTTTATACGCGGAAAAAATGCTCCCACGATAACTTCAAAATAAAAAGAGCGTTACCAGACGAAAAGAACATAATTTCTGAATAATGATCCACGTTGCCAAATTACAAAATGAAATAGAGTATTTCTGAAAAAAAAAACAGGACACATCATCTAAAGTCTGTGTTTCCAGGTTATAAAAATAAAGACAATGTTGCTGCAAATACCAAATAAAATTATCAACGTTGGAAATTTGATAAGCATATGTCCGCAGTAAATGGAAAGTCAACAAGATAAATGAACATGTCTCAATAATTACGAGAAAAACGAAAAATATAAACGATGTAAAGAAATGAAAATTTTTTAAATTTGAGCGCGAAATTATAGCCTATAAACGGAAATATTTTACGCTTAATAAACGAGTATTTTAGAGGAAAGGGTCAGACCCAAGCACACACAAAAAATTTTGAACGCTCAAAAAGGGAATTCCCCATATTTAGCTTGAACAATATATAAAATGAATACACGGAAATTTAATAACTACTAAAAGGGTATTCTAGATGAAAAGGTTTCCAAAAAAAACCCAAGTGAAAAATGTTGTACTCTAAAGGGCGAACTTTTAATAATTTTATCTTGAAAAATTACCAAATACCTTCGCAAAAAATATAAACTTATACATAGCAGCATATTCGGAATGTTTTTATCGAAGGGCTAAAACATAAGGACATTTGCCAATAATCGAAATGGCAATTTTTGATGAAAGGCTCACAAAAAAAAACAGAAAATTGCACTGAGGATTGAACTTTTCATATTTTATCTTGAATAATAATAAATACCTTTCTCAAAATAAACTTGTACATAGCAGCATATTTAGAATATTTTCGAAGAGCTAAATTTGAAAATACCTGACTAAAGGGGGACCAAAACTTATCATATTTTGGACCTTTCCAAAAATATAAACCTATACATAGCAGCTTATTTAGAGTTTTCATATCGAAGGGCTTGAATAACATAGGGAAATTTGAAAATACCCGACAAACGGATATTGGAATAAAAGGGCCCGAAAAAAACACGAAAAAATTTTAGTTCACTGAAAGGCGAACTTTTTATATTTTTTGTTGAAGAATATTCAAAATAAGTTTCTAAAAAATATAAACATATACATAGCAGCATATTTTAAATGTTTTTGTCAAAGGTCTAAAACATAGGGAAATTTGAAAATACCGGAAAAGTGTATTTTCGATGACAATGGTCTAAAAAAAACCGACAAAAAAAATTTCGTACACTGGAGGGCGAATTCTTTATATTTTTTGTTGAATAATATATAAATACCTTTCCAAAAAATATAAACTATACATAGCAGCATATTTAAAATGTTTTCATCGAAGGGCTAACACATAGGGAAATTTGGAAGTATCCGAAAAGGGGATTTTAAAGGAGTATGGGCCAAAAGAAACCCAACAAAAAAATTTTGTACACTAAAGTTCAAACTTTTTATTTATTTATTTTTTTTTTAAAGGAATATAAAAATACCTTTTCAAAAAATAGAAACTTTTTCAGAGCAGCATATTTTTGGAATGTTTTTATCGAAGGGCATAAACATAAAATTTTTGAACACTATAAGGCAAACTTTTTGTATTTGTTTTTGAAGAATATTAGAATGAAGAGTTATCTGGTTATCTCCTGTGGTAAATAAGATTACGATGACGATTTATTATGTTTGAATGAAACAACTACTTTGCAGTACGAAATAAAACTAGTGCTTCAGAATTCACTCCCGGGTATGTAGTATGAGCAATTACCAATTTGTTTGACTCCATAGCCTAATATCATCTAAAATTTATTCTGTGTTCAGTAAAACCAAACAAGATCATACCTTGTATTCATCTTCGCTATTTCAACTGTTTCTGGTCCAAGTAGTTGTTTATAATCCACTGCTCATTCGGCAATCTTATTTCAGAACATCTGGACCATATAACTAAACTCCTACCGAAAAGCGTAGTGATTGAATTCGAATTTTAATCGAGACGAATCAAACGCGCGAATGACGTAAGTGGTCATGAGGAGGCAAAACCGTTTGAGAGTAGAGAAAATTTCACATCCTGGAGGGAGAAAACGAGACAACACAGAAATAAAAAGAGTATAATACTGGTCAAACGCTTGTGAATATTTTTACCGGACGAAAATTACTATTTCAACACTGCAAAATCACTTCATAGTTGTATTTTCTGTAGAAAATACCTGAAAAGGGGATTTTCAATGAGAAGAGCCAAGAAGAAACACCAACAAAAAAAAAATTCCACTATTTATCTTGAAAAAATATATAAATACCCTTCCTAAAAACATAAACTTATATATAGCAGCATGTTTAAAATAATTTTATCGAAGGGCTAAAACATAGGGAAATTTGAAAATGCCTGAAAAGCGGATTTTGGAAGACAAGGTTCTGAAAGAAACCCCAACAAATAGCTTTTGTACACTGAAGGGCGAACTTTTTAAATTTTTTATTGAAATAAATGAATGCCCTTCCAAAAAATATAAACTTATACTTAGCAGCATATTTGGAATGTTTTTATGGAAGGGATAAAACATAGGCAAATTTGCTAATAACCGAAAATCGGAATTTACTATTAATTAAAAGGAGGATTTTCGATAGGAAGAAATTTCTGTACACCGAAGGGGGAACTATTTATATTCTTTGTTGAAGAATATACAAAAACTTTTTCCAAAAATAAAAACTAATACATATCAACATTATTGAAATGTTTTTATCAAAGGCTAATAAAACAAAGGCAAATTTCCTAATTATTGTAAAGTGAATTTTCAATGAGAAGGGCCCAAAAGAAACTCCAGCAGAAAATTTTTGTACACTAAAAGGCGAACTTTTCATATTAAATCTTGAAGAATATATAAATGAATAACTTTCCCCAAAACACAAACTTATAGATATCAGCATATTTGGAATGTTTTTATCGAAAGGCTAACACAAAGGGAAATTGAAAAAAATACCCGAAAAGCAGATTTCCGAAGACAAACGTCTAAAAGACCCCCCACAAAAATATTTTGTACACTGAAGGGCCAACTCTATGTATTTTTTGTTGGGGAATATATAAATACCTTTCGAAGAATAGAAACTTATTCCTTGCCCCATATTTGGAATGTTTTTATCGAAGGGCTAACACATAGGGAAATTTGCTAATAACCGAAAAGTGGATTTTGGATAAAAAGTGCCGGAAGAAACCCCAACAAAAACAGGCGAACTGTTTATATTTTTTATTGAAGAATATATAAGTACCTCTCGAAAAAATATAAACTTATACATGGCAGCATATTTGGAATGTTTTTATCGAAGGGTTAAAATTAAGGGGAATTTGAAAATATCCGGAAATCCGATTTTTGATGAAAATGGCTCGAAAGAAACCCCAACAGAAAATTTTTGTACACTGAGGAGCGAACTTTTTAACAGATAAACGGGACTGTACCGAAATACTCAAAGAAACTCAAAAATCAAAATATTATAACAAAAGAACTTACTCATTAACCAACACTAAGAAATATTGCGACGCGACGATGCCACAGAAAGAGGGGATATTACAGAAGATTGCATTCTGCTCTTGATGATTTTTTTGAACGGCGACCCTTTTTATCAGAAAAAGACGGTCTGGATCAACGCATTTCGTGAGCACGATACCAGTCAAATTTCTCTAATATAGGAAAATGGAATCGCCGTTTCCTGGATTGATGTTTACACGCTTTGCCCGAGTTGATCGACAAGGTTGATAGATGTCATAAAACCATGAGGGTTACAAAAGCTACCGTCCCGCGGGGCTGAAAAAAAGCATTCTTCATGCCAATATTTCGTTGATACTATAGAAGTCAGGGAGTCGTTCCATACCTCACTGTTCTATGAACAATGTCTAAAAGAAACAAGAAAATGATGTTTTTAACATATTCATACGTTATTCAATAATACTTCGTTCACAAATTACGCGCGACTTTCAACAAATTATTGAATGCACTGATAACTCGTATTTGTGAGCCAGATATTGAATGTCACACGCTTCAGGAATCCCTTGAAATCCTCGCAATCTTTTTTAGAATTAAAAAATCCGGGATATATTATTTATACCAGTATATTGGAATCAACATTATTTGTTGTTGTTCTTCTCTATGAAAACTTTAAATATTACCTTGGTGGTTTAATGCCGTCATTTCGGCATTAACTTGCATATTTAACAAGGCTCGTTTCAGCATCAACAAAATATAATCAATATTTAACGAAAAAGGCTTTTTCGCGGAGAACATCTTCAATATTATGAAGTCTTTGAATTTCGACGAAGTTGTCAGTGATGTAATAATGCATTCTATTATCTCGATTATATGTGCTGGACTAAACGGGACATTGGGCAGTCATCGTGACGCAGCAGAATTCTTTGTATTTCTTCTGAACAAAAAATTATTGAATGAGACCGGGTTAACAACAGTGTGTGCCCTGCAAAGCCAAATGTATACCAAATGTAACCAACAGAATAATTCAGAATAGAATAATTCAGTTGTCTCCATTTTACAAAAATATCATGTTCTCATTCCATAGAAATATAAGTTTTTTGTAAGCTTTCGTTAGAACATAGTCTAACTTCTTCAGACAAGATTAAAGTGCAATGTTACTGAAAATGACCATATTTATACTTTTGTTTGTTTGTATATATCGATGTTCTGTTTGTTTTATAAGTACCGCAGTATTGTCCTATTGTTCTATTTTGTTTGTTTTAATCCTTAATGTTTATTCCTTTCGGTTTCCGAGTGTGCAGTTTGTTGATCCAAAATTGTTCTTTGTTTTTTCTATAGCCTTCACAATGGGAGAGTGTATCTATTCCTATTATTTTGAAATGCGTAATGTTGTGGGATGCGGAGTTGAAGTGGTTGGCTACTGGTGTTTTTCTAAGCTTTTTGATGTCGTAAAGGTGTTCTGCCGTGCGTCGTTTTAGTTTCCTACCAGATTCTCCAACATACTGTTTGTTGCATTGTAAGCAAGTTATCAAATAAATGATATTTGATGAATCGCATGTTATTTTCTTCCAGATCGAGTATGTCCTGTTCGTGAATGAATGTCTCCATTTTGTTCGTGAATGTCTCCATTTTGTTGACTATTTTTTAATGGAGATCGATGAGAAGAATAATCTCTTGTACGGAAGCATGGTCAAAAATCATGACCACTAGGAAAATTTGTCATTCAATATACCAGGTTTATTAAGTTCGAACATCATGCGTCCAACGCATGATCAACAAAATTAGAAAAAAGTTTTCTTACAAGCAATCAAAACCGGATATGATAGTTCCAAAACAAGTTTTAATGTTTTTACACCCGGAATTATAACTCTGATTCGGAACCTTCGACCCTCCAATTCAAAAAGGCCAGTATCGTAGTGAGAATCATACACATTTATGATTAACATTCCGAGAGCCCTTTAAAGAAAATTGAAGCAAATTTATAGTTTAGGTTGTCCGGTTAATTGCCTTGTCGATGTGTACGACAATTATGTTGTGATCACGTCCGATGAATAGCTATTAGAATATCCAGCCTAAGGCCAACTTGGATGGTCACAGAAAGTGTATAAAAGCGAGTGCAAAATTATTCATTAATAAGATTAGATTAGATTGAATTGCATTTGCTAAAATAATTCTTTGTGTTGAAATATAATAAAGGAAATCAACTTTGGTTTCTATATCGTGCTTCTATCTTCACCCTTCACTTGCCTCATGCTCCAGCAGCGCTTCAAAATATGAATTGGCTTCTTGCTCAACATTACTTTCATGAATGATTGCCAGAACAAGGGAACACCGCACGACAGAAGTGTCTGCAAAAATTAAAACGCAAGAGAAACTAATAGCTCACGACACAACGAATTCCGAGTTTTTAACTTATCGATTGTGTTGTGTTATTATCTATTAACGGATTTGGGTTCCTTTCATTTAGGTTTATTTAGCGGTGGAATTTCTATATGGTATGACGTCGGGGTTCGACAGGAATTAGAAAATGACGGCGTTCTCTTCCTTTTCCGCAAAAATGCAGATTTTTAAAAACGCATCTTGTCTAAATTCCAAGGTATTTGTAGGAAAACGAAGGAAGTCGTGTTCTGAACTTAGGTTGGAACGAAGAAAAGAATTGAAGGAAATAAAAACCAAGATATTTTACAGAAAAACATGGGCAGCGCTGGATGGATTTAAATCAGAAATCAAAAACTTAGTTTAGGAAAAGCTCCTTCATCTAGGTAAATTATCCTGTGCCGTTTTAGCAAACTCAATTATGTATACCCGTCCAACTTTTTCTCAACGCGTAAAATTTTTGAACTTGATCTACGACTGAATAAAAATCTCGATAATAGATCATATGACATATTTACAGGAATATTTTGAAAAGCAAGGTTTGCCAAATGAGACATCCAAGTATGTCTGTTTATTTTGTCCGATGTAGTTTGATTACCATGGTTGAATAATCATATACTCAGACTTGGCTCTGCGTTCCATATATAGGCTGATACTGTCAGGCTCGCTTCCGCGCTTTTAGGAATATTTCTGTGTTTTCCTGATTTATTCTCATTTTCTTTCATTGTAGGACTGTCAGTTGAGATTTCAGTGTTTAGTTAGTGCCAATAGATATTTAGATATGTTAGGAAACTGTATGCTGTTTTTTCCTACTGCCAGTTTGTAATCATTAGTCTATATTATGCCAATTTATATTTTGCGTATGAATTGTGATTAGCACTTTCTGCGATCTAATATCAGATGCGTTAGTCTTTTGTTATTCGTGTGTATTTTGGTATTTAATTAATTGAGTATTTGATTGTATGATTGTACGGTTTGATCCATCTTTTCAATCTATGATTGTTTCTACGTCCATTGTTTTCGTACTCTTCGGGTAGCTTCATCTGCCAATTTGTTCGTAAATTGTATTCAAGTGGTCTCAAAGAGTGTCAGCTATCGAACCGGATATATTTGGTTGTGACTAAACTCAGCGCCCATTTCAGGTACGCCTCATATCTTCGAATGCGACTGAAAGCAGGGACAAGGCGAAAACGTAATTTTGTCCTCGGGTTCAAGCCGCAGTATTCCCTGGATTGGACCTCATCAATTTGGTGAGCACTCCAGGACTGACAATAAAAATATTTTGGCTGAGAACTGTACTAGACTTTAATAGGGATAAGACTAGTAGGCCATATATTTTATTGTTGCATCTTGGGACATTGTGAAGTTGATTTTTCTGTTGACCACAATTTTGCGATCAGGATGAGGAAGAAAATACGACGAAAAAGGCGAGGGAGAACATTGAACTTTTGCAGTTGCAAATTCAGAAATATAAAGAGAAAGTGAAGGGATCTGAGCAGAGACAGGGAGAAATTTGGGGAGACAAGCGAAAATGCACGAAGTTTTGCTGCAATTTGAACTTGAAACGATCGAATGTCAAAACGCGGAAACGAAGTCATCTTTCTGGCAGATTTACAATATGTTGCAGGACATTTCGATCATTATAAAAGTTAATGGGGATGCTAATGTCGTAGAAACAACGCCAATGTCTCATGATGACCGTCCCAGTCTATTTTCATCTACACCTGTTAATTTTACACCGGTACCTAAACCTCGTTTGAAGCTGTGTTCAAAGTCCCCTCCAATTCTTGAGGTGACGAAACTTCAGATTCTGGCTCAGAGATTGCAGATGGTGCAGAACCGAGAGGCCGACAAAATTCATGTTCTCAAACAATGAAGGTTCGTATTGCGGAACCAGGTCTTGTTAGGAATTTTACAGCTGTTATCCCATTTTCTGGTGATAAAGAGAGCCAAAGACCTGCAAGTAAGCCCTCTGTTCGCATACACAGATCATTTTCTGTTGAGATATAATTTCAATCTACACAAGGCGCTAGTGGTGGTGTTAATACTGCCAATGATTCTCACAAAACCAAACTAATGTTTCTATGTTGACGAGAGCACTTAAGAAACCTATGTATTTTGATGGAGCTCATACCATACCAGATAACCTAACGAGCTGTGTCATTTTGAATTGGGTTTTAACTATAATATGTGGGATAATAATACTGCTGGGCGAGAGTTAGCTACGTGTATGACAGGAAAAGGCCTCGATCTTTTGAAAGATTTGCCGGAATTTAAGCGTACTAGTTACATTGATATTGTGGATCATTTCAATCACTATTTCAAGCCGATAGGAAATGAAAGTTCATACCGTACCAAATTTTATTGTCGCAAAATAAAAACTAAGGGAACTACACGTGACTTTAGTGTTAATTTGAAAGATCTTGTTATTCTTGCATATTCGAATCTTGATTTAGGTCTTATGTAATAAACTAGAACCTAGACCTGAATATTTGTTCTTTGCAATGCGACAATAGTTGGCATTCACGCATCCCTTATAGCAGTTGGGGTCATGATTTATTGTCCTTGGATACAATGGAGCTTGATCGGAAAATTGATTCTTTGTCTACTCGTCACACTGTTGCCCAGTTAGGCATGTCTAATGGAATTTTAAGCATGGACTATCTTTGCGAAAATGATTGTATTCTTTATTTATCATCACGGCACATGATGATACGTGGGCAAGAAATTAAATTGAATACTGAGAAGTCGGTACCCTGTTGCTGTGTCACTATACAGATATTACGATCCCGCCATACTCTATATTGGTCGTTCCTGCTCGACTTAGTTGTCCCTGGTCGAACTCTTCATCTGATGTAGCTGCCATTGTTGAACCGCTAGATTCACGCTTCCTTGCTGATGGTATTCAGCTGGTTTGGTCTATTGTGGATCCGTGTAAATCCTCTGTGCTATTAGCGGTTAATCAGAATGACAAACAAGTCAAAATAATAATAATACCCTGTATTTGATTTTCTCGGACCATTGCCGACTACCGAAAATAGAAACGAACACATCTTAGTGGTTTCGGATTATTTTTCTAAGTGGATAGCGAGTTGATACCACTGCAGATGTGTTAGTCACTCGTTTTGGTGTACCGAGAATTCTCCACTCAGATCAAGGCAGAGACTTTGAATCAAAATTATTCTCCTAAATCTGTGAACAAGGCTGGTAGTACGGTACGGTACGGTACGAAGTTCGGTACGGTACGATTGAATTTTCCGGTATGATAGTACGGTACGATTCATTTTTCAATTTTCGTACTTGGTACGGTACGGTACGAAGTTCGGTATTTATTTCGTACCGTACCGTACTCTTTTTCGTACCTTCGCATTGCACTTTATTCTTCTCAAATGGATTGGAAAAAATCTTTTCATTCAACATCTATGCCGTTTCATAACGGGGCGCTGATAATATGAATTGTGTCTATCAAAGTATTTTTAAACTAAAGGGCAATTTTGAAATGATTAAAAGCGGCGCAGGTATGGTAATAAATATGCAACTGATTCACTTGAGCTGATTAGATGAGCTATGTCGTATATCGGTTTTTCTGCAGTGGCGTAAAACTTTGTGATTGCGTGGAAATACATATAGGCCGCTGATTCATGACGTCTTAATCTGAATGCATTTTTCTGATTTAACGAAAGTTATAATAGCCCAATTAAAAGCGACAAGATAAGCAGCATTCATGAACTAAAAACCACGGTGTTATCACGGTGCCTGAATATACCAACTACAATGGCGGATACAGAAAAAAATTTGGGGGGGGAGGCACATTTTTTCCAACATGCAAACACAGGCTTTCAAATTTACAAAAAGATTAGAGTGCCGGGGGCGCGCAAAATTTTATTGAGAACGAAACAAAAATACATGTTTTAAGAGTGAAATACACTTTACAAGACCGGAAAATGTATCTGCGCCGGAAGCCCGCTGAAATTTTTGTAAAAATTGAATAAAAATTTTCACTTTAAAGGCTAAATGCTACGGAATATACAAAATTAATCAGGGAATATTGCGCAGCCCAGGCGCGCGAAAATTTTATGAAAATTAAATTAAAAACTCTCTCCCCCTGACCAACTATGCAACTAAGCTAACCAGTAACCACCGCTATTACGTTTTGTTTGTACTCTGACACGCAGAAGTATATTATCAGAGCAGAGACGTCAGAATATAAAGATATATTTAGGCTGTTTTGAGTTGAATGTTAACTGATGCTCATCTTAAAGAGAAGATATATTTTGTAAAAAAAAAACAGCCAAGTCACAATATAGACAATGGCATGCCGGGAAGACGCCTGCCTGGTATGAAAATATAAATAGCATTCATTATTCAGTTATGTGAAGAGAACGTAAATTGCACCAGAAATACCAGATGCACAATGATAATGTTCTTATAACCATGCCTTCGAATGAGACCGCACGAAACCGAAATGTGTGGTGCACAACGAACATTCTTTTGTCGAGAGAGAATTTCTTGTGACGACACAATGCCAGATTTTTTCGCGAAAACATTGCTCATCCCACCACTATTCATCCCCACCGGTCTACCATTATCATATTATACGCAGTGTGAATATTATACGCAACGTGAACAATGATATTGGGGTGACATATGCTTAATTACGCGCATGTTTTACTGTCCTGGATTTTAAACCAGATAACATAAACTGCATCACTTTGATGTAAGATGTTGGTGACGTTTCTTGCGGTGGCCGGATCTTACAAATAAAGCTGATTTAGACATTGGACATTGGTACGGTACGAAATTGCGGCCCAGCGAATCGTACCTGTTTTCGTACTGGTACGAAATTTAGTACGATAAATGAAAAATATTAATCGAACTTAATTTCGTACTGGTACGAAGTTCGGTACGATGTACGAAAAAAATAATATCGTACGGTACGGTACGGAAAATTTTGGAAAGGTACGGTACGGAAAATTTTGGAAAGGTACGGTACGAAGTTCGGTACGAAATTATTTTGTTGGTTCGAAGTACGATAAAAATTTCGTACCGTACCGTACTGCCACCCTTGTCTGTGAATTATGTGGAATACGGTAAACTAGGACAAGCCCCTCCATCTTCGCTCTGATGGACAAATTGAACGCTTTAATAGGACGATTCAACAAATGCCTAAAGTTTTTGTCAACGATAATCGCAATAACTGGCATGATCATCTTTGTATGGCGTGCCCATCTACAGTTCACGATAGCACTGGATATTCATCTAAAAAGTTGATTCTGGTCGTGAGATTGATATGCCGGTTGATGTCATGTTTGGCAAAACATATCTCTGTTACATTGATCTTGTCGAATGGTCTTCGAATGCGACTGAAAGCAGCGACAAGGCGATAACGTAATTTTGTCCTCGGGGTCAAGCCGCAGTATTCCATGGATTTGACCTTATCGAATTTTGGATTGTTTACCTGATGATTTGTACAGAATTTGGAAGAATTCTAGTTCTCGTGCTAGAGTTGTGCATGTAGACAAGCTAAGGCCATATCTTCATGACAAAGATGAGGAAGCTGATGTGGATTTAACCAAATAGCAAAGAGGTTCAGGAGACTTTCTAGTCTTTTTACACATAAAAACATTTCCCTAGAAAAGCTTTTTGAACAATCATCGTTTAAAATGCATGTCTAAGAAAGACTGACCTGAGTTAGACGAAATGATACCAAAAAATTCAAGCATGTGTGTAGGAAGGCTGTTGAACCACCATCTATTGGTAATTCATGAGATTCTCAGGCTTTTTCAGATTTGGGAATCATAAATAAGAAATATTGCAACAAATTTAGGAAAAATTTTGATCGAGTCATATTTGCTATAATTTGACCGATATCAACGATGTGACACAACCAAAAGACACAATGACGATTCAAATATTTAATAATAATAATGAGATATCGTACTTACCCTTGATAGAGCATAATTCGCATTTCGAGATGTTCATTGATTGTTATGTCATCATCCTCGTTTTTAGCAAATGAATGATTGATTCACAGACATTTTTATTATGATCATTCAATCCAATTATTCATCCACTTATAAGATTATAATTATATTTAATACATCATAATTGTACTAATTATTACATCATAATACAACTAATATAACTTATTACAACACTGCAATCAGTTGATGAATAAATCAATTAAAAATAAGTCAAAACTTAATTAATTACATCACTATAATAAGTTGTCCACAATCTGCTGTCCTTCCAAGTAGAGACGTTTAATAGGTGTAAGAAGTTGTTGGCGAAGATTTCCTATTTTTCTTTCAGATATGCTGATTACGAAGCCTGCACTACTATTGTTTATTGCCATATTAAATCTGATCAGGGTAAATTTACTTCTGATGTCAGCAATTTTTTCCGACACCCAAATGAATGGCTTCAAACGGAAAATCTAGCATAAATGATATATATGTATTAAATGACACATCGGACTCAAAATAAAAAAGTTTTACCATTCATTAAAAAATTATGTTTCTCTGTTCCTGAGACATTTTTCATGAAGCCTAATTGAACATTATCATCAATGCCACCATTTAGTTCCTTTTGAGCGCCGCCTTCGGCCTTGCTTAGAGTGAAATTTAACTCATCTCGGCCCTCCTCTCACATATTATCAGGTTATTCTGCTGCTGAACTTTTAATAGGATTGTTTCAAATAAATCTTTTGCTCACTTGTGAATAACATTAACATTGCCGTATTGCCTTAAGGCAAGGTATTGTATTAAATCTTCACCTATTCACGACATGGGCCTTGTTAATAAGTGTTATTTTAACAGGCATGAGCCACACCTCATAGGTACTGTTCATTTGTGAATCATGCTTGGGTGAAATTAATTTCAGTTTTCATTGAGTAGGGATTCAGCCAGGTATATATTTTAATATTTCGAAAACATTCTAAATTCAGTTTATTTTTGATGAAAAAGAGCAAGAGCACCACTATTTTAAGATAAAATACTAATAACAAAAACTAGGAAGTCATGAATTAAGTCGACAAATTTCCTATGTTATGTTAGTGTATTAATTTGATGAGCATTGAAAGAAAGTTTACAAATGGGCAATATATCTGCGACTAGAAGATTTAAATGTCTCTTTGAACTTAGAAGCGTAACAACATTATTATTGAAATATTAATCACCATCGCATATGATAAAAAGAAGGCCCCCCCCCCCCCCCCCCCAGTTAGCTTAAGATTTCAGTAAAGATGCTGCAAACTGCGCCTCTCGTTGTCTGCATTGGTTCTAGTCCTGTGAGCATGATTATACGGAGAGGGGTGCTGGACAGTGCGCTGGCGCCATGCAAAAACTTTATTAGATCCTGACTTGGAATGTCTGCACGAGAAGTCGTGGTTCGTCATTTAAGTCACATTCCTGGTTCCCTATCCCGCCAGATAAGAATGCTACATCTACCTAGAGCTGGGCAGCATATCGGTAGGATGGTAAATACAGATATTTTGCTTTCCAAAATTTTCACGTTACGTTTCACGTTAAGTTTCGCAATGTCGGCTTGCCGTGATGCTGGTATTTTGTGACATACTGCCTGAAATGGTTACAAGTTGATGCATTATCGCGTTAGATAATGACCAAAAACGGGTCTTCAGACCTGCCTGCATACAGAGGTATGTACCTGATTTTTTTAACTAGGCCTCACGTGGCTCTTTAAACGACACAATAGCATGTTCTTGATAGCAGAAAATGGCTTGGCATATTGGTAATTTGGCATAACCGGCATTTTGACGCGATATGCCAGTACAAAATATACCTGATGCTGCCCAGGCTCCAACATCTACATAAACCCATTTAGAGAACAAAGGTTATGCTGTATCAAATATTGTAATTGAATCCAATTGTTCCACTAAAATTGTAGTGCTGTATTCAAGTAGTTAAATTTTCCGACTCAAACTATTCTGAAATCTCATCCCTTATTGCACCAGTATATGAATTCTTTATTCCAACACGTAATGATGAAGATTCCTTGGTCTTCTTTGCTGCACTTATGTAGCTCTAAACTAGTGATTTTCAAGGAACTCGCATTAAACCTTGCTCTAAGCAAAACTAGAATAGATGAAGAACTAACCTAATTGGACAAAACAAAATGAAAGTTGAAAACGAAACAGACTAGATGTAATAATGATGACAACTTTTTTAAGCAAATCGCTCTGTCGATATGCATCAATGATTTTTTTGCTAATCTGACCACAGTTTTCCTTGATCACAGAACAATTTTGCGATGAGCAAGTCACGAAGGACTGGACATTGAGATATGCTTGGATATATGTGTCTGTCTACACATAGAAATATAAATTTAAATATAAACATGTTAAAAAATATGAACTGTGAGAAAACTGTCGTGTGGATTAATAATATATCGTAATGTTATATTACATTTCTATCTTACAAATAGTAATTAGTAAATATAGTATAGTAATAGTAGTAAAAAAAAATAGTATGTCTCCAAGTAAAAGAATAAAAATAAAATAAAAAAATAAAAAAAAATTCATAAAGGTGCAGCAATCTCCAATAATAATCAATTACCCAATTCAGTTATAGCACTGAGATGATTAAAATCAAAATAGCTATGAAATATCCCCGAAGAAATGATTATGAAGAAAAATCATTATAAATTGTCTCAAGTTATGGCCGAACTACATGCATTTGACAGAAAACACTGGTTCACAAGCAACGTACATTAGACGTTTGAACGTGGAAGTAACATACAATAGTCGTTCGAACGTACATTAGACATTCGAACATCGCAATATTATTGCAACATACTCGTTTATTTATGTTAATTTGAAACAAAGAAAACCTATTTTTTAAGTTGGATTTTGATGAGTAATTTTTATAGGACAGTTCTGATATAAAAAGTCAGCACTAGAGGTTTGCCTGCACTTTTCAGTCAAGACTTATTTGCTCTTAGCTGCCTGGAAGTTTGACAACTGATAGAACCTATGCCAAGGTCCTTTATATATTATTTTCTGAGGATGGGATATATTGTAATTCACGTTTACTGCATCATTTTCTCTCAGCAATGTTATCCTTATTGAATAATTATTAATTTAATAATTAAACTATGATTATGCATTACTTTTACAGCCACTTCTGTGGTGGATCACCATGTCCAAGGCTCTGTAAAAGTGGCCACTTATAGACGGACAGTATTATACAATTGCTGGAAAGATATGACCTTTTCCTGTTCGACTTAGTCTGCCCAAGTTAATAGTGGTGGGCATGGATAAGCGGGACTCGAACCAGAGATCTTCACCCTGCGATGCCAACATGTTTAACCACTAGGCCATCGCGCCCACAAAATTTGGTCAGACTCTGGATGGAGACTAATCAATCGAAAAAAAATATTGCCAGAAAATCTTTTGTCAAGCATGTGCCACAGATGGACCTCGTCTAATATTTCTGATTGGGAACTACCTCTACTTCATCAAGGCCTTTGAGTTCCTGGATCCGTTCGCAGAATTCCGTGATACAGCAGCAAGAGACGAAATTTACAGGAAGAAATTTGTTAGCCCTGTAGGTACGGACTATAGAACAGTCCTAACATATTTCCTGCATGTCGTAAGAGGCGACTGAAAAGAAGCAAAAATGTGGTAGATGCTATTATCATCATCCAGAGCACATACAACTCACTGCACTTTACCATTATGGTTCAGTTTGGTTTGGGATGTTTCCCGTTTAGAGTACAGTTGGTGGTACCATATCTTTTAGTAGCTCTTTGCCATTATTAGTTGTTTCCCTTTTAGCCACCATTTCAGGCCATGCTCAGAGTGAATTTCAATGAAAAAAAGTGAAGCAGGACTTTGAACCTCTCTAGAAACTGGGATAGATGTTTAACTTTACAACATAAACTCTGTAAATGAAAAACGAATTTAATCTCATCCAGAATACCCGACTATCCGGAAAAGATATTCCCCGGCTGAACTGAAAAATCACGCAACAACTTCTATGCAGTCATAATTCTACAGACAATTTATGATAGATAGGTACTGTGATGAAACAGTGACTGATATGTTGGCGAAGAAATAATAAATAATTCATGATGTAACAACGACTCATGAAAGGTTGTTTATTAATTAATAATGGCTAAATGAATTTTAAATTCTTGATCTGCAAATTCATGAATTATTTTATTATCAAAAAGTTCTCCAGTGTTTCGAAACCAGCATAATCAAGGAAGCACGTCTTGTTTAATTAACATGTTTAATATAAGATTTTAATCGATTTAAGACTTTCCTACACATCAACCTTATTATTATTAGGATTGCCACCTCGAATCTACATTGGTCTTAAAATTTATTGGGAAAATAACTGGTCAATTCATTCTGGGAAACCAAATATTTTTTCAAATACATTCTAGAAAAATCTTCAGAATATGAAATTTCGAATACATTGATGAAAAAAACGCATTAAAACTATTTCAAAAGAAATGTTATTCAGAAAAATCATTCAATATATGTCACCTTTTTTCCATGAAACGATATCGATTTGGAGAGCAAAAATGGAATTTTTTTTTCAAATTTGTACAAATTTTTGTATTCCGCCACTATTCTGAAATATATCTAAAATCAAAAAGGTCACTATTTCGAATATGTTGATTTCCCAATGTATATTTGATTCGTTTGGAACATTTCTGAATTCATTCCAATCAGGGAAATATGCTTTGTTCGGCAGAAATCATTTATTGTCGGGTGAACGTCAAACTAATCTACTTCTTCTATGCCTTTGCGGACCTGAACGGTTTAAGCAAGGATGCTACCGATAGAATATCAACGGTAGAGGAAAGAGGAGTTTTTCTAGTCTCTTTACACACACACAAATTATTTTTCTGTTGCATTTCGTCTTACAAAAGTCAGATTTCCTCAGAAAAACGTCTTAAACCTTATTGTTTGAAATGCATGTCTATGAAAGACTGACCTAAGATAGGCGAAACGCTACAAAAAAATTCAAGCAGGTGTGTAGGAAGGCTGTTGAACCACCATCTATTGGTAGTTCATGAGATTCTCAGGCTTTTTCAGATTTGGGGATCAAAAATAAGAATTATTGCAACAAATTTAGGAAAACATTTGACCGAAACCAATATCTGTTATAATTTGACAGATATCAACGATGTGATGACCAATAACGATACCGAAATACACAATGACAATTCAAATAATAATAATAATAATGAGATATCATGCTTACCCTTGATAGAACATAATTCGCATTTCGAGATGTTTCATTGATTGTGATGTCATCATCCTCATTGTTAGCAAATGAATGATTTACAGACATTTTTATTATGATCAAACAATCCAATTATTCATCCACTTATAAGATTATATTTAATACATCATAATTGAACTCGTTATTACATCATAATAACACTAATATAATTTATTACAACACTGCAATCAGTTGATGAATAAATAAATAAATTCAAAACTTAATTAATTACATCACTTGTTATAAGTTGTCCACAATCTGATGTCTTTTTAAGTACGGACGTTTAATAAGTGTAGGAAGGTGTTGGCGCAGATTTCCTATTTTTCTTCAAGAGTTGCTGATTATGAAGCCTTCACTTTACTATTGTTTATTGCTATGTTAAGTCTGGAAATACCGCTGATCAGGGTAAATCTATGAATTCTCTTCGGTTGTTTCAATCATTGGTGATATTTGACCATATTTCGCTAAAAATTCTTGATTTACAACGTAAAATTGGACATATATAAACAGATAAACAGAATATCTGACTATTCTGGTAAGGGCATCCCTACTCAGTAGTCAAAAGCATAGCAGCTGACATTCTGCAAATTTAAGAGACAGGCTACAGTCCTTTCGAGAAAGGTTCAATATGGTTCATACAGTGTAGTACTTCCTTGAATGAGATTATAATATGTCATTGATAGGATCGTTTTACCTATAGAGCTGGGCGACATTAAGTACATTTTGTACAGGTATAACACTGCAAAATGCCGGTATTAGCGGTATGCAAGCCATTTTCTCCCATCAAAAAAAAAACATTAAAAATGAAAATTCCACTTATTTAGCGAGTTATTGTTCCTATGAAAGTTCACGAATAATTCGAATCTCCGAATGAAACTGCCCAGCCTTAAAACTGAAGCAACTGAAGCAAAACATCTATATCTTGAATTTTCGAGAACAAATCGCTTGATCTGGTTACGTATAATAGAACCTATTAACAGGATTGGAATATGATTTGGCGTCACAATAGCCTGAGGCAAACCGGCAGAATGTCAGTTACACAGACACCCGAATGAATGGCTTCTAGCGGAAAATCTACCATAAATCATATATATATATATATATATATATATTATCTGACACGTCAGACTGAAAAATAAAATAAGTTCTACCATTAAAAAAATTATGTTGCTTTGTTTCTGAGACATTTTTCATGAAGCCTAATTGAACATTATCAACAATGCCACCAGTTAGTTCCTTTTGAGCGCCGACTTCGGCCTTGCTTAGAGTGAAATTTAACTCATCTCAGCCCTCCTCTCACATATTATCAGGTTATTCTGTTGCTGAACTTTTAATAGGATTGTTTCAAATAAATCTTTTGCCCACTTGTGAATAACATTGCCTTAGGGCAAGGTATTGTATTAAATCTTCATCTTTTCACAACATGGGCCAAAGATGGG
Organism: Styela plicata; assembly: GCA_963675895.2. Classification (NCBI taxonomy): domain Eukaryota; kingdom Metazoa; phylum Chordata; class Ascidiacea; order Stolidobranchia; family Styelidae; genus Styela; species Styela plicata. Next base: position 20,484,806 of record OZ023143.1, on the reverse strand, counting down.
CCATGTTAATAAGTGTTATTTTATCAAGCATGAGCCACACCTCATAGGTCCTGTTCATTTATGGATTATGCTTGGGTAAAATTAATTTCGGTTTTTATTGAGTAGGGATTCAGCCAGGAATATTTTAATATTTCGAAAACATTCTAAATTCAGTTTATTTTTGATGAAAAAGAGCAAGAGCACCACTATTTAAGATAAAGTACTAATAACAAAAACTAGTAAGTAATGTATTAAGTCGACAAATTCTCCTATGTTTTGTAAGTGTATCAATTTGATGAGCAAGATGTAGTTTCATTTTTTTTTTAATGGATTTTTGCAATAAAAACAATAAAAAGCATCTATTTCAAAATACATCGAAAATCAAGAATTTTTCTACATCGAATATGTTCAATTTCAAATGCATTGAATATTCGACTGGAAGGAAACAAAAAAATGGTATGAACATTTCAGACACCCAACAAAGATTTTGCTGCCAATCGAGTCTTGTACTTATAGCCAGTCTCAATTATATCTTCTTGATAGGGATTGCTTGAGATGAATAAACATACGTATACATACGTACAAAAATACCTATTCTCATTGTAATTCAATCTAAGGTCACAAGCAGCGTTCTAAAGACGACGACTAACGATCACTCAAATTGCAGAGGGCTTTTGCAAAATGTTGTACCAGTAACTGCACTCTATGCAAAAAAACATCCCAAACACTACTTCTTAAAAGTACTGGTGATTTTTTGAGCTTTTTCTTCAGTAATATTACTACCAGACACGCAAAAGATAAAGTCCTGATTTTTTGACTTGTGAGAAGTTGGCATTCTATTACTCTGGCTCTGAATGCAGATCGCATACCCCTGCCTACTACTCAATCCAGGGTGTAATAACTTTTAGCGGGTGGGTCGCTGGAGAACAAGACGACCTGAGTCCATTTTTAAACCATTTTTTCCGAAGTAAAGTAAAAAATGTTCATTTTAGTTTTGTTCTCCAGCGACGATATCTTTCCAACAACACAAACTTCGTTTGCCTTAGACAAACCCATCTAATCAAGGACACAAAAAATTGAATTCCAATACGACACATATGGCACATGCTCCAAGGCTATTTATAGAAACTTTGGCAACTACTGCATTAAATTGCATGATGTATTGGGTTTTAGTTCAGCCTTGACCTGTTTTCAGGTGACACAATCATCAGTGGACCATACTTGGGGTAATATAGTGATTTCATGACTCATGGGGGAGAATGAATAATTTATCAAGTCTACATGGCGTATTGAGTGAGAGAGAATGATGTTATTAAAAAGTGCGACCATCAAATTTAAACAAATTTCCAGAAGAAAATTTTTTTGTTTGTCAGAACAGTGATAATAAAACTGAACACTATTTGCTGTATGAAATGATAAAAAGAATTCGACTTCTGAAAGCTGTCTTACACTATGGTAAAGGTTGATAAAATAAAGATAAATTTATAAGCCTTTGGAAACATTTAACTTTCCTTGTCATTAATACTGCTTTGATCCTTGTGAATATGATACGTGTCTAAGAATAATCTTTCCTGCAGTGCTCTTCATTCCCTAATATTCTGATAACTTATAGTATAAGAACATCTACAGCAAACAATATCCAAAAAAACACAGCAAAGCCGTGTCTCACATTTTCAAAATTCAAACCTAAGCGAATCAGAGCTCTGTGACGGTACAATCACCCTATGATTGGTTTGTTTAAATAGAATGAAAGAAAAAAGCATTTTGCAAGCAGTTTCCGCTGAACGTGTGTGACAATTTCCTGAAATGATTATTATAATGTGATTATACTACATGGCAACGATGGATGACTCAAATACTATGATGTAACAATATTACTATGACATCGTTGGATTCTCTCTGGCAGAATGCTAGCTCTGCTACCGATGAACATTGGTATCGTCATTCAGCAAATGGGCACGTATTTCACTATATATTTGTCAAAAGAAGATTTAATATCCTTGTTTGAATGCCTGGTAGTAACCAAACTGTGCAAAAAGGTTAAAGTCATCAGAACTACTGTGAGATAGTAGTATTGATGATTTTAACCAGGAAAATTAATCTTTCAAGATCAAGGAGTTACATCATGAAATATTGGCCATTTGCTGAATTTTCTTCTGATGGTATTTTCTTCAGGTGTCTGAGCAGCAGAGTAGCTGACATTCCACCAGTCTAGTTCACAGGTTGAAGAGCTTGACATAAGTTTAAAATGTTTTCAAATTGAATAATCTTGCAATGATGACATCATTATGAAACAATGATGACATATGTTGTTAGAAAACATTTATGATATCAACAATATGATTGAGATGAATTGAGTCATTGCATAACATCATATTGTGCAGTTAATATGAAGTGGTAGATGGTTCTACCATCACCCTGGGCAGCTACTACTCGGTATCTTAAACCACACTGTACTAAAGCCCTTTATGAAATATCCTCTAATTAAGGAGCAGTTTCAAGGTTGTGTCTGGTTCTAGATTTAATTTGAATGAAAAAAAACTGTGAACAATGAAATCATTATTCGAATTGAAGTGATCATATCGTCAGAATCTACTCAAATCTGAATTCTGAGAAAGGGCGTCGTACCGGCGGTAGGACGGACGGTGAAAACTGGCATCTTGCTTTCCAAAATAATAAATAAAAATCTAATGTCTAATATCTCTCAACACATGCTTTTCCAATTAGGACGTAATGTAATAAAATCTTTTTTGGGCAAAAAATAGCCTAATGTACAGACAATAACTGTATCTAGATGGCGGTATACCGGTACAAAAAATACCCTCATGCTGCCCGGCTCTAGGCATCCTCACCTATTACTAAGGTTGTTGTGCTTATAGTTTAAACAGTATTTGGAAATTCACTTTACAACTAGAACGTTTTAACATTTCAGATAAATTGCTTATACTTCACCATATTTTGCAGCGAAGTTAACGTTGATGTCAAAGTTGCCATATATCGTGACTTCACTGCAAAATAAATCGATTTAAAAAAAAACAAAAAGTAAAAGACATTCTTATAGTCGTATCCTTTGTCCTGAACTTCACTTTACAAAATACTAGACTGCTACAGACGCCACGTCTACCAACAACCAAGTCTTTATTTCGTCAAGTATGAGCCCCAGATGAATCGCGCCACAGGGGTGTGATCCATCTGTGGCCCATGCTTGATGAAATAGACCATAGTTAATTATTAAGTCATGGAAGTAAACAAAACATAATTATGTTGTAATAAAAGGCGAGATAACAAATTAATAACTCATAACTTTAATGATGCAAAGTTAGGATAGGGTTTCATTTATATGCTACAGAAGAGGAAAGCTAAGAATACGGCCTTATGCTGATATTTGACAATATTTTAACCAATTTTCAGCAAAGCCACGATTTATGTTAATTTTTAGAATTTAAAATTTTGCCAATATCATGATTTCACTGCAAAATGAACAAATTTAAAATTATTAAAAATAAAATTATTCGCCTGTTTTTCGAACTAACATTTCACCTTTCTGGAGTAGACTTATTGAATAATATATACCTGTAAACACATGATTAATTAGAAGAGAAGAAAGAGCTTTCTATTCTCGTGCCTCAAAACAATATTTTTAACTTGTCAATGCGACTGGCTACCCATACAATGGAAGAAACACGAGTGTCACAAACACATTCTATGCAAGAATTTTTATTTTTTTTTAATTTCTTGCTCCTACACTGCTTTCCCGATCATGTGAATCTGCAAGATTTCAATAAAACTCCAGTCCAACCCTTTAGGGATAAGGTTTCATTTCCGCCATTATGTAGATCTGCACAATAATGGTTTTGGGTGAACTTTATATAAAGTCTCTTAAAAAACTCATTCTGAACGAAATCACACTAGAAAAAAAACCATGAAATATCAAACACACACGATTCATAAACAAAAATTGTTCATTTTAAAAAGAAACGAAGTTGCTCACCGGATTGAAGTTCTATCCCAAACCACCTTTCGTTGTGTGTAAATTCCAATATCGTTTTATTCGATGAGAATATCCGTTACTAAAGATTGTGGCATCAAAGACTAATTACAGTACGTTGTATAATAATCTGTGAACTAAAACATAGACTAATTCAAACTGGTGTAACTAGACAATGTGCCGATGATTAAGGGGAGAATTCCGGTGAAATTTATTTACAAATATGTATCATGCATAAATGCTGACTTGCCTTGATACAAAGATGATTATATAATATTTACATCCATATATATTATATTGATTGAATATAACTTTACCATTCAGACAACAACGCACTTTATTACTTAACTGTTGATTTCGTATTATTGTTGCGGAAATCGAATCAATTATTTTGAGCAGCCGTTGTCTGGAAAGTTCATGTCGTTTTTTTTCGAATGAACAAAAAAGCTTCAAACCATCAACACTATTATTTCATACCAGATGATTTTGAACATTTTTACACAGTCTGATCACTACCAGACACTCAAATAAAAGACATTTAATCTTCTAGCCACAGATATATGATTAACTTATTAAAGTGAATAAACCTGAGCTTGGCAATTAAATTTTGATTTGACAAGATGTGATCAAACGAAAGTTTTGAGCGAGAATAGCATCGTATAAGCTAAAATTTTGCAAATATTTCAATTCTTTTTGTCAACATACAAAAAATGTTGGTCTCTTAAAAAAGTTTTTGTATAAATTTCTGAAATAAAATCACGGATTCAAAATTATATGTTCAGAGACTAAAAAAATGTATCTGAAAATTGCAAACTTTAGCAAAACATTCATAAAGTAAATTACATTGACGAGCATTATAAAATCTCAGCTCTCTATCAGCACCAAGTGAGCTACTAATTAAAATCCACTGTAATCTCAGTTCGTTTCTATAGTAACAATGTAGTTAGCAAACAATAGACGTCAGACAACAACACACGCGCGTGTCGATATACCTCAAGTTTTATTGTGACTAACAATAGGTCGGTTTAAGTTTCAGCTCATTCACAAAAATGATTTCAATCAATAAATTTTCACATTCTTCTTGAAAACTCAAATACAGAAAAAGATTGTCATCGGCAAATTTTTATAAATTGAGGCTAACAGTTTTTTAATTGACGGATTTATCATGTTGAAAACAGAATTTTGCTTTTTTCGAGTGTGGGAAATGAATGGGATTTTCTTCGGAAGTACAAAAAACTTCGAAACAATCAAAACTGCTATTTCATGGCACCGTAGCAGTATTGATGATTTTAGAGTTTTTTCTACAGTTTGACTACAGTGACTGTTAGACACTCACAAAGAGATATTTTCTTCTTCTAGCAAGAGATCATATCATAAAATACTGCCCATTTGCTAAACTCAACACAACACTGCATTTATTTGATTAAATAATTTTCATTTACATTCTTAATCAATTTCCAAGGTTAATAGACGGCTTGTTATGCTGAACATATCATCAATGTATCTGGGGAGGTCTTCCTCCTCAAGTGCAGTTGCTGGTACTGCATTTTATATCAGTTCTTAGCCATTTCAGTGGTTATCACTTACAGCCATGCTGAGGGCGAGCTTCATTAAAAAAATATTCTGCCAGTATATGCGAAACAGATGTTCAACAAACTCCCTGGAGTATTTTAATCAATATCAAAGCACAAAGGAAAAGTTGATCAAAATAAAGAATGAGCCACAGATGGACCAGACTGGCACTCGCGAAAATAGATTTTATCAGAAGGGAATATAGCAAATGGGCAATATTTCATGATACATCTGTGGCTAGAACATTTTAATAGCTCTTTATAAGTGTCTGCATAAAAAGCATCAAGATCAGCATTTTTGCCAATGCAAAGACAATGACATGAACATTTCGGGCAGAAATGATCGAACAGACAAACCAAAGACGTACCATAAAGCATAGAAATAGTATTGTAAATGGTATTGAGCGTATTTGTTGCTCTACGAAAAGGACAAATTGATCTTTTCGGACACCAGAAGAAAAACCATATTCTGTCGGCCTCATTAGGGCGTCCCTGATTTTATGTCCATATTATATTGTGAATATTAAAGTAAATTCTCCTAACTTCCTGTGTATCACACCATACATTAGTTGAAAGGTGTGGCGGAGGAGTTGAATACAAGAGCGTTCAACCATGAATGATATAGTGTTGGCTTCATAATACGGGTTCCAAGACTGGCACAACGTCTGTCACTCTGCCACCCACACCCAAGACACCCAACGAAAATGAGCAACGAAATTTGGAGATATATATCTCTTGCTATATCTATTTTTAGTGTCTGCTAGCTGTAGAAAAAAAATGGAAATCATAATACTGCAATGAAATGGCAGTGTTAATGGTTTATGAAGTTTTTTGTCCATCCGAAAAAAACGACATGGATGTTTGGCATCCAGAGAGAAATAAATCTTCTGTCACGCTGATGGGTCCATTACAGAAAAAGTAGCAAAAAATGCAACATCATCCAATTTATAAGAATTTGGAAATTTGTCTTTAGCGTCTCTAGCAATAACAAGACTGTAAAAAGTCTTGGCAAGATTATACTTTTTGAAACTAAAAACAGCTTTTTAAGGTGATCTGAATATATCCAACATTAGTAATAGAGAACATTTCTAAAGAATTTGTATGAAAATATAAAGAAAATAGGACAAAAATACTTAAAGGGCGTTTATTGATAAACGTCTATAATAAGAAAAAAATTTTTATATTGCAAAATGGTTACAGAACAAGTTTTTAAATAGTTAGTAGAAGTTTAAACTAATGGGACAACCATGTAAATTGAAGATGTCCTTGTCCAAGTAGTCAGATATTTTACAAGGCTGATTAAAAATATTGAGGTAATAAATTTTTTTGATTAATCTAAAAATGATTGAAATGCTCAAAATGGACAAACAAATGGTCAAATATCAGCAATTTCATTCATTTAAAATGTTAAAACCTTATTCAATTCATATATTGAATACGGTGTCGGTTATCAACCTAAACAATAAGGACAAGTCGACCAGCGTCTATAAACTCAACAACTCAGATGACTGTAAGCAGGTAACCGACTCACTGGTGACAATGACATTGTCTAATTATGAATGATTTATTATGAGTTGCCATGGTGATGTTTAGAGGCAGACGGATGGCATTGTCATGGAGACATGGTCTGTTGACGTATCAGTAAAAAACTTTAAATATCACTCTGGCTCCAATCAGGTATTTCCAGAACAAATCAAATACATTTGAAAATGAACATATTCGATAAAGTAAAATCCTTGATTCTGGATTTATATCAGAATAATGGGAAGTGGAAATATGTCATTTCAATCGCAAGGAAAGAGAAATTGATTTGTGCTCTCTTGTTTTGGACGTCCCTGGATCAAATACATAACTTTATTGCAGGCTTCAAGCCAATATTAGTATTAGTAATAATAGCAGCAAATATCGACAAATGTGAAATAAAACTAATAAAATTAACAACATCACACAGGAACATAACAGCAGGATACAGTACAACAGATTAACAAAATGTCAGCTCTGACTTAATTGCAAAATTTTAGAGTTTCATAACATACACCAGGGCGTGTTTCAATATGACGCAATAGCACACTTTTGATGACAGAAGACAGCGTGACATAACGGTAATACCAACATTTTGGCGAAGTTATGCCAGTAGATAATATAACCGAAGCCGCCCACCTCCACCCCTACACATTCCACAGACAGTGGTTCTCTTAAACCTCGATCCCGCTTTATATTTGCCTTGCAGTAGTTAACTGGATTAAATTTCACGTTTGAAGGGAGGTAAAAATATGGGGTCTCATGAAGTTTAGTACCCTATATCCGATTATCATAAAACTTTCCTATGTTGCAACGGACTCATCCTAACCCGGGGGCAGGGATGCAGTAAGGGGCAGGGATGCAGTAAAGTACAGAACGAATTTTTTATCGTACTTCGAACCAGCAAAATAATTTCGTACCGAACTTCGTATCGTACCTTTCAAAAATTTTTCGTACCGTACCGTACGATATTATTTTTTTCGTACATCGTACCGAACTTCGTACCAGTACAAAATGAAGTTCGATTAATATTTTTCATTTATCGTACTAAATTTCGTACCAGTACGAAAACAGGTACGATTCGCTGGGCAGCAATTTCGTACCGTACCAACTACAAATGACCAAATCAGCTTTATTTGTAAGATCTGGCCACCGCAAGAAATATCACCGATATCAAAGTGATGCAGTTTTATGATATCTGGTTTAAAATCCAGGACAGAAAACATGCGCGTAATTAAGCATATGTCACCATAATATCATTGTTCACATTGCGTATAATACGAGAATGGTAGACCGGTCGTGATAAATAGTTGTAGGATGAGCACAGTTTTCGTGAAAAAATTTGGCATGAAGCAATATTCAGCATATTAGCAGCATTTTGTCGTCACAAGAAATTCTCTCTCGACAAAAGAATGTTGGTTGTACACCACACATGGGATTTGTGCGGTCTCAGTCGAAGGCATGGTTATAAGAACATTATCACTGTGCATCTGGTATTTCTGGTGCAATTTACGTTCTCTTCGCATTACTGAATAATGCTATTTATTTTTTCATACCATAAAGACGTATTCCCGACATGCCTCGTTGTCTATATTGTGACTTGGCTGGTTTTTTTTACAAAATATATCTTTTATTTAAGATGAGCATCGGCTATAACATTCAACTCAAAACAGCCCAAATATATCTTTATATTCTGATGTTTCTGCTCTGATAATATACTTCTGCGGGCCAGGAGTACAAACAAAACGTAATAGCGGTGGTTACTGGTTAGCTTAGTTGCATAGTTGGTCAGGGGGTGAGAGTTTTTAATTTAATTTTCATAAAATTTTTGCGTGCCTTGATGTGTAATATTTTTCCCTGATATTCTTCCCAGCATTGGCGGCACATGATTTGAATGAGATCATTCTGGCAGTTTTAATTTTGGCTGACATTCGGGAATATGGTACTGAACTTCACTAGACCCTAATGAGGTCTCAAGAAGTTTAGTACCATATATCCGATCATCATAAAAATTTCCCCATGTTGCAAGCCACTCATCCTAACCCGGGAGACAGTGCCAGATTCTTGCAGCATTGGCGCCCCCTAGTTAAGAATAGAATATTCTGCCAATTTTTAATTTGATGACATTCGGAAGTATGGTACTAAACCCTCTTAATGTAGGTTGAATCAATCGAGGGATGGTTATATGTGAGAGGTCTGTTGGACGCCGCACCGCCGCACGGTAACCAATGCTGGGGGCCACGTAACCAATGCTTAGAGTTTCCTCCACCAACTCTGCGCACGGATAAATCTTCATCCCCAATTCAGAACTGGTCTCTCCACTTCAGCCGTATACCCAACTGTCCTCCTGAGGGAGTACGAATAGGCTCCAATTTAATTCTATGTTTTAAATCGATATTTGGTCCAACTAACCTGACGACAAAAATATCATGTTCTCATTCCACAGAAATATAAGTTTTTTGTAAGCTTTCGTTAGAACATAGTCTAACTTCTTCAGACAAGATTATAGTGACCTCACCTGACGACCTGACGACACTTTTCCATATTGCCATTCTCAGATTGAATATTCCCACAAAATGTTAATTCCCGCAAATGTACATAGTTCTGTGTCTTTGGAAGAATTCGAAATAAATCGGAACTTTCGATGCTAAAAGTATGTAATTTTATTTAACCAGTATGTGAAGAATAAAATACAACAAATATAGTTAGCAAACAATAAATTACTAAACATCACGTGTAGATGACATCATAGAGTACCACCAGGGGGTTTTCGAGCTGTAAAACCAGAGTGTTTAAAGGTAAATTTGTTAAATAATAAATAAACGTGATAATCATTTTTTTTTTTTGGGGGGGGGGTGTCAAAATTCTTTTTCAGTAGAATCGCGTATCGTCTAACTATGATGAATGGCCGGAAGATCATTGCATTTTTAAAGATATTTGTTTAAATTAAAAGAATGTTGACACTAAAACAAAATTATTCGGATTCAAAATTCTTAATGTTGCAGAGTAATTTTTCATACAATGATCATTGCAATACACTGATTGGTGGAGGGAGTCGTGAGCAGTTCTTACGTGAACCACCGCGCAACAGCAAGGCGTCCAGGAGACCCCCGGCTACCTGGCGGCTACCTACCTGGCACTTGCACCTTGGGTGGAAAAAATCATCCTACCTCTTCTAATCATTGAATATTTTTTTACAGATTGGTTCCTGCTTTTTATCATATACAAGTTTTGACGTTAATAAATTCAAGAGTGAACAGACATATTTGTTGTCATTCTGAAAGGTCTGGGTACTGCAGAATCGAGAAGGCATTCATTTCTAGTGTCTGCGCAAGATTGAGGTCCTTCGTATTCAATATAGGAGGTGGGGTGGATCGAATAAGTGGGGAGATTTAACGTGGCAAGCGTTTTTGGCTTGTCATATTTCTCATTTTTTCTTTGCATGGACCTGGTTGTTTTTTTTTTACAATTATATCCGGTTACGAGATTTTTCTCGCATCTTGCCATTCCACTCCGTTTGTAACATATGAAAAATCGTTGAGATTATCGAGCATATCCCCAGGGCTGTGGGTTATAGTACCTCACTCATGGGCACCCCGTATGTATTACTCACTGAAGCCTGTTTCGGTATTGTCGGTCTCATAACGCCCCCCTGGCCCACGTTTTGGACAATTCCGTTCATGACCGTCTGTCTCTGATGCATATTTCTCACACCAAAACCATTTCAAGATTCCCCTCAAACGAAGGGGCAGAGAAGACTATGGTGCGCACTATCAAGGTGTCAAGTTGTCAAAATGGAGCCATTATCACATAGCACTCGGCACTCGTGCAAAAGCTTATTCTATACATGCTTAGGGATGTCGATCAGTAATGTAGGCGAACACGAATTGCCGCTTTCCTATGTCAATCTAGTTCAACGGCGACGGAAAGAAGCACTGGTGACAGAAGCGAGGGACATCGTAACCCCCTCCCAACTATTGGGGGCGCAACCACCAACGATAATACAAAAAAGTTCATGATAAAAGATGAAACGTTAAAGTTGACCTACATGTTCATGAAGGGATATGGAACGGAAGGAAAGCTCCCTGCCTCTAAGACAAGAGCAGAAGGATGCATCAAAAGCACCAAATCATCTCCTACCTAGGCGTATTTTGTGCCGTTTGGTAAAGTTTAAACACGTGCAAAATTTTCAAGTTAATTATTCAATATTTTGGAGGTTTAGCCGCCTTGTTCAAGCCAAGAATCGGAAGCGTTCATTTTACTAATTCATAAACGTATAGAAAGATTAGCACCACGGATCATACACGGAGCGGTACACACAAAATAATTGTATTTCAATATATATAATATATGTACGGTAAGGATTGTATTCGGTCAAAATTGTATTTTTCATTGATGATTATATCCGAAAGATCTGCTGTACGCCTCGCCGGTGCACAGTGGTTTGCGTGCTTACGGCTTCGTCCATCAACCAGGTCTATGCACAGGAAAATGTTAAGCCGAAAACCTCCACCCTCGATTCGGAACTGCTGTCTGCACGAGAGGTCGTGGTTCGCCATATGATTAAGCTACATTCTCGGCTTTCTTCTCAAGCAGGATAAAAATGATATCCTATCCTATACATTCATATTTATCCACTACTACACTATATTATCCTGAACATTTCAAAATTCAATTAGAGACCTTTGGACTCCAATATTCAGCTTTGAGAGTGGGCAGCTCATAGGTCTCTGCTCAATAAGAAGTTTTATTTTTTTTCTCAGCAAAACACACAGACAGACCCTCCCCCACCATCAGTGACTACAGCTTAACCAAACATGTACTGCGGAAGCAAACTTAAACCTGATTGTTTTTATAAGTGACAATAATCCGGCGTTTATGGCGCGCGGTCTTATCTAATTACATGGATGAGGGAATTGTTTTTCCAAAACTCCTCAGATGATCAATCGTTCAATACAGGGTCAAAACCGCTACCATCATCGTGACGTCTCTATTCTACAACTTTGAAAATACAAAGTGTGGCACAGAAGATTAGCAGGATATTGCTTATGAAATGTCGGCGAACAAGTTTGTAGTTGGAGGGAGATTTTAAAAATAACGTCTTACGTCCTAACCTTAAGGTTAGAATAATTTTCCTCTATTTTGTCGGTATGGGGGGGTGGTGAAATGATGAATAGAACAATTAGAAACCGACCGTTGCAGCGTTTATGTGCTGTGTGTCAAAGTGTCTTGCTGAAGGACGCGCCCTCATCATCAATCAGATACAAATAATAGAAATAAAATATATTGAGATGTTTCGATAAGTCACTGCTTTTTATTATCAATCAGATACAAATAATAAGAATAAAACATATTGAGATGTTTCGATAAGTCACTGCTTTTTATTATCAATCAGATACAAATAATAAGAATAAAATATATTGAGATGTTTCGATAAGTCGCTGCTTTTTATTATCAATCAGATACAAATAATAAGAATAAAATATATTGAGATGTTTTGAAAAGTCACTGCTTTTCATTACCAATCAGATACAAATAATAAGAATAAAAATATATTGAGATGTTTCGATAAGTCGCTGCTTTTTATTATCAATCAGATACAAATAATAAGAATAAAATATATTGAGATGTTTCGATAAGTCGCTGCTTTTTATTATCAATCAGATACAAATAATAAGAATAAAATATATTGAGATGTTTCGATAAGTCGCTGCTTTTTATTATCAATCAGATACAAATAACAAGAATAAAACATATTGAGATGTTTCAAAAAGTCACTGCTTTTCATTACCAATCAGATACAAATAATAAGAATAAAACATATTGAGATGTTTCGATAAGTCACTGCTTTTCATTACCAATCAGATACAAATAATAAGAATAAAATATATTGAGATGTTTCGAAAAGTCACTGCTTTTCATTACCAATCAGATACAAATAATAAGAATAAAATATATTGAGATGTTTCGATAAGTCGCTGCTTTTTATTATCAATCAGATACAAATAATAAGAATAAAATATATTGAGATGTTTCGATAAGTCGCTGCTTTTTATTATCAATCAGATACAAATAATAAGAATAAAATATATTGAGATGTTTCGATAAGTCGCTGCTTTTTATTATCAATCAGATACAAATAACAAGAATAAAACATATTGAGATGTTTCAAAAAGTCACTGCTTTTCATTATCAATCAGATACAAATAATAAGAATAAACAATCTTTTTACAGCCACTTCTCGGACAGGGTTAGTAGCTGGAAAGTTATGACTTTATCCTGTTTGACTTAGCCTACCCTGATATTACACCCTGGGTTGAGTGGTGGGTATGGATAAACAAGCCGGACTCGAACCAGAGATCTTCAACCTATGAAGCCAACATATTTAACCACAAGGCAACCGCCCACATATATATTCGCTGCTTTCCGTTATCATTTAAATACAAATAATAAGATTAAAATATACTCATCTAAATCTCTGCGATTATATGAGCTACACTTAACAAAATGTGCTGGTCAGTTGTTATTATTATTTAATTGGCCAAGGAATCACGTTGCTAAGTTGTATATTTTGTGTTTTGTCCGAAGAAAAAAATCTTCTATAACTTCAAAAAGGGAAATTGGGATTCCAGATAATTCGTATCGTATCGATTCGAGTTTTGATGTTGAGTCGTCCAGACATTGGAAATAAATTTACAGACGCGTGAACACTTTTTAAAACTTTGTCCGTTATGAAAGGCTTATTCTCGGCGACACAATTAATAAGTGGTAGCACATCTCCTAGGTTTTGGAAACAGGAATGCGAGTTTGCAGATACTTGAGGCCGCTATAAACCATTGAATTTAAAGTTTAATTTTTTTATCGCATATTTTATAAATACGGGCCTAACTGACAAACCGCGATCTCTATTGAAGCCATATTTTTCTATTTCTACGAACATCACGAAATTATTCACCAAAATGGTGTGTGGGGCAAATATGGAAAATCCATAAATGTTGAAACTTAATCTCTTCATCTATTACTCCAGTTGCATCACATTCTCATTTCAATAACCATAGAACTTAACCCCGGTATCAGCGATCGATGCTTTGAATCTTTTCAACTGATCATCGTCGAAGTCGCAATATGCCATCCCCAATGTTTCAACTTGACATTGATGAACGATTTCACTGATTGTAGATAATCCTTCATCTCCTCCGAGTTTGTTGACGTTGTTCAAACTCAGACCCAGGTGCTTTATCTGGAAACAAATTAAAAAATATTTATAAAACTATCGTTTCCGAAAAGCATCGCAGGGTTGGAGAGTCAACGAACTATTGAATTCTTAGTTTATCAAGCATGGGCTGATGATACGCATAGTCACGTTTCATAGTTTATCAACAGTCCATACATGGCTAAATATAAATAAGATTGAATTCGTATAATATTTATTAAACCAGTTGGTTCATCTCATCCCACATTCCAAATGGAACTGAACCACCACAGCAATGTGCAGCGAGTGATATCTGCCCTGGTTGATGGTGAAACCACTCAATTCTGTCTTTATTCCTTCTAGTCGCCCCTTATAACACGAACGAAATACGTTAGAACTATTGCGATCAGTATATATGAGTATTATATAGTATAGGTCTGAGTAGATCACCATGATTCATCCATGGATCATGCTTGGCAATACATAATACGACATAAGTCTGTTGATAGGGTTATGACGTCAATAATTGCGCTTCAAAAATTGTGATCTTTGAAAATCATTCTTCCAACTTCTCAGATCAATGATGCGAGATGTTTAAAAACTCTGGTGTAGGACAAAATCCCCCTGGACAGAATCTCTCCCACTGAAAAATGGACAAAATCCCCCCGGTGCTGAAATGCAGAGGTATTGCAATTTTGTAAATTTAATTAAAAAATGCGATATTTATACAGGTATGAGATATGAATACAACAAGTGAAGGGTTTAGAAGGGGAGGGAAATTTAAAAAAATTGAAGTTAAATTATGATATCATAATCGGCGACGCGGGCCCTAACTATAGAGTTGATATTGTACATCATCATAATATTATAGCCGACAAATTCCGCCGGAGGAGCGAAAAATCTTTGAAATCTTGATAGAAGCGTTACTATCTTTAAAGTTTTTTGAAATTGTTTTGCGTATTTTCTATGGTTGCCTAGGATACCTGACCAAAAGTGATAATCCAACAAACATAAACATGTACAACACGATTTATCAGTGGCCCATGTTTGTACCAAGAAATTATTTCTGGGGTACGGGTTCATATTTTCAAGAGTTTGTAAATTCATAAACAAGCTTCTAAGACAAATGTCAGATGTTTAAAAACTCACCTTTGCATTGCGAGTGTTTTCTTTGAAAGCTTTGATTCCATCTATTGTTATATCACAATCCCAAGCATTAAGTTTCTTCACCTGACATTGTGAAACAACTGATCCAAGTTCACCGCAACCACCTGCTCTACCAAGGTTCTTGTTGCAACTGACATTCAGTTCATCGAACTGAAACAAATAAAATACGCGAATTATTTGGAGCGGACTTTTAGTCCTATAGGTTCGGGCTTTAGAACTGCCCTAGCGTATTTCCTACGTGTCTCTAAAAGAAGTTAAATAAAAACAAAATGGCAATAGGGGGTTTTACTGTCACCCAGAGCAGATATCACTTACTGTACTTTACCATGATGATTCGATCTTGCAATGTTTTCCGATAAAAGTGTAGTTGCTGACACTGTATTCTGTAGTAGATTTTCGGTAAATTCCAACTTCACTCAAATTTTCCTGGACAAAAATGACAAAACGTAAAATTGAGTCCCAGTCACCAATAAAAATCGCCACATCTTTTCAAAGCAGTGGGATCCTTATACAGCTCAAATTTAACAAAATAGCATATATCTTCTGATTATTTTGGAAAATAACATTTTGATATTTTCAATCGCCGCTGGTATGTATTGAATTGATTAAGCCATCTGTATTCATTGACTTTTGTTTAAAATGCCCCATAAAATTTTGACTGATTACTGTAGAAAATATCATTTCTAAAGTGTGATGTTCCCGAACACTTTTTCGTGGTGATTCTACAAATCGTATAATTCAGACAGTCCAGCACGAATACAACACTGCAGCTTGTAAATATTACTCATTATGCTAGTTTTAATTAGATTTTTGAATAAAAAAGATAAAATCGTCGACCGAAACAGGGTTCGAAATCCTGCATTTCGAAAATCTATCCTGAACTTATTTACCTATCAATCAAATCATATATTATGAGCCATTCAAGCAAAAACACATACATAAAGTAAGATATTAAAACGGAAAATAAATGAATAAGTATGATCAGGAAACTCGATAAAATCAACTGCATTTGCTTGTGATGGGCAGGATAACCGCGAAATGACCGTACGGTCTACTATGTCAGCGGCTACCTTTACGAGACAAACCTGTTACAAATGTGCGTAACAAAAACCATCCTGCCTGCAGAACAAGGCGAAATATTTACAAGGTGGCTCTAGCGAGCAGGGTGACTCAGCAGAAAATTTGCAGCAGATTTAGGTCTGCTGAGTTGCAAACTGCAAGCCACGCATATCGTAAGTTTTTTATGAGTGCTGAGCGAGAATTTCCCGTCTCTACAGCGCTACTCCGTTTTAGCCTGGCAGACTGGAGCGTATCTAGGTTATCGACGCGTTGAAATAAAGATTGATTAATGAGTTTAATTCGTCATGTATGGATCAAGCATGGCCGAACATGAATATTTATAACATGATTCATCAGTCACCCAGGTTTGTTCAAATATAAGAAATCAGGATTTGTTTATTATCGCACAGATCGTAGATTAGATATGATAAATCTATATGATAACCGCCGACATGATACTTTTCTTTTATTGAAATTCACTCTAAGCGAGGCCGAAATCAGTTTGGTTACGTTTGTACAAATGTATTATGATAATTAATGTGCTCACCAAAACGATGATGCTTTGGGTTTATGTAGAATAATTTTATAAATTCTAGAAGAGAAATTCAGCAATCGATAAGATATGACGTCATAACTAGCAATATGCTGGAAAACGTTCCTATTTTAACAGCAATATAACTTGTTATTTTACCTTGTGCACCGTCTCATCGGAAAATCGTTGTGCAACTTCCCTACTTTGTTTTTACAACTGCGAGACACGCAGTCGAAAACTTTATCATTAACTCGGCGCATTAATCATTTTACACAAAAATTCGATCAAGTTCCTTCGGTAAGACGCATTTTAAAAACAACATCACACAAAGCATTTTTATTGCGTCCTAAGTACGCTGAAGCCGGTGTCTAGGTGCACTAAAAATATGATTTATAAAATAGGATGGACTGACGTAAGAAATGGCAGCTGCGGGCGCCTCAGATTAAAATTTGATAGGACGGTGTTTTTTGCTTTGATTAAAACGTGCGAGAGTGTTCCCTTTTATAACCTTAAAATTAGCTTAAAATGGCGTTTTTTTCTTTAAAAACTACAAAAATGTTAATTTCGCACTTCCTAAAAACACACTGTGAACTCCAAACACAAGCTTTTCAATAAAATGACGTCATTTGCAATGTCACAATGATAAAAACTATTCATTTTTGCAAGTTCACATCAAACTACGTATGTGGTAAAGTTTCATAATTTAGTCCACTGTGTCCCCTCAATGTTCGTTATTGACGCCGATACAAATAAAATATGTCAGTTAGTTGGAGTCAGCTATTAACCGAGGTGTTCAAAGCAAAATACACACAAACAGATATAGCAATGAGTTGGATACAGGGGAGACTCAAGCATGGGAGGGGGGGGGGGGGGGGGGTTATTCGACGGTTCTCGACTCCAAAAGTTTAAGAGACACTATTGTCCTGTAAGTACGGTATTGGAATAGTTCCAAACGCATTTCCTGTGCGAGGCAATTGAAAGGAAATTGTGGGATGTCCAAAGTAATACGGTAAATTTCTATTCTACTCCAATTAATTTGGATAAAAAATTGGGCTCCAATTATCTAGCCGTTCACTTGTCTGTTCAAACATAAATTCGATTATTTTACAAAAAAAAATGTATAATCTGAGAATCAGTTCTAGACTGTCAATCAAACTATCAACTTAATTGAAGAAAAGATTGATTATACTGCTAGTGGTTATCATGTTGGCCTATTATGGTTGAAAATCTGAGTTTCGAGTTCCGTTAAGCAGGGCTCGCTAACTCATTCGACCCCTCTGTAGAGCTCTCCGTAAAGTATTCATTCAATATTTCAGAAAAACAAATCTTTGAATGAAGAGTGAAGGGGGGTAGCTGCCTTAAAAACTATCAGCTACTGCCACGCTTTAGGAACGAGAGAAGTTAAATTTTTAAGTTTGGAATTTCTTCATTTCAAATTAAAGTCATTTGAATCAATTTGTGTTTTAAAAAACCTACTAAGGCCTTGTATGTAAATTCCTAGGATATCTGGCCTAAAGTGATAATCCAACAAGTTGGAAATCTTTATACGACTTTCCTAGCTTTTCATCTTTGTATCAGGCATGGCCGAACATAAATATGTACAACACGAATTATCACTGCCCCATGTTCGTACCGAGATAATATTTCTGGATTTATTTATTATCTCACCGGGCAGTAGAAAATATTATTTTTAATTTGTGATAAAAATTGTTAAATGACAAATATTGTCACTTTGCGAAGAAAACATAATGCGTCATAAGACTTCCGATATTTTCGCTCAAAAGAGTTTGTGAATTAATAAACAAACTTCTAAGACAAATGTGAGATGTTTCAAAACTCACCTTTGCATTGCGAGTGTTTTCTTTGAAAGCTTTGATTCCATCTATTGTTATATCACATTTGATGGCATTAAGTTTCTTCACCTGACATTGTGAAACAACTGATCCAAGTTCACCGCAACCACCTGCTGTACCAAGGTTCTTGTTGCGACTGACATCCAGTTCATCGAACTGAAACAAATAAAATATGCGAATTATTTGGAGCGGACTTTTAGTCTTATAGGTTCAGGCTTTAGAACTGTCCTAGCGTATTTCCCACGTGTCGCAAGAAGCAGCTAAAAGAAAACAAAATGGCGATAGGGGGTTTTACTGTCATCCAGAGCAGATATCCCTTACTGCATATTACCATCATGTTTCGATTTCGTAATGTTTTCCGATAATAGTGTAGTTGCTGACACTGTATTCTATAGTAGATTTTCGGTAAATTCCAACTAAACTCAAATTTTCCTGGACAAAAATGACAAAACGTAAAATTGAGTTCCAGTCACCAATAAAATCGCAACATCTCTTCAAACCAGTGGGATCCTTATAAAGCTCAAATTCAACAAAATAGAATACAAAGCATATATTTTCTGATTATTTTGAAAAATAACATTTTGATATTTTCAATCGCCGCTGGTATGTATTGAATTGATTAAGCCATCTGTATGCATTGGCTTTTGTTTAAAATGCCCCATAATTTTTGACTGATTACTGTAGAAAATATCATTTCTAAAAAGCGATGTTCCCGAACACTTTTTCATGGTGATTCTACAAATCCTATAATTCAGACAGCCCAGCACGAATACAGCACTGCTGCTTGTAAATATTACTCATTATGTTAGTTTTAATTAGATTTTTGAATAAAAAAGATAAAATCGTCGACCAAAACAAGGTAAGGTTTTGTAAATCTATCCTGAACTTACCTATCAATCAATCAAATCATATATTATTAGCCATTCAAGCAAAAACACATACATAAAGTACGATATTATAACGGAAAATACATGATTAAGTGTGATCAGAAAACTCGATAGGATCAACTGCATTTGCTTGTGATGGGCAGGATAACCGCGAAATGACCGTACGGTCTACTATGTCAGCGGCTACCTTTACAAGACAAACCTGTTACAAATGTGCGTAACAAAAACCATCCTGCCTGCAGAACAAGACGAAATATTTACAAGTTGGCGCTAACGAGCAGGGTGACAAAAAGCGAGCAGAAAAATTTGCAGCAGATTTAAGTCCGCTGAGATGCAAACTGCAATCCACGCATATCGTAAGTTTTTATGAGTGCTGAGCGCGGATTTCCCGTCTCCACAGCGCTACTCCGTTTTGGCCTGACAGACTGGAGCGTATCTAGGTTATCGATGGGTCGAAATAACGGTTGATTATTGAGTTTAATTTGTCATGTATGGATCAAGCAAGGCCGAGCATGAACATGGATAACATGATTTATCAGTCACACAGGTTTGTTAAAATATAAGAAATCAGGACTTGTTCATTATCGCATAGATCGTAGATTCGATAGGATAAATCTATATGATAACCGCCGACATGTTACTTTTCTTTTATTGAAATTCACTCTAAGCGAGGCCGAAATTAGTTGGGTTACGTTTGTGCAAATGTATTATGATAATTAATGTGCTCAAGAAAACGATGTTGCTTTGGGTTTATGTAGAATAATATAGATTCTAGAAGAGAAATTCGGCAATCGATAAGATATGACGTCATAACTAACAATATGCTGGAAAACTTTACTATTTTAACAGCAATATAACTTGTTATTCTGCTTTGCGCACCGTCTCATCGGAAAATCGTAGCGCAATTTTCGTACTTTGTTTTTGCAACTCCGAGGCACCTCGCTGTTGAAAATTTCTTAGTGAACACTGATGCACAGTTGTGATTACCATGACCCGTCTCAAAGTGTGCGGATCTTCAGAAACCTCATCCAACTTTTAATCATTTTACATAAAAATGCGATCAAGTTACCTCGGTAAGACTCATTTTCAAAACAACAATTTATTACAGTTTTGTTCTAAATTTTTCTTAAATAAGTCAAAAAAAATGTACGTATAAGCCGATCTAATCACCTCGATTGTTATTGTATCTTTGTTTTATCGCATTTTCTTAAACTTCTGTCATGCAAAATACACACAAACAGATATAGCGATGAGTTAGGCACAGGGAAGACTCAAGCAGGGGGAGGGGGCTGGGGGTTATACGACGGTCCTCGACTCCAAAAGTTTAGGAGACATTAAACGCTTGCATTTTTTCGCGTGTCCGACGCGCATTGCCCGTTGACCTGTAATTACGGTTCAAATAGTCTTATACGTATTTCCTGCGTGTCGTAAGAGGCAAATAAAATAAAATTGTTTGGTGTCGGAATTAATACGGTGATTTTCAACTCTGCTCAAATTAATTTGGCCAAAAATTGAGAGACAAAAAATTCGGATGAAACCACCTAGCCGTTCACTTTTCAGTTTAAAAATAAATTCGAATATTATAGAAAAAATGTATAATTCGAGAATCAGTTCTGGACTGTCAATCAAACTATCAACTTAATTGAAGTAAAGATTGATTATACTGCTAGTGGTTATCATGCTGGCCTATTATAGTTGAAAATCTGAGTTTCGAGTTCCGTCAAGCAGGGCTCGCTAACTCATTCGACCCCTCTGTAGAGCTCTCCGTAAAGTATTCATTCAATATTTCAGAAAAACAAATCTTTGATTGAAGAGTGAAGGGGGGTAGCTTCCTCAAAAACTATCAGCTACTGGCTAACTTTAGGAAGGAGAGAAGTTAAATTTTTAAGTTTCGAATTTCTTCATTTCAAATTAAAGTCATTTGAATCAATTTGTGTTTTATAAAACCTACTAAGGCCTTGTATGTAAATTCCTAGGATACCTGACCAAAAGTGATAATCCAACAAGTTGGAAATATGCGAAGTTCTTAATAGAAGTTCATAATAGTTCATAATAGAAATGCATCTGCATCACCAGAAATCTTCATTTAATTTCAACTCAACTGAAAAAGTTGTTCGAACAAATTTCACTTATGATCAGAAGATTCTTGACTTCACTTTGAATTGAAACTTTAGAGATCGCACAGAAGAGTTTGGTCGTCATGTTGGTGGTGGATCGGATATTAAGAGTGTGGATTTTAATAAAAATGTATGATGGGAAATGGAAGACCAAGGTACTTATTGTCAATGTCAAGTCATTGTGAAAATATACTTTGTAAATTAAGATTCAAATAAGACAAGTAAACGAGTTAAAAGTATGGTTTTTATCCTGCCGAGAATACGTCTTAACCAAATGATGTACCACGACCTCTCGTGCAGACACCGGTTCCGAGTCGGGGTGGAGGTTTTGGCTTAACATTTTACTCATTTTCCTGTACATGACACGACTGGTGGAGGAAGCCAGCGCTTCCGTGAACCACGGTGCACCGGCAAGGCGTCCAGACGACCTCTCGTGTATAATAATTCCTCACAGGATTCGAACTCAGGACCTTAGAGATAGAGATGCTTAGCGCGAAGCCTATTCCCAACTGGTTATCGACTAAGCTAAACGGGCACCCTTCACCGACTGAGGTTATCGGACACCTCAAACTACCACCCTAACTAATAGACCGTTAGTTAAATAGCCCCTACACATTTCAGCTTACACCCTGGGTTACATGTTCAACCACTGGGCCATTGCTTCAACGAATTGTTAAATAAAGTTGGTTCAAGAGTTGGGAAAGAAAATGATCCCCCCTCACTTGGAGGCACCAGGGGTATGTTTAAGCAAAGAAGTCTAATTTGAGCAGAAATGCCCGAAATACTTGGTTTAATTTGAACAAAACAAAATATCATAAATGCAGCATTTGTAGTTTTGCTGCAAATATTTGAAGTGATTCATTGGTTCGTGGTATAGTCATTTGATACCTTTTGTTTGGAAAAAATAAATGGAGGAATATTTTATAATCAACCTTTCTACGAGCAATTGCAATACGAAAGCTCCCTGCAAATTTTATGTTCTCATGTTCAAACATCTTACTATGTAAGTAATTATATGACCGATCGGATTGTGGAGAATTAAAGAAGGAAATCATTCTAAAGTCAACCTTGTGAATTTTATGTAGCGTTTCATACCTTCCCACAAACTTCATATTTGCTCAATTCCTTAATTTCTTCCCCGTTGGCTTCTAGTTTCTCAACCTGATTCATCAGGAGATTCTTGACTACACTTTGAGTTGAAACTTTGGAGATCGCACAGAAGAGTTTGGTCGTCATGTTGGTGATGGATCGAACATCAAGAGTGTGGATCTTAATAGGAATATATTATTGGAAATGACAGACCAAGGTATTTATCGCCAATGACAATTGAAAATTAAGATTCAAATAAAACATGTAACTGAGTTGAAACTAAAGTTACGAATTGGGACACCATTAGATAATTAGGCAGATGATTCAATATTGAACTCGTTGTTATTTCTTCATTCCTGGTAAGTCTCACTAACGATTCTACTAGATGATACGATATTGCAAGACTACGAGGCCAGTGAAAATCAGTATTTGCATTAGGTAATGGATTGAAGTTAAGTCAAACCATTCCACAAACATCATATTTGCTCAGTTCCATAATTTCTTCTTCGCCAATTGTCACTTCCTCCATCTGATCCATCAGAAGATTCTTTATTTCACATTCAGTCGCAGCTTTAGATATCGCAAGAGAAAGTTCAAAGGTCATGTTGGCGATGGATCGGACATTTAGACTGTAGACCTGAAAAAAGATCATTCATAAGGTTCATTTCGATACCGTTGCACCATAGTGTTGTTGTTACCAATCTTTTAAAAAAAAAGTAAAATGGAATTCTAAGCTGATAATCTCCTTACAATAAATTTTTACTTAAAGATGGAGTTATAAACTCAAAAAATTATGCGGAAGATTGATTTTTTGAATTGAGCATGTTATCACGCACTTTTCACCGAGCAACACAAACTGATATATACAACTTCACCTTCATTCGCGAGTGACTGCCAAATACTTCAATCTTTTGTTTCGTAAGTTCGCAATTCTGCATGTTGAGTTCCCCAACTTCTATGTTCTCCAGAACAGAACCGAAAGTATCGAAACCTTCCACATCCATTGGGTTTCCACTGATGTTAAACTCTGATACCTGCAACCAAGTAAGATAAAATTTGACTAAACATATTAAGTGTGAATCAAAGAATGTGCGCTCCACCTGTGACCCATGTTATACAATTCGGATATTTTAATTCAGGTCAATATATAGTAATATATACTTATATAGATAAAATATTAATATTAAAATTTCACTTCAATTATTAAACAATTTCACATTTATTACTTTACAGAAAGGAGTTCAATAAGCCTTTGGAAGATTATTCTTGAAAATATTCAAATGTGTTTTTACTACGGATTCTATAAGGTGGTCAAGTTAACAATGGTCGATTAATCGCAATCAACATCTCAATAATCTTTGGTGTGTGGGAACCACATTGAACGTGTTAGATTCCAAACAAATCAGACACGTAGACCGGTGCCCATTCCTTACACAGAGCACAATAACTTAAAGTAAACATAAGAAGTAAAAATAAAATGGTTTTACCTTCAAACCAGAATTTTTCAAATTGGATTCCATACTTTGCAGTAGCTCAGAGTTGAGCCGGCATTTTGCCAAATTCACTTGATCCAGTTGACCACAACGTCTCATAACTGACGACATTGCGTACATTCCTGCTTCAGTGAAAGACTCGCCTTCAAAGTTGATATCACGAACATGAGATTGAATGAGCTCGGCATCATTGGCTTCGTACAACGCTCCAAACAATTCCAACTTTTGATATGATTTCTCACATCGACTAATCGCAGTTGCAAGGGTTTTCTTCAAAAATTTTCTCTTGTTTCCTTGTTCTTCCACTGAGGATCCTGCAACCAAGAATTCAGATAATTAAAGATTAATTAGCACTGGCTCGGGCATCGTTTTTTCTCCTATAACTTTATTCTTGAAGGTATCCCAGTCAATCTTGGGCCGAGTGTTAAGTATAGGTATAAGATAGTGTCATATCGTCAAAATTTCAGCTTGGAAGCCTATCCGTTTTGATTATTTTCCAAATCTCTCCAAACTTTGTGCTTATATTTTTTGTTGTCGTGTCTTCGTTTTGGGGATTTCAAAATACACTATGTCTAAGAGACGGATTTGACAAATGTTTCCGAATGCAAACGTTTTAAACCCACCTAGATCAAAAAGTTCTCCATGATCTGAACTTCTTTGCGTAAGCATAGAAATGACCACCAGCGTCTCAAAAACGACCGTTCAAGTCCTATGAACCATGAGGAATCTCTAAGATTTTGGAAAATTACATATTTATTAAATACATTTTGTGATAAAATTTTTCACCAATCACTGACCCTTTTTCAATCGGACAAGAACCATTTTTAAGCCACCCCATAGTACAACTTAGTTATCCTGGTATGAGAAATATGGTGATAACATTGAAGATGCCCTTGGTAAAATTTATAAGTAATGCAGGTCAACAACGGTTGTGGTTCAGCCGTGCACGGATCATTTTTTACTTGGTATCATAACTAAAGTCGTCTAAAACATTCAATTCAGAATATCCGAATCATAAATTATTCAATTTCTGCAAGAATTCAACATAAAATTTGATAATTTTTATTTTTTTTATAAATAAGTGTGAATTTTCAAGTAAATTATAATCTACTAAAAGATGTCTTTGTTTTTTATATGACTTCCGATTCGAATATTCGGTTCGATTCAGAAATCCGAAGATATTTGATTTTAGCCACCCCTAATCATGACGTAAAACAAGTATTTTTTTTAAATTTTGTTCAAATCTCGAGTTGGGAACATCATCACCATGAAATATTTAGGTCAGACGTTACCTCCTCAGTATGGAATGCGGTTCACGGTTGTATTTACTTATTTAGTAAAGATCACGTGGTGATGTACCACAACTTCCTATACTTCGGGATGTTGTTTAGTTCAAATACTGTTATGGCGTCACGGTGGGATCTGTGAAACTGATTCTGTTGTTAATCAAGGTTGATTTCGACAAAACTCGGAAATTCTCATTTAGTCAGAAAAATTGGTCCCTTTATTTAGACGACACCAAGATTCCTTAGGAATGAAGCCGACTAAAGGGCGTATAAATCTTTACTATTACATGTTGTATTTAGGTGAGACGAAGATTCTACCCTGTTTCAGGCAATGATAAAAATAAGAGCGTACCGATTATAAATTCTTTCATGAAGACGGTGTTAATCTTTTGATTCAAAACGATTCCGCTCAGCAGACGCAGAACAACGGCCCAGTGATCGTTATGAATTTGTTCAGAGATAAATGAACAAAATGATGGAAAAGTCATGTTGGCGATGTAGAGAGCTTAGAGTATTTCTTGAAGGATTTGATGGCTAAAAAATAGGATTTTGTCCCCCTCCATAAGATGTTGACTCAGCATGTTGTTTCCGGGTACTTTTATGACTATATCTCCGACTTCATCTGCTTTAAGTCCAACCTTGCACAAATCATCAAACGTGAAAACGACTCGTTTTTCTTTGGTCCCTTTGAATGACATTTCCATCAACTTGTGAAGTATTCTTGGTATCTGTGATTGTTCCTTAGTATGATCTGAGCGCATGAAAATGTTGAGTATTTGAATCATCACTTCTGTCATTGTATCAGGTGGATTCTCAGGGTTGAATTTGTGAACGATTGCATTGAAAACTAGGAATAATGGAACAGATGAGAATGGTACGAGCGCAGGGGATTGGAGCGTTAACTTCCTCCACGATTCTTCTCCGATTTCACCTAAAACTGCAACAAATAATTTCTTAATATCTTCCCGAACAAGACCAGCCAGTGAAACTATGAATTGAGGCCGCAATTCGAAAGGAAGAGATGCGATGCTGTGCTCACGTGAAGAAATAAGAACGGTTGCATCAGGAAAGAGATTGCCTATGATGAGGTTGTACATAATTGTAGCTGTGCTTGATTTATCATAATACCCAATCTTGTTGTACTTTATCCGGATATTCCAAGGAGCCTGATCCAAACCATCGAGAACAAACATTAACACAGACTGATTTTCCTGAATCCATTTATATCCTTCCTCCAATTCCTTTTGTGTCAGGTTTGATGCATTCTTCCCAAACAGCAATTCGCACGGAGTTATCGCTTCTTCTGAACTGGTTGCTTTGTGAACGGGAATATCTTTGATATTTAGGTGATGAACGAATTTGAACTGACGTTCCTGACGTCGAAACAATCGAGTGAATAAACTGTCACCTGATCTGGCTTGCTTTACTAATTTGTTGGCTGAAAGAACACTTCTAGTTAGACGTTTTACGATCGTTGTTTTACCACTTCCTGCCTGCCCAACCACTGCCATGTATCTGCAACTAGGCTTACCCAACTGTTCGACAACTTCACAAGACGTTATCACTTCACCAACATTTCCATCTTTGGCTGTGACAGTGAATCCTGATTCCTTCTTATACTCTGTAGTATCGGGCACAAGCTCGCCACTGTAGAAACGGGTCACTCGTCTTAGCTGAGGGTTGGCTTCAAAGTCAGGTTCTTCTAGGTTTTGCTCTTTATAACTTTCCGTAATTTGAACTTGAGTTTCCCTCCATGATCTTTTGTTGTGGATCTTCACAAATTTTTTTCCTGAATAATTTTTATGCATATTTGCAATTTTCGATAAAAGCGATCGTGATCAAGATTGATTGCTTATAATATCTAATTTAAGTTGCGCCGTTACATATAAGCTGCGATCTAAAATGAAAAATGATTCTGATATTGGCTTTCAACCCTGCTTGGCGACCAAAAAATGGGTTCATTCGTTCGTTCGCAGAGTAAAATAATTCACAATGCTTTTTGATTATGAAGTGCCGTACCGTATTGCATATCCCTTTGGCAGTTCGAATTTTTGCAGCAAAGAAGCGACTACCCAACAATCGTTTCTGTTAAATTGCAACGCATCAAAGTCCTTTATCTGGATTGATACAAAAACAAAAGCGAGAGTGAAGCATTGTGGAGGCGATCACTGACGGCGAGAATAAATTATGGTGGCGATAGACGCATCCTAAATTATTGTAAAATTGTGAAATATTTTTCGCAGCTTGAAACAAAGATAACATCATTATTAAATTCATTCTTGTTTTTATTATTATTATAATTGTTCGTTCAAAAATTGACTGTTCAACTTCATACTTTGTGTATATTTTGATATATAAATAGATTGAGTTGTCTAAAGAATCGTCATTGTTGAATTACACTTAAAATTTGAGCAACAAAACGTTGAGCACTGCAAGCAAGGCAAATATACGATGTTCTCACCTGCATTCTTGCCTTTTCCCTTTGAATTACCTGTGAAAGAATCGTATTATTTGGTATTAGTGCAGTCTATTGCTGTCTAATTCGAGTTACCTATTACTCCAGTAACCTCTAATAAGACTCCAGGTCACTGCCAAGTCCTAAAAGGTAAGTTTCAGTGTGTTCCCACAATCTCTGATTCGTGGAATTGCTAATTTTATTATTATTCTCCCAACCTCCTCGTAAACTGTAAAAGGTATACTAGTCAAACTTGGATTCGAGTAGTAGATGGATCAGGCATGAGTAGTAGATGAAAATTTGATAAAATGAAGTCAGTTCCATGTATGGTCCAAAGTTAAACCACAGTTCCATGTATGGTCCAAAGTTAAACCATAGATATGTAAAAAACAAGTATTTCCGTTTACTAAAAAACTGTAAAAGGTATACTGATCAAACTTGGACCGAGTCTCAGATAAAATTAGTAGATTCAAGTTTTAGTGTTGTCTTGTCTGTTCCCAGCATGGCCCATAAATAAAGTACCGATTTATCGAAAAACGGATAACTGTTGAAGGTATTCTGGTCAAACTTGGACCGAATGTCAAGTATAGGTATAAGTTAGTGTCATATCAGTTCTGAACATGGCCCACAGATAAATTACTCATCCATCGATAAATGCTCAACTATTGAAGGGATCCCATTCCAATATTTCCATATTTCATATTTGAAATTATTAATCCATTGGCTATGCACTGTAATATTAGGTTTCGACATTTATCAAGATTGTGCTGCATATTTATTTCTGACATGCCGCTGATGCCTTGTCCTCTATTGTGCGATGTAAGATTTGTCATGATTCTGCTCCATTTTTAAGAATGTTTTCGATATATATAGAATTTATCGTCACTGATATTTATCATTTTGCCGCTGGGTCAGGTTTTTGTAGGATTTCACAATGTTTTGTATTTGTTATGAGAATTATGTTTGGCCAAGCAAGACATTGTGTTACACCTCATTATTATTTATCATCGTTGTGATGTTATTGTTCTAAGTGATCACTGAATATAGTCAAGCTTATTATGGTCTGTTGCTTTGTCGATACGAAGGCATTTAGTCTTGAGTAGTGTGGGCATAGCATCAGGTTTGCTAGCTTGTCTCTACTCGGAGTGTAATATTGTCTTTATTGTATTGTGTTTAGTTTAGGCCTCGTTTCGTAGTTTCGTAAAGCCGTATATTCGGTTAATATAAATTGACATTAATACATATTCGGGACTTGATGTTTCATAACAATTTCAGAAACTACCTATTATGGATACTTCAATGAAGCCATCAAGACTAGATCTGGATTTGAATTCACCCAGTGCTGCCAAGGAGTGGAAACACTGGCATAGAACCTTCGAGAATTACATTGAAGGTTTGCAAGCAAAACTCACAGAAGGTCAAGTTGATAAGCTCAAAGGATTGATTAATTCTGTGTCTCATAATGTTTATGAGTACATAGGAGGCAAAGTCGCAGGCGCATTTAGTCTTGAGTAGTGTGGGCATAGCATCAGGTTTTCTAGCTTGTCTGTACTCTGAGTGTAATATTATCTTTATTGTATTGTGTTTAGTTTAGGCCTTGTTTTGTAGTTTCTTAAAGCCGTATATTCGGTTATTATAAATTGACATTAATACATATTCGGGACTTGATGTTTCATAACAGTATTGTTCCAACAAATTCAACAATCTGCTTTTGATCAGAGTTCTGCACTAGTTACGTAAACAAGCAGCCCAGCATACGACAAGAAATAATAATTTGATTACCCGTGTTCATTCAATAATATACCATACAGTGTGGCAGAATCTTGATTTTCTTAGGTGTCCTAGGTGTTCATGTCAATTTTATCGAGTGAAAAAAGCTTCAAAACCATTGATGATTTTGAGAGTATTTAAATCTTCTGGTAAAAGATATATCATAAATGTTGTCCATTTGCAAACTTTTCTTCAAATATTTAGTTGCTATGTAATGTGTTTTTATTAGGTAAATTAAACTTTAGGGTAGTTTTATTTTAGGATTACCCAAATATTTGCTTGAAAAAATGATATACAACTGAATGAATATTCAACATCGTAAGATAAAATTAAATCAAAAAATAAGTTAGGCAAAGAACACAGAGCAATTATTGTTTGGGTGGGCGTGGTTGCATGATACAACTGCTACCACCACCA
Source organism: Styela plicata (assembly GCA_963675895.2). Classification (NCBI taxonomy): domain Eukaryota; kingdom Metazoa; phylum Chordata; class Ascidiacea; order Stolidobranchia; family Styelidae; genus Styela; species Styela plicata. The sequence goes on along the minus strand of OZ023143.1, from coordinate 20,454,430 downwards.
AACATTAACAAAGACCTTCAAATTAAGATCAAATATAATTTTTCAATAAATCGCTCAAATCCGGATGGTGAATTCCCCTCTTCCACGTCCACAGGCTCCGTGGACGAAATATGGCGTCATCGATTAAAATTCTTTATCTAACGAGCCAATTTCAAGAGGTCATATCAGAAGAACAAAGAAGTACAAAAAGTACGTGCCATATTGCTATATCTATTCACCGACTATGAATTGAGACACTTAGCCCACTATATCTCGATTGTGCAGCTTTGATGGTCGGATAAAATAGCATAATAGTAACAACAACAAAACATAGAATTTCAATAAGATTTCCACTTCAGAGCGTAGACCTCTATTATATATTCTGATATTAGGCCACAGTACTGAGTATATAAATGAGCGACATGAAATACTAATTTATTCATTGTGAACTATAATTTGTCTGCGGAAAATGCAGAACCCAACCTAGACCTCCGCCTAATCGGGCCCAGTATGCTTGAGAATTTACAGCGCACCCAGGCTAAACATGTTCCATTGTCTCTCTGGTTAGAGTCTGACAGCGGCCCGTTAATTACCTTCTTATGTGAAACCTGATAATAAATTGTACGAAACTGGTAGGATAAATACCCAAGCGTTTGGCTATCGACAAAAGCACAACGTTCTATTTCGGAGCGGAACAGAGTCTTAAAGCAGTTTTATGCAGTGGAAAGATTCGTGAAATTTTTGCCAAAAATGAGGCACCGACTACTTGTAGGGTGCTGTAGGAATATTGTACGTTGTTTACTTTAGTTTGTTTCTTTACATCAACAATTACTTGCCGCATCGCGTTACCGACTTGGTCTAGTTCTGTTTACTTATGTTTTGTCCGTGCTTAAGTTGGGAGCAAATGAGCTCTCGCTTAGGTTAATGTTTATCTGCATTCTTGTGAATCATTACAGATGCAAATATGCTTTGTTGCTCACCAGAACCATGTAGCTTTGCTACACTCTGAATAAGAGAAGAATATTCTGCAAAATTTATTTTAATCACATTTAAGAATAGAAGTACTAAACTTTATGTCATATCCTTATAGACCTAGATGGAATAGAACGCATTTACCTGATGGACGCATCCTAGTGTAGACAGGATCCGGTTCTTCATCAGCAGTCGGTCGTGTTGGTCGAGTACGTGCTGATCCGGGGTTTTCTTCCCTCGGTGTTGTAGTTTGTGATGAGGACGACGCACCTGAAAATGACGATTATGATATGTATACTTTAAGATTTTGAAATAAACAACTTGTTCTCCTGGTAATTCGTCTACAGTAAACATCAATCATACTTTATGTCAGTCCTTTCCAGGTATCAATAATAAAGCTTTATATCAACGAGAATGATTTAATCTGAATTCCACAAAGTATGCGAATCTTTGAGAAGTTTTATAAATGTTGCATTAGATTTACTTTCGTTCATTGTTTTCATACATTAATCCTAGAATAAAATTATTTTTCCGATTTGCTACAGTTTTATTAGATATTGCATTTGGTATTAATTTTTATTTCTTTATTAAATGTCAGAATCTCTTTTTTCAACTTCCAAAGGTTTTACACAAATTGCTAAAAATATTGTTTCAGAGAAATTATATTTTATGAAACTTCCATTGTTCCATTGGAATGAAAATCATATCACAACATGCAGGGTTCTAAATTTTCACATGGAGATATATAGACAAATAACATTTCTCAAATGCAATAACTTATCATGAACAAACAAAAAAAATAGGACTAATGATATTTTCGTCGAAGTAGATTCCAAGCAAGATTAGAAATGGCACCTAAAATAGCCTACAAAGACGACCAATGTGAAAAAGAGCAACATATAATGAAATGCGTGAAAATATAAATCATGGTTGAACAAAGTCAAAAACGAATAATTACCGTGGACATGTGTGATATTTTGTACGACTTTCTCTATATTGATCTTGTCAGCACGAACTTCTTGAATTTGAGAACCTGAAATATTTGTTGTTAAATAATAAATATTTGCAAAATAAATTTATTAAAAGTTCTGAAACTTTTTCAGTAATAGAAAATATGAAGAAATACAAACATAACAATACGATCTGATAAACTTTTTTCAAACATGTATCGTCTATCTGCGACTCAAGAAATATAGGAGGTTTCCTTGTCTGTGCATATAAATATTCGTCGACTCTACAATCTTGGGCGTTCATTTTTCGTATTTGTTTTTAATCAATTCCATTTTACTTTCAGCAGATGTTAAAATAGCAGAGAAGCTGAAATACTGTTTATAGTTGTCGAAAATTTGCACGAAGCCACACTATTGTCGTGTGTGATAGCCAAATCCGTATCATTTGGGGGTTCAGGCATAATAGCACCAAATATACGGATCAGTATTTTTACTGGGATGGCCCGGTCTATGCCGGAAAACTGCATGGACCGAGCAATGGAATTACCCGAGATCATGCTTGACACAATAATTTTCTGAGATGTTAGACCCAGTGAGACGCTAGTTAGACCCAACTCGTGCTGTTAGAACTCGTGAGACGCTAGTACACACAAGTGAGACGCTAGACACAACTCGTGAGACGCTAGACCCAACTCGTGAGACGCTAATACACACTCGCGAGACGCTAGACCCAACTCGTGAGACGCTAATACACCCTCGCGAGACGCTAGACCCAACTCGTGAGACGCTAATACACACTCGCGAGACGCTAATACACCCTCGCGAGACGCTAGACCCAACTCGTGAGACGCTGAAAAACAATACCACATTCATGGCCAAATCGGTATTCGTGCACAAGGCACATTATTAAGGCATATTAGGTCATGGCTTACCTGTTACATTTGCTGTTGACGAGCTCAACGTTGCTTCAACAGTTGATATCGAAGCAACTTCTGCAGTGACAACTGTTTCACCTGCTGCTATGTCAGCCTGATTAGCTGTTACTGCGATGTTCTCAGCTTGCTCGATCTGAAGCTCATTCACGTGAGAGTCCCTGATGTTCGATTCTGAAATGTTGAATAGAATCTTAATAAACCTGAAGAATGCTACAAGTATACCTGAATGTTGTCATCAACATCATGACAGTTCGCATGTCAAACACCTTGTGTTCGAGTCCTGATGAGTCCGGTTCATGAATCCACTCTCACCATTCAACCCAACGTTGTGAATGCAAGTTTGGAGTGCAAACAATATAAGGCGCACATGAAGTCGTAAACTACACCACCTAGTGTTGAGTTGGCTCTCACTTGTTAAATTTTTTTATCAAGGAAATTTTATTAGATTTCCAACAAAAGTTTTCATTTAAAATAAAATACCAATTTTTATTTTAAAATTTTTAGGTGCCGTGAGTTTTTGAATTATTTTTCTTAAAATATAAAAGATTTTGGAGCCAACATCACACTAAGTGGCATGCTGTGCGGCATTAGAATACCCTTTCGTACTTCCTGTGTGCTGCAGAAGAAAATAAATAAGAAGCAAAGAAGTGGTAGATAGTTCTTCATCGCCCAGGGTAGATATGACTCACTGCACTTTGCCATGGTGATTTAATTCTGTATGGGATGTTTTCTGCTTAAAGTGCTGCCCTTTATCTTGTGGTAGCCATCTGTGTGACCGTTAGTTAGCTCCTCTACGCACTTCTTTCATCCTTGCTTAGAGCGAATATGCTGTTTATTCTGATAGAAATACCAAAATTTTAGGTAAATTTGATTGGAATGTCTTCCCTCATCATCATTCCATTTTTAATATTTTTGTTGGAAAAATGTTCCCTTATCAGTTGCACTCGTATGATGCTAGACCACACCGGCGTTACGCTAGTCCACACTCTTGGACGCATTTGCATGTTCAACCGTTACATTTGGTGTAATTTTTGCTGGTCTTACTTTAGTTTCTCTTAAATTAAACAAACAAAATTGGGATTTGGGAGTCAAAATAACACTAGGTGGAATTTTGTGCGGCTCCAGGGCTTTAGAAAAACCTATCGTATTTCTTGTGTCAAGCAAAAAGACTATTAATAAGAAGCAAAGAAGGGGTATACAGTTTTTCGTCGCCCCGGGTAGATATAACTCCCTCATTGCACTTTATGTTGTGGTACCCATTTCATTGACCGATAGTTAGATCCTTTTAGGCACTGCTTTCATTCTTGCTTGGAGAGAACTTATAGAAAAAATATATGGTTTATTTTGTTGGAAATAAAGCACAGCTTTGTTCTACAAATTAACGAGTGATGAAAACAGAAAATTCAACAATTGTTAAATGGAAGAAAAGCTTTTGTGATTTATTAGCTCAGCGGAACTTTAGGATAAAAGGTATTTATTTAGCCATTTTTGTCAGTATTTTGGTGCAACCATTTTGAATCTTTTTAATGGCACAAGATGTATCACTATTGTATGAACATCAATAGAGCGGTTGATGATGTAAAATCTGGCATCAGCAAACCGAAAACAGCGAATGGGGCATTCGGCAGGAATAATAATAGGGTAAGTCATGTTAATATCCAAATATCGCTAAATTCACAGAGAACTTGAGGTGCTTACTTATTTCGTTCAAAATTGTTATTCGTGCTCAAAGCATATTAGTTCATGGCTTACCTGTTACATTTGTTTGATAGACAGTCCCTGCCGTGACATTTGCTGTTGACGCGCTCAACGTTGCTTCAGCAGTTGATATCGAAGCAACTTCTGCAGTGACAACTGTTTCACCTGCTGCTATGTCAGCTTGATTAGCTGTTACTGCGATGTTCTCAGCTTGCTCGATCTGAAGCTCATTAACATGAGAGTCACTGATGTTCGATTCTGAAAAGTTGAATAAAATCTTAATAAACCTGAAGAATGTTACAAGTATACCTCAATGCTGTCATCAACATCATGACAGTTCGCATGTCAAACACCTTGTGTTCAAGTCCTGGTGAGTCCGGTTCGTGAATCCACTCTCACCATTCAACCCAATGTAGTGAATGTAAGTTTGGAATGCAAACAATGTAAAGCACACATAAAAACGTAAACTACGTCACCAAGTGTTGAGTTGGCTCTCACTTGTTAAATATTTTTATCAAGGAAATTTTATAAGCTTTCCAACAAAAGTATTTAAAATAAAATTCTGATGGAATAAAGACATGCAAACAGCCCTCCAAACTATCATAAATTTAAGGCAATTTAGCAGGTCTTTCTACAATCAGTATTTTATTTTAGAATTTTTGGGTACCGGTAATTTTGGAATTATCTTTTTAAACATATAGAATATTAGGGAGCCAAAATAACACTAGGTGGCATGCCGTGAGGCTTTGGAATAACCAATCGTATTTCTTGTGTTCCACAGAAATCAATTTATGAGAAGCAAAAAAGTGGTAGATAGAGTTTCACCGCCCAGGGCAGAAATCACTCACTCACTTCACCATGGCACTTTGGTTTTGTATGGGATGTTTTTGCTTGGAGTGCAGTTGCTGGCACTTCATCTTGTGGCAGCCATTTGAGTGATCGATAATTAGATCCTTTTAGGCACTGTTTTCATCCTTACTTGGAACGAACATACAGAAAAAAATAAGTGGTTTATTTTGTTAGGAATAGAGCAAAGCTTGGTTCTGCAAATGAGCGAGTGATAAAATAGAAAATTCAACAATTGTTAAATTGAAGAATATCTCTTGTGATTTATTAGCTCAGTGGAACTTTAGGATAAAAGTTATTTATTTAGCCATTTTTGTCAGTATTTTGGTGCAACCATTTTGAATCTTTGTAATGGCACAAGATGTATCACTATTGTATGAACATCAATGGAGCGGTTGATGATGTAAAATCTGGCATCAGCAAACCGAAAACAGCGAATGGGGCATTCGGCAGGAATAATAATAGGGTAAGTCATGTTAATATCCAAATATCGCTAAATTGACAGAGAACATGAGGTGCTTACTTATTTCGTTCAAAGTCGATATTCATGCTCAAAGCATATTAGTTCATGGCGTACCTGTTACATTTGTTTGATAGACAGTCCCTGCCGTGACATTTGCTGTTGACGCGCTCAACGTTGTTTCAGCAGTTGATATCGAAGCAACTTCTGCAGTGACAACTGTTTCACCTGCTGCTATGTCAGCCTGATTAGCTGTTACTGCGATGTTCTCAGCTTGCTTGATCTGAAGCTCATTAACGTGAGAGTCACTGATGTTCGATTCTGAAATTTGAATAAAATCTTAATAAACCTGAAGAATGTTAAAAGTATACCTGAGTATACCTGAATGTTGTCATCATCATTATGACAGTTCGCATGTCAAACGCCTTGTGTTCGAGTCCTGGTGAGTCCGGTTCGTGAATCCACTCTCACCATTCAACCCAACGTAGTGAATGCATGATTGGAATGCAAACAATGTGAGGCGCACATAAAGTCGTAAACTACACCACCTAGTGTTGAGTTGGCTCTCACTTGTTAAATATTTTTATCAAGGAACTTTTATAAGCTTTCCAACAAAAGTATTTAAAATAAAATTCTGATGGAATAAAGACATGCAAACTGCCCTCGAAATTATCATAAATTTTAGGCAATTTTGCAGGTCTTTCTACAATCAGTATTTCATTTTAGAATTTGTGGGTACCGGTAATTTTGGAATTATCTTTTTAAAAATATAGAATATTAGGGAGCCAAAATAACACTAGGCGGCATGCCATGCGGCTTTAGAATGACCGATCGTATTTCTTGTGTTCCACAAAAAGGCAATTAATTAGAAGTATAGAAATGGTAGATAGATTTAGAGATGGGCCGATGTATCGGTATCGGAATCGGCAAGTATCGGTGATTTTTGTAGTATCGGTATCGGAAAATTTTCATCACCGATACCGCCGATACCAAAACAGATACCGATACCGGATATATCTTTACAACGAAGCGTATAAACACACTTAATTTACTGATAATAAATGGAAAGACCTCTAAATCAACTGCCCTGGAAAATAATTAAAACGAGGCATGTCTCGCGTGAACAATTTTGTTTACACTTTGGGTTTTATTAAATAAAATCCATCAATCTACTCACTATATGCTCTTTTTGATGCGGAAAAAGGTGTTAAGGTCGCACTACGCGTTTTCGTGGGTTGCGTTTTTCCCTGGTTTCGTTTACGCAAGCGCAACGCTCGTCATGCATCTCCTCACGTTTTCCAATGAAACAGAACGGCTTGCTGTGGAAAGCTAACGCAGAGTGCTTGTTTCTTTTTTGAGTTTGTGCTTTGTGGGCATGTGAACACAATTAACGAAAATAAATGGCAGACGTGTGTTGCCGTTTTTTATTTTATTGCTCGAACGTAATGCAACGCATCGGTAAGATAACTTCATGTGTATTGTTGCCTTGGCCTCAATGAGGTGTCACGATAGTTGTGTAACCACGAACATTTGCACTCAATCTTTGGACCCATGTATGCTTGAACGCAGCAACAACTCAGTATATTTTCATCCATAAAAGTTTGCTCTCAAATGGATGCGAGTTTTCAAGGGTACAAACATACGTAGGCGCACACATACGTGAGTGCAACTATAACAAGTGCATAAGTATGCAGATACAAAACGGAATTTAACATATTTAACAAAGTACTCGGTATCGGCGGTATCGGTATCGGAATATAAATTACGAAGGTGGTATCGGTACTTGCATCAGTATCGGCAAAAATTTTGGTATCGGCCCCATCCCTACATAAATTTTCACCGCCCAGGGCAGATATCACTCACTCACTTCACAATGGCACTTTAGTTTTGTATGGGATGGGATTTGAGTGATTGATAGTTAGATTCTTTTAGGCACTGTTTTCATCCTTACTTGGAGGGAACTTACAGAAAAAAATAAGTGGTTTATTTTGTTAGGAATAAAGCAAAGCTTGGTTCTGCAAATAAGCGAGTGATAAAATAGAAAATTCAACAATTGTTAAATTGAAGAATATCTTTTGTGATTTATTAGCTCAGTGGAACTTTAGGATAAAAGTTATTTATTTAGTCTATTTCACAATTTTTGAAAAATTGTGCTAAATAACCAGAACTTAGCAAATTTGCTACAAATTTCTTTAAAATTTACCGTTACACAATATAGTCTAACGTTAGAAGTCATACCAGTATGAAAATAATGCTCTTATTATTGTTGTGAAAATTCCAGGAAGAACATAAAAAAATATTGAAATATTTTTGTAACAAAACTCGCACATCGAAATCACAACTGAATTTTTTCGACCCTTATTTTCGAAAAATACATCATTTTGAAGAGAAATACTATAAGACTCTGTATAATTTGCGATTACACGCTAAAATCGCACGAAAACTTTGCCTATTTTGGAGAACTTTCAGTTAAAATTACGAAATCTTATACATTTATTTATTTTTCCCTGAAATGGTTTTTAGGATCAAATTTCATGTACAGTATTAGTCACGAGAAAGAATTACGCGATTTAGCATAGGCAGATTTTTTGGCGGCTGGAAAGGGGGAAATATCTTTCAAAGTCGCCCGGCTTTACGATATTCTCCAAGTTGCTCCATTTCAAAATTGTCCTATAATCGTCACTCAAAAAGTATACTTGAAATCTATAGTTAATTTAAGGTAATGTTTTCAGAGGCTTAATTTGCCAAAACTCCTGTGCGCACATAAAAGTTAGCCAAGTGTGAAATCAGCCATTTTTTTCAGTATTTTGGTGCAACCATTTTGAATCTTTTTAATGGCACAAGATGTCTCACTACTGTATGAACATCAATAGAGCGATTGAAGATGTAAAATCTGGCATCAGCAAACCGAAATTCGGCGGGAATAATTATAGGGTAAGTCATGTTAATATCCAAATATCGCTAAATTCACAGAGAACTTGAGGTGCTTACCTATTTCGTTTAAAATTGATATTCGTGCTCAAAGCATATTAGTTCATGGCTTACCTGTTACATTTGTTTGATAGACAGTCCCTGCCGTGACATATGCTGTTGACGCGCTCAACGCTGTTTCAGCAGTTGATATCGAAGCAACTTCTGCAGTGACAACTGTTTCACCTGCTGCTATGTCAGCCTGATCAGCTGTTACTGCGATGTTCTCAGCTTGCTCGATCTGAAGCTCATTAACATGAGAGTCACTGATGTTCGATTCTGAAATGTTGAATAAAATCTTAATAAACCTGAAGAATGCTACAAGTATACCTGAATGTTGTCATCAACATCATGCCAGTTCGCATGTCAAACACCTTGTGTTCGAGTCCTGGTGAGTCCGGTTCGTGAATCCACTCTCACCCTTCAACCCAACGTAGTGAATGCAAGTTTGGAGTGCAAACAATATAAGGCGCACACGAAGTCGTAGACTACACCACCTAGTGTTGAGTTGGCTCTCACTTGTTAAATTTTTTTATCAAGGAAATTTTATTAGATTTCCAACATAAGTTTTCATTTAAAATAAAATACCAATTTCCATTTTAAAATTTCAAGGTGCCATGAGTTTTTTAAATATTTTTCTCGAAATATAAAAGATTTTGGAGGCAACATCACACTAAGTGGCATGCTGTGCGGCATTAGAATACCCTGTCGTACTTCCTGTGTGCTGCAGAAGAAAATAAATAAGAAGCAAAGAAGTGGTAGATAGTTTTTCTTCGCCCAGGGCAGATACGACTCACTCACTGCACTTTGCCAGGTTGATTTTAATCTGTATTGGATGTTTTCTGCTTAAAGTGCTGCCCTTTATCTTGTGGTAGCCATCTGTGTGACCGTTAGTTAGCTCCTCTACGCACTTCTTTCATCCTTGCTTAGAGCGAATATGCTCTTTATTTTGATAGAAATACCAAAATTTAAGGTAAATTTGATTTGAATGTCTTCCCTTATCATTCCATTCTTAATATTTTTGTTGGAAAAATATTCCCTTATCAGTTGCACTCGTATGATGCTAGACCACACCAGCGTTACGCTAGTCCACACTCTTGGACGCATTTGCATGTTCAACCGTTACATTTGGTGTAACTTTGACTGGTGTTACTTTAGTTTCTCTTAAATTAATCAAACAAAATTGGGATTTGGGAGCCAAAAAACACTAGGTGGCATGCTGTGCGGCTTCAGGGCTTTAAAAAAACGATCGTATTTCTTGTGTCACCGGCTTCGGGGCTTTAAAAAAACGATCGTATTTCTTGTGTCACGCAAAAAGGCTATTAATCAGAAGCAAAGAAGGGGTATACAGTTTTTCATCACCCAGGGTAGATATCACTCCCTCATTGCACTTTATGTTGTGATAGCCATTTCATTGACCGATAGTTAGATTCTTTTAGGCACTGCTTTCATCCTTGCTTGGAGCGAACTTATAGAAAAAAAATATGTGGTTTATTTTGTTGGTAATAAAGCACAGGTTTGTTCTACAAATTAACGAGTGATGAAAACAGAAAATTCAACAACTGTTTAATAGAAATATCTTTTGTGATTTATTAACTCAATGGAACTTTAGGACAAAAATAAATCATTTAGTTTTTTCGAAAATTTTTGAAATGTCTTCCTAAGAAACCAGAACTTAGCAAATTTACTCCACAATTTACCGTTACAAAATATAGTCTAACGTTAGGAGTCATACCAGTACTAAAATAATCCTCTTATTATTGGTGTAAAAATCTTAGGGAGGACATAAAAAATAAAATTAAAATATTTTTGAAACAAAACTCGCTTATCGAAGTCACACAGATTTGTTCGACCCTTAATTTCGAAAACACCCCATTTAGGAGGCAAATACTATAAGATTCTTCAAAATATGTGATTACAGGCTGAAGAATCGCACGGACATTTTGCCTATTTTGGAAGACTTTATGAAAAAATTACCAAATCATATAATTTTAATCATTTTTCGCTGAAATGGATTTTCGTAATAAATTTCATGTTTAAAGGAACAGAAAAAACCTAGAATAACACTTTTGGTTATTTTATTAAATTCTTTTCCTGCAACTCACAATAATGTCCAAATATCCCTAGATTGACATAAACATGAGGTGCTTACTTATTTCGTTCAAAGTCGATATTCATGCTCAAAGATTAGTTCATGGCTTACCTGTTACATTTGTTTGATAGACAGTCCCTGCCGTGACATTTGCTGTTGACGCGCTCAACGTTGTTTCAGCAGTTGATATCGAAGCAACTTCTGCAGAGACAACTGTTTCACCTGATGCTATGTCAGCCTGATTAGCTGTTACTGCGATGTTCTCAGCTTGCTCGATCTGAAGCTCATTAACGTGAGAGTCGCTGATGTTCGATTCTGAAATGTTGAATAAAATCTTAATAAACCTGAAGAATGCTACAAGTATACCTGAATGTTGTCATCAACACCATGATAGTTCGCATGTCAAACACCTTGTGTTCGAGTCCTGGTGAGTCCGGTTCGTGAATCCACTCTCACCATTCAACCCAACGTAGTGAATGCATGATTGGAATGCAAACAATGTGAGGCGCACATAAAGTCGTAAACTACACCACCTAGTGTTGAGTTGGCTCTCACTTGTTAAATATTTTTATCAAGGAAATTTTATAAGCTTTCCAACAAAAGTATTTAAAATAAAATTCTGATGAAATAAAAACATGCAAACTGCCCTCGAAATTATCATAAATTTTAGGCAATTTTGCAGGTCTTTCAACAATCAGTATTTTATTTTAATTTTTTTGGGCACCGGTAATTTTGGAATTATCTTTTTAAAAATATAGAATATTAGGGAGCCAAAAGAACACTAGGCGGCATGCCATGCGGCTTTAGAATAACCTATCGTATTTCTTGTGTTCCACAAAAAGGCAATTAATGAAAAGCAAAGAAATGGTAGACAGATTTAGAGATGGGCCGATGTATCGGTATCGGAATCGGTATCGGCAAGTATCGGTGATTTTTATAGTATCGGTACCGGTATCGGAAAATTTTCATCGCCGATACCAAAACAGATACCGATACCGGATATTTCTTTACAACGGAGCGTACAAATACGCTAAGTTTACTGATAATAAATGGAAAGACCTCTCATTCAACTGCCCTGGAAAATAATTAAAACGAGGCATGTCTCGCGTGAACAATTTTGTTTACACTTTGGGTTTTATTAAATAAAATCCATCAATCTACTCACTGTATGCTCTTTTTGATGCGGAAAAAGGTGTTAAGGTCGCACTACGCGTTTTCGTGGGTTGCGTTTTTCCTTGGTTTCGTTTACGCAAGCGCAACGCTCGTCATGCATCTCCTTACGTTTTCCAAGGAAACAGAACGGCTTGCTGTGGAAAGCTAACGCAGAGTGCTTGTTTCTTTTTTGAGTTTGTGCTTTGTGGGCATGTGAACACGATTAACGAAAATAAATGGCAGGCGTGTGTTGCCGTTTTTCATTTTATTGCTCGAACGTAATGCAACGCATCGGTAAGATAACTTCATGTGTATTGTTGCCTTGGCTTCAATGAGGTGTCACGATAGTTGTGTAACCACGAACATTTGCACTCAATCTTTGGACCCATGTATGCTTGAACGCAGCAATAACTCAGTATATTTTCATCCATAAAAGTTTGCTCTCAAATGGATGCGAGATTTCAAGGGTACAAACGTACGTAGGCGCACACATACGTGAGTGCAACTATAACAAGGGCATAAGTATGCGGATACAAAACGGTATTTAACATATTTAACAAAGTACTCGGTATCGGCGGTATCAATATCGGAATATAAATTACGAAGGTGGTATCGGTACTTGTATAGGTATCGGCGAAAATTTTGGTATCGGCCCATCCCTAGATAGATTTTCATCGCCCTGGGCAGATATCACTCACTCACTTAACAATGGCACTTCAGTTTTGTATGGGATGTTTTTGCTTAGAGTGCAGTTGCTGGCACTTTATCTTGTGGCAGCCATTTGAGTGATCGATAGTTAGATCCTTTTAGGCACTGCTTTCATCCTTGCTTGGAGCGAACTTACAGAAAAAAATAAGTGGTTTATTTTGTTAGGAATAAAGCAAAGCTTGGTTCTGCAAATAAGCGAGTGATAAAATAGAAAATTCAATAATTGTTAAATTGAAGAATATTTTTTGTGATTTATTAGCTCAGTGAAACTTTAGGATAAAAGTTATTTATTTAGTCTATTCCACAATTTTTAATAAATTGTGCTAAATAACCAGAACTTAGCAAATTTACCACAAAAAGCTTTGAAATTTACCGTTACACAATATAGTCTAACGTTAGGAGTCATACCAGTATGAAAATAATGCTCTTATTATTGCTGTGAAAATTTCAGGAAGAACATATAAAAAAAAATATTAAAATATTTTTGTAACAAAACTCGCACATCGAAATCACAACTGAATTTTTTCGACCCTTATTTTCGAAAAATACATTATTTTGAAGAGAAATACAATAAGACTCCGTTTAATTTACGATTACACGCTAAAAACGCACGAAAACTTTGTCTATTTCGGAGAACTTTCAGTTAAAATTAGGAAATCTTATAAATTTATTTATTTTTCCCTGAAATGGTTTTTAGGATCAAATTTCATGTACAGTATTAGTCACGAGAAAGAATTACGCGATTTAGCATAGGCAGATTTTTTGTTGGCTGGAAAGGAGGAAATATCTTTCAAAGTCGCCCGGCTTTACGATATCCCCCAAGTTGCTCCATTTTAAAATTGTCCTATTATCGTCACTCAAAAAGTATACTTAAAATCCATAGTTAATTTAATTTAATGTTTTTAGAGGCTTAATTTGCCAAAACTCCTGTGCGCACATAAAAGTTAGCCAAGTGTGAAATCAGCCATTTTTGTCAGTATTTTGGTGCAACCATTTTGAATCTTTTTATTGGCACAAGATGTATCACTATTGTATAAACATCAATAGAGCGGTTGATGATGTAAAATCTGGCATCAGCAAACCGAAAACAGCGAATGGGGCATTCGGCGGGAATAATAATAGGGTAAGTCGTGTTAATATCCAAATATCGCTAAATTGACAGAGAACATCATTTGGTTACTTATTTCGTTCAAAGTCGATATTTATGCTCAAAGCATATTAGTTCATGGCTTACCTGTTACATTTGTTTGATAGACAGTCCCTGCCGTGACATTTGCTGTTGACGCACTCAACGTTGTTTCAGCAGTTGATATCGAAGCAACTTCTGCAGTGACAACTGTTTCACCTGCTGCTATGTCAGCCTGATTAGCTGTTACTGCGATGTTCTCAGCTTGCTCGATCTGAAGCTCATTAACGTGAGAGTCACTGATGTTCGATTCTGAAATGTTGAATAAAATCTTAATAAACCTGAAGAATGCTACAAGTATACCTGAATGTTGTCATCACCATCATGACAGTTCGCATGTCAAACACCTTGTGTTCGAGTCCTCGTGAGTTCGGTTCGTGAATCCACTGTCACCATTCAACCCAACGTAGTGAATGCATGATTGGAATGCAAACAATGTGAGGCGCACATAAAGTCGTAAACTACACCACCTAGTGTTGAGTTGGCTCTCACTTGTTAAATATTTTTATCAAGGAAATTTTAGAAGCTTTCCAACAAAAGTATTTAAAATAAAATTCCGATGAAATAAAAACATGCAATCTGCCCTTGAAATTATCATAAATTTTAGGCAATTTTGCAGGTCTTTCAACAATCAGTATTTTATTTTAATTTTTTTGGGTACCGGTAATTTTGGAATTATCTTTTTAAAAATATAGAATATTAGGGAGCCAAAAGAACACTAGGCGGCATGCCATGCGGCTTTAGAATAACCTATCGTATTTCTTGTGTTCCACAAAAAGGCAATTAATGAGAAGCAAAGAAGTGGTAGACAGATTTAGAGATGGGCCGATGTATCGGTATCGGAATCGGTATCGGCAAGTATCGGTGATTTTTAAAGTATCGGTACCGGTATCGGAAAATTTTCATCGCCGATACCAAAACAGATACCGATACCGGATATTTCTTTACAACGGAGCGTACAAATACGCTAAATTTACTGATAATAAATGGAAAGACCTCTCATTCAACTGCCCTGGAAAATAATTAAAACGAGGCATGTCTCGCGTGAACAATTGTGTTTACACTTTGGGTTTTATTAAATAAAATCCATCAATCTACTCACTATATGCTCTTTTTGATGCGGAAAAAGTTGTTAAGGTCGCACTACGCGTTTTCGTGGGTTGCGTTTTTCCTTGCTTTCGTTTACGCAAGCGCAACGCTCTTCATGCATCTCCTTACGTTTTCCAATGAAACAGAACGGCTCGCTGTGGAAAGCTAACGCAGAGTGCTTGTTTCTTTTTTGAGTTTGTGCTTTGTGGGCATGTGAACACAATTAACGAAAATAAATGGCAGACGTGTGTTGCCGTTTTTCATTTTATTGCTCGAACGTAATGCAACGCATCGGTAAGATAACTTCATGTGTATTGTGGCCGTGGCCTCAATAAGGTGTCACGTTAGTTGCGTAACCACGAACATTTGCACTCAATCTTTGGACCCATGTATGCTTGAACGCAGCAACAACTCAGTATATTTTCATCCATAAAGGTTTGCTCTCAAATGGATGCGAGATTTCAAGGGTACAAACGTACGTAGGCGCACACATACGTGAGTGCAACTATAACAAGGGCATAAGTATGCGGATACAAAACGGTATTTATCATATTTAACAAAGTACTCGGTATCGGCGGTATCAATATCGGAATATAAATTACGAAGGTGGTATCGGTACTTGTATAGGTATCGGCGAAAATTTTGGTATCGGCCCATCCCTAGATAGATTTTCATCGCCCAGGGCAGATATCACTCACTCACTTAACAATGGCACTTCAGTTTTGTATGGGATGTTTTTGTATAGAGTGCAGCTGCTGGCACTTTATCTTGTGGCAGCCATTTGAGTGATCGATAGTTAGATCCTTTTAGGCACTGCTTTCATCCTTACTTGGAGCGAACATACAGAAAAAAAATATGTGGTTTATTTTGTTAGGAATAAAGCAAAGCTTGGTTCTGCAAATGAGCGAGTGATAAAATAGAAAATTCAATAATTGTTAAAATGAAAAATATCTTTTGTGATTTATTAGCTCAGTGAAACTTTAGGATAAAAGTTATTTATTTAGTCTATTCCACAATTTTTAATAAATTCTGCTAAATAACCAGAACTTAGCAAATTTAACACAAAATGCTTTGAAATTTACCGTTACACAATATAGTCTAACGTTAGGAGTCATACCAGTATGAAAATAATGCTCTTATTATTGCTGTGAAAATTTCAGGAAGAACATATAAAAAAAAATATTAAAATATTTTTGTAACAAAACTCGCACATCGAAATCACAACTGAATTTTTTCGACCCTTATTTTCGAAAAATACTTATTTTGAAGAGAAATACAATAAGACTCCGTTTAATTTGCGATTACACGCTAAAAACTCACGAAAACTTTGCCTATTTTGGAGAACTTTCAGTTAAAATTACGAAATCTTATAAATTTATTTATTTTTCCCTGAAATGGTTTTTAGGATCAAATTTCATGTACAGTATTAGTCACGAGAAAGAATTACGCGATTTAGCATAGGCAGATTTTTTGTTGGCTGGAAAGGAGGAAATATCTTTCAAAGTCGCCCGGCTTTACGATATCCCCCAAGTTGCTCCATTTTAAAATTGTCCTATTATCGTCACTCAAAAAGTATACTTAAAATCTATAGTTAATTTAAGTTAATGTTTTCAGAGGCTTAATTTGAAAAAACTGCTGTGCGCACATAAAAGTTAGCCAAGTGTGAAATCAGCCATTTTTGTCAGTATTTTGGTGCAACCATTTTGAATCTTTTTAATGGCACAAGATGTATCACTATTGTATGAACATCAATAGAGCGGTTGATGATGTAAAATCTGGCATCAGCAAACCGAAAACAGCGAATGGGGCATTCGACAGGAATAATAATAGGGTAAGTCATGTTAATATCCAAATATCGCTAAATTGACAGAGAACATCATTTGGTTACTTATTTCGTTCAAAGTCGATATTCGTGCTCAAAGCATATTAGTTCATGGCTTACCTGTTACATTTGTTTGATAGACAGTCCCTGCCGTGACATTTGCTGTTGACGCACTCAACGTTGTTTCAGCAGTTGATATCGAAGCAACTTCTGCAGAGACAACTGTTTTGCCCGCTGCTATGTCAGCCTGATTAGCTGTTACTGCGATGTTCTCAGCTTTCTCGATCTGAAGCTCATTAACGTGAGAGTCACTGATGTTCGATTCTAAAATGTTGAATAAAATCTTAATAAACCTGAAGAATGCTACAAGTATACCTGAATGTTGTCATCATCATCATGACAGTTCGCATGTCAAACACCTTGTGTTCGAGTCTTGATGAGTCCGGTTCGTGAATCCACTGTCACCATTCAACCCAACGTAGTGAATGCAAGTTTGGAATGCAAACAATGTAAAGCGCACATAAAGACGTAAACTACGCCACCAAGTGTTGAGTTGGCTCTCACTTGTTAAATATTTTTATCAAGGAAATTTTATGAGCTTTCCAACAAAAGTATTTAAAATAAAATTCTGATGGAATAAAGACATGCAAACTGCCGTCCAAATTATCATAAATTTTAGGCAATTGTGCAGGTCTTTCTACAATCAGTATTTTATTTTAGAATTTTTGGATACCGGTAAATGCCTGTTTGGAATGCAAACAACATCAGGCGCACATGAAGTCGTAAACTACACCACCTAGTGTTGAGTTGGCGCTCACTTGTTAAATTTTTTATCAAGGAAATTTAATAAGTTTCAAACAAAAGTTTTCATTTAAAATAAAATACCAATTTTTATTTTAAAATTTTTAGGTGCCATGAGTTTTTGAATTATTTTTCTCAAAATATAAAAGATTTTGGAGCCAACATTACACTAAGTGGCATGCTGTGCGGCATTAGAATACCCTGTCGTTCTTCCTGTGTGCCGCAAAAGGGAATAAATAAGAAGCAAAGAAATGACAGATAGTTCTTCATCGCCCAGGGTAGATATCACTCACTCACTGCACTTTGCCATGATGATTTAATTCTGTATGGGATGTTTTCTGCTTAAAGTGCTGCACTTCATCTTGTGGTAGCCATCTGAGTGAGCGATAGTCAGCTCCTTTTAGGCACTGCTTTCATCCTTGCTCAGAGCGAATATGCTGTTAATTTTGAAAGTAATACCAAAATTTTAGGTAAATTTGATTTCAATGCCTTCCCTCATCATCATTCCATTTTTAATATTTTTGTTGGAAAAATATTCCCTTATCAGTTGCACTCGTATGATGCTAGACCACACCAGCGTTACGCTAGTACACACTCTTGGACGCATTTGCATGTTCAACCGTTACATTTGGTGTAAGTTTGGCTGGTCTTACTTTAGTTTCTCTTAAATTAAACCAACAAAATTGGGATTTGGTAGACAAAATACCACAAGGTGGCATGCTGTGCGGCATCAGGGCTTTAAAAAAAACTATCGTATTTCTTGTGTAATCAAAAAAGCAATTATTGAGAGGCAAAGAAGTGGTAGATAGTTTTTAATCGACCAGGGTAGATAACAATCAGTCACTGCCTTTATATTGTGGTAGCCATTTCAATGGCCGATAGTTAGATCCTTTCAGTCATTGGTTTCATCCTTGCTTGGAGCGAACTTATAGAAAAGATATGTGGTTTATTTTGTTGAAAATAAAGCACAGCTTTGTTCTACAAATTAACGAGTGATAATAATAGAAAATTCAACAATTGCTTAATTGAAGAAAAGCTTTTGTGATTTATTAACTCAGTGGAACATTAGGATAAAAATAAATCATTTAGTTTTTTTCGAAAATTCTTGAAATGTTTTCTCTAAGGAACCAGAACTTAGCAAATTTGCTCTACAATTTACCGTTACAAAATATAGTCTAACGTTAGGAGTCATACCAGTACTAAAATAAAGCTCTTATTATTAGTATAAAAATCTTAGGGAGGACATAAAAATAATATTAAAATATTTTTGAAACAAAACTCGCACATCGAAGTCACACAGATTTGTTCGACCCTTAATTTCGAAAACACCCCATTTAGGAGGCAAATACTATGAGATTCTTCAAAATATGTGATTACAGGCTGAAGAATCGCACGGACATTTTGCCTATTTTGGAAGACTTTATGGAAAAATTACCAAATCATATAATTTTAATCATTTTTCCCTGAAATGGATTTTCGTAATAAATTTCATGTTTAAAGGAACTGAAAAAAACCTAGAATAACACTTTTGGGTATTTTATTAAATTCTTTTCCTGCAACGCACGATAATGTCCAAATATCCCTAGATTGACAGAGAACATGAGGTGCTTACTTATTTCGTTCAAAGTCGATATTCATGCTCAAAGATTAGTTCATGGCTTACCTGTTACATTTGTTTGGTAGACAGTCCCTGCCGTGACATTTGCTGTTGACGCGCTCAACGTTGTTTCAGCAGTTGATATCGAAGCAACTTCTGCAGAGACAACTGTTTCACCTGCTGCTATGTCAGCCTGATTAGCTGTTACTGCGATGTTCTCAGCTTGCTCGATCTGAAGCTCATTAACGTGAGAGTCACTGATGTTCGATTCTAAAATGTTGAATAAAATCTTAATAAACCTGAAGAATGCTACAAGTATACCTGAATGTAGTCATCAACATCATGACAGTTCGCATGTCAAACACCTTGTGTTCGAGTCCTGGTAAGTTCGGTTCGTGAATCCACTCTCACCATTCAACCCAACGTAGTGAATGCATGATTGGAATGCAAACAATGTGAGGCGCACATGAAGTCGTAAACTACACCACCTAGTGTTGAGTTGGCTCTCACTTGTTAAATATTTTTAGCAAGGAAATTTTGTATGCTTTCCACCAAAAGTATTTAAAATAAAATTCTGATGGAATAAAGACATGCAAACTGCCCTCGAAATTATCATAAATTTTAGGCAATTTTGCAGGTATTTCGACAATCAGTATTTTATTTTAGAATTTTTGGGTACCGGTAATTTAGGAATTATCTTTTTAAAAATATAGAATATTAGGGAGCCAAAATAACACTAGGTGGCATGCCGTGCGACTGTAGAATAACCTATCGTCTTTCTTGTGTTCCACAAGAAGGCAATTAATGAGAAGCAAAGAAGTGGTAGATAGATTTTCACCGCCCAGGGCAGATATCACTCACTCACTTCACCATGGCACTTTAGTTTTGTATGGGATGTTTTTGCTTAGAGTGCAGTTGCTGGCACTTTATCTTGTGGCTGCCATTTGAGTGATCGATAGTTAGATCCTTTTAGGCACTGTTTTCATCCTTGCTTGGAGCGAACTTACAGTTTAAAATAAGTGGTTTATTTTGTAAAGCAAAGCTTGGTTCTGCAAATAAGCGAGTGATAAAAATAGAAAATTCAACAATTGTTGAATTGAAGAATATCTTTTGTGATTTATTAGCTCAGTGGAACTTTAGGATAACAGTTATTTATTTAGTCTATTCCACAATTTTTAAAAAAAACGTGCTAAATAACCAGAACTTAGCAAATTTGCTACAAAATGCTTTAAAATTTACCGTTACACAATATAGTCTAACGTTAGAAGTCATACCAGTATGAAAATAATGCTCTTATTATTGTTGTGAAAATTTCAGGAAGAACATAAAAAATATTAAAATATTTTTGTAACAAAACTCGCACATCGAAATCACAACTGAATTTTTTCGACGCTTATTTTCGAAAAATACATTATTTTGAAGAGAAATACAATAAGACTCCGTTTAATTTGCGATTACACGCTAAAAACGCACGAAAACTTTGCCTATTTTGGAGAACTTTCAGTTAAAATTAGGAAATCTTATAAATTTATTTATTTTTCCCTGAAATGGTTTTTAGGATCAAATTTCATGTACAGTATTAGTCACGAGAAAGAATTACGCGATTTAGCATAGGCAGATTTTTTGTTGGCTGGAAAGGAGGAAATATCTTTCAAAGTCGCCCGGCTTTACGATATCCTCCAAATTGCTCCATTTTAAAATTGTCCTATTATCGTCACTCAAAAAGTATACTTAAAATCTATAGGTAATTTAAGTTGATGTTTTTAGAGGCTTAATTTGCCAAAACTCCTATGCGCACAAAAAAGTTAGCCAAGTGTGAAATCAGCCATTTTTGTCAGTATTTTGTTGCAACCATTTTAAATCTTTTTATTGGCACAAGATGTATCACTATTGTATGAACATCAATAGAGCGGTTGATGATGTAAAATCTGGCATCAGCAAACTGAAAACAGCGAATGGGGCATTCGGCAGGAATAATAATAGGGTAAGTCATGTTAATATCCAAATATCGCTAAATTGACAGAGAACATCATTTGGTTACTTATTTCGTTCAAAGTCGATATTTATGCTCGAAGCATATTAGTTAATGGCTTACCTGTTACATTTGTTTGATAGACAGTCCCTGCCGTGATATTTGCTGTTGACGCGCTCAACGTTGTTTCAGCAGTTGATATCGAAGCAACTTCTGCAGTGACAACTGTTTCACCTGCTGCTATGTCAGCCTGATTAGCTGTTACTGCGATGTTCTCAGCTTGCTCGATCTGAAGCTCATTCACGTGAGAGTCACTGATGTTCGATTCTGAAATGTTGAATAAAATCTTAATAAACCTGAAGAATGCTACAAGTATACCTGAATGTTGTCATCATCATCATGACAGTTCGCATGTCAAACACCTTGTGTTCAAGTCCTCGTGAGTTCGGTTCGTGAATCCACTGTCACCATTCAACCCAACGTAGTGAATGCATGATTGGAATGCAAACAATGTGAGGCGCACATAAAGTCGTAAACTACACCACCTAGTGTTGAGTTGGCTCTCACTTGTTAAATATTTTTAGCAAGGAAATTTTGTATGCTTTCCACCAAAAGTATTTAAAATAAAATTCTGATGGAATAAAGACATGCAAACTGCCCTCGAAATTATCATAAATTTTAGGCAATTTTGCAGGTATTTCGACAATCAGTATTTTATTTTAGAATTTTTGGGTACCGGTAATTTAGGAATTATCTTTTTAAAAATATAGAATATTAGGGAGCCAAAATAACACTAGGTGGCATGCCGTGCGACTGTAGAATAACCTATCGTCTTTCTTGTGTTCCACAAGAAGGCAATTAATGAGAAGCAAAGAAGTGGTAGATAGATTTTCACCGCCCAGGGCAGATATCACTCACTCACTTCACCATGGCACTTTAGTTTTGTATGGGATGTTTTTGCTTAGAGTGCAGTTGCTGGCACTTTATCTTGTGGCTGCCATTTGAGTGATCGATAGTTAGATCCTTTTAGGCACTGTTTTCATCCTTGCTTGGAGCGAACTTACAGTTTAAAATAAGTGGTTTATTTTGTAAAGCAAAGCTTGGTTCTGCAAATAAGCGAGTGATAAAATAGAAAATTCAACAATTGTTGAATTGAAGAATATCTTTTGTGATTTATTAGCTCAGTGGAACTTTAGGATAACAGTTATTTATTTAGTCTATTCCACAATTTTTAAAAAAACGTGCTAAATAACCAGAACTTAGCAAATTTGCTACAAAATGCTTTAAAATTTACCGTTACACAATATAGTCTAACGTTAGAAGTCATACCAGTATGAAAATAATGCTCTTATTATTGTTGTGAAAATTTCAGGAAGAACATAAAAAATATTAAAATATTTTTGTAACAAAACTCGCACATCGAAATCACAACTGAATTTTTTCGACGCTTATTTTCGAAAAATACATTATTTTGAAGAGAAATACAATAAGACTCCGTTTAATTTGCGATTACACGCTAAAAACGCACGAAAACTTTGCCTATTTTGGAGAACTTTCAGTTAAAATTAGGAAATCTTATAAATTTATTTATTTTTCCCTGAAATGGTTTTTAGGATCAAATTTCATGTACAGTATTAGTCACGAGAAAGAATTACGCGATTTAGCATAGGCAGATTTTTTGTTGGCTGGAAAGGAGGAAATATCTTTCAAAGTCGCCCGGCTTTACGATATCCTCCAAATTGCTCCATTTTAAAATTGTCCTATTATCGTCACTCAAAAAGTATACTTAAAATCTATAGGTAATTTAAGTTGATGTTTTTAGAGGCTTAATTTGCCAAAACTCCTATGCGCACAAAAAAGTTAGCCAAGTGTGAAATCAGCCATTTTTGTCAGTATTTTGTTGCAACCATTTTAAATCTTTTTATTGGCACAAGATGTATCACTATTGTATGAACATCAATAGAGCGGTTGATGATGTAAAATCTGGCATCAGCAAACTGAAAACAGCGAATGGGGCATTCGGCAGGAATAATAATAGGGTAAGTCATGTTAATATCCAAATATCGCTAAATTGACAGAGAACATCATTTGGTTACTTATTTCGTTCAAAGTCGATATTTATGCTCGAAGCATATTAGTTAATGGCTTACCTGTTACATTTGTTTGATAGACAGTCCCTGCCGTGATATTTGCTGTTGACGCGCTCAACGTTGTTTCAGCAGTTGATATCGAAGCAACTTCTGCAGTGACAACTGTTTCACCTGCTGCTATGTCAGCCTGATTAGCTGTTACTGCGATGTTCTCAGCTTGCTCGATCTGAAGCTCATTCACGTGAGAGTCACTGATGTTCGATTCTGAAATGTTGAATAAAATCTTAATAAACCTGAAGAATGCTACAAGTATACCTGAATGTTGTCATCATCATCATGACAGTTCGCATGTCAAACACCTTGTGTTCAAGTCCTCGTGAGTTCGGTTCGTGAATCCACTTTCACCATTCAACCCAACGTAGTGAATGCAAGTTTGGAATGCAAACAATATAAGGCGCACATAAAGACGTAAACTACGCCACCAAGTGTTGAGTTGGCTCTCACTTGTTAAATATTTTTATCAAGGAACTTTTATAAGCTTTCCACCAAAAGTATTTAAAATAAAATTCTGATGGAATAAAGACATGCAAACTGCCCTCGAAATTATCATAAATTTTAGGCAATTTTGCAGGTATTTCGACAATCAGTATTTTATTTTAGAATTTTTGGGTACCGGTAATTTAGGAATTATCTTTTTAAAAATATAGAATATTAGGGAGCCAAAATAACACTCGGCGGCATGCCGTGCGACTTTAGAAAAACCGATCGTATTTCTTGTGTTCCGCAAAAAGGCAATTAATGAGAAGCAAAGAAGTGGTAGATAGAATTTTATCGCCCAGGGCAGATATCACTCACTCACTTCACCATGGCACTTTAGTTTTGTATTGGATGTTTTTGCTTAGAGTGCAGTTGCTGGCACTTTATCTTGTGGCAGCCATTTGAGTGATCGATAGTTAGATCCTTTTAGGCACTGTTTTCATCCTTGCTTGGAGCGAACTTACAGAAAAAAATGAGTGGTTTATTTTGTAAAGCAAAGCTTGGTTCTGCAAATAAGCGAGTGATAAAATAGAAAATTCAACAATTGTTGAATTGAAGAATATCTTTTGTGATTTATTAGCTCAGTGGAACTTTAGGATAACAGTTATTTATTTAGTCTATTCCACAATTTTTAAAAAAACGTGCTAAATAACCAGAACTTAGCAAATTTGCTACAAAATGCTTTAAAATTTACCGTTACACAATATAGTCTAACGTTAGAAGTCATACCAGTATGAAAATAATGCTCTTATTATTGTTGTGAAAATTTCAGGAAGAACATAAAAAAATATTAAAATATTTTTGTAACAAAACTCGCACATCGAAATCACAACTGAATTTTTTCGACGCTTATTTTCGAAAAATACATTATTTTGAAGAGAAATACTATAAGACTCTGTATAATTTGCGATTACACGCTCAAAACGCACGAAACTTTACCTATTTTGGAGAACTTTCAGTTAAAATTACGAAATCTTATAAATTTATTTATTTTTCCCTGAAATGGTTTTTAGGATCAAATTTCATGTACAGTATTAGTCACGAGAAAGAATTACGCGATTTAGCATAGGCAGATTTTTTGTTGGCTGGAAAGGAGGAAATATCTTTCAAAGTCGCCCGGCTTTACGATATCCTCCAAATTGCTCCATTTTAAAATTGTCCTATTATCGTCACTCAAAAAGTATACTTAAAATCTATAGTTAATTTAAGTTAATGTTTTTAGAGGCTTAATTTGCCAAAACTGCTGTGCGCACAAAAAAGTTAGCCAAGTGTGAAATCAGCCATTTTTGTCAGTATTTTGGTGCAACCATTTTAAATCTTTTTATTGGCACAAGATGTATCACTATTGTATAAACATCAATAGAGCGGTTGATGATGTAAAATCTGGCATCAGCAAACTGAAAACAGCGAATGGGGCATTCGGCAGGAATAATAATAGGGTAAGTCATGTTAATATCCAAATATCGCTAAATTGACAGAGAACATCATTTGGTTACTTATTTCGTTCAAAGTCGATATTCATGCTCAAAGCATATTAGTTCATGGCTTACCTGTTACATTTGTTTGATAGACAGTCCCTGCCGTGACATTAGCTGTTGACGCGCTCAACGTTGTTTCAGCAGTTGATATTGAAGCAACTTCTGCAGTGACAACTGTTTCACCTGCTGCTATGTCAGCCTGATTAGCTGTTACTGCGATGTTCTCAGCTTGCTCTATCTGAAGCTCACTAACGTGAGAGTCACTGATGTTCGATTCTGAAATGTTGAATAAAATCTTAATAAACCTGAAGAATGCTACAAATATACCTGATGTTGTCATCATCATCATGACAGTTCGCATGTCAAACACCTTTTGTTCGAGTCCTGGTGAGTCCGGTTCATGAATCCATTCTCACCATTCAACCCAGCGTAGTGAATGCAAGTTTGGAATGCAAACGATATAATGACCACACGAAGTCTTAAAGCACGCCACCTAGTGTTAAGTTGGTTCTCATATGTTTGATATTTTTATCAAGGAAATTTGATAAGATTTCCAAAGAAAGTGTTTAATGTAAAATAAAATCCTTATTTTCATTTTTCACTTTTTAGGTACTGGCAGTTTTTGAATTATCTTTCTCAAAATGTAAAAGATTTTGGAGCCAGCATCACACTAAGTGGCATGCTGTGCGGCATTAGAATACCCTATCGTACTTCCTGCGTGCCGCAAAAGGAAATAAATAAGAAGCAAAAAAGTTGTAGATCGTTTTACATCACTAAGGGCAGGTATCACCCCCTCACTACACTTTGCAATGAGGATTGAACTCTTCATGGAATGTTTTCTGCTTAAAGTGCTGCACTTTATCTTGTGGTAGCCATCTGTGTGATCGTTAGTTAGCTCCTCTACGCACTTCTTTCGTCCTTGCTTAGAGCGAATATGCTGTTTATTTTGTTAGAAATACCAAAATTTAAGATAAATTTGATTTGATTGTCTTCCCTCATCATCATTTCATTTTTAATATTTTTGTTGAAAAGCTTATTAAATTTTTTTTTCAAAAATGTTTCCTTGTCAGTTGCACTCGTATGGCGCTAGACCACACCAGTGTTGCGCTACCCCACACTCTTGGACGCATTTGCATGTTTAACTCTTGCATTTGGATTAATTTGTATAAAAAGTCGTTGGAACCAACACATTACAGTAATTATCAAGTCAATTAACCCTCTGATTGATGGATGAGTGCGATGGGCA